>CM067352.1:59999916-60256068 GCA_034190875.2 Urechis unicinctus
ACGGTAAAAGTAAATGCCAAGATCTATCTAGCACCTACACACAGTGTCTTCAATATTTATTAAAAAATGGGAAAATCACTTTGGTTCACGTCAGTTCCTCAGAAAAACGATCGTGTGGCCCATGTGGGAGTTGCCAAATACACACATGTTGATACTGAACTTGCAAATTGATCATTACAATCATCCCACGAGCCCAGGGAAAGAAGTGACTGTTTTGTCTGTTGCGTTCGTATGCATTTTAACGTGAATCGAATGTCTATTGTGAAATAGAAATATTCCTTGAAGCAACTGGACATCAACAAAACGTGGCTTCCCACACTGATCCAGGCATTGGCATTGGTACATTTGCGATTTGCATGAAGTGCCTTAAAAGACGTTATATTGAACATCTCTGAAGACGCATACAAGTCGAAATAGTGCTGGTTTGGAACTGACATATATCCGCTTGGACCCATTATTTCCATTCAATCTGTGATCTCTCTTGTTATCGGCTTTCTTGTATGCTGACAACGGCGGATATAACGGATGCATAACAATATTGCATTAAGATTAGTAGCAGAACCGTCAGTAGTAAATGGCAAACTCTCATCGAATCCATGGTAGTCTCGCTTGCTAAATCGACTTCGAAGTAATCGGTGGAGACCTGCCACTTGTATATGAATATGGACAGAGATCTCGATGTTGATGTTAATGATTAATTCCCTGGCCTTTCACAGAAACCATACAGAGGCCACATTTCTACGGCATCTTTCCCACTCTCAGTTTTCACGTAAAAGCATATGAACAGCCAAGTAGTCAGACGAGCTGTCGTACATTTTCATAGTGTTGTATCAAATAACATCGTTGACGTGGGGCAGCACGCATTGTGCAAGAATCGTTTAAATTTTACACACGAACCCTGTGAGGCCGTAATCTAGTCAAGCCAACTTGATTTTTACGTTTGGCTTAGAGCAAGAGCACCTTACAGTATTCATATAACATTGTAAATAAAAGTCTTATTTGAGTTCGGTATTATGATGCGCATGAAATAAAACCCGTGACCATTTTAGGCTTTGAAGACAATCATGGGTCGCACTTTATGGCTTAACGTACTGCATAAAGAGGAAAAATACATTGTCCTCTCTACAGCATATTGTAGACATAGCCCTAAAGGCGTCTGAAGTCAGTGCTTGTAGAATTGACACGTGCGACCGGTTGCTCTTGAAACAGACGCCGTTTATTATTTTTTTATAATCCATAATGTTTGAGCTATAGAGTATTGCGATGATGAATAATTTGATACGATATTATTTTGTTGTTAATGTACGAACAGTAAGTTAACTAAATCGGCATGGGCGTGCTCGCTAAGAGAGGTAGGTAGCACACAGCCAATCACTAGCATATGTGGAGGTGGGGTTGCATGAGGAAATCATGGTCAGCTTATGCTGGTGGGCAATTATCTGACTTGTGGCCTTGTGCGCATTCGCGAAAACTCTCCTATTTCCAACAGAAATATAAAACAGAAACCCGAAAGCTAGGATCACCAAGTTTTAAAACGTTGACATTAAACAAAGAACATTGTCGTGCGTGACTAACCCTATGTTTGTGTACTTTTATAGCATTATACCTGCCAAGAGAGAGAGAGAATAAAGAGGGGTTGCATGTGCTTGTGTACGCATTCATGCATGTGGTTGTGGGTGTAGACAGTAGCAGTGTTAATAATGTAACGTCTATAAACGTTCATCATTTGTTTAACTTAGTCTGAATGACAACAATGGCCTTATGAGGCGCCATCAACCGGAATGCGCGATAACCGATTGGTTTTGTAGTGCATTAATAGAATGTATTGTTCAAAACGTGTTTTTCAAGCGGTTAACTATTACATAAACAATCGAGTGTAGATCAGGTTATGAGCTTTGGGATGCATCAAGAAACATATACAGTACATTCGCAGGCAGCTAGCATTGTAGTACTAATGCATATTCAAAATATGCATTTATGTTTCAGTCAATAAATGTGACATTTGTTTTGCAGAACAGAACATCCACAAACAACGTGCTTTATAATGAATAAGTTTTAGCAAGCAATATGAACAATACAAATGTTTCTCGGATAATGTATATGTATATTTTTTACACAATTCATAAAAATGCTAACAGATATAATCTAGTGATCAATGTTGTATGCGCATTGTAATATGTCTACATCGCGAACCTAACTTTATGGTGTTTCTCCGTATTTGGCTTTATATATGACTGTACAGCGTTGTTATAAAAAAAAATCCGCACATGACTGCAAACAACGCCAATGCACTGGTAGAGTGCAATGATTGTTTTTCATTGTTGCATCACATTCATTTCGTAATTACAGTGACCGATATGCGTTCGGCTTCGTAGATCGAGCACATGCCACTTTATCCACAGCGCGATGCAGATATCAATGTCTCCGCTATTCAACTTATACAAATGATGAATTGGTGAACTATAACAAAGAAAACATATAACATCAACATCACATTCTGGTGCTGCGGGCCAGAGAATGTTGTAAGGAATATGATAGACGTGTGGATATTTCATTATTAATCACAACTCCAATACATCGGTGGATCAATTGTGTACCAGTCTTGTGTTACCCTCGGTGATAGCACCCTGGGGTCTTCTAACTCAGCAGCGCGTAAGGAATCGACAATACGCCATATACAGGATCAACTTAGGGGCAAAAACGTAGGTTTTGAGCACATGGTAATGCTTATTGTTGCGATAAAGATAAATTTACTCGAGTTCAAGTGCACGCTAACTATTTTGATCGTGACCGTGTTCTACATTGTTATGATCGCGATCGAATTACAAAGGAAAAAGTACGAATTAATTCTTTTCGCAATCGAATTCATATAGTACGCGATTGAAATGATATGGAACGAAATATATGAATATATATATAAAAAAAATATATATATATATATATATATATATATGGTTTATATAAATTTATATATATGTTTAAATTTATAATAAATGTAAATATGTAAATTTATTTATATATATAAAGGTAGATTAATAAATATATATATAGTCATATGTAAATAGTTATATATACATATATATATATTATGTCTATTTATATATATATATATATACATATATATGATATATATAGTAATATATATATATATATATATATGTCTATATATACATTCATATGTATATATACATGTACATATATATATATCCATATATATATGGCATATATATACATATATATATATACATATATATATTATATATATGTATTCATATATATACATATATATATGGTTATATATATATATATATTATATGTATATATATATATATATATATATATTTATATATATATATATAAACATATATATGTATATATATGTATAGAACAGACATATATAGATATATATGATATATATATATATCATATATATATATAAGATACAGAGATATAAATATAGTAGATATATAGAGATAGGATATATATATAAGATATATATATAGATCCGCTATATAGAGATAGATATATAGGGAGAGAGAGATACTCATATATATATATATATATATATATAGATATATATATATATATATATATATATATATATATATATAGGATATATATATATATATATATATATATATATATATATATATATATATATATATATATATATATATATATATATATATATATGTATAAATACAAATACATTTATATATCAGTTGATGATTTAGTTTTTAGTTTTAGTGACCAATTATTGTGCACAGCATGGGAGGGATGGTATTCTGCTGCATGCAAACTTTCAACCAAGAAACGCAGCTGACGCGTACGTCGAGTAATAAGCCTGCGAACTGTTCGGACGTGGCCTGCTGTTAAATACGCTCTGCATTTTGATTAGTGACGACAACATATTTATTGACGTCTAGAATAGCAATATAATGATTTGATATCCACCTTGTAAGATATGAAATATGACTAAAGAATGTGCGCGTTTTTGACGGATAGATCGTATCATTTAAAGTACGCATCTAAATATCCACAAATGCTGAAGATATGATGATTTAACAACCGGTTGTGTGGATATCAATGATGCGTTTTAAGTTACCTAAACGGTTATCTAAGAAGTAATGATCTGTGATTCGTCGCCTATCAATGGAGCCGAACACATACAAAGCATGATACACTATTTATCTTCAACACTAGCATTATTCATTCATCACCCAGCTTAGGATCACCAGCTAATGATCAATCCGCTCCATGAATAACTTAACTGCCTTGTAGTGGTGACTTGGACACCTGCAGAAATCCCAGTGACGTTGGATCACCAGTCTCATGTGCTTTTGTTGAATTTATGGTAGCGCCACCTGACGATATGCGAGCCGTTCACTCAAGGAAAATCTAACTACATAGCCGGTGAGAGTTACCCCTCTCGGTGATATCCTCGATCGCGGCTGGATAGACCAGCAATCGATCAACACAAACCTCAGGCGCCGTAAGGATGAATTATTGGTTCTCTGCTATATCCGGGCATATACGGCCACAGTAAAGAAGTAAAACAACGCGACCATAGAAACCTTCTTCGATTTTCTTCATACAAATATACTGATATCATCTTTTAAGTACGCAGTGTTCACTGCTGATAATATGTTCAATATATGTATTGATTTGAGTGATCGGGTGTGGCCTCTTGCAAAACAACAATGCAAATACATAACATATACAATGTGGCAATATTTCCTATGTGTCTATCGGTAGCTGTATGTTAAGCTCTACAATTGGCGAGCTTTATCATCTTTTCGATGTGTCAGAATTTCAGCAAGCCATGTCCACATTTTTAGACTCATGCACACTGTCAAATGAGATAATATTTTGGAGACCTAAACAAACTGCCATTCTGTCAAATATTTACAATGCAGATAATTCAAGATGGCAAAACATCTTTGCAAACTAGAATCCACAATCCAGTATGATTATCATAAGCGCAATTTCTCAGATAACAACAATGAAAAAGAGTTGTGCAGCCCTCTATGCGAAGGGATGAAAAAGTACTTTTTAGATGGTCAAGTCATATTAGCAGACGTCAAGCTTAATTATGGTATATATATATGACCATACACGTGACAGTATTATCAGCATTTAGATCTGCTGTGATCGACGGACCGACATCACTATATAATCAGTTATTATAATTTCAATGATACCAGGGAAAGCTGCATGTGGAAATATTAACTAAATCACAAAGTATTTGATCATATCAACAAGCAAAGCTCAATATTGTATATTACTGTTGATTAGCGTAATCAAGCTGCCCGAATGTTTCCGCACAGGAAAAATTCTCTTTTGTACGTTTATACAACTTTGGATATGGTTATTTAGGGATCATGAAAGTCACCATAGTAAGCCATCGAGGGTCCATGAACCGCTCACTGCGGCACAGTTTTAGCATGTAGAGGTGTTCCTTTACTGCAGAGGCACAGTAAACACACCTGTATGTCCATCCTTACTATCCAGCTGACCATCGTCTTCGAGGTATTGGGGCGTTGGAAGCGGATGTTTCTCACAGAGCAGTTGCTGCGCATTTAAGTGCGCACAGGAATACTATCCATTATCTTTGAACACGATATCAAGCCCCTGGCAGTGCAAGAGACCGCACATTCCGGACGGCCGTGTGTGACGTCATAGAGACTAGATGTCTTCACTAAGGTCACGCACATGCGCAATTCCTTTATACGTTCCTGGATTAATATATAGTTACCAAAATATTATACCTACATAATAGCAAGGTGACGGTTATCTAAGTTGGCACTTTGACATTAGCAATATGGAAAAAACATACATTATTGTCACACCAGTTGTTTAAAATCACAGACATGCAATATGGTTCTATTGTTCGATGTGTTTCACCAATGTGAATAACAATGTGCAATATTCAGTCCACGCATGGTTTGTGCGGCAGAACTCGTATTAACAAGAATTTGTGTTAAGTCATGCGTTCAATATATTACCACGATTATTTACCTCGGGTGAACGTCTTTCAAAAAGTATCAAATATAGCCCATGGTTAACAGGTTGTGGTGTTGTTGTTGTAGCTGCTGATGATGACGCTGATGATGATCATGCAGATACAGCATTGCTGATCGTTATGGATTATCTCGTGTTTTCAAAACGTGACGCAATCAATCAAATATTTGAAATTAACCAATGGAAAATACCTTAACATAGGTAACTATTTTGTTGTATGAGGACTTACGTTGCTTCCGATATAATAACCACACCCCCTTGAATGTTTCGCACTGATGACGATACATCGTGAAGGGTTTACCTCGTGTGATCTTCCAAAGATTTGTTTTTCTGAACATCGTCCATCCGGGACACACAATATCACTAATATAGATATGCCAGTGAATGAGTGGGGCGGGAGTGGCTGCTTCAAAGGTGGGCAATATAAGCCTATGGATTTGGATCATCTTTTTCAACGGAATTTTAACCAACCGTCCCAAGTTTTGCTCGATATCTTGTCTTCATACTTTCCATCCAGCTGATTAAAATAATCAGACATTTTGGAAAGTTCAATACACGCGATAATTCGTACGAAAACAGCCTAAACTTTCAGCTTTCGATATCACGTCTGCTCAATGCACAAATGTTTTTGCCTCCGAGGATCAGCGCGATTTCGCGCATGCGCTCAGCGCACCACTTCGCGGAGCCAATACACAAAATATAGTGCTCCGCGAAGCAGGTCGCAAACGATCTATAGAAAACCCCCGGCAAGTGTAGACAAACTCATCCGCGAATGTTATTAACACCTGCGTATCAACGTCGGTGTGAATTCTAAATCGTATTAGATGACAATGTTAACTATGATGAATTGTCAGGTGTGAGGCGAAATGGCAAGCTATGTTGCCATAAATTACACTCTTTTCCCATATTAAGCGGTTCAGAAACAAGTCTTGCGAGTTGAGCGATGCTTTTTGACATGGTTATAAGTTGACTGGAAAGTATAAAAGTGCGTGATCCCAGTAGATATATTTACACACAGAATAGAAAAGTGCAATAAATCCATCTCCGACTTATCTCCTGATCACGTAAAACAATATTGTTTGTACAGGCAATTACGGTGCTTCTGATTTACAGTGGTTGGGTAATGTGAAAGACACGTTACATGACATTGCGGAAATGATAACCAAACATTATGATCGTTGCTCATTGCTATGTTAATTTGTGTCACACATTAGAGTTGCTCAGAAAATGTAATATTACGGTATGGAAACTAAATGGTTTTAATGCAACGGTTTTCGACACAAAATCACGGTTCTTTCGACACAGTATCCACCGACATTTTAAATCATATAATTGTCTTTTTCAAATGTATCAGGTTATTTCAACGCTCGGGAACAAAGAAGTAACCATTTGACAAAGCACAAACTAATTATGGAACCGTTGTTCGTTAATTGAAGTGTAAGCGACGAAAATTGGATAGAAATATGTCCGGATTGTATAGCCGTTAATAAGGCAAGGCAGATGAATCATAGAAATTACTTTTTCTGTCTTATCTTTGTTGAACTGCCTAAGAGAACCAGCGTAGCACGTCGAATACTTATTAAAATGCTTGTGTCAGTTACCTAATGTGCATTATCAAGTGGGGTCGTTTAAAATCGGGAGTAGGTAAAAATAAGGTGGTATGATTAAGTTGAGGTTTGCTTCTACCCAACAGCGTCAATACATTAAAAAGTTGTAAATTTTGTCTTTGGGCCCGGGCTTTGCGTATTTATTACTAAACATAATTCGTTTTATTCTCAAATGCTGTATTGATGGTGGGCATACGCGAGACCAACCCTATGCCTGGGGCGAGGGCACCGAAATATACAGGTTCCATTCACATAATTATGTTAAAATATTACGCTATAACCGTATGCTGTGATTACCGTTGTATGTTAACAGTGATACATCTACACAATTGGTGTCAGGGACGTATAAAATGTTTAATGCCTCAATTGGCCAGCAAAGTCTGCTGTTGACAGAATGGATTATACAACACTCGTAAGATAGTTAGCCTGACATGCGTCTTGCTCATTTCTAGGAACACTGGTCAACAGTAACCAATGTCACAAGGAGGCCGGTGGAAGTAACTCATAGATTATAAGTACTGCACCCGTTTGGTAATTTGTGAGTGGATCGTGGAGTTGTGCATGACTGTGATAAAGTTTATTTAAAAAACAATGTCACGATGTGTCAATTACTTAATTTCTGGATAGACACTGGTCACGCGTCGAAACGCTGATATAATATAAGTTTGCAACGAAATACGCGAACCGAAGATGCCTGATAATTATCTATATTTATGCTTCAATTTGGGACAAATGACAATCTGGGCGACTGAGCACCTCCAACACTTCTATATATTGACAGCACGATGGATATTTTACCCGAATTTGCGCCCCGTGTATTGGCGCTTGATCAGCTAATGATTTGAACATTTAATTTTTCTTAGTTATACTACGCCAGGCGATTTTTCCTTTTAGCCAAATCTTAACATATACTTCTGATGTCTATGACTCCTCATGTGGGTCCAGGGATAGAATCGTCCCCCGCATAATCCTTTATCTTCATTCAGGTTAATCGTATCTTTTAAGATTTGAAGACACCAATAGGCAAATAAGTGTATGAGTTTAGTGGAAAAGGGACATCAAAATCCCTTTATATACCTGCTCAAGGCAAACACAATTATTGCAGTGACGCAACGCGCTACATGATTCCATTTGCGGTATATAGCCTCAATCATTTTGTTGTAGGTAACGTCTTTTATAGGAAAGCATGTTAAAAAGCAGCGTCCGATCAGTTCATGAAGAATTGAAAAATCCAAAGACCAATTTTGATGAAACATCCAATGTTAAGTTTATTTGACATTGCATGCCATTGTCACAGTGGACAAGATAGAGATATTTACCAACCACTCGCGGAGGTTATACAGCAAATGTTTATTGCAACTTTATGAAAGATTATTGTTAATGTCATTTTGTAACTCTGTTGTAACCATCGATGATATATACTACGTCTTAATACAAACGCAAATGCTTATGGACGCTCTAGCATGTAGTGCACATAAGTCATCTAGCAATTGCATAAATGACTTGTACACTTTACGAATGTAGCTCCCTAAGGGTATGGCTGCATGCTTGTATTGGAAAAACATAAATGCAGCTCCAATTAAATGTACGAGATTATATATTGTTGCACTCTTTTGTGCAGATTCGGCTAGCTAGCGTCACTGTATAAAGCTGAACAATTGCTGCAAGGAATCGACCAATTATTACCATCCAGTAATGCATCATAAGGTTAGGTGGTACATCATTTCTAAATCGCCGACTTACTGGTAATGAAGAGCACATGTATGAATAATTATATGATTGCGTACTTACAGAGCTTCAAACCGAATTAACCTGTCATTGTGAGTCCATTATCAATGTGAACAGACGTGTCACACAGATTTATTGTATAAATTTATCCAAAGCGCTTGAACAGCACTTTCTGCTATCATCTACGATAGAGTTAGTAACGGCGATTGACGTAAAAGCACTCAAATCAAAGCACGAAATAGTAGTCGGTGGTAGTCAGTGCTTAGAAAATACGGATTCGTGGTAAGTAAGCAGTCAATTTGTGCATCATTTCATACACGCTGCAGGACAGATACATTTACACACCATTATTTGCTTATATATAAGATGTAAGAAGGCAATGTTCCTGTCTATAGAAGAACTCGCAACTGATCGAGTTTGTATAGGCATGGTTGGGGAGGTATTACCTGTTCTATTTACTCTTCCTACAAACGGCCTACTCAGCAGGCGAAGTAGGGATATGGTTCCAATATTTTAGCATTCTGAGCAAAAGATTTTATTTAGACTACTTTGACCTTTGTTATTCAAAGTATGTGCCTTTGTCAAATATTGTACGATATCACATGTGGCTACTAGCTTGTCAAAAAGAGGTGAATCTTGCTTATGAACACACATCGGACCATGCACAGTGATTGAAATAGCAGAGCTTCATATAGGGATTCTTTGCTTAGATATATGGATTCTTTGCTTAGATCTATCAAAGCTCTTTTATGTTACAGAATAATATAAAAACACAATTGTATGTATTAACAATCCTGTGTACTTTCAACATATGTATTTATACCATATAATACTCTGACAAAACAATTTCTCATTTTCTGGATAATGTATAGTGAATCATATGCACTTGTCGTTCTTCACAGCCACTAGTTTTAGACACACCCAATTGTCTCTCTTTTGTGATACCCTAAGCCGAAAACATGTTTGCTACATACGAATCGTGTGGTGTTAGCAAGAGCCAGAGCTTTCAAACATTAAATTCAACCTTAGAACTAATGTGAAGCGCGGTTTGTCCCCTTTTTGATCAAGTATAGCCTGCAGCAATCCCCATATTTAAGCGTGATGTATGGTTTGTGGTCAGTCATTTCCTATAATGAACCATATCTAATCAGTTAAGTAACACATGTTTGTCCCTTATGCAATGTAAATAAATGTTATACTTCTATCAGACTTGAAGACTATGTTTCTTGTTGATAATCTCTCCATCAATAAGAAGCACAAATAATACAACAAGAGATGACAAGTCAGTCAACTTGAAATACTCTTTTCTCCATTTCATCAACTGTATAGAACACAGGGAAAAAAGTAATAAACATCAAATGCTGGTTCACAAAGCCAAAAGTGAGCTTCATTTAAACAATAATATGATACAATTTGGAACACATACCTTATGATCAATGGTCTCATAATACATATTGAAATGAAAAGCAGAATACTATCAAACAAATATGCACTAAATGCAACTACTATAATGAAATTGAATCTATAACCTGCACTAGGCATAATCATGTTGTATCATACAACAAATCCTTTAACGTTCTTCTCTTCACATACCTTTACTCTGGCATCCATACTTCTGTTTGTAAACTTCAGGTGGCATGTTTTAAGCTAGCTAGCAGCCCCAAATTACATATGGACCCCTGTTATGGCAATTTCTGCTGGAAAACTAAAAATCAGCCCTGCATAACCTTTGACCCCTGAATTAATATTGAGATACTTTAACCATGTTTACCCAAGGGGGAATAATTTTTGATGGTTTTCTTATAAAGCAAGCTAGCAGCCACAAATTACACATGGACCACACTTAGATTGATTATCACTTGCAAACTCATAATTGCCCCTGTATGGCTTTCGATCCTGTGTTTTTATTGAAAAACTAATATGAATCACCTATGCCAAATAAACCCAATGGAGTAATGAAAGTTTTGATATCATATTTTACAAAGCAAGCTTATGGTCTTAAATCATAAATAGGGCCTTCCTATGACAATATCTCCTTGCAAACTACAAATTACATATGTATGTTTTTGAACCCCTGCCCAAGTGTTATAATTATTTTCATTAATAAAGGTCAATTAAATATCTTCAATGTATGCATGAATGTTTTCGTTTAAACTTCAGTCCCTGTGGACAATGTCCTTGTCTTATGCTGTAGTTGGAAACAATATACAAGCAGAGGGTGGGGGGAACAATGTTCCTAGCCATATAAATAGCCTTGTATTTTTTTTTAAATTTGACACTCTCGGGGTGAGGGGGGGTGGGCTAGTATTTGAAGTAAAGTAAACACCATAGGTGTAGCTCTTGTGCTGTTTGTTGCAATGATTGAGGTTAACATACATTATGATCATCATGTTATCATTATGTAAGTTTAACTGCAGGGTATTTTCTGATAATCATATTTTGAGATAATCTAATGCTGTTACATCAACTCTTATGAATGATACTTTAATATTATTATTATCTAATCATGTTAAACTTTGTATGCTACTTTTTATTACTTGTGTCGTTAATAAATTATGATGGAAAATACATGGCTTGTTCCTTGACTCCATCACACTAATGAGCAGTGCAATTATTATTTGGGAGTCCTAGCTTGATATAATCATTTATGTGCCATCACGACTTTGCCCATAGACAAACAGATATATAGAGGGACTGATAGAGGCCTGGGGACAGGTATATTATCACCTCTGGTGAAAAGCAGAGCTCAAAATAATCTGATTGCACAAATATTGTTTGGACCTGGCAACTATTTATATATCACCGGAAGAAAAAGTAGCTAAAAACTAGGGTCCGAAACTCAACAAATAATGATGGACACTTGGTTGTTATAGTGCTTTGTTACCTACAGCAAACCAACAATAGCATGCCAGGTGCATGGACTGACCTGACATGAATCTTCAAGACACCCGGGCTCATTCTGTGTTGAAACATTCCATATATTCTCTTGGCTACTACACTTGTGCTGGAAAGTACACTTCGGCCTCATACCTATAACACAATTGGGCCATAACAGCCTTAAACAAACAACAATAATTTACATGCAGACTCTCGAAATATATAGCCTCATATAGAAAACATTTAATGCCCTGTACATTCCACAGTATCACGATAATTAATAAATAAACTCATTGCCCAGCAACATTTATTTCTAATCACCAACTATGGTTATTTACCAGCTGTTCTTGAAGTTGTCACCAATGCAGTTCAAAACTTTGCCATTTGCTCACTGCTTTTCCAAAGCAAGATGTGGTGACTAAGTGTAACCTTGATAATCTCTGCACAGAATACATACATACATACATACATACATACATACATACATACATACATACATACATACATACATACATACATACATACACACACACACACACACACACACACACACACACACACATACACACACACACATACACACACACACACACATACACACACATACACACATACACACATACACATACATACATACATACATACATACATACATACATACATACATACATACATACATACATACATACATACATACATACATACATACATACATACATACATACATACATACATACATACATACATACATACATACATACATACATACATACATACATACATACATACATACATACATTACATATATAACGACAAACGCGACTTCCCAAGATAACTTCGCCAAGTTAACAAACAGCCGTCGTTTTCTGAATGTGTTACATCAAACCAAATTTTATTGCAAGTAAATGATACATCTGCCTAGTCTAGGTCCCCATATTTTGAGCCCCGACATCCCGACTGGCACAACTCTCTCGCGCTCAAGGCGGTGGAGCGAAACGAACCCCCAGAATCGAGGGATGTACACAAACTTCTGCCAGGAATCACACAAATCCCTCAGACCATAAGCGACGCGACATGTCAGAGCGTGTATACCCGAAAGACCACACATAGGCAAGGGACTCGCCCTTGGTGTTTTTATGATCAGATGCCACGATGTGAGCGATCGAAAATAGTAAATAGCGCGGAGCTGTCAGAGGCGGAGTTTCTGTGCCTAGACCACGCCAAGACGCTCTGCGACGCGACAACAGTTCACACCGCGCGACAACAGTTCACACCGCGCGACAACAGTTCACACCCCAGCGCTTACCTTTCACAGCACTGTTATCGCGATTGTAATATTGTGTGCTACGTTAACTTGCGCAAACACAAAGTCACGCGCGATCGCTGCAATATCTTGTGGCATGTCTGCCAAATAAAAGTCTAGGCGTCGTTAAGATATTTTTACCAAATTGCAATTTGTGCGCTTCATACGCGAGCCAACAGTATCGGGCATGGGAGGCGCTTGAACGCTGATTGCGGTGAGCATGCGGTATCAAAAGATGTAACTAAATAAATCATGGCACTTACAGTTTCCGTCACATTATTATGACCAGCTTCATAGGCAAAGCCCAGCTAACCCAGCATCATCAGGGGTCAATTTGTGATTGACCGCAGCTGACCTGTGTGACCCCCACTCAACCGCATGTCATTAAGTTGTGACCGGTTGGTCCATATGGTTGGTCTTTAAAGGCGGAGATTGTTCGTTGATTGCTTTACGACCTTGTCATCCGAGTATATGACTAAGATAGCTCTTTTAAACCAAGTGGAGATAGTGCTCCCTCAAGGTAGTACTCGATCGACTGTCGGTCTGTTGGGCTAGCCTATGAGTCTACCACAGGCGCTAAGCTCCTATAGCGATGCTTCCCGACTGCCAAGGTTGATATAGACCCAGCCGCTGGGAAGCTGGAGCTCTTGAACCGAACGTCTGTGTATCACTGCTGTTCTCTTAATTCGTATTCGCACCTATTAGTGACACTCACCTGGTTAATATAATTTATGTTATCTGCACAACGCCAGGACAGTCAACATTGAGACCAGAGCGCTTATATTGATTTTACTGCCCTTTAAGAGCATCATACAGCAGGTAATCAATGGGGTAGTGACTTTATTAGCCCCCACCATCCCCTGATCTAAGTCTGAGCAAATCTTTTTTTATATCTGAAAGGTTCAATTCCCTGAGATTTGCCATTGATATCTTACATAAACAAAAACAGAGACTGCAATCTTTACCTGGTTTGGCCAGCTGTTTTCTAAGTTCTATGGCTACCAGCGTAAATTTGTCATTAAACAAATGTGCACAGAACTCCTATTCCACACCGCAACGGCTTATTCTATTTCCAATAGTGATATCTCGTCGGTAACTCATGGGCGATGGGGAAAGACGCAAGCCGACAGTTTTCGGAGGGGTTACTTTTGTAAGTAGACATATTTTACTTTCGTCTGTCTGCACCAAATGTCAAGTGAACACACTGCGGAAATCATTTAGTCTTGCCTAATTTCTACAAGTTTCGCATAATCTACCTCTTGCTACGAAACATCCTAAAAGTTGTAAACAGCTCAAATGCAATTTAGTGCCTCCCCCGCCCGCATCACATTGAGAAACGGTCGCAAATGGTAAATGCTTAACATCTGAATCTTTACGGAGCCAGCTTCGCTTGGCTTAGCTTGATTGGCGACTGGAAGGGACTAAACGCAATATAATGCCAAAAACCGCTGCCATGGTTTTGTCCTGTGGTGTTTGATAACAACCAATTACTTACTACATATGTTACAATTTTGACATCACTTGCATGACAAAACTAAATAGAATGTTAACAGAGGGAGAAGTTCATGATGATGACCGTTCAATGAGAATCGCTAAGCTTAAATATTATGACAAAATAACAGCTAGTTATCGCGCAGCTATTGGAAACGGTTCTCTCACTGCGCGCTTTACGCGTGATCAAACGCTACCGTGGTTTGAATAGTAGAAGGATTGCTGAAAACGTTACGATGAGAGAGAGTACTAGCCGCGCACGACGGCAATATAAATGTATACCGTCCTGGGCAAAGATATGTGGGTGGTGCGGTGAGCGTGTTATTTCGAGTGCATATAGCTTCTCCTCAATGTTGTGTACTTACGTATCTATATATGTCGAGAATTGTGATGAATATCTTTTGATCGACACTATTTTTGTTATCCACTGTCTCGTGATTATTTAGCAATGGTCACATGAACTTTTAGAATCACAACTTTCGTTCACGGCAACCCCTGACAAAGGTTTTCAAATAAATATTAATCAACAGACTGAACCTATCAGAAGGTCTAACACAAGATGAGACAATAGTCTGCGTAAGGTGCCATAAGCATTCCCTTTTCCTCTATCTCTCTCTCTTTTCTGCAAAATTACACGCCAATAACTAAATAACTGATATTTATAGGGCTCAATAACGACTTCTTTCCTCTCTCTATCTATATTTCTCTCCCCTTCTCTCTCACTTTCTCTCTATATCTATCTCTCTATCTCTTTCAATCTATCGTTCTCTCACATTCTCTCACTTTCACTTTCTTTCACTCTCTCTCTGTCGCCAAATTACCCTCCACTACCTCGGTCTCTATCTCTCACTCTCTCATGCTCGCTCTTTCTTTCTCGCTTTCTTTTTCTCTCTTCCTATGCAGCTAAGGAAAAACATTGAGCAGCAGGCAGCAGGAAATCAGCCTGGGTCGATTTTGTCTTTCTGGACGCAACAAAGTTGCAGCTGACTTAGGTCGCGACCTCTCGTTTGTTCAGGAAGCCAATAAGTTACGCAATATAACCATTGAGAGGTCAGCACGCCGTGTCAAAGAATGCGACCTTAGAAATCAAGGCCTCTGTAATCCCGGAAGCCGATTAGTAAACACGATAACCAGTGAAAGTTGGTAGTGGTCATTATGCCCTATCAAGGATGCGATCTAGGCACTAACAGCTCAACTTACTTGGGCCATCGCATATTTATGTGATGACTTGGTTTTATTTCCTCATTTCCGTGAACGTTTACGAAAAGAAGAAATGTATTAGAATTATTTGGATCAGAATCAGCAGCACCGCTAGGGCAGTTTCTCGTGGCCTGTTTGCTAGGCGCTTCCCCCGGTGACGGGGGGGGGGGGGGGGGGGTACGGTGGTCCTCTCCTTGGAAAAGGGTAGGGGTGAGCAGCCATGGGAAACAAAACCCGGACCATATCTATACCAAGCCAAAGTGAGAGAAGGGAACCATTTACATACCATATCCTCTGAAAAAAGACCCATTCATATACCAAAATTTTAAAAGGATCACCAATACATATACCAAAATAACGAGGAGCTACAAGGGAACCATCCATATACCAAACTAACGATTCGGAAGTACGTCTATTAAGCTTCGCAACTGCAAAACTGCAGATACCGTGGTCAGTCCCAACGATTCTCTGTTCGTTACAGCAGGGCAGTTAATTAAATAGCTGCCACTAAATAACCAGCTGTGTGACTCGCCCGCAGGCTATCAACGAGCGCCCAAGGACATCCTGCCCATGAGGTAGGCGATACTGCAGGAAACAGTTGAAGGAGAATGTACGGACCTGACCTTTCTGTTTGCTTATCATGCCATAAAATTTGTCTTTGAAACAACACTACCACGCTGACTGATACGGATTGCCGCCATTGATCCAGGAGACTTGAGCAAACACCCAATGTTGAGCATCATATTTGATACCCATCACAAAACAAATATCCATTGCTATTCCCGCTGTCAAAAATACGTACCAGGCCAAAAGAACCGACCCAATGCAATTCCTCTCTTTAAGAAATAACGACCCATTTGTGTACCAAAATGGCGAAAAAACGACCCAAATTGGCGGCACATCACCACTAACCTCCACATAGTGGGAAACCCCCAGGAGGTACTTCCGTGTCAATCACTTCGGGGTGCCTATCTGGGTTCAGATATCGGGGAGAGTGGTTGGCGTCGGAGATATTCTGGAGCTCTCGGCTATTGGGCTGAATAAGCTGACTGCTGTGCAGTCAACACATATCCACAAGATGGTCCATGATAGCTAATCTGAAGTTGGTCTGGCTCACTCCTGTGTTCAAGAGCTTGCTGTCTTCTTCTGACTTCAGTAGCGCAAACTATGCAGATGTTCATGATTCAGGATTGTGACACTTGAGCAACGAAAATCTGATAAGTCAGTGATCACATGCAAGACATCAGTACCTTATATAGGGAAGCATACCAGGTCACAGCATTCTTGACGCCTTCCGCTCACAAATGTGTCTCGTCGCGATGTGCTTTGTGCGCAAGACGCTTACCGCTCACAACATACCAAGTGTCACGTCGCGATGTGCTTTGTACTCATGACGCTTCCCGCGCACATCTCACCACGTGTCACGTCGCAGAACCTTTGAACGTATCAGCATATCTACTTCATCTTTCAACGTGCAATGCGTAATTGTATGAATGTAGAGTCCGACTTGTATCATGTTTCCTTTGATGTATGTTTATGAATGTTGAATAATGAGCCCAAGCTGTATTGAGTTTTATGTATGCATGTGTAAGCTTTTAGTTCATAATCCTCTATTCTTGTATTCTTGTCATGCATGTTCTATTTATGTTAAATAAAGAGCGAGATATGCATGCATGTGTGCGTTTTTAGTTAATATTCCTCTATTTATTTCCTATTCTTGTTTTATTTCACTGGTTTGTTTTGTTGTATGTTATATGAATGTTGAATAAAGAGCCCGAGATGTATTGGGTTATATGCATTTTTGTGTGCGCTTTAAGTTCGAATTCCTCTATTTACTACATATTCTTGTTTTATGTTACTGATTTTTATAAATGATTAATTATAACTTCATATGCTTCTTCCATAAATAAATTATACCACACATTCTTCGGGTGCTCGTTTTCTTTATCTGTATGCGTTTTGTTCAAGGGGCATATCGTCCCTAGACTACGACCCTGCCAAGTGCCCTGGTCCAAACGCCCTTACAGCACTCGATACGTGGAAGTAGTATCCATGTTGGGGGTACTGGAACAATACCCCCCCCCCCCCATGTTCACTACTCGTCCTTTAGCAGCTTATACAAGATTTTTGCTCACCCTTATAAGAGCGTACAAAACGTCGGGACTACCAGACTTGGGACTACCATACGGCTACCATTTTATCGGCCAACATCGAGCCTCCTCCACCACCGAGCCACACACGCCTCTTTGGCGGCCCCAGACGCCTTCTAATCACCAGTTCTCTCGTCCAGCCCCAAGCCCACCCACAAGCCCCAACGGTCCACCATCTCGAACGCTAGCAAGCCCTTCCAGTGCCATACGCACAAACCATCTCGTCCAGCCCCATGCCCACCAAACGCCACACGCACCCTCAACGCCCACAAGTCCTCTCGTCCGACTTAGCCCTCTCGTCCATCCCAAGCCCACCCATCACTACACGCACCCTCCAAACCCCCGCCATCTCGTCCAGCACAAGCCCACCCAACGCCAACGCCATCTTTTCCGACCAAGCCCTCTCGTCCAGCCACAAGCCCCCAAGTTGCCCCCACGCCTCCCAAGTCCAGCAAACGGGAACCCAAAATGCGCCCTCCATGCCATCCACCCAAGCCCACCCAACGCCATGCCACCTCGAGCACCAGCAAGCTCTTGCAACACCAACGCGCCCCCCACGCCCCCTACCCACCCCATAGTAGTCCCAAGTTGCGCTCTTTTGAACTGGTGTATACTATGTATACTACCAATGGCAGTCGAAACTACTTTCAAACAAATTGGCCTACGCTGCCACGCATCCCTTTCCTCTCACATCCTCCTAGAGAAAGCCTACGAAAACAAACTCCTTTCGGTCGACTATCTGGCGGGACACAAGGGGAGAACCAACCTCCGACCGCTAGCCAACATGCCACTGTTTCTGGACAGTCTTTACGTCTTTGGCTACCTGCGCAGGACCGACTTTGTCCAACGAAAGGGCACCATACTCTGCACAACCGGGGAAGAAGGCTCGGCAAAGACAATCGCCAACGCCGTCGTAGCAGAAACCAAGGACAGCTTTGGGAAAGCCCACACAACTATTGTCGCACCGTTTCTCGCGCCGGGGTAGGAGGTACCCGCATCCGGGAAACCATTGCAAGCATCGAGAAGGCAACCGACTGCAAAGCAAAGAACCAATGGCTGGAACTCTACCAAGAAAAGGAAGCCGCGGGATACTACGTGGCAAAGGTCGACGTTTCCGAGATCCCAATCGAGAGGCTCCAGGCCCAGCTTCCCCAGTTCTCCTGCCTTCTCCGCGTGCAGGGGGCAGACATCTACGCAATAGAAAACACCCAAGACTTCTCCTGAGTACTGGACCGAGAGGCCCTAGCTTCTTTTCTCCAGGTACAAGGATTTCGTATGGAGGGCGACCAGTACGATCCGGCCGACGAAGGGCCAACCATACTCGACAACACGGACAGCGTAGGAAAGCATCTCTGTAAATGGATTGGGGAACGCGACGGCTACAAGACTCGCACAAGCTCTACGACAAGGCCACCCAAGGCCATCTGGTCCAATAGGCTGCAGACTTCCTCGACGGCCAGTACCTTTTTGTAGTACAGCCACCGGCCACCCAATAAACGAACCTGGCTGCCGCGATCAATCACTGTCTGGTGCTTGCAAACAGGTCTTCGGGGGAAATATTTGTGGCCTGGTACGCGCACATCACAAGACGCCGGTTAGTGCGCATACAGACAAAGCTGGACATCACCGACGACGACAAATGGGAGAAAACGGTACTCTGGGCAGCAGCGGACTTTGGCTTTTGCAAGTGTACCTTATTCCGGATAGACATGTGGTACGACGACCAATCGATAGCATTCACACCACTCCGCTGCTATACAAAGTTTGGCCCCACCATCTTGTGCGCATCCAAGAAACTGACACAGCTGTTCCGCCCTGGCAAGGGTTCCGAAGGCCCACCCCAGAAAGAATACACAGGAGTGGCTCCCGATATGCTTCCAGAGTGTGGCAATGGAGGACAAACAAGTGCCAGGCAATTGGGAGGAACAAGCCAGCCCAAGTTCTGGAAGAAGTTCCCCATGTGGCCATCCAGCGGGAGATATCCATGTGCTCTACCCGCAACCGCCGCCAAAAGCGCATGGAGGAAATCCTGGATGCAAGGAATGCAGAACTGTGGAAAGGGTCCACCAAGAAATACCAGGAATAGGGGAGAGAGCACTATGCAAAGCAGCAGCGGATCCGAGAAAAAGAACTGGAAGAGTTGCAATACATAGCCTCTGCTGTCATCGAGCGTCGAAAGAACCTGGCGGCCACGAAAGAGGAGGTTCCGGAGCGTTTGTCGGACGGGAAGACAACCAAAGTATCCCAGAATGTTGGCCAGTGGTCGGTTCTCAGGTATAGGTGCAGAGATGGGAGAAAAAGAGTGCCCGGATTGTACTGGAGCACAAGCAGGCTGTGGACCAGGTCGTCGTGGTCTGGCCCTTCAAGGCTCCGGGACAGATTCTGGAGCAGTGCAAGGAGTTCATCGAAAACTCGGTGGATAGGCTGGAACGCCAGGTGTACTGGATGGAGTTGCGAAGACCATTCTCTTTGGAGATCCAAATCCACCCCGAGAAGACCTTTCGCCCGCGAGGAGGAGAACAGATCGCGTGGAACCCAATATCTGTGTGGCATGCCCCACGCCCCAACATACTCGAAGCACTGCAAGCATCGGCAGAATTGACAAGCAGCCTGGATGCAATTGCGAAGGGCTATATAGTTATAGAGGACTATGCGTCGCCATATCTTGTAGAAACCGTGGCACTCAAAACACCAGAGCTCTCCAACGTCGACGGCATGGAAGAGAGGGTATACACATGCACCCACTTTGCTAGGACAACCTTCCGAGGGTCCAAGCGCAGTCCTCTTCTTGCGGCCTATGGCTACTTTCTGGAAAAAAGAAGTCGGCCGCTCTCGGAACCACTGGAAAAAATACTGGGCCCAATTGTTTGCAAGTAGGGATCACTCCGGACTACCCTCACCAAGAACAAGTCCAGGCTTGTTGCAATTGTCGGGGTCTAGCCAGGAGGGTATACCTCCACCCCAGCACAGCATATACCTCCATCTTCCACGGCATACAGCCGGCCCAACGTCTACGATTCTGTTCAAGGGCTTCTTTGAGACGCTTAATTTCAGCCATTATGTCATCACAAAATGTGGATTTCAGAATGCGGGCAACGGAGTCTTCTTTAAGAGCCTTAATAAAGGCTTTTGTGAACCCGTCCTGATCCATACCGGTTTTCGCACTTTTTCTCGGCTGCGCATATGCGTTGTTATGTAATAGCTAGGCTTGGACACAAAAATATAATTATCTCATCAGTAGTGATGTTTTGTGATTTTTCCACCCAGCTTCCTACGCTTTTCGATCCTGTGCCGTTTACGCTCTTAATAGTCCAGTTTACATGGCTACAGCGTTATCCAAACAATGTGAAAACTGTTATTTACTGTCTGTGCACCGAGATTCACAACAGACGAGCCGCCATGTTGTTAAAGCATCTAGGCATGTAGCCTTTCTTGTATATCTATTGCCAAATCACTACGCCCACTTGCAAGGATTTTATTAGTTATAAAGGTTGAAGTTTCTCTAAAATGTGAGTATATGTCTGAAAAGGGATTTTATTGTCAAATATAGGGTAAAACTTAAATGCCCATAGATGAAAATATCGCTTTTAATCACTTTTCTCCATTCTAAAGCTATCACTGGTTATGATACGCTTGAATGAGAGTAGTGAACATTAAATGTACCTTAATGCATAGAAATGGTTCTTGGCCGATAATCTAATGCATATTAATCAGAATATGCAAACTACCTGTTTAAATGAACAAGAACGCTAAACTTATCATGATCTTTTCAATTGGAAACAGAAATCCTTTTCTCATACAATCAAACCAACGCGCCTACACGTCTAGTAACTTTTTTTCCCTGAAACATGTCATGCATTATGATTTCCGAAATATAGATACAGAAGAAGCTGTTGACATATAATGTCCATCTCACATTCATTCAAGACTAACAAGAACCGAAATGAAGAATTGCTGAGGGATTACTGCTAGCAGTGCGATTGTGACTACGTAATTGAGCAGCGATAACGTGCCCTGTAATATTTTCCGCCATTAGGAATGGTCGATTTGAGCCAAATACCTAATGAAGTTACACCAAAGATCTTGTTATAATAAGATACCCAGCTCGGACGGTTCCGTTGTGAACCTCGCGACCAGCGCGCCACCTGGTTTCGTGGAATCTAATATGAACACAAAAGCGCGTGGCTCAATGCTAAAAGATCGGTCGGCGATGGTATGTACGCAAAAATACCGCTGTATTTCTCAAATATAAAGACTTTTGGATAGCGTCAATACAAAAAAACAAAAGGTATTCACTATTGACACCTTTTTATCAATTTGTTTGGCGATTTATTTACTACAATATTTTTTTATGAACGTTTGAACGAAGTCCCATATATCGCATGTGTCTACCCCAGGCCTAGCCCCGATCGGACGGTGGTATTCATATTTACTCAGACGTCTTGAAGGACTGTCTATCCCTGTTTAAGCCCTGGTCGGACGTCTACTCTACCCCTATTTGATTTTCAAAAGATTAATCTGAATGATATCGCTTTTGTTTTTAGTCATCTTTGATATGGAATATAAGAAGTTAATTTGAAGACATGCTTTCCCGATTGAATGATATTTATTGGTCACCCATACGTACCTCCACCGAATCAACCAACTGCATTGTCGGTTGATGGAATGCCGTGTGCATCTATCTCTCTCTCTCTCTCTCTCTCTCTCTCTCTCTCTCTCTCTCTCTCTCTCTCTCTCTCTCTCTCTCTCTCTCTCTCTCTCTCTCTCGCTCTCTCTCTCTCTCTCGCTCTCGCGCGCTCTCTCTCTCGCTCGCACTCTCTCTCTCGAGCGCGCGCTCTCTAGCGCTCTCGCTCTCTCTCTCTTTCGCGCGCTCTCTCTCTCTCTCGCTCTCTCTCTCTCTCTTTCTCTCGCGCGGGAGATAGAGAGAGATAGAGAGATATATATATATATATATATCTCTATATAGAGAGATATATATATATATATATATATATATATATATATATATATATATATATATATATATATATATATATATATATATATATATATATATATATATAGTCAACATAGTGCCGTTCGAATTGGACAAACGCAAAACGTTATACTTGTAGGTATTGCTGTCCGCCCTATATGTATGCATGAGACAGATATGAAGCGTACCCGAATGCATATATATATATATATATATATATATATATATATATATAATATATATATATATATATATATATATCTCTATATATATATATATATATATATATATATATATATATATATATATATATATATATATATATATATATATATATATATATATAGATGATGTTATATATATATATAGATGATGTTAATATGTTGACAATTTTGTTACAATGGCAAGCTGACATCAGGACTTCAGCAAGGCTCCTATCTTGGCAGGAATATCAATAGATCTTGATATAATGTAGCCCATTGGCATTGTCAGTTCTTACTTATTGTAAATATATTTGTGTAATGAATGCCCGCTACTGCGATTCATTCAAGCGCAGCGTTGTTCGACATGTGGTATTAGCGCGAATGCATGATAATCTAGGTTATCTGATGTCGCCACTGAAGAACGAACGATATTTTTGCCACCTTCGGTAGATATAACAATAACGCAATACACCCGTTGATTCATTATCTCCGTTAGTGTAGATTAATATGGATAAACGTCACAACTAAGGATGTTAGGAATGTTTAAATCCTCACTTACAGTCATATCGTTTACTTCTTCACTCTAGAAATCAATTAAATGATATGTGACGTCGAAAATTAAAGTAATAGATTCCTGTCAGCAGTCCGGGTTAGTGCAGGCTAGAACTATGTGACTTACCAAGTTGACGAACAAACTGATAAGGACAAACTGGCTTCGACAAAGACCACCACAACGAATGCAGATACCATCATATATAACAGTACCTGAACAAAGTATAAACATCTATTCACGAATACAGTTGGCTACATTATATGGCTCATTTGACTCTCCGCGATGAATTACGCATGATCCCCTGCTCAAGGTCTTGTAGGCGGAGTCTTGTAGGTATATGATATAAGCGTCGCCAGTAATAGCATGTGACTTGGTGTTCACTTGCAGCAATATTGCACGGAATAGTGTGTCATTGCATTGGCTGCCATGCAATAGATTTTGAATATTATATTGGTAGTACAAGGAGGGATATGGGTATACTGTGTAGTACGTAATACGAGGACGATAACAGGTCGTCTATTATTAGTTGAGGTGAGATGTTTGGGTTACACTAATATCCCATGCCACGCTGAAGATTGAAAGCCATCGTTTTATGTAGGGTGCTTGCTTCTTTTTGTGGGTAATTCATTGATAAATAGCTACGTTCGAAATGTACAAATCACCTTAAGGGATGGGGGGAAGGGGGAACTTCAGCAACCTAATGAACCGTAGAAAAAAGGCAATTCACAAGAAAGATTGACGGTTATACCTGGTCTTAATTGGTTTTACGTCAGTCAAACGCTATTCAGCAACGGCAGATGAGCGATAGCACTAAGTGGCTCCAACAAAAGACAACACAAGCATCGAACGGTATGTTACATTATTTGTTTCTTCCGTTGGATGTGTGTATGCCCCAGCGTTCCTTCAATTGATCCTTCAGTATTTTTACTATCGGTAGTGTTACCGTCAAAAAATATTCGTATGACGCATGCCGTTTTACAAGTCATACGGAAATGTTTGTTGACTAGATGGCGAACGTGCATTTTGCATCCAGATATATCATCATGCCTTGCTTATGGGAAGCTGTTAATGGGCTGCTCAATTCACGGCACCTGCTAAATATGGTACTTATTGTATCACGCTTGTAATTTCATTGTTTTCGCGTTAACGTGACACGCATCAGGTGTTTATATTGGTGTTATCATTAAGGAGAGGGGAAGCGTAGTGCAGGTTTCTTATTGCGGCACCCTATTCATCAATCTAAAGTTGTATTAACATCACTGAGCTCAAAATGTACATATATATATAAATGCATTTTTGTAATGTATGCATGCTAAATTCATAGAGCATTTACAAGCATACCAAGCACAATACATAATATGAATCGGATAGCAAGACTGAACCTTATAAAGAGCGTCCAAACAATTTTGACGTAGCATGGAGACGAATAGTGACGGTGTGTATGCAAAGTCATCATGTGAAAAGGATAAATTATACAATGCTGGTTATTATTCCTAGCCTACCATTGGATTTTTTATATCATTGATCCAAGAAAGTTCCATCAGCAAAGAGCAAAATGCGAGGACGGCATTTGGAATCTGCGAAAACAAAATTAAAGCATGCAATGCAGAAATTCTATGTCCTCATTCTCAATTTTCAAACTATTTAGTGGCATAAGCTTAACAGGACCTTTGGTTGTTCCGTATCAAAACATACTGACTTCAAGCTAAATGCATGTCTACAATAAAGTTGGATTACACTACGTCTTACACCGTGATCAGCATAGTGCAAGACGGCGACTAAATCACCCTTCCCTTATCCCTCACCATAATCAGGTACTTTTTGCTTCAACATGACGATGCAAATGCGCTTGTGTCAGATAAAACGTTTGCCAGATAATCTTACAAATGATATCGGTTTGAGTAGACAGACAAACACACTAGGTATTTAATTAAGTCAATGTTTCTGTTAAAATCTTCCATAGAGTCAGCTTCGATCGGAATATGATATATGAGCATCAATATGTATCGTATTAAATTGGCATAGGCTATACTTTCTCCATAATGAGCCATGAACTAATCAGCTTACTGGGAATAGCCTATTGCCTGAAAAATTCTTAAATGCAAAGCGGTTCTGGATTGTTTGCTTGACTAAGTCTTGTCATAAGAGCCATACTTTATATTTAGGTACTGCTGACTGCTTTTAATTGCTGCCCTTAACCTATTTCAGTCGCTATTGTTGTTGCTTACCGTTGTCAGCACAACGATAAACACGCATTTGTGTGTACATGTCTTAAATCAATATCCTGACAATATTTAACCACCCTTCTCCTATCTCGGACAAATACCGTGATTTACGTTTTCTCGCACACCTCAGGGTGTCTTATGCCAGGGGTCTTCATTATTTATTGGAATTAATTGCGTATCACCTCAGCCTTTACCAAAGCAATTGTGCAGCCTATGTAAGTTTTGATACATAATTGCGTGTTTATGAAGTTTATCAACGCATCGTCGCCTACATTCTGCTTAAATAACGGCCCTGACAGCTCCCTAGTTGGGACGATATGGGTTTTTTGTAACAATATGCATCCGATTATTCTTTCGATTGAACGATCTGAATCAGGCACGTGTTATTGCATAATGGACTTTGAAAAGCATTTTAATATGAGAAACGCCGATTAATGTTTCCACTCGTTCGCTTTCTATTTTCAAAGCTAGATTGGTTTGCAAATAAGGAAATACTGTAATTCGTGTATCGCCAGAACAATTTGAAATAAGACGATTTGAGCAAAGGCCTAAATGTTCCTTGACACAGGATCATTACCGAGTAATGTTCCCTCTACCTGCAAAACAATCGACCACAATGATAAATGTTGTGCATAAGATTTGCTAATCATATGATGTAGCCCGACTGCGTTGTTCGAATGTTCAAACACATACAGCAATTGTGTCATCTTTAAGGATAGTTGAATATAACACCACTGCTTTAATGCCTCGGCATATGTTGGCCATTGTCATTATCGGGTATATACAACGGCAGCAGGATTCTACGTAAGAATCTCGCCCGCAAGTAGCATATATGACATTCGACTTTTACCACTAGTAAAAGACTGCGTCTCATTGTCGCTTGAACATATTTATCTGCATTATATGTAAGTCAGAAGTTAATCATGCAAAGCGGTACTCTGTTTATATTTTCTGCGGCAAGAAAGCATAAATACATCCTGAAGTGTATATATTTTCATGTAAACATGCGCAGATTCTAGGCCAGACAAACATATGCCATGAATTACTAGGTCACTCTTTCCAAATCAGAGACAGTCGTTATCATATTGATATTATACATATACTCACTTTAGCCATAGCCACTCATCGTGGCGGTGACTATATAAGCTTGCGCATCAAGATCGGGTTATCGGGTTATTCCTTATATTAACGAAATTTCGTGTTAAGGGAACAATCATTATACGCAAACTACACACAAACTTGCGGAACATTAACATATCATATTTCTTAAATGGTTATTTAACCAAACAAGACACAAACACACTTACATAATCTTTGGGTTGACCCTCGTAAAACAAGAACATATATCAACTTAATGCTGCCGTGCAAGTTCCGAAGGTTAAATCTGTAGAATAAAGACTGTCAGCCTAAGATGCCTTATTCTGTGTTAATTGAACCAGAGCATTGTCACGCATTTGCTATATTGAATTACTCCGTATGCTCAAGGGCGATATTTGTTGAATTAAAAAGTCTGTTATATGGGTGTAGAATTTTCTTAAACCCCCTTCAGTTTTTTTATTCTTACTGTTAACATTTTTCACAAGTATATATTTTGTACTTTTCGGTTAGCTTTATATTTCCAAGAGTTGAACACAGGTAAGAATTGCTCTGTCTCCGAGTTGTATGTGTACAAGAGTGTCTACCTCTTCTTGAAATACAGCTCGTTCAGTTTTCGTTTTGCTAGTTTCCAATAAAGCGACTTAATTCATTGCATTGTTACACTGTGGTGTAGGGATTGACAGACAACTGAAGTGTTCTGATCTAGGGTTAGTAATAACCATATGCTTATCTATCATGCCGTATATGATTGCCTCCATGTCCGTGTAACTGCAAAATAGCCATTGTAAACATAAAGTTCATGCGCTTAATATAACAAAAAGTTAATGACATTTGGTTATGAACTGATAGAAATATAGCTTACTCTGTTGCGAAGTAACCTCATTCATATTATCCCATATAACGCGATCCCATCATGCGGCCATGCATGTCCTGTATTATTATAGTGATATTGTACCTGGCAGTTGCAAAAAATAACCAATAACCATTAGAAGATACGGCCTTTTAACACCCAACCAATGGACACAGCCGCGATATGCGCAGACAAATCAGCTGTAACAAATGCTACAAGAAATTCACACTTCAATTACTAAGATAACCCTAACGCATACTTATCTTCGCATAGTATAATATTCTGAGATTGAAAACCTTGCAAACCAAGCTGATATTATTAATTAAAACATATTATGCGTCCTCTGTATATTATTGGTATATCAGAGCAATGAACATTTGCTTCGATAATGCACATAACACACACAGCCATGATGCTTCACATACCATCTATATGTATATATATATATATATATATATATATATATATATATATATATATATATATATATATATATATATATATATATATATATATATATATATATATTTATATATCTGTATATATATATATATATATACATATATATATATAAACATACATATATACATATGTATATATGCATACATATGTATATATATATATATTCATATATGTATGTATATATATATATATATATTTATAGATATACATATATTTACATATATTTAGATTATATATATATATAGATATGAGATATATACATATATATATATATCTATAAAATATAATATATATATATATATATATATATATCTATATATATATATATATATATATAGATATATATATATATATATATCTATATATATATATATATATATATATATATATATATATATATATATATATATATATATATATATATATATATATATATATATATATATATATATATATATGCATTGTCACGGTGAATAAAATACACATAAATATACCGTTGATAGATTTTCCATTGTCTTTAATATTGTACTAAATTGAAGAAATTGATATATTGAAATCTATTTTGGTTTAGTTATGCACCTGCGTTTTAACATTTAAAGTTTGCATGTAACCTATGTACAATGGCCATGACATTCATAATAACCAAACCATAATTGAATTATTCGTTGCTTCAAAGCACGTAAAGACAGGATGTTTCGAACATAAATAATTACTCCGTAAAATTTGGACAACCAGTAAAACATTTTAAAGTAAGAAGAAGAAACCATATGTTCGCTGGAGTATTGCGGGTGTGCACAGTAACAAATTTGATGTGACACCCATGTCACGCTATTGTCAGATGCAATATTATGATACAACGTACTCTTCTAAAGATCTTCATCAATCATGGCTTTATAGATTATCCTTGTAGAGCTAGAACCTCCCCTTGTTGGTGTCTAGAATAATCACCTAGGTCATTAATATTGACCAATGTTATGCGTGTGAGCAAGGTACGGAAGCATATATAATCAGCACATGTGGGTGATGTGGTGACCAGTGACTGAACAGAACAAACGATATTATTCACCATCTATGATGACCATATGAAGCCCATCTGTAGGAAGTATTTGCGCCAGCTTTGATATCGCACACAACAACTGTCTTGGTCACCAAGGGAACAACATGTTATTCATTCTTTATCTTCGGTAATTCGCTTTGGTGCTCCAGGCGTAAACCTTAGTGCTTCCCAAGACTATTTCTTCTTTTCCTCCTGCGCATAGTGCACATGTGTCTCTGCATGTTTTGTTTCTGAGAAGCAATGCCCTGTATTCCTATTGCGTATCATCAATTTACAGCTCTCCCTGTGTGATATTTGCTATTTACCTGACCGTGTAACTATTGTGGGATAATTGGTTAAAGTTAGCGGCTACGTCAATATTTATATATGATTATCAATTACATCTGATCATGCACGACGAACCTGATTGTACGTTTCGCATTTTGTATGCGTTCATAATTCGAAGCAGAAGAACATGTATGTTATGCACGCATATGATAAGCAAATCCTCTCCCAGTACTAAATATTCAATAGGCCAGTTATAAACGGAACATCGTGTATCCAATGGTATTTTGAGTTATCACGACTGTTTGCATTTTGCAACCTATATAGTTTTATTTAATGTTTATGGCTCCTAGTCAATCAGGCGGCCATTAGTATTTTCTCGACAGTTGTCATAAATTAAGCGCCAGTACAATTTATTGTGTTCGATGCATTGTACGGGTCATTTAAAAACTGTGCTGTTCTCCATTGTATGTTGGTCTCGCGCAAACTCAGTGTTCAAACGCAGCAAAACACCGTTGCAATGTATTCACTGACGTAGCGACGATGATAGTGAAGACAACAGACGGTATCCAATGCTGTTACAATATGGTTCATGTATTCACTATGGGCAAAGGTTTGAAGCATATTTATCTATCTGTATATATTTCGCGTTAAGAGCACAAACAATGACCGCCCAAGGTCCGAAATTGCAAGACACCTATTTATAATGTACCGTGAATAATTCTGACCATGGTCATCATAAACCAACACAGTATATCAAAGTTTTTAAGCTGCAAACTACGGACGGGAAATGGCTACATAGGTTTGACGAGCAGAAGAAAGCCTTTACACCCTTATGTTTTATCAGGCTCAAGTAACACGATCGCTCTTTGCTGACCTCAGCACTTGCTTGTTGGTATGGGGACATGTTGTGATATTTTAATAGCATGCGGCGATGTATTTTGTTCAAAGACCTGACAAGCTTCCATGCAGAAATGGCTGCGAGTTAGCAAACACCCAGTGCGCCGAAAGTAGCTCTGTTATTTTTTTTTGGGATGATTAAGGAACATGCATAGCTGTTTTGGTTATTCCAGAAACATAACTTCGAGCTCAACGGAACGCCTACCCTCAGACAATAGCGGTATAAAAGCATTAGTGGTAGTAAATGATGATCCTTAGAGAACTGTTCTCGACGCCCGGTGGCAGTGGGTTTGTGGACTTGGAATTGAACCGGTTATGAGACACTGTTGTAGAGATGCTTGTGATTCGCTAATCAGCTGACTGCCACAACTACAGGTATATTGTTTGAATGACGCAAATAGGCAACAGTTCTTGTCCGGGATAAATATATCTGACCTATTGACATGTGGTACTCAAGCCTCACATTGTAACAAAATATGTGTGAGACGGGACCTACTACATAGCCAAGCGGCTGGCTATTTGCAAAATGTACTCTTGTGTCTTTTGATACTTCTTGCTGACCGCGTTCAGAATTCGATGCGTTACGTAATTTCTTACAGAATAAGTAATCAGAACAGAGGAGTTCTAACTAAGGTCCTTCATTTTAATAACAGTATCCTTTGATATGACATGCATGCCACAGTCAGAATGTAGTGGTTATCGCACGTAACTTATTTTCTTCGTGGATAAACGAGAACCTTGATATCTATAGTCGCATCCATTAAAACAGCTCCTGATCTAACTCAGCATTCAGTGTTCACCTGACTCTTTGGCCTCCTGGATTAGAACAAATAGCTGAGACCTCATTCAGTTGCAATCCGCACTTCTACAACACACGTGGTTTTCTCTAGCGTATGATGTCCACCCCTTGTACATACGCTAACTGAGAGGGTGAGTGAATAAAAAAGTTGGATAACTCTTGTCTTATGTTGTGGCCATGGTTCTGTAAATGTGAGCACCTCATTCATTTAAGTCATTATTATTTATCGGCGTGTATTTGACAATGATATCTTTGCATAAAACACTCATAGCTGATATTCTGACTGAAATCGTGAATATTCCATGTGTAGCGTGACAATGTGTCAATGGTTATGTTGGTTTTCACATTGTGATTTGCTGTTTCTATTTCTGACCCCGCCAATTTTCGGTTTGAAAAATCATTGGAATAAAATAGTTATTATCTTCGTAATATTAATTCGTATTATCTATGCATGCTTGTGAGCAAATTAAGCCATAATAAACGAGCGCCAAGTCATGATTTGAACCTTATGCATATCTAAGCCTAACCCGTCTTATACTGGCTGCGGCAGTTTAAGTCTATCTCTAAGAACAATTAAACTGTAAAATACTAGTATAAGCGAGTCGAATTCTTGAACGCATTCCCTGTTTATTTACTCCACAATGTATTTTTACCTCTTTCACATCGACATCTTACAAAAAAATGCGTATTTGAAATAAAAATTAATAGCTCTGTTAACTCATAGGCAATTTACACATTGACACATTTCTCAGCTTTCCCTGATCCATAACACATGTAACAAGCATCAAACTCGCCACATATGTATCAGGCTAAATGAATATGGTGTCATTTCCATCTGCAGTAACGTTTGACATTATGAGTAAATATTGCTATGTGAGAGAACACATTTACCAAGGCAGCAATTAGGCTACACAGAGATACTTTCACTTTTCTCAATAACCAATTAATATTATGTTGCATGCCAAGTATGAGGCAGAATGCAGATGGATTCATCGACAGATATTTTAGTCCTTCATCTGCATTAAGAGCAGCATGGTTTTATACATATTTGATCGATATTCAAGAAATTTTGCTTGTACTCTAACATTCTAATTATTTGCTAAATGGCACATCAGCGCTTGCACGTCGATTTTGTTACCCCTCTGCGCAATGTTATTCATATGCGCAGTATGATATTGGGTTTAATCGCACCATAGTTTAAGTATCCTTGCCTTGAATAAAGAGCACATTTTAGGGGAAATAATTGAAATCATAAACAAGAGCGCACCTCCATCAATTCGTCTGAGTATCTCATGTGCAAAGAGAAATGTATTGGAGGCGGCAAACAATGATTCTAAAACGTGCATCAAAAACCCACGTGTCACCAAAGGCAATGGTTTGAGCATGAATTTATCGTCTCAGTAGCATATTTTCAGGTACTAAATACGCTTTCTTATAGGGTATGTAGTTTGAGTCCAAAAACCAGCCCCTGAAATATAATCCCATCTACGCAAAATTCAAGCAAATAGGGGACATATCTCATTATCCAAGAAAAACTGCAACATTCCTTCAGCGTTCAATGAAACCTGATAAGAGGCCATTGTTAAATTATCCTCAAATTTACACTTCATTAGTACAATGCAGATGTTCTTTCAGGGTTGAGTGACAAACTAGATATAACACAGACTCGTGAACAAGGAATATAGTTATTGGTTAAAGAGTTTTGACACAAACCCATGTCGCAAATAACATATCGGCTTATACGATATCCTTTACTGGAATATACACCCTAAACTCAATTGTATCGTTCTGTTATATTCTCTCGTCGTAAACATGCTACTTTAATATGCTCATCACACAGTAGGGTAAGCGCTGATAGGTATATAGGGATTGTAGGCAACACAGGAACAAACCGCGTTGAATTGATAAACGAGGATTAGCGTTTCACAAACATATACCAGATATTGGCGCTACTGCAACGATATATATAAGTTCACATTTGTTGGCCATCAGCAAATGGCTGAAATTTATGATTTGAGTGGTTTACGAGTCCTCCAGCTTAGCATTAGCATATGACAGAGCATTGTACCTAAGTATTCAAGAGCACTTACCAATGACAATAAACGTGGCCATCGGGATTTTTCACAAATGTGATGACCTACTTCCGCTCGAGGTAATTATCGTTTCAGTGTCATGCTTTCACTTCGGTAAGAGATCATGATCTTATGATGATGATTTTACATTAATTATATCACAATATCATCAACCTAATTCTGAGATCATGGATAGCAGTAATATATATCTGAGGCTTCATATCGTATGGTATTGACATACGCAAAACGACTTATACGAAACACTTCGGCAAGGTTTCAATCAGCTTTTAGATTCATTTATTAATTTTTTGATTGAACTTAATCCGCATCTAGATTTCAGGGTCCACCGTAATGTCTGCTTGCTATCCTTCCTGCTGGACGTCTATACATAGCTACGAAATATGTAGATCTCAAAACATTGGTTTGATTCGGACAATATGCAGAATACTTAATTTAGAATTATTTGAAAGTTCTTTGTGCTCATGTCCAATGGTTTACACAAATTGCTACTGCCGGAATACTTGGTGCCCCATCGCCAGATGTATATACGCCAGGGAGGAATCCTAGGTCTGTTGACAGACTGTCCCAGCTATCACTTCCCAGTGTAAATCGGTGAGCGCTTTCCAGTCAGCAGTTCCTCTACTCTGGAATTGTACTTGTGATGACCTCCGCTTACCGCCACTACGCAAAAAGCGCATTGAAATGTGTGTTGCATACTCAGTGCACTTCTTTAATGAATGGTATTATTATCACGTTTGATATGATATTTAGAAAAATTCGCACATAACCGGCCATTGCTGAACCCTTGTGAATTAAGGATAGAGAAGCAGAGATCATTTTTGCGGCTGACTGACTTCATCTCTTCATAAATAAATCAGCGTGTAAATGGTTTATGTCCTGAATCATATCTAGTGAGTCTTAGCGTGGAGCAACAATAAATTAAATCCTGAAATGCGAATAAAACCATGAAATGTACACCTTGTCTTCATATCTTTAGTAAATCGCAGTGAATGAAAAGAGCGAGAGAACACCCAATGTGCCAAGTCGTCTGCACATTTCCATGAAATGTTTAATCACAATGATGTCTCATGAGAGTAACGCACCGCGCACAGCCCAATCGCCCCCTGAATTAATAATCCAATGCGATGCGAACACTTCACATGACGAACTTAGCGACATTCTTTGTTCTCTGACCATGGTATTAAACACAAAGGGAGTATTTGTTATCAAGCCAGCAGTTTAACGTTGTATATATACTAAAATATATCTTAGTGGACCATGAAGCTAGATTACACAATAAAATGAGGTTCAGCAGAAGTATTTACATGTTACGCAGCAGCAGAAAACGATTAGAAACTACCTTCAACAACCACCTGATTCTGTATACTGCAATACTAAGTAACGTGTGCAGGTCTCCATATAGCCATGCCAACTGGCTTTGCGGGTGGTTAATTTTGACAGCAACATCCCAAGCTGCCAATAACAAATACAAATATTCGGGTCGCTGCTAGATAGTTGACATGCTGTCATTATTGATTTTAATCGGCACAATCATTTGTTTTGTCTGATTTAGCCATACCAAATTTGTGTGAAACAAAGCGTAACATGTTCCATAATTCTAAGCCAAAGAAACTTCTGTAAGATTAAACGAAAAGATCAGAACATTTACGTCCTCTGCAGCTTCTAGAAAAGCAATAAAAACTGCGATAAGACACTTGATATTCTTCCTACAGGCCATGTGTGCTTCAGAGGGCAGTGATCGGATTAAGGCATCAATACGTTCCAATGACTGCTTACATCCATACAACAACAGAGAGTCATAAATGTGACAGAAAATACAATGAAGCAAAGGCCAGTGCATGTATGTTGCAAAGATTTCATTGCAATGATGCTACTTTCATGATCGAAGGAAGCTGCTACCTTCTCTTATTTGTGTATTGCAATACGTAAAGCTTATGTCTGCAGGATAGAACACGGCTAGGTTTTCGTCAAAGCCTCTGACCACAGGGTCTTTTCAACTTATTGACTTGCATTGTTATTGATTATAGCCTAACATCCACCCGCAATTACTCGACAACGATTTAATTAAGCTATAGTATGCTGACTTACAACAAATCAGACAACGATTATGAGCAAAAACACCCATGCCAAATTTGTGTCCTGTCATTTTTGTCTTTTGACGATTCTGACATGGGATAATTGTGGACCTCCCCAATTCAAACTTGTCGGTGATCAGATTCAATTTTTAGCTCTTATGCAACATATGTTAGTTGACCTCGGTCATGACATGCCAATCTACGAAGTCAAGAACGCAAAGTTATTGATTTCGCTAGGCGAATCAATCTTCTACAATGCATTCAGATCTTGCCATCGATGCAGAAGTCACATTTTGTACGATATGATGTCGTTGGGCAACACTAGTAACACAATAAGAACATAACATATATACGGGTCCGCAATAATACGATGCATAATGCATATGATATTGTGCATTCTTACAACAGTTCATTTATCTCCCAAATATTGTGCAGATCGTAAACATTTCATTAGACATATACTCTACATGACATTTTGAAGACCAGTAACATAATTCGCCAGATGATCGCCGGTTCGCAGAGACATCGACAATTATTGGCAACATCAGTACAATTTGACGATACAATATACTGATCAAATATCCTGTATCATCCATGGAATCTTGAAATGTATTAGTTAAAGTAGAACCTCGCCATGTCGGTGGCTATGATAACCTATTTAGTTATTGATATACAGACAGCCGTATGTCCAAATGTATATATGTAAAATGTGGTACAAATTGTCATACATTTGGCCTTTCAGAACACACGTAGATCTAATTTATCGTTTCAAAGATATGTTAAAACAAGTGCTTCATGCCGGCTTGTGGACATATCTTGACAAAAATATATATTTATATATATATGCATATCAATATATAAATATATAGTTTGGTACATTATACTTTCATAGCATTTGTTTGACATAGAAATGCATTACATCAGTATTCATTGCCACCTACACTAGCTCGTAAAATCTAACGACTATTAGTATTTGTATCTGATTAAAAAGGTGAATCCTTTGATTCAATCAGTATTAAGAAGGTTATGAAGAATATATTTCTTTGATGTTCATTGACGCGGATTCGCAGTCAAAGAAGAATTCGTTAAAGAGTCGTATTTCAATTATAAAAATGTTTGTACTTCAGATAACGCCATTTTCAGGATGCACATATGCATAGTATTAATGTATTTGAAGGAATACAAAAATGTATTGTCCTGTCTGTCGAGTCTTAACTGGATCACTTAGGTATAGATTTGAGTGGCTACTGTTTTGTAGATGCTTAACACTATTGGTATAGCGCAATGCAACAGCAAAGCAATACGCAAATACACTGTTCATTAGGCAGCTGCTCGCAAATGTTCTAAACTACAATATGGTATGTGTAACTCGTATTTTGGGATATGGCTCACGGCCGCAGTGATGACGATACATTAAAAGAATGAAATGGCTAACGTTAGAGATCCCCATGGAGGTAAGTTATACTAAACCCTGCTGTATCTAACGACTTTTCTTTGGGATAACGTAGTTACACATCCTACTTCAAGTCACTTCACAAAGTCTGTGCGCATTATCTATTGTGCTAGTGATATTATCATGTCATTACACAGAGTGGAGAACATCATTAAACGTGGGACATTGTTCAGACGACTATCACCACCATCGGCGTGCTATGGTTGACACGTATATGTGATAACATGGAATCAGCTCATAAACGAGTGTTGGTCACGGAACCTGCCTCGAATGAAATCAATCGCTGTGGTGAGGCCGATAAGATGACTTTGTCAGTACATACGTTTCATTATCGTGTCATAATGTTTTCCAGTACTATGTCAATTTATTGTAGATACCATTATGTTGTGTTTGTCTTTTGAATAGAGAAAGGTATTTGTACGTTACAACATTTGATACTGTTGTTGAAAGAACCTCAGGGATTTGTTTTCATACCAATCAGGTGCATTTAAGTTAATACCATACGGTGTTTAGGTTCAAATATCTTCTTACGTTATTCAAATAATACTCCAATACTTTCGGAATACAAAACACTCCTAGTATTTTCGATAAATCTCTACTTGGACCAAACACACACACTGGTAAGTTGTAACTGCATTTTAGTAGAGGTATAGTTTAGTTCAAACAAATGTACGTAATATCGTCCAAAATATCGGGCAAACGGTCTTAGTACGTCACTCTTAACTCATTGCTGATCTGATTGGCTAATCTGCTGATTGTTTGTTAACTAAATCCACCTTTAACAAAGGATGCGTATGATGTTCGTGTGTTGCACACAATGCCTATTAAGTCACAGTGTACCTGCTTAAAGGTGGGTTTGGGTCTTTGATATTTTGTATCACGATCTCAATGGAGAACGACCCAGTGATGATATTCCAATCCGCTTAAACTGGGCGTTTACCGCATTTACAGCAAGCTACCATTACGGGGAGTGCTTTCAGATGCTGATTTAATTGATCGAAGTGTTTGTATTTTATCTACCATTGATAAATACTGTGGTGCAGACCCAAATCGTAAAATTCTGAAACAAGCCGAAATTGTTTTACTGTTCGATAAACTCTGCCTCCCATCACAGTAACTGTGCGTCAGGCAATATTTGTACACACCCGTCCTGTATAAAGATAAATCAATTGTTGTTCATTCTATATTCGGAGCAAAGCAAAATGTTAGTTCATAAATATATTCATTGCATGCAACTATATCTTCAGGCAAGATGACGGATGCAAAGAGATTACTTTATATAGAGATAGGCAATTGCGTACATATTCCGAAGCACAAGCTCGATCCGTACTGCTTGATGATCAATGGTTTAATTGCATTAATACCATCATAAACAGTACTTGTTTGTAATGACCTGTTACACTTATGATGTGCGCTTACCCGCCACTTACCAACAGAACATCAATGTTGTTTCATACAGTAGCCGATTTAACCACTTGAGAAGTTTGAAAGGTGCATCACCACGCTGAATAATAACATCTCCCCCTAAAAATGGAAATATGAATCAATTATTACCTTGAAAACACTCAAACTGCACTCATTGATTTTATGATTAATGCTGATCTTTTCATGTACTATCATAAATGCAGTAGATTTCTATATATATTCACGAGCTTTGAAGCACCCCGATAGCCCAGACATTCAAACATGGTCAATGCTGACGTTATAAGTCGATGACCTGGGGATTGACTTGAATTCTACGTGCTTGGCATGTTGCCGAGCGTTCTCTTTTCGTGTGTTCTGTTGTGTTAGGTGTTAGTTTTTAGGTATACATTGTAATATAAGCAAGAGTGTGTGGCACATACAAGGCTTTTGGCCTTTGATGAGATGCAAACCATTCAATAAATTATAAATACTCTATGAACTGTTTTCGAGGACTTGTTTATTACATTAGTACAATATAAATGAAACATAACACTGCAATCAACATACCACGTGACTATTATTTGCATTGATTGCTTACGACTATCACGATTTTATTCATGGTTTGTTCATGCTTAACGAGTTGAAATAAATCCTGTGACAGTCACGCTAAGATGAATTTAACTTTGTAGTCCCACATTTCACCGCTTCAGGGCAAGTAATGAATATGAAATAGCCCAACACAATACTATACCACAGAGCTCTATTAAAAGCTCTATTAAAATTGACTTACACATTGAATATATTAGCTACATAACAGTTTTGAATTGACGCTGAAAGATATATTAGACCTAAAGGTAGCAGTTTCAATGCACCACCTTAAGAAGCCTTATCACAGAAGGATTAAATGTCCGACCAGAGCAATTTAGGACATGCGGATTTCAACACAAACCTCTTAACATACTGGTCAAGAAATGGCCGAGTCTTTTGATAAAACATAGGCTAGACCGCAAAGAGGCAGGGATTGCCGAGGGTGAGGGAAAATTGAGTGTTGAATCCACAATATCTCCCATCGGAAATGTCAGTGGACAGCAGATGCTTTGCACTGTGGTTCTAAAAGCATTATAGAATAGACAAGCAGTGTGAAAACACAAGGGGATCTACATCAATAAGCAATTTTCCCGAAGCATGCTGGACATACGGTGACTCGAAAGATCACGTTAAATGGCGGTCCCATCTCTGCAAGGGGATTTCGCAGCCTGGTCTGAGCAACGGGTTTGTGCCAAGTGGGCGCTGACAATTAAGGGGAGCTTTGCTAGCATCACAATTATCCTCATCCATCCCCGCTCGCTTGATATTCTCAAAAATAGTGTATGATAGTTTTATACTAAACACAATCAATCGATAAGTTCGATTACTTGACATGCTATCATTTTTAATGGCGAAATCGCATTCAACGAGGACAGTAACTGAGCTCATGGTAAGCGTTTTGCGTGGCTTATGATCCCGAGCTGTCTATACGTCAGTGAAACATGAACACCCGTCTTGTAAACTCTAAATCCATGAGTAATCATAAACATCACTGGTTGTTTTCATAATGGTCGATGCCAAACATTGCTCCCGGGGAACAGACACTATCCATCATCAAACAAACACGTCGTTGGCATAGAATTCTGAGTGATTTTGTCGCTTACAATTAATTGCTGTCTACTATAGGTTTTACAACGTGTCCCTTTGGGGATAGCGAACCGATCGCAAACTTTGCTATTTCCTCATCACACACTGTCCACTACTTTTGCGATTTGGCTCGTCCGAGTGAAAAAATCAATAGTATATATGAAGTGCAATACATCATTATTCATATGGCGTCTTCATGAAATATATAGCCAGCATCAAATCTTCCAAATGGCTGTTGTAGCATTTCATCCACAAAGACGGCACAGAGAATACAACCCTTGGATGTAATGTGTTTTCACTATATTAGTAAGGGACCAGTAAGTATCGGGCATATTGCGAGACACTCTCATATGCGTCGGATTCTACAAATACAACCAGCAATATCCGGAAAAAGTGCAAATTAAAATTTTTTTTTGTACATACATACATACATACATACATACATACATACATACATACATACATACATACATACATACATACATACATACATACATACATACATACATACATACATACATACATACATACATACATACATACATACACACACACACATACATACATACATACATACACACATACATACACATACATACATACATACATACATACATACATACATACATACATACATACATACATACATACATACATACATACATACATACATACATACATACATACATACATACATACATACATACATACATACATACATACATACATACATACATACATACATACATACATACATACATACACATACATACACATACATACATACATACATACATACACATACATACATACATACATACATACATACATACATACATACATACATACATACATACATACATACATACATACATACATACATACATACATACATACATACATACATACATACATACATACATACATACATACATACATACATACATACATACATACATACATACATACATACATGCATACATACATACATACATACATACATACATACATACATACATACATACATACATACATACATACATACATACATACATACATACATACATACATACATACATACATACATACATACATACATACATACATACATACATACATACATACATACATACATACATACATACATACATATACATACATACATACATACATACATACATACATACATACATACATACATACATACACATACATACATACATACATACATACATATATACATATATATATATATATATATATATATATATATATATATATATATATATATATATATATATATATATATATATATATATATATATATATGTGTATATATATAAATATACACATATATATATAAATATATAAATGCATACAAACGCACATACTAACATAATACATATAGATATATATAATATATGTTTATATATATATATAATTATATATATATATTATATATATAAATATATATCATATATATACATACATATAGATATATGCATACACATATACATATACATATACATACAAGCATACATGCATACTTACATACATGCATTCATACATACATACATACGTATGTACGCACATACGTACATGCATACATATACCGATTATAGTAAATGTTTCAGTATTCCGTTCCGCGTAGCATGCATCATCGCAGATTTTCGCTCAAATAGAATGCGCCATAAAGGCTTCAGTAATTGAGACGAACAAACCGACACATCAGGGATCCCAGCAACGGCTCATTTGCGTAAGTAAACAAGAACATTAATCGACTAGGTGTTGATTTTACATAGCGCAAAGACGCGTATGGCATCCTCTATATGTTAACACAATATGCTCTCCAAAGCAGTTCTGGCAGAGTGCAATTCCCAAACGTGGGTACAAGCATATCTAGCCATTACAGGAACACCTTTTCTTATGTGAAAGAGAAATAACGGCCCTCGTTTTCTTTGGTGACCTGCATTCCAGTGCGAAATGAATAGATTGGCTCAAAGGAAAGTAAGTATAAGTGGTCGTGTAGGCACCCTGATAGCAATAATGCTACAATCCGTGTGTGCTGACACACATACGTGATAATTGATAGTTAATCGTATTAATAAGTTAAAAGATAGGTTTATTACATGATTGCAATGTAATATTATTAGATGTTGGAACTTTTTCGTGCGAAGCGTTATACCTAGCCTAGATTGAACCCTCTGTGGTGTCGTATTTTCAAGGAGTTATATACGTAGGGTGTAGCTCTCATTCAGTGTGCTGATGCGATACTGACATGAATGACTACGGTGCATTGGTGTCCGTGTTACGGTTTTTAACAACGGCACACCTTGAAACTCGCAGTCAAGGACAGAAAACAAGTTGTTTGTCTGTGCAGTAGCTGTAATATCATCTTGACCTTGCCCTTAATTCACCGAAGGGAATTAATACATGCATCCGATGAGCGGCTATGTGATCCACCAAGCAAGATTGTAACTCATTGACGTTGGATAATTTTTATGCCTTCTTTAAATTACTGCTTTGATCATGAACCTTAATGTTCATTTCAGTACATATGATGACCCACAACTCGAGTCAAACCAACAAAAACAAAAACTTTCGTACATACATATCAGTATCAGGCAAGTAATAGTAATATTATATAGATCAACCCTATGCATAATCTCACAATTGTGATGTATGACGTTCGCCTAAAAATTGAAAATGCTAGCCGAATTGATATAATATATTCGCTGGCATGCTTTACGAAGTGCGTAGTATTGTTTAGTCGTTGGTATTTGGCAGATGATGACATTGCATATTGTCTTTTTATCCGTGCCAAGCCACCTTTATTCGTTTAATGGGGAAAGGCGTCGTTGAAATATCTGTACAATATTTGATAGAAAATACGCGCTGTAAACTCAATCGACAGGCCTGTTTTAACATCAAAGGCTTTGTTTCTGTTTGAAGAAGTGATAACGTATCGCTCACAAAAGTCAGTGCCCCTGGTGCTGTTCCTCAATAGTTCCAAAAATAAATGTGCTCAAGGGTGCCACTGTCCGTATGGTATGATAGTGTAAAACATGTCAATAGTTAAAACATCGCACACGTTTATTAAGCACAAACATATCTGGGCACAAACTGTCCCACTGGGTTGTGGCAGAGATTGAAGTGGGTGCACTCTTGTAATCTGGCAAAAAGAGAGCTATTTAGTCCTTGGTTGTGTGCCCTGTTAACATGTAAATCATGTTAAAAACTGCTCGAACCGTCTAGGTTGACATGCACTAAAGTGGACAAGCATTGTGCAGATTTAGGATGCCCCAATCAGAAGCGTGTCTCACGAGTACTTTTGAGCCATTCTCTCTGATTGGTCAGATTTTCCGATTTAGCGCAATATTTGTTTTTATATGCACCGTTTAAGACCTCTTTTTACAAAAACTGAAGTATATGCTCTGCCCTGGATAAGTGATTGGTCCTGTCGGACAAGTGACTTGCCTAGTCCACTTGTCCAACCGGACGAGTGGTTTTTATGAGCCGGGCACGCAATCTGCAATGCCCCGATTTGTTGTTTTACACTGAGCGGCATCCTTAATCACACAGTTGGCGAGAGAACAGACACACAACTGGTCTCTTTAACTGACTGTGTTACGTTAACATAGTCATGCAGCTGAGCGACTACAGGGCTTGATGTGGTGCCAATTTAAACTTGTGAGACGCCCCAAAATTCTAGAAGAGATTCTGTGTGTTCTCATTGGACGCCGACTACAACAATGTTGATGACGTCACAGAAAACCGAGGCATATCACAAGACAGTTTCATGAGTCGGACGCGCGCAACGAAGTTCAACCTAGGTCACAACCTTTGCGTTGATTGGTCAAGAAGGAGATGTCACAAAGATTAACGAACGTCTAATTAAAATTCGGACGCATCAGTTGTAGACCTTGGCTTGTCGTAGACTCAAGGGCGAGAAGCGTAGCGAAACCCCTAGAGTCTGCGACGCAGACTACGATTTTATGAAGGGCATGATATTTAGCCAGGAGTATCAAGTATGGTTTTGCTGCTCATTTTCGCATTTTAAATTATTTGTCACAGAAGATGGCGTTTGTTCATTCTTTGGTCTTATGTGAATTGAATTGTATGTGAATGTAAAATCCCAATTTTAAAAAAGAAATGAAGCTCCTTGTGTATGTGTCTACTAAGGAATGAAAAGTCTTTTTCGATAAGTTATCTGCACTAGTAATTGAAGCAAATAGTACACTATGTTTCTGATACATTATACATTTCTTATATCAATACTGATGACTATCCATTTCGACAAAGGTTAACTCGATTGTTTAAGGAGGTATGCAACGTGATAAATGCGCCATGATGTCGGATATAAATCTGCATTATGCTTGGATACAATCAGAAAAGCCTAACCTTGTTAGCCTGGTCTGAGCAACGGGTTTGTGCCAAGTGGGCGCTGACACTTAAGGGGAGATGTCCTAGCATCATAACTTTCCTCATCAATCCCCGGCGCGATATCACCTCGTGTTGAAAGTGATGTTAAACCATAGTATTACCACTACCATTGCCATTACTTGGAACGCATTATATGGGTATGCATTCATAAACAAGGTCCGACAAATTGTTTCCAATTTTATACCAGTTTTTGTGTTGTGAGGCATGCTATATATATTCGGAAGAGAAATGCAAACACGACCCTCAGATATAGATATGAGCCATCTACCTCAATTAGAGTTCGTTTTCAGGCACCGACATCGACCTAAATCTTCCAAACGGCTGTGGTAGCATTTCATCCCCAAAGTCGGAGAACATTGCCCTTTGATGTAATCCTATGTTCACTACATAGGTTAGGACCAAGTTTGTCTTCGGGCATAATGTGAGTCACTCTCAAAGGCGATATGCTTTGGAGTCTACGCATACAACCAGCAACATGCGGAAACAGCACTAATTTAAAATATATATGCATGCATACATACATACATACATACATACATACATACATATATACATACATACATACATACATACATACATACATACATACATACATACATACATACATACATACATACATACATACATACATACATACATACATACATACATACATACATACATACATACATACATACATACATACATACATACATACATACATACATACATACATACATACATACATACATACATACATACATACATACATACATACATACATACATACATACATACATACATACATACATACATACATACATACATACATACATACATACATACATACATACATACATACATACATACATACATACATACATACATACATACATACATACATACATACATACATACATACATACATACATACATACATACATACATACATACATACATACATACATACATACATACATACATACATACATACATACATACATACATACATACATACATACATACATACAGACATACATACATACATACATACATACATACATACATACATACATACATACATACATACATACATACATACATACACATACATACATACATACATACATATATACATATATATATATATATATATATATATATATATATATATATATATATATATATATATAAATATATATATATATATAAATATATATATATATATATATATATATATATATATATATACATATATATATACATACAAACATACATTAATGCATACCTGCAAGCATTCATGCATACATGCATGCATAAATACATATCGACATGCATCCATACGTATGTGCGTCACATGGCGTGGTATTGAAAGACTTTCAAAAAGCAATGTGCACTCTGCTAGTTGATAGGTCGTGACTGTTTTGTGAATGTGCCTGCTGGGATGGGTAAAAGTTTTGCTATAGGTTGTTAGCTACTGCTCTGATGCAATGCTTGGAGTGGGTCAGGGTTCGACACGTCAGTTTCATGAGTCGGACGCGCGCAACGAAGGTCAACCTAGGTCACAACCTTTGCGTTGATTGGTCAAGAAGGAGATGTCACAAAGATTAACGAACATGACAAATTAAAATTCGGACGCATTAGTTTTAGACCTTGGCTTGTCGTAGACTCAAGGGCGAGAAGCGAAGCGAAACCCCTAGAGTCTGGGACGCAGACTACGTTTTATGATATTTAGCCAGGAGTATCAAGTATGGTTTTGCTGCTCATTTTCGTATTTGAAATTATTTGTCACAGAAGATGGCGTTTGTTCATTCTTGGGTCTTATGTGAATTGAATTGTATGTGAATCTAAAATCCCAATTTTAAAAAAGCAATGAAGCTCCTTGTGTATTTGTCTACGAACGAATGAAAAGTCCTTTTCGATGTGTAATCTGCACTAGTAATTGAAGCAAATAGTACACTATGTTTCTGATACATTATACATTTCTGGATATGGAGTAGGCACTTCAAATTATCTGCTGTAATCTGACCACTTGTACATCTGTGTAGTTAAGTGTAACAATTTACATTGACATACAATAGCATCAATCATCTGATTTGTTTGATATAGTGGATGGCCCCCTTCATTCTGACACTACGTGTGCATCTATGCAACACATAAACAATACAAACATTGAAGAATCGCAGAAATTATTCGGCGTGAATGAAGATTGATGTCCACTTCTGAGCAATAATTATCAGTAATATACAACATATATCCGAATGCATACATTTCAATGACAAGTGTGTGAACTACACCAGTGAGATGGGGGTTGTGTTATATTCGTATAGAATTATCCAAACAAATGGTTTAAATCATCACAGAAACAGTTGTCAGATATGAAGCCGTATACCCAGTGTGCTATGACATTGTCATAATGCCCCTCATCAAGACGGATAATTTAAAGACCGAAGCACTAGCCTTTCGATGACTTTTCTTATATCCATACTGATGACTATGCATTTGTTATGCTATTTTGTCGACAAAGGTTAACTCGATTGTTTAAGGAGGTATGCAACGTGATAAATGCGCCATGATGTCGGATATAAATCTGCTTTATGCTTGGATACAATCAGAAAAGCCTAACCTTGTTAGTTACCAGCCCATTTGGTGGCACATGTTTTGCTTGCATTTAATGCATTATTGCAGGTAAACACCCCACCCTCTTCTCATGATATCAGCACGGCTGGGGTAACTGATTGCGTTTGACATAACCTGCTGTCAAGTTAAGATGTCTCAAATGATTCCAATCTGCATGCATGAAACATTACACGTGGTAACGACACATTTGTCGTTTAGGCGCATTAATCCGTTCGAGAAGGCTGATTGAGATGAAAACCAATAATACACAGCATGTAAATTTGTTGACTTTCCCCTGTAATCTTGCGGAACGAAATTAATAATCACTGCAAAAAACCGAGAGCATAGTAAATCAACCCGTTATTTACCCAAATGTCAAACAACCTTAATGTCTAAGTCACATGAAGCTTACAGGTCCTCACGGAATCCCGTAAAAACACTGTACGATGTTGTTGTAACATACTATACGGGTGGTCTGCGGGCGTTCTCCAGGTTTTTTTACGGGGAATAGGCCACGGGGTCGAAATAACCAATACGTGCACTATACAGCCCCGTACAGAACCTGTGAAAAAAACATGCGGGCCCCACAAGGGCCTCGCACGACTGCCTATGGGCCTTCTCCGGGCTTAACCCGCAAGGTGCCTGTGTCTGAAAGTAGTGCATGTTCACTTTTTGGCCACAGGCTCTACGGGGACTTACGGCCCAAAACCCTGCCAGTCCGTGCGGGCCCACAGGTTGTGTCGTACTGCCTTGTACGATTTTGTGAAGTTTTTTGGCTCTATACGTCCCCGTACACAGCCCGCATACAGACCGTAAGTATCATGTGACTAAGACATAAGACAGTGTAGTACAAGCCATTGATAATGCCGTGTGCACATAGGATAGAGAGCAATACGCCCCTAGTTTTATACTGCAGCATCTTCCGACAAATGACGTCATATCTTCATACCCGGTTTTTCATTATAATGAATGCCGTGGGCGCAACGGGCACAGCGAAACAGCCACTCATTAACCTTGAAAGCTACATATGTCATTATTCTTGAGCGCTTTAGACCTTGGCTTGTCCTATTAGCAGTCTCACGTGTGCAAGTTTATTATCAGTAAACCGTAAGTGTTATTGTAAGAACGTAAACATAAATTGTTCACGGACAATTATGCGCTTAATCATTTCCTCAGGGACACATATCCACAAGAAGCAATTGCGTATGCCGTTTTGGTTAACAAAAAAAAAACTCAAATATCACAACTGCTTGCAATCAACATATTATTCCAGACCAGTCGACTATATTTTACTGAATATGTTGTTGTCCGTAGTGGAGCTCGATCTCATATCAATTCATTAATGTATGAATGTCTGTCTGTGGGTCGGTTTGTTTGTCTACCTGTTCTCGACGCGCATCACTAAGGTAAGGTCTACAATGCCCATGCGGGCTCAGTCGGTGCATTGTTCTACGATATTGGTCATAAGCACATGGAATTCGACCCCTGAGATCATCAGAGGTCGCATAGGAACAAACGGAGCACCACATCAGGTATCAGTGTGGAATAATAGCGGACGTCAGCCGGGAGTAAGGCCGGGTTGAAGGTTGGTGTGCTTGGTGGGGATTACGGTAGGGATTCGGCTGAGGATACGATTGGGGACGGCAAGGATTAGGATAGTGTAACGGCTGGGATTAACATGGGATAGGGAAACTGCGGATATCAAGATGGGTCAATTCGTTTGGGATAATGGTGAGGTCATGAAGTGGATTTAATTGCCTATACTATTATTCCAGGGCACCACCAGGTATCCTACAAGTATGAAATACAACGAAGGCAAGTAATTCCGTCAATTATTTATGTTCCCCAAGGCGCGTTTACTAAAAGCATCGTCAAGTATGGCCCCCTGCTTGTTGAACCGAATGATTCTGGGGGTCGAACATGCAGTGCATTTACATATGATTATATTGTCGACTATCGTAAAACAGCAAAATACATCAAATGGATCAAGTGGCAAGCTGTAGATGAAAAGTGGTTGCTTATGTTAAATGGGTAGCATAACAGCTTTGTTTTCTTTTTCAGACTCACATGAGATAATTCTACTTAACATAAATTATGTGATGACAACAAGGCTTACTTATTGGTATTATGTTAACTTGTGACAATGTGCAATGTTCTCTATACCACAAATCTAACAAAGCAACATTACAATTAATACGATTTTTATCTACTCGTTGTGGGATGCGCAAGTGAAAATGTATGCATGTAGTACTTTCTCCAACCTCCTGGTGGGCTTGGTATACAATTGCAACTTCTTTCCAAGTACACATCTCATAGACTTTTAGGTGCAAACTTTGGACCAAACAAACCAAGCTGCGTAGTGCAGCTAAACCTCCGGAACACCATTTCTAGCAGTTGTACACCAAATAGGGCATCAATAAATCGATCATATGGGACGTATGATTGTTGAATAATCCTTTGCAACACACGTTTTATTGTGGTTACTAGAACATTTAAATAAAAGGACATGGGCCACTAAAGCTACCCGCTAGTGCCAAATACTTCCAGTGGTTATTTTACCACTATGTTAGGTTATTTGTGTATAATTCCCAAAAATCCTTGTATATACCCGGCGCGTCACAAAAAAGAATTCACATTCTCTAGCTGATAAAGAATTGGGTGAGAAAAAGTGCACGCCAAATCATGCAAAGACCATATATGTATGTCTGAAACAAAATACAGCTGTTACTGGTTACCAAATGCAGTTGAGCAATGTCTACAATAATTATCATTTGCATGAATTGCATCATTAAAATCCTTTTAACAAGGGGATGGCAGGTTTATAAGTAATGTTCAAATATGATTCCCTGTATCCAGATAACATTCACGATGAATGTAAAATAGTAATTTACCCCAAAGCAGTGTTGATGCTGCTTCGGAAATATTTGTATGCATTCATAGTTACCCTGAAACAGTATATTTCTCCACACCTGTAAGACAGGACCACTCTAGCTGTATGCATTTCAGCAGCAGTAGATGCAAAGGTAGATGCAGCAGTAGACGCTGTTAAGTTGGATTGAACACATGTGATTATAAGTCACATGTAGTTCTATGTTTTGGGTAAGCAGAAACCAGGTCTACATGAACAATAAACCCTTCAATCTTGAGCAGCCCCGAGGCAATACATGGTGTTAACAAAACAAAATATCATGGCAACAGAGGCATATTTCGTATCATGCAGTATGTTTGTACGACCTTTACGTAAGCCCCAGCGTGCCACTTGCGGGAGTTCTTGAAATAAGTAGATGCTGCAGTGAGAATGAATCAAGCGGATTGACCACTTCCCCGTGTGACATTTCCACCTGTTCCATTCTATCAATTTACTTATGAACCAGTAAATATTGATTGTGTTGTTTCTGTTGTGGGTCTATTGCAAAGCTCATACAATGCAAACATTATAGACATATTGATGCTGTAACTCTGCTGTTATATGTCTGATGGTCCATTTTGCTGATGGTGTATTCATTCAGAGCCATTCCATCCGCCTTGAATACATAATCACAAATGTCAAAGATAAATTGCATCTGCGGACAAAAATACAAAGGTGACGTTTTTGATGGTATATTCTCCGCGCTATGCACAGTGTGAAATATCTATGCTCCACATACGCTCACTGCTAATAATTCTTCGCATGGGCAAATACAAAAAGAGTCCTCAGTTTTTATAGCTGTGAGTCATATCGTCGTTGAACAAACAGTAGAGTGGTAGCAAGGTTCTTGAATGCTGTCTGGTTCAATTATTATTCGTCTATTCTTTCCAGGATAAATATTATAAAACATTACGTTTATATCGCGTTTTTCTCTCGATACCCATACCCTTAACGACTTGATATTAATCGCGATATCATATCGGAATCAGGTAAACACAACTGACATCTCGGTATTGTGACTCTATTCCTTTTGTCTTACTATTATAAGACGCTCAACGACTTGAAAATAATCGCATAATTGGGTACGATGCGGATATGTTGAAAGCAATGTACATTTGGCTGCGGATATGCTTAACAGACTTCAGCGGATCTACGCATTTTAACTCTCATAGCGCTATTGAACGTTCAGTGAACCGCTTTTCTAGGACAATGGCGAAATAATACAATGATAAACACGACGATTATGATACATATTTTACACCTATAAATTATGTGAATTATCCAGTCAGCTACTCACGATATGTCGAGTAAAGATGCTCATCGGGTGCATGCTGCATAATGCCCATTGCTTTATCGTGGAGGTTGCTCTTTGTGATTATTGCAGTAGGGTATTGCTGTCCGGATGGGGACACTCTCGTAATATTAATTCACCTGATACATGATTTAGCGAACATAATTGTAAAGGAAATATAAATTGAGATCTGTAGCGAAAGCGCTGACGCAACAGTATTTCTGCATAAAATACATATGAATATATTATTTTGAACGGATGACTATTAAACCTTGTAATAAGCAATATATTCTACTTATGGACTCCGCAGACTTGAGTTTATGCAAATCCTCCAAATGAATTTCGTGTGTCAAGCTTATATGTCAAAGAACTGGAGAAAAAGTACTGTACATTTTTTGTTCTATGATTGTGGTGGATTGATTATTTTTGCGACACAGTCACATTTCAATATGGCCAGTTGCACTTAACACCATTGTATCCTGTATAGAACGCAATGGGATAAGTTATCAAATTGTGCAATTGATTGAAGGTACATTAGCAATCTAGTTTTGTTTTGATCTTGGCTAGGGAAAATTTTGACATTAACATATCCCTTATGATGTGGTGTCGTCTATCATCACCAGCAAAGAAATTACTTTCGCTACCCAAGTTTGTGTTGCCAACTTGAAGATTCGATTCAGTATGTAATTTATAACATGGTGATGAATTGTACTCCTATTTAGGCGTAACTATTCACCATTACGTTTTCGCGCACTTAAATATTGATCGCTAATGTATAAATGCAAAACCCTCTCGATACTGCATTTGTCATGCAAACTATTTGCCCAAATACTTGCAATGATAACTTCAGATCATGCCTATTGTTTCGATTTGGAGAAGTTTGAAAGAAACCTACCATTATTGTTTTCAGATATCCATCAGTTATCGATATGTCTCGTGCTCCTTTGATTCTCCAAATAATGATAAATCATATATAAGCATATCGCTGTTAAATAGATAACATATAACCGTTCTTTGCGCCAGTTGGCCATATATTCGGTGAAACACAACAAGAAGTTTCCCAATATTTTTGCAGCAAATGTGACAGGCGGTTACCCACATCCTGTAAATCGAGAATCAAGCCTTGTCTATGTCATTTGGAATGTGCGACGCATTTACTCCGTTCAAAGTACAATAATGCGCACAGCATGGTCAGCTTTGGCATCATGCTGATATGTACATGTGTATTCTTGAAGACAGCCTACGAACTTTTTTGTAAAACATAATTATGCTAATGAGCAGCAATGGGGACCAGTATCCACGCGTGCATCATCTAGTAGAGTCTACCACCTTCCATAATTGGTTCATAATTCACGCTCTGTCAGAAGTACGCAATGCACCTTAAAATTGGCGATTTTAGATGATAATTTACACCCAACGCAGTCATTAATCAGTAGCTAAGAAGATTTATTAAAATTGTTTTGCAAGCGATATTTCTAGATTACATGTGAAAAGTTTTATTTCATTTGGGCAATGAAACGCACTTATTTGTTGGAGTGTTAGTGATGATGGATTTGATCAATTAAAGCACGGATGAGGTGGAAAGAATGTGCATTACTGCATCCGATATATGCAGGCTTACGATAACTCACGTTCTACGAGATGGTCATAAAGTGATTATGTTAATTTAGCATGCCAGTTTATCGTATTTGACTGGGGTGCATTGCAGTTCGACTGTTCGCAACGAAAGAATATATCTGCCATTATGAAAGAAAGGAATTTCAATCCTAGTTGGTTAATATTTTAACTATAACCGACATAATGCAAACATCTCTTGCGTAGTTCGGAAATGACGCTTTTAGCCACTTTATATGCTTCTTGTGATTATGCGTAATATATACGTGAGCCCTTTCGCATTAAAACAATGTACATAGTGCAATTTGAATATGTCTATAATGATGTCACATATATTGTGTTGTTTATGAAAACAAATACAAAAACAACACGATCATCATAAAGTGCATTTTTATGAGACATAGAGTCGGGTAAAATCTGTATAAAACTTGCAAATATATAACCAGCGCGGGTGTTATTCATTGTTTGACTTCACAGAGAGATAACTACCACTGCATATAATACACATTAGTGAGATCACAATAGACAAATTAGCGATTGGGATGCCATGATACGATGGAATAATATTTTCGATGTTATACATATGTAAGAAAAGCACATTGAATTACTTATTCCCTTTGGGTAAGATAATTCATGGCGTGCTGCATTACACAACACATATACATTTCGAAGTACATTATCATAATTGCACCCTTCGACTCCGATAGTCCAAACTTCATGGTCTCCCTACTGGAACTTAATGTATAGAGTAACAAAACATCTTCATAAAAGGAGATCGACACAATTATATTGACAACACAGCTTGTATGTATGCAAACGCTACTAAGAATTCTATTCCGATCTATTCCCCGATGCGATTGTCACCATCAGTAAACACCTAATGTGTATGTTAATACGCAATCACGATAACAGAGCGGGTACCAGCAACCACAACCAACAGAGAATGTGGTTCAGCAATGACAATTAAATTGCTAAAATACACGTTTTGCACAATATTGCACTAGTCTTCAGCACATAATTGAGAAAGGAATAAACCTTAATCTGGAGGTCGTCAAGCAAATTATGAAAGTGGGAGTTTTTCACCACGCATTGTTAAGCAAATGGTTGAATTTCCTATTCTATTTGGATTCAAAAGAAGTAATTGCCTTTCCCATAGACTCAACAAACCTACATCCTCAAATATGACTAAGTGTGGAATCTACCATTATGAATGCAATAGACATAAATTGCATAGATACGCGTTGCTGATGTTCATTTCATCTGAACGAATTTTGCTTTTACTTTGCCCTCTTATGGAGCAGAAACTATAAAAACAGGATACATATCGGAAACAAGCTTGCGACTGCCTAGCATGAAGCGAACTATGACGATTTATGGGTAACTTCTTTTATCAATAAGGGTATTCCTATTCGAGCAAATCAAGCTTTATTAATTAAATGTTTCAGCAGTGTGGAAACATATCTATACACATAGTCACACACAATACATACATGAAGTCGCTCTGATAGCAATCATTCCAGAATCAGAGATATTCCCGACGCGCATTCACGGTGATTAATAATGAACGCCGTTCTAACTAATTGGGAAGTTGAGTTTATTAAATGCTATAAATTCAATGTTTTTTGCATACAGCTTTTGACACTTACCATGACACAAATATGTAACAGAGCAGTGGATAGCTGTTGTGGTATTTGTGATTCACGCACTGCGTTTAATCATAGCGATTTTATCTATGCTGCGCCTTCGCACACAAATCATTTTTTTTGGAAATATAACCCAGAAACAGCTATGTGTCAATTGTCAAAGTGCGCGCTTTCTCGAAATTCGAATGAATTGAGCGTTAGAAATTGAGATGCCACGGGGCTGTCCGGGTTTTTTGTTGCGAGGCGACGATTAGCGAGAATTGGCTGCTGGAAATTTCGTTAACGAGCGACGAAGAGACATGGTATGGCACAGGTCATTCGCAAACTATCGTTGCTTCGGCAGAGCAAGTTTTGCCTTACAGATTCGAACCAGAAACATATCAGACAGCAGATATGAGATACCACAATTTTTTTTTCAAATCAAGTGGTTGTAAGGGTTCATGTTTACAAATTGTACCATGTAAATGTAAATGCTCCTCCACACGAATTGCAAACAAACTAATTTCGGACTGCTGTTAGAGATCCTCTTTTATTTAAAGTAGGCCTTATCAAAGGCTGATTACAATATTTTTAAAAGTTGATGTAGATTGATTCTGAGGTAGAATATATATAGGAGAGAAAGCACCACAGCTGTTTTCTCATAGGATTGTCAGTTAGCCCATAAATGAATGTATAACTGGACTTTAGGAGGTGAAGATTATGGTATTATATTATCATCTGGTAAGTGTTACATCAGAGTTTCTATGAATGCAGAGGCTAAAACATATTTACCATACAATATGTCATCCTTTATTACATACATTAATATTCTCATCATTACATCATGTTACAGGTGTTTGTGTAGCTACTGTCAACCAATGGCAGACAGAGGTAGAAGAATCTGTGTGCTATGTGGAAATTCCTTGAGTCGTGACCTCAATAGAGAACAGCCCCATTCCCATTGGTTGCATAACCCAGCATCCTGGTTTCAGCCCAATCTGTTTGAACCCTTGGGCCTTGCACGTGGGATATTTCTCCTACAGACAACAGCACAGGCACATGTCAGATAATGATGTACAAAGGTGACAATGTTTTCTATTATTTACACATAAATCGGTACCAAGGCTAGCAGTCATTATTTACAATTTTATTATACTTATTATTACTGGTATGACAAAAAATATTTGAGCATGGTTAAATCAACAATGTCACAGGGTTATTTTACAGGCGTTACAGGTATACTGCATACAGGCAGTTTGTTCACTGGTGCTGGGGACATCTTGGACAAAAGATAAGTGTTCCGTTACCAGCCTGCGCTGTTACAACAATACCAGATAACTTCCCAGCACTAGATAACTTCCCAGCACTTGATTCATGCAGAACCTACTCTGGTGTGCCTCAATGGCTCGTCGTGGATCTGGTCTCATTGCATCTGCACACAGGTGGTGCTTCTGTCTTGGGCAGGGTTGGCTCATAGCAAACCAGCAAGAACTCAGCCATCAGGCACTTGACATACTTTGAAACATAACAGGAATCAAGTCACAGCTTGCACACCAGACTGTTGCTTATAACCTTATAGTTATACCTCCATGGTAATTTAATTTGTTGTTGTTTACATTTTATATATCAGTAAAAGTATTCACCAAATGTTGCCTTTGTTGCTACTTCAGTGACAATATGCCCCTGCTTAAACTTGGGGTATCTTAGCTTGACGACTGGATCCCCAGCTTCTGTTGTTGCCTATTCTCTGATATCTGTGATACAATGAACCAATTATACGTGACCTACATATATTTGGCATATAAGCACATGTAAACAAATTTAATGACTCCCAAATTTAAAAACAAACACCACCATGAAGGAGCACTGTAAAAAGCAACATATTATATCATAACAATGATACTTGCCTTGCAATGCATATCATCAACTTAACAAGATAATGGACTATTTATTCAATACTAATACAACAAGAAAATCATCAAATCTCACCCTGTGCTTCTCTATCTTGATAAAGGCAGGTCAACTTTTCTTGGGCTGGGGTGGGAGGGGTTCACTTGCCTCACCATCCTTTCTTGATTGCTTGACAGCAGAGGCCTTCGCAAAAAGAGTAGGCACAGCAGCTTCTTTCATAACCCGCTTACATCGTGGTATCCAACCAAGCTCTTCTCTGAGTTTCGGTGCCTCCTCAAAACATTCCTCGGTGAAATGAACCGAGCACACAAACATTAGGGCCTGGCCATTTGTCTCGCGATCGTAGTACCTGGCCAATCCATTGTTTTTTTAAATGGTCCTTACCAGGAAACCTGAACAAGCTCACGTCGTCCCGACTGGTACGCGGGCAGCCCCTAACACAACAACCATTAACCATCGCGTTCAGGCGGTCACAAGATGGCTAAAACGATCCAAAATCCCAAAAACGAGAGACGAACTCCGACAATGTAAACAACGTGGAACTCCGTGCTTCTCTGAGAACGGCCTCCCTTACCTGACGTCACACGCATGGTTGACCTAGATAATGGCTGCCGCAACGTTTTGTCGGGCGCGCTAATTTGAACTGACATTTTATCAAATTTTGGCGACAGTTATTGGACCGGGTTGAGTTTATTGATCACATTATGAATTGATTTCAGCAAAGTACCTATAACCGTGCGATAGGCACTTTAACACTAGATGTTGAAGGAGACGTCGAACGCAATACTAATTTTCTTGTACCTTAGATTGTGCAGTTCGACACGTGCTGAGTGACGAACATTTGCCTTTAAAGACAGATGCCCTTTACTACACATATCATTGTGGTGTCCTGCATCAGTAGATCATATTGCAGAACATAACCATGAATGAATTGTCTGATAACTCATCATAACGGCATGACCGCAGCAACTTCTTTGTATTTACAGCTGCATGTATACTGAATTACCTTTCAGTCAAGGTAAAAACTATTTCGTCAAAGCAGTAAGAGTTTACGGTGCATTAATTGAATCTTGACCTTGACCTTAAATTACGAAATTATAGTAATATATGCATGCTTTGAACGGCGGTTGCCTCCTGTTGCTTAAACGTTATCAATTGCTATTGAGCAGTATGATTTGATTCGGCCAAGATGCTTTGGCAAAAGCAATAATTGCAACCCAAACAATTATTCACGGTAAGGATTGTTGATCATTATTATGTCTGTTTTGAATTACTGCATTGATGGTGAACCTACATATACATATGAGACCTATGATGACCCACAGTTACGCTGTATATTATAGAAAATATGAACTTGTATTCCTTATGGAGCGGAGTTGAAGCAATACAAGGTATCACAGCTGTTGCTGATGTAATAATTTGTGACATAAATCATTGATATAATAGCATATGTCAGATTGGCTTTTGTGTAAATATACAATAGTATACTACCAGAGTATACAGCGCATTAAACTACTAAAGGGATACTATATAGTAAGGCTTACATAAAAGGATAATGCATTCAATTATTACTTACCATAATATTGGGCTAGGGATTTTGTATTTGGACAAGGTGCTTCAAGAGATATATTTTAAATGAGCTTGTCTACATTTTCACAGATAATTGTAAATGTTTTAATATTGGTTGTGGCCTATTAGTAGCAAAAGTATGTTATTTACTTAATGTAAACAGACGGTGGCGATTAATGGTATATTTAACTCAAAATGTCAAGGCCACTAAATAGACACTTTAAAGAAACCAGCCTTTCTTCAGAGGGGCATTTTAACGAACACATAACAGCATCATTATTTGGTTCATGGGAATGCACTGGTAGAATTATTTTGATATATTGCACTCACCCAATCAGTTCACGAGGGAGACAAATCTCCTGTTCAATCAGTCCTGCTTCAAGATCCTCAAGTAGCATTATTTTGAACGAAACAGCATGATATTCCAATATTGCTTAACACGACTGTTTCATATTAATAACTATTTGCAATATTTTTCGCATATTTGAAGGAACATTTCAAAGTGTAGCAGTTAGGAAAGGAGAATCATCCATGACTCAAATTACCACGTTAAGTTATTAATACAACACAAAAGTATACCGTATGCATATTATAGAGAAACTATGCTTGTTTCTCTATATTTAGATATTTGAAATTATGATAAAACTCCTGGCATGATTATTCTTGTATGTGCACAGGCAACTTGTGTGATACTTGATTGTATGCATGCTGGAATGCAAGCATGCCCATATAGCGCTACCCTTTAGTTGTGTTTACAACGCAATACAATTAGATGGCATGGGGATTAGATTAGTTGCGCATGTTTGTCCAATACATATGCACGTCTCACTGTGTGTCTGCGACGCCGTTATGTGTTTGCCTCGTGATCAATATTATCTCATGTGCTAGAGTGATATTTATAACCAGATTTTATGCATTGTGATTCACGGTTACTGTTGTGGTCGAATAGTTATTACGTTTCCTTACCGTAGCAAGCATCAATCTTACCAAGTCTACCTCATATATCAAATGGCATTTAACGAGGAACTCTCTTCTGTGGTCCAGCAATTCAATACGTGTTTATCTGGCCATTGCAGAAGCCCTATATGCCCTCGTCACAATGCTAGGCTAACAAAGCATTGTGGAGACCTGCTATAGCATTATAGCACAGTTCAATCAAACAATCGTACTAAACATCATACGATGGCTGTTTTGGTACATTTGGTTAACCTACATGCTCTTTTAATATTACACATGGCACAATCTCACCTCAGAATGCATAGGGTGTTGACATGAAATTGGCTGAAATTTGATTAGGAATAATAAGAATTGTTGATTGAGATTTGTTTTATGGCGGTTGCATTAGAGATAAAACAAAGCTATGTTTTGCTTTTATGAAATACAACAAAACAGTTCTTTGCCGTTTATGAAAACTTTAAATTTATAAATATTCCGCACACACAAAAATAGTTAAATAAATCGACGTACAAAAAAAAATGCATACATATTGATTTTATTCACTGCAAATTAGAAATTATATTTAAGGAACGTATGTATTCATCTCGTCATACATATCCCGTATTCGATGACATTAAGTACAGAAAATCTCCACTGTAAATTCGAAAAGAAAGGAGCACATCCATCTACAATAACGTTACCATTGTCATCATCTTAATACAGGTCATGTAATCTATTGGGGGTGTAGAGATAGTCGTGACATTTCGCATCTAAGCATTCAGCATACCTAGCTGACAACGTCCACTGTGCTCTGTGCAACGTCAACCAAATTGTTGCAAGGAGACTTCCACTAACTGCATTGCAGATTACAGGCGTGTAGCTCGTGGTTTTAGTAGACTATTGGCGCCTGGGTAAATACAACAAGTTTCGTCCGTCGATCTGTGTTCACCAACCGCGTAGAAATATATTAACGCACACCAACTCACCAGCACATCGAGCTCGTTGCTTACAATGGAACAAAAATAGAACCACCTGCCTTGACGTCGTAGATCATTCCATGATATTGGTTTTATCCATGGACACAGTTTAATTTTAAATATATTTATATCATATATACATATATATGTATATATGTATACATATTAATGTATACATATATATAAATATATATTTATATTAAGATATATATATACATATGCATATGTATATAACTTTAAATACAAATATATATATATATTTAAATATATATAAATTTATATATATACGAATATGTGTGTTTGAGCGTGTGTGCTTGTGTGTGTGCTTGTGTGTGTGTGTATGTGTGTGTGTGTGTGTGTGTGTGTGTGTGTGTGTGTGTGTGTGTGTGTGTGTGTGTGTGTGTGTGTGTGTGTTGTGTGTGTGTGTGTGTGTGTGTAGTAATTTGCAGATGTTTGAAAAAGGCAAATTCATAGCATTAGCAAATAGCATTAATATGAAACTCCAATCCAGCCAATTAGATTCCTATAGGCTGCGCTGCGCGTGTATTATGTAAGCTATGCCCCTGTTCAACTCAGTTCAACTCAGTGTCGTATACAGTTGATGGATTCGCTATCATGCCCTCCCTGAAATATAACATGGGTCGTCAATTATTCAACGAATATTATACCCATTACGTACGTGTCCACTTTCCAAATGGGACACAATGATTGCACTCATCTAATGGTAATTGACTTAAATGCACATGACAATTTATGGTTTTGGATTGGTGATGTACTAGTATCGGTCTTATGCACGCAGTGCATGTAATTGTTACTGAGACATTGCCCATTCCCTTTAACTGCAATGGGTACATCAAGGAATATTAAATCTTATTATTTCCATAGGCTGTGGTCATCGATCATGAATGCGTATGCTTTAAGCCGGGTAAGCGTCTGATTTCTGAATGGGATTTTACCCTGTGTACATCATATGTAATATCCTATAAAGGAAATGACATTGTAAGCAGTTGACACACTCTCCTACGGCCTCCTGAAACTCTAAGTTACTAGCAAAGATTACCAATACATTGACCATAGGATCCAAGATGTATGTGTCTACTTTCTGAAAGAGACCTACAGCCTGCTCGGAATTAGGACCGAGGATGTCAATGCGATGTAAGCTTTAACCCAAATAATTGCTACTGACGTATCAGCATATGGTATCTTACTGATGTTCGCTAGCACCTGGCCACTGGAACATTCAAGCGCGTGTAAGGTTTATCGGGCATTATTTCTGTAGCTGTGGGGCTCATTTATCATCTGTATTTCAGTTGATGGAATCCCGTTGATGGAATCCCGCTAACAAATCTAACTATCCATGTTGATTCGTGTCGCATTGTCAAGGGCTTAACGAAGCTGCTGTCAGTGATTCACTTGTAATACAATTCATACCATTAGCCATGCTCGCTAGAGACCTTGACCTGTTCTTCCAGACCTTGACAAAATCAACAAAAGGTGCTACTTTTAATTATCGGGTTTATCGATATTCACCTAATGGATGTTGCCTGTAATGTGTTCTTTGACTTGTGATGGTCATAAATATAATCACAAATGAAATAGTAAGAGGTTGGTAAATCAAGTGCATACCCTCATTATTATGACCTTTATAATACCAGTGAAACCCTTCACATCTACAACCAAGCATATAATTGATTCCATGGTATGGGAACTGGAAGTTTGTGGCTTAATATAGCGTTACACAAGCAAGACCGGATTGTGACTTAAGTGTCATCTATCTTTTCGGAAGATACCGCAAGTTTATTCTGTACAGTTTGACAAGATTGCCATATGCTATCAATATAAGGAAATTTGCAGTCAGGCATAAAAAGACAGTACGGATCCTTGATGTTAATGTCTCTGATAAATACACCTTATGAAACCATCCATTTCAAAACCAATATGGATCCATTGTATTATATATATATATATATATATATATATATATATATATATATATATATATATATATATATATATATATATATATATATATATATATATATATATATATATATATATATATATATATATATATATATATATATAACTGGAAATTATATTAACAGATTCTAACCGACCAAACAAAATGATGCCATGTTAGGAGACCCCAGTGACATGCTGGGCTGGTGATAAGAACCCTAGGTCAGTGTCACGATGGGCTGATGATGAGGAGGTGATATGAAATGCAGATAAATGCGAAGCAGATTAAGTGTACCCTAATGTAACTTTCACCGTGAATGTCGGCACTGTTTTATGGTCGCAGTGATGAAGACGAGACGTCAATTAAATGGTAACTGGAAAACGGATGTTTATTTCTGAATGTGGGAGTACGGATTCCGTATCCCGCAAGTCCGAATATAAATTGCAAACCTATAGTATGGAGGAACTCTGGTTATGTCCAGAGGCTACTGCTGAACTGGAATTCCAAACTGCTAAGTGCCGTACGGAGTTGGCCTTCCAACTTGGTCCGTACGACGGAGACTGTATCGTTGCCCGAATACTGAATGTGTTTTACTTTCGGGGACGGAGGTATTTATACAAGTGCGTGGCGTCGTCAGCAAGCGTGGAGATACAATTACCTTTAGCTTTAATTGAAGATCAAACGGTCTGATGTTACTTGCTATGGGAATTGACGGGTTTGGAATGTTTACTTCAAAGGGCTCTACTTGCTACACCGGGACTATTTAATTTGGATAGTGACCGTTTACTTCAGATATAAAGGTGAGGTATTTAAGTGGGGGGTGATTATGACTCCACACTGGTTGACGACGCTTACTACGGTTAATACATAAATCTAATTGATAAGGACGGTCAAATAACACTATATACAGGCGCATACATTATATCTGCTGGACCATCAATCAGGACCAGGTGGAGTTAAACATCATACTGGGTAAGAAGAACGTCTGATATAAAACTTCTACTTAACCAGACTGATCAAGCCATACTCACACACAACAAATACAGATAATTGTTTCGGTCATTTTGGTCATTCTGATGGTTTTTACAACAATGACAGACATAAGATGTCTTTTTATGCCCCAGTGATTGATATATCTCAACGGGATATAATACACCAGTTAAGCCACAACATTTGTGTAGCCACAACATTGGTGATGCCATAGTATTGGTGAAGCCACAGTATTGGTGAAGCCACAATATTGGTGAAGCCACAATATTGATGAAGCCACAACACTGGTGAAGCCATAATATTGGTGAAGCCTCAATATTGATGAAGCCACAACACTGGTGAATTTACCATTAACATGCATGCAGAAGAAAATGAATTTTCATGCATGGTTGAGCATATGGACATTAATATTGCCAATGTGACTCATTATGTAGATTTGTTGTGTGTTCTCAATACAACATTAGCTTCACCTTTTGACAAATTCAACTTTGAATAATCGCAAACAGTCAGGCAGTCTTAATGACTTATTAACCGTATAATACGGTATTAGTAATCAGGCCAGGGCTACACAGAAAATTAACATCGAGGGAAATCCAGCCTCGAGACCAAAATAGTCGTCGCGTTAAATGCATAATGTTTCACGATAGATAAACCACCCCTGGGCACAAGTAACTAGCAATGTGGTGTTCTGTAGTAACAGAGTAACAGTCTGAGGACGAAATGCTATTTGGTAAGAAATGACCACACACCCCGCTGCACTGCTAGGTGCAAAACAGAGCTGAAATTTGCAAGCTCTTAGAAAAGGAGAAGCGCGGTACAGCTCGTCGTCATGAGCAACAGGTTTTTGATCTGGTCTTTGAGTGATCATGTTGTTTGTATGAGACAGAGGTAAAGGAAGTTCAAAACGCACCTCATTATTTCATCCTCGGCCTGTGTGAGAAAAGCGAAACAAAGTCAGCTTTCTATTCCTGAAAATTGTACAAACAGGAAATACCGATTTTATGAACTTTACATTGGCGCGCGTGTGTGCGAGGGGAACAGAGAGAGGGAAAAGTAAGTAACATCGGGGTGGTAGAGGTGTTTGCTTGAATGAAGCTGGCGTCATTTAGCATTTACGCGTTAACCTGGATTGATATGATATGATGCCATTGGACATAACAAATTCATATACCATGATCCTAACCCCCGAGTTCAATAAAGTCATTAAAGTATGAATAATGAGCACGAGCGACGTGGCTTCTAAATCAGCGCGTCCGTTCACATTACAGTTAGTCGAATAGTAACCATGGCTAATTTTTTTATGAGTGCATGTGTTAAATGAACTGATACAGATGCCTTGACATTCTCGGGTTTCCGTCGCGGCCGCCAGGCGGCGACACTGATTTTCCATCGGAAATAGGAGCATGTTTTTCCAAAACACAAACGCAATACACGACGCGGAACGTAGAGATTTAAGCGGTGGTGAATGTTCGTGGATGACAGTAAAGTTTCCGTCAGTTGTATGACTGACGTGACAAGTATATAGATTGTGTAATTGCAATTGCAAGACAGCAAAATAATCAAGGCGACAAACAGTGCGACATGTCTCTTCATCAGGCGGTAATGCTGGATTAGACTTTTCATTGGTATTAAAGTCAGCCACTGCAAACATTATGGCCACAACATGTTTGCAACCACCATCATCTCATTTTATCTCTCATCCACCAAACGTCAACACCACATAAAACAAAACACAAAGTTAATATTGTACCAGCAAGTCTTCATAGGTATTTATACATATTAATGAGATGTGTGACTTATCTGTATTCAACTTTCTTAAGTTAAATATTCTAATTATATAAATTAAGAATTACCCTGTGCACTCACATCCAGCAGACTTTATGGTACCAGATGGGTACATTGTATGGTTGCTCGGACTGGAACTGCTCCCTAACACATTTCCCCCTCAGATAACACCTACAATGATTTAGGGATTTATATTCAACTTCATGTATGTGTCTGTTGAGGAACAGCTGATATCCATTTTCGGTTTCATATTATGCCACCCTGCTAGGACTCCATTTGCACTTGGTCATCAAATGAATAAGACAGTAAGCCTCAGTAAGCTCAGATGCATTTAACACGTCGGCCTGTCATGCAGAAAGTTTGTTGGGTTCTGGGAAATTGTCTTGCTGACCCTCTATGCTAATAGCTCATTCATTGTAAATATTCTCTCCATCATCTTCCCCGACCAAGTCCACCATATTTACGGTGCTGCAGGCATTTCTTACTAATTCTACAAGCTCAGTTATCTTATAACTCGAGCAAGGGATTCCCCTATCTTTGATGAAAGTTTTCAGCTGGGGTACTTTTCACTACGAAGGGGACAGTGATGACATGGTGTAGCCACAGTCACGCACGCTAACTTTGAAATTATATCGGGTGAATACTGATGTTCTTGCAGAATACTCTCCAGACGACTGGAGATGATGTATATATATATATATATATATATATATATATATAGATATATATATATATATAGATAGAGATATATAGAGATATATAGAGATATAGATATATAGAGAGAGAGATATAGATATAGATATATAGAGAGATAGATATATATCTATATAGAGACATATATCTATATATATCTATATAGATATATATATATATATACATATATATATATATATAGATCTATATATCTATATCTATATATATCTATATATATATCTCTATATCTCTCTATATATCTATATATATATATATATATATATATATATATAAACATTTATGAATAAGTTGGCAATTCAGGAATCAGGTTCACAATGGTTAGTTCCAGTATATGTATGTATTAAGCGTTTGTCATAGGCAGTACAATTGGTAACCTTCTCCAGCGACATACAAGTGAATTATCAATCCAATATGGTGGATATATACATTACAAAACCCAAAACACATACGCACACATACACACACACACATATATAAATATATATATATATATATATATATATATATATATATAGAGATATATATATATATATATATATATATATATATAAATATATATTTATATATATGTATTTATAATATATGAATATGCATGGTATTTAATATATATATATATATATATATATATATATATATATATATATATATATATATATATTAATATGCAATCACATATATATATATATATATATATATATATATATATATATATATATGCATCTATATATGCCTTTATTCATAAATATATATTTGTATATAAATATTTACACATATATGTATATATACATGAATATGTGTGTGTTTGTAAAGCTAAATCACGAATCCGAGTCGCTCTCCGGCCATGGAAACAGGTAAAGTAGAGACCAGATTATTCCAACCAAGTATACAAGTAGGAAAAACCTATCCAGTACATTTGCTAATACAATCCATTCTTTGCGTCTTTTAATGCACTCAGCGGTATCATCGGCTCTGATTCTCTCTCTGTCCATCCACTTGCTCATAATGTTGTGCATATCGGCCACGTGGATCTGAATTTCGCGTAACACTGACTCTGTATTATTCAACTTGTCAGTACCGCTAGACATGCTAGCAGGATAATGTTGCCAATTGTCAGAAGTTGGTCTCATGGACAACATTTTAAAGCAGCATGATGTGTTTATTAAGCGCCCGTTGCCGAGGTCATTTGACAGGAATCGTGGCTCATCTAACGTACTCAACGGTAGATGCGAAGGCTTGGAAAAACTTGATCTTCTTAAGGTTTACCAGCAATATTCTGCCCAGAATGTCTATGACAGCCTACACACAAATACACACCAATTGGATGCCGCATTACGATACTGTTGGCTTTTTGGACCAACAATTATCGTGGAACATCATGAATAAATTACTGACCAGTTTGATCCAGCGAGGCAATTGACTGTGTCCATAACTTAGTTTGTTAACATTGACGACGACGGAGGAGAGAAAGATAGCCAGCATTATGACTACCATGTTGAAGCAATAATATATTCCTACAACGAGTAGTACACAAATAAATATTATGAATTAACTTCCATCCATCCACACATCAAAGAGAGGCAGATGCGTTAGATGACATTTGGGTATTCTCTTGAACACTGACCGAGTTTTGGCACTGAGGCTGCGGTAGGCGGGGCCGTCTCGACCAGAATTAATAGGAGGAAAAGGAAACTCGCAAACAGACTCATTGCTGAAAATAATAAATCGGATTTCCAACAAGAACATTGAATAGCAAGTATATAAGATAATATTAAAACCTTGTTGTATATGTCATTAACAAATATGTTTGATTGAACCTACCTAGACCTGTCCTATCTGGGCGCTCGGGGGGTAAACAAAATACAACTAACGTCAGAAAGGCAAGGAAAATACACGGTAATGTCAGTATGTAGCCTGAAAACACAAGGCGTCGCTTTATCGTCATGCTGAAGAGCAAGACAGTGTAATCGCTTGGATCACCAGGAGCAATTCGCTCAGATGTGTGATTCATTATATCCCATAATCGACTTTTATGAAAATCAGCCTCGAATGTTTGGGTGTCAAGGCCACCGCTGGCAAGGTCAAGGTCGATTTCACGTGACGCGTGGGTCCATGAACCAAACCACATGGCGCATTTCTGTTTGTCAAATGGAAAGGATGTGACGTCAAGGGAACACGAACTCCGGAATATCATGTGCGGAACCCACGTAACGTTTCCGTCGTGGTAAATGACGACTTGGCGGTTACGCATATCGTATGAGGGATCGGCACTACAATTAGAAAAGAACAATTCACAGATCAGCTTGTAGAACTGCTAATTTATCTTGTTTCCGACAATTGGCTATAAATGACCCACGTGTTTATAAGCATGACGTCTGGTACCCAGATGTTATTAGCGTTCAGGCGCACGTGATCCACCCCTTCCCATTCGGTAGGATTCCATTGCAAATACTCGTCTCTCCATCGCTACATGCAAACAAACACATTCATGTCAATATATGCTCGATTTGTCTAGGCTGCCTACACCCTCCTAAATACCACCCCCAGCCCCTCGAGGTACGACTCATATCATATTGTCCATAATGTAAGAAGCATTCCTACACCAAATACCTCCCATTCCTACACCTCCATCTCAATAACAGGCACGACAAACCTATTGTTCAGTTGTTGAAATCACATTCCTCCATAATATATTATAACAACCCGATCAACCTCCGAGACTCTCACCATTTTGATCCACATGCTGCTGGTCATTACTTTATCATGCTCGTCCAAGTCCATATGAACGAGGCCAAGTCCGAAGCGAACCATGGTTGCGTGTGAGCCATTAAGCACGGGGCGCCCACCGACCCCCACTTGCTGGTACGTGTCTAACAGGTGTAGGGTGAGCTGTTTCTCGGCTGACATGGAGATAACACTGAATACATCAACAGAGCCACACATCAGCTGACCTAAACATGGCGGTTCTTAATCACGTGATATATGATGTCCATACTTGCTAATCGGAGGCATTATGTTTCTCTATGTACAACAGTATATGTATATTAGTATGGTTAGATCCAAATATGAACAAATATGCATGCATTCATGCGAACTCAAATAGGCAGCTACTACTGTAGAAACCACACAGATCTTATATTTCATTTGCAGACACTCCCCAAACACCATACAAGATAAAAATTCTCCAATTTACGATTTATTGAAAACTCGACAGTTCTGTCAAGACACGCAGAACTGCATGGAAGTTATAACCAGCAAGCGAAACTCCACTCAATCTCGCGGAGACGAACGCGAACATAATCCCGTGCTTCCTTGGAAGATTACATGCCGCCTTGATTGTTGAGGTAGGTAATATCATGGAATACTTGGTAATAAGAAGTAAACGAATTAACGATTTATCGTTAATATTCCCTACCGTAACATCATTCCGGCACAGCCAGGCAAAATGAATAAAACGGGAATCAATTAAGCTAGCCGCGTTGCTGCGAGGGTTTGGTGAATATATGCACTTTACAATGATATAAGATATCATTGATTGTTTATGGTGCGACATATACGAAGGTCGATGGAATGGGTTCAATGACAGGTAGCTCCATCAAGGAACAGGTTCGAACCCGCACTCAAAATTACGCAATTTTCGGCGATTTATTGCAATTGTTTAAGTGATCTAAGTTATGACAGGCGCTTTTATGGATCAATTTTTTTAACTCTTTCTTGGTACACTACATCGTCCAACATTTACCGATATTTGTGCCTTGCAACACCCTCCGAACTTTCTCTACGACAGTATTCAAGCTAGTAGCCACCAGTCTCTGGTATTATCGCTCTAACCCTTACAACGGATGTGTAATGGTGTCTCTCACCACCCCAACCCCCACCTCCACCCCCACCCCGCGTGCTACATTCGTTTTTTCCTTCAATTCCTTCAGAAATATAAACCAGACACTTTACAAACGCCTCACCATTTGCCAGGGTCACAAATTGGACTTGATGGATATCATAGCCATAAGTAAAAGTGAATCTGCACGTGATGTGTTGTCATTTTTCACAAGCACATTTCTTTTTAGTTGAATGCACGTTTGACGAAGCACTTATACCCTTGCAAAACGCTCCCTCACTTACGGACAATGCTCTGAATAACTGTGGATGGCTCAAAAATCACGACGAGATTAATTCAGCGAGGTAAATATTTCTGCCATAACAATCTAACCTCTTATGTGTTGGCCCGAGGCATGGATTCGATGACTCAGCCAGCGTGTTGGATCCTTCCATATAAAGCGTCAATATCACAATATTTGTCCACGTGAGCAGCTTCTCAAGAATTTGATTTGAATCCATGTCAGCGATGAAACCTAAGTTTCTACAACATGTTAAGATGACAAAGCACTCCCCAACATACTTTGTTTCTATCTGATTGAATGTAGTCCTTGGTTAGCGTTTAGCTGTGTAGATATGACATGCGTGCGCTGCCACAGAGAAGTCAGAACGACACCCACATCCGATTGTAGATTAACTGGTCAAATTATCCAAGCTTAGATAGGGCTCCAATAGCTCCCGCTTGCTCATACCAGACGCTATCATTGGTCGTACCAGGAGAGTTCTCCATAGCGCTACTTGATCGATCTCTTTCATGGACTGCGATGAAAACGGCGCCAACTGAGCAGGAGATCTGCGGGCTGCTCGCATCAGTTACCTGACTGTGTAGCGACCGCTGATGCCCCCTGGCGGATATAAATGTAGTCCGCCCAGAGGCGCATAACGCTTATCATAAATTGGGAGGACGCGATCGCGTTGTGACACAGTGTGCCGTGTATCTCCCTTTGCCAAGTAGATTAATATTGTGTAACGAGCACCTATTAGCTACAGAAATTGCTTGGATAGAATTGTCAACATAACTGATCATTAACACACGGCCGCACTATTCAACCATGCGATATGACTGACCGCTCTATTCTAATGTGACGCGAACTGAACCGGGCAATATACAATTCATGGGTAAATGCTATCATGGTATGTTAGCACGCTATTGTCCGCATTGGTCGATTGAATCGCCCCATTACCTAATATGACTCATGGAACCTACCCTCATTCGCCCCGCGTGTAACCCTGACTCCAGCATGCAAACGCGGTGAATTATTGCGCAACAATTGATCCTCTACGTCAGCTTTACTTTGAACAACAAAAGTAATTTCAGAACGAGGACAGAGCGCACTGGCGATTAGTACCAATGCTCTGCCCCACTTCCTCTCAATACTCTCCTCGCATTAACCCTCGTGATCCAGCCTCTTTTGGCGCCGTAAGTAGCGTCCTTTTTATCAGTTATGGGGAGTAATAAGGAAGTCAGGCGTATAGCGGATTGCTGGCTTATTCAAGCTAGATGACGCAATGACTTTGACTTCATGGACTTGTGACTAACCCGGGACGTCTGAGTGACTAACATATAACAATAGATGACCTTTTGACCCATACTGGAAGTCCTAGTGGCCAAAATTGAATGCCCTAGCGACATTCATTTGACGACCAGGCGACTGAAGTTTTTCATCAGACAGCGAAAGGGCCATCTTTGGTTGGTATTGTGATCTACATTGGATGAGTTTGAGACTTACAATGGGTGGCGCAACGACTAACATAGGCCTTGTAGCCAATATTGGATGACTTTGAGACTTACAATGTGTGGCGCAATGACTAACATAGGCCTTGTAGCCAATATTGGATGACTTTGAGACTAACAATGGTTGGCGCAATGACTAACATAGGCCTTGCAGCCAATATTGGATAACTTTGAGACTTACAATGGGTGGCGCAATGACTAACATAGGCATTGTAGCCAATATTGGATGACTTTGAGACTTACAATGTGTGGCGCAATGACTAACATAGGCACTGTAGCCAATATAGGATGACTTTGAGACTAACAATGGGTGGCGCAATGACTAACATAGGCATTGTAGCCAATATTGGATGACTTTGAGACTAACAATGGGTGGCGCAATGACTAACATAGGCCTTGTAACAATATTGGATGACTTTGAGACTTACAATGGGTGGCGCAATGACTAACGTAGGCATTGTAGCCAATATTGGATGACTTTGAGACTTACAATTCGTGGCGCAACGACAAATATAGGCATTGTAACCAATATTGGATGACTTTGAGACTTACAATGGTTGGAGCAATGACTTACGTAGGCCTTGTAGCCAATATTGGATGGCTTTCAGACTTACAATGGGTGGCGCAATGACTAACGAAGGCATTGTAGCCAATATTGGATGACTTTGAGACTTTCAATTGGTGGAGCAATGACTAACGTAGGCCTTGTAGCCAATATTGGATGACTTTGATACTTAAAATATGTGGAGCAATGACAAACATATGCATTGTATCCAATATTGGATGACTTTGATACTTACAATGGGTGGCGCAACGACTATCATAGGCATTGTAGCCAATAGTGGATGGCTGGATGATTTTCACCAACGCACCGGGAAACGAACTCTGGATTATCAGAAGTCTTACATTGTATACCATGCAAATGTATAGGCAGTGGTCGGCTTGCTATTCCCTTCGTTCTTTACCACAGCAAAGCATCTAACTCTTCTCCTCTGCAGGAGACCTCAGACTGTATGCCTCCGCAGGAAGGCTATCATATGACAGTTAAGAAATAAAGAGCTGTGACCCGTCACACTCGGCATGCCCATCAATCGTTGCAGCAACCTCGTCCATCACTGCTGCCTTATGCCCACACAGTACACAGTCACCCTATAGCCCAAAATACGGATAAGATTTCAATTGCGGGTTTCGCGATGTAGTGGAAACTTTGCACTCTGCGTTAGTGCTAAGCACAGGCATTAAAGACAATTCATCAAATGAGCGCGCTTTCGGAGTGTTCGGTTAGACTGTATATATATATATGACATAAGAAATAAAGAGCTGTGACCCGTCACACTTATGCCCATATAGCAACCTCGTCCATCATATATGCCCACACATATAGCCCCAAAATATACGAGATATATATATATATATATATATATATATAGATATATATATATATATATATATATATATATATATATATATATATATATATATATATATATCTATATATATATATATATATATATATATATATCTATATATATATATATATATATACATGTCACTGTCGCTCGGGGGCATTCAACGCAGTCTTGTTTCGAACCACATTAAAGCTTTAATTGTGTGAAGACATCGTGGCGGCCCCACCGTCAATCATTGCTATTGAAAGCGATGAAACCTAACTACAACAAATGACTCATCCGTAATGGGAGACAATGTTCACGTTTAGGAAGATAATGAAATTGAACATTCGGTTTTAACGGCACTGTCAGCAACGAGGTGAGATCGCAACGGTGATGGGTGTCGACTGGTCTGATGCGCCCTACGTCGACCACGTGACACACACCCTTTGCCCGCGCGGGGTTGCTATTCCCATCCGCCCCCTACAACTCACCCCTTCCCGCCACTCCTTAAGTGTTCGTATGTCACGGGTTCAGCGAGATCTTGTCCCCCCGAAAATAACATCTATCACCTCCTCGCTTGTTGTTGTTGTTGTTGTTGTTGTTGTTGATTTCTATTTTAAGGTCACTTTCGGCTTCTACGGCCACGTACGACCCTCACCTCCTTGCTGCGACAGTACCAGGTTTTAATAATACTATGTAACCAACACAACAAGTGGACAGGCAGTAATCTGGCTCATAACGGTACTTGTTGTTTAAGGCTGAGTAGCTCAGTGTCATAACGCTCCTCCTGATGAATACCGCCTTCAGCAGATAGAGCGTCTACTTATGGATAAAAACGAGTTTAAACGGCTCCTACAAAAAGTCGTCTGTATTATAACGGTGGTGAATGGAGAGAATGATGAGGATGAATGGCCTCTACGATGAGACGTTCCTTTTGTTAGATAAGCTTTCGCCTGCCTCGTATCATATGTCGTGAATTGTTACTCATAAACAACGACACGAACCGGATATTAAAACGACTGGAGCCGCAATCACGCCTTCGAATGGTACTTCATTAGATCGGTGATTTGAGGGTGATCTTTCGATAATGCACCTCGGCGCAAGCAGGAAATCTCGGGCTGATGTGCTATATTATTGCAGCCGGAGGCACTACGAATGTTAATGAAATGACCGCCGCCATACACAGGGGACTGCAGTGACACATTATATGCCACTCTTAACCCAATCTAGTCAAAATGACTAGCTAACCTGGTCACCCAGCTATCGAAGTTAGTCAAACTCTGTAACGACTAATCACATGGTCAAATCGACTTAGCAACATAGTCACAATGACTAGCAAGGCTGGTCAGGTGTTATTTGACTAGTTACCTAGTCAATTTGACCACCCTGAGAGCGTTATCTTCTCTTTGTTGGGAGACCGCGATGCGCGGATCACACGGGTTGGTTATATAACCACAGATGCGCGCCGCGGCATACCGGAAGCTTGACCTTTGCGGCGGTTCTTTAACCAGTTGCTGCAGGAAATTGGAAATCTTTAGTTGGAATTTTCTGACAATCGCCTCCATACTATTAGGTGAGAATATTAAATAGTTTTCTGTATTATTGTATGTATTGTCGTGTACCATTGCTGGTATCAGTACTAATGAGTGCTTAGCTTCAACCATAAGTCTACTATGTGTTTTAGAATGCCGCAACGCAGGACGACACCAGTAATAACATCTGTTGGAGAAGCTGTTGATGTAACAGAGGTCATGGCCATTGGCATGCTGATGGCTGTCATTTATGTGTTTATGTGCCTTACCACCTATCGACCAAAAAGACGTTTCGTTATGTACAGAAGGTGATGCTGGTCGTTGATGATTAGGCTAAAGACCCAGTTGATGCGGAGCTTCTTTGTGTCAGGGCTAGTATTAACAAGGGCATGCATGTAAGTGTTTATATACAATAAAGTCTACTTGTTTTGCATATTATGTTGTCTTACTTGTTTTTACACTGGTTCTTACACTGGTTCGACCTTTAATCATAGTCAAACTGACCTTCATTCATAGTCAAACTGACCAAATCTTCTAGTCGGTCTGACTAAGTACAATAGTCATTACTACTTACGCTATAGTCAATGTGACTAATGAGATAGTCATAGTGACTAATAGACTAGTCATACTGACCACTCTTTACTTGACTAGGTAGATTAGTCATTTTGACTAATCAATATTTGACTAACTGCATTAGTCAAATTGACTAACACATTAGTCGTTTGGTGGACAGTCAATATGACTAGCCAAGTTAGTCAAGTTGACTAGATTACATTAAGAGTATACTCTAGTGCAACCTTGACTGTATGTAACTGGGCTTATGACGCTCTTGAATGGCGATAGCTCACCCGGGCATATTTAAATCGAGCTGCATAGCCACAGGCCTTGCCCTTAGTTCTCAATTAAGGATTTACTGAGATTTATAAGACTTCCGGACATAGTACGGGCGATACTTTGTGATTTTCTACCAGGAAGTTGCGGTTCAAGTAGCTAGCTTTCTGAACTACTCCGTTAAGTTGCATAGTTGTGCGTGACTTATCTCGGATAAATGTTCCCATTGGACGCCATGACTTTATGACAAGGAGATGCTTTATTGGGACTATAGCTGGCGCTATATGTCACAAGAGGTATACCTCTGCCTCGGTAGACATATTGGTTCATATAAGATCGAAGCCCTGAGACTAAGTTGTGCACAAATCAACGGCTTACATTTTATTCCTAATTAACACTCAACACTTCAATGTTACAGGTAACCATATACTTTTTATAATCACTAGTTAAGGTAATCGTACATTGCAGGTCATCTCTTATTCCCGGCAACCTTATATTGTAGGTAATCACTAATTACAGTTAACCATAAATTGAAGGTAATCGCTTATTACAGGTAACCATATATTGTATGTAATCATTAATTACAGTTAACCATAAATTTACGGTAATCACTAATTACAGGTAACCATATATTGTAGGTAATCACTAAGTACAGTTAACCATAAACTGTATGAAATCACTTAAAACAGGAGTAGTATAGAGACTGGGGGTACGAGCGCAGTAACCAATATGGACGCACATGAGCCAGCGAACCGCTCGCACCTCCCCCCTCCATACCATATGTTGTTGACAACCAGCCCTTCCAGCCCACCACCCACCCCACCCCCACATATACCAGGGCCACACCAGTAGTTACTCACCATAGAGGTCATCGAGTGAGAAATATCTGTGACCGTCGCTGTAAGTTCCATTTTTCACGCGGTCAAAGTCCTGTATAAACCTTAGCGTCGTTCTTCTCGATAAAGTCGGGATCAGGACGAGCGGTTATCAATCTTATCGTAAAGAGCTTCCAACAGTAGAAAGCCCCCGTCGGCCTCTCCGTGGTCCCACTCGGTCTCCCCAACCAAGGACCGTGATGCTCCTGTTCCAAGCCCAGGCAATTATTAAACCTCCCGTTAGCGCCATAGTCGCAGTCTTCAAGCCCCTACGCCCCCGCCCACCCCCAAGCCACCGTCTCCTTATACTTCTTCCGATCCTTGTGATACACCTGGTTATACGCCTCAGCCCTCCCCAGGTCCTCAAAGGAGCACAACCTTAAAACGCAATCGACAAACACCCCGATGGTCGCCACCGGACTGTGGTGCAGCCCCAACAGAACCTGAGGCTTATACATGTTTGGAATCACCCTCCCAGGACTCCGAGTCTAGGGGCACTTTATCTCGAGCAGCACAACCTCCTCAGAATGCCCAAGACAGACAGCATCCACTCCATCCCCCCGGTCACCCCGCCACCAGATAGGTAGCACACAAAAGCCATCCGGAGAGTAGGCCGTTGCGCCACCCTGAATATAGATATTATTTCCGTGGACCTTGATGTCGTTCAGCTTCTCCAATACCGCAATTGCAACCTCCTCAAAAGTCGTACCCCAGAGGCAGGGCCCGCTAAAGCGAACACCCGCGTTGCTAGTTTTTTTCAGTCTGCTTCTTACTATAGCTTTTGAAGTAGTTTTGCCCTATGATGGCGGAGCAGTCACTTCCTCCAACGCAGCCCTTCCTCGTGGTCTCCCACTGGTCTGTATTTTGTTTGACTCCAGTATAATCGTTGCAGAAAGATTTTATCACCGCCTCCATTATACCCAACAAATCCACTCTTTAAATGGACAGTCAGCCATTTGTACTTACCGTGGGGTGGTCGACCTAGGCACCTCAGGTGGAGATGCCCTAACCAACATCTTAGCCTTAATGTCGCTTTTCATTCGAGTATAAACTCATCGTCTGAGATAAAGCCGTCTTCAAACGCCGCCGAAATAATATCTGTAACCGTGTTTAGTTTGCTCTGTGCCAGAATTTGAATCTGGTCGTGCTTCTTTACCTTCACTGACAGCCGCCTGCTGATGACCTTTCCTGCGATTGCAACCAGCCCGCACACAGCCCCCACAGCCCCAAACACCGTAGCAACTGGGGCAGCAACCACCGCAGACATCAGACCCGCACCACTTGCGCCAAGACATACACCCACAGCAACTAAAGCAGTGTCTACAGCGTCCACTGAGTTTACTGCACACCTATATTTTTTGTACATAGCACCATATTTTTCAATTTCTACCTGTAAAGGCTTATCAGCATACTTTATATTAGCAGCATCTTCAGGCGATATTGGGTCCCCCAACTGAACGATTTTATTATCTCCCATTTCAAGGTCTCCAGTCATAGTACCCCCACTTATATCAATTTGTTGTGAGTCACCAATAGATACATAGGTCCTTGTGGCATATTCCGAGAGGTCGGCACCCTGAACAGTGCCTGCCGGTTTTTGCCTAGGTCCATAAATACTCGTTTTTATTGACATCTTGTAAATTCAAGAACAACGCTAACAGATAAGTCGTGGTTATCCAATAGCCTTCCTTTATTATCGCGTAAATGAACCTTCAGTCATGCACAGTTCCGCTAGTAACACGCTTACAGACAGGATTAGCGACGTAAATGGTTATAATATCAGCGAAAGAGTCACCTTCTGAACCAACAACTTCAAGAAGCATAGTGGGTGCACCATCTAGCATGTTGTGCGTGGTGCTGATTTGATCGAGGTGAACATAAATCTTGTTAAAGATGCTAAAGTTGATGGTCCGGTCACCAGTGTAAGTACCTGAATAAATCCGCCGCCTTCCGGCTTTTGCTGCCTTTGTGGATAGTTCAGGTGTAATCTCAAGAGCCCGAGCAAGCTGTGTACCACCGTAATCTAGGATACTCCTAGGAGAGAGGAATTTGTTTGGATTGTTCTTCCATGTCAGAAGCTTCCATTCTCGGCCCCACTTGACCCAAAGGTCACCTTGTTGAGACGATCTAAACTCCAGAGTGGCCTGCAGCCCATGCTTAGACACTGCCTTCTCCCACCTCGTAACTAATACTTCAGTTTCTTCTTTGGAACCCACCTGATCTTCTGTTAACCCAGCAGGCATTTCAGTAATAGCCCATGGTGGACTAGTCCTACTCGACGTATCTAAAGTTTCGTCCATGGGGTTAGGCTCCTCATCATCAAAGTAAGTCTAATTCCTCTCCCCTACCATAGCCCCCTCCTCATCTGCATCGTCAAATGTTGGGTTATCAAACTCCATGTATGTGTGTTAAAGATATAAGTGTAATTAAGCATTCAACATGACGAGTACTTACGGACGCAAACTAAACCCACACCGCCGGATACGCGAATGGCTCGGGGTAAAGGGCGTGCGACAGTCTGTAGTCATTACAAACAATCCAAGCACTATTGACCAGAACCAACAACTTCATGTTTGCTTCCCCAATCTAGGCGCAGACGATGTCATTGTTCCAGGGACAGCACGGCTAGCCTTTACAATCACGCTGACCTCGACTGATCTTAACCGCAGCGTTGTGCAAAATCTGTGCCGCGCCGTGGTTAAGAAATTGACAATCAAGATTTCTGGCAATGAGGTCATGTCTATTGATGACAGCGATGTGTACCACTGTTATCACAACTTGTGGGGGACTGCACAGGAGAGACAGGGCCTCCAGTATCAGGGCATTGACACACCAGATGACAGAAACACAACTAAGATACGAATGGGGACAGGAGACAAGGATGAGACCGAGACAGAGGACCTGGCCATAGCCGATGTGTATGGTAATAGGTTCTACGTTCCGCTTGACTTTGAACTCCTCGAGAGTTACATGCCTTTCTACCAGAGTGCGCTTAATGACAGGCTGGACACGTTCAACGACTACAACTACGTAATTCACGCAACAGGCGACACCGCTGCCAGCTACAAAATTGATGGCATCTCGCTGGAGTATGACATGATTACTCAAACAGAGTTGGCCCGCATGATACGCACCCAGTACACAGGTCGGCTCTCGATTCTGTATGACCGTGTTCGTCGTCACAGGAATCTTGTATACAATAAAAGAGATACACTGTGGAACATCAACCTGAACGTGCCTGCTCGCAGCATGAAGGGCATCCTACTGCTCTTTGAAGACCCAGCCAATGCATCATTCGCCAGGAAGACAGAGTCGTTCTACAACCCAAAGATTACAAAAGTTGAGGTGACCATTGAGGGCATCCCCAACCAACTCTATGCCCAAGGTATGCGTGGCTACCAGTAGTGGGATGAAGTGAAGAAGGCCTTTGCAGCAACGAGTAAACGAGACCCCAGTGTAGCAAAAGACTTGGCATTGTTGGACGTGTCCCTAGGAGACTACCTAACCAGAAAGTATGCTCTGTGGCTCGAATTAAGGACGAGTGATGACGACCAACTGCAAGGTAGTGGCAGGGCCGTGGAGAATGCGTCTGAGGGTATCACCATTCAGATCACGGCGCATTGAACGTTTATATGTATATTGTAATGGATGCACAGCTTAACATTAAAGATGGCAGGTTCGTCAGCGCAGTCTACTAACAAGGTTTTGATGAAACAGAAAACTGAGTTGACATTTCCAGATGGTCCCTGTTCGGCAATTGTTTATGGGCAGACGGTGCCTTCGAGCATATTGTAATCCTCTGCCCTACCATACGTTACAACGAGGCCTATCAGTTGCAGTCATGGGTGTGGGATGATTCAGAGGTCTACTTCATTGATCCAGGGGAGCGGCTCCATGACCACCTGAGGGCTTTCTACCATTGTTTTAAGGGCTAGCCTACCCTCTACATTATTGATGACTGTTCGGCAACAAAGGCCCTTACCAAGAAGAAAGACATGTTATCCGAACTGGCCTTTAGCGGCTGCCATGTGCAGCAAAGTGTCATGGTCCTCACCCAAAAGTACAACTCTGTGCTGAAGGACTTACATGAGCAGACTCGCTGGATGCTGCCCTTTCACACTGATCAACCTACTGCATATGCTGTCGATTGAAGTGATATTGGCCTTGATAGCAGCCACTGCCTCAGTAACCAATTTAGGTTTCTTCATCAGGGTAGCGGTGCAGTATTTTGAAGCTCGAAGGCGTATACGTATATTCATGGATCCTGATACCATTATTGATAAACTCCTTGAACAGGACACGACTAGCTTAGTGGAGACAAAGTCTGGTGGAGCGGAACCTAGTTGCACCCCTGGTGTAGATATGTCTTCTAAGAGAGATAGGCTTGCTGCCGTTATAGCCGGCGGTCAGGCCTGCAGTACCTTGGTTTGGAGCGCCTTACAATTGACCAGGTTGAATCAATGTCTGATGAAGAGATCATAAAGCTGTATGTGAGATACGAGGCTCGGCTAGGCGCTAGCATGACGCGCACCCTAGGTCAATCATTGCTACAGCTATACTCAGGTATTGCTTGTATGTTTCTACTAATCCCACCAGAACACCAGCCAAAGCTAATTACAGACCTCAAGACTGACCCGTTTGTTGGACACGCGCTAAGCACTGCCACTTGTGAGCTATATCATCGCTCAGTCGCTATGGTATGTTTTTAGCTCCATTAACCGCGGCTTTAACAACAATTGAGCACTGTCAATTTGGAAAAACAAGCACCGAATCAACAGGGGCTGGGGGAGAGGAAGACACCACTTCCTTGCTATAGCATGTGCTTAACTCCGCTATAGTATGTGCTTAACTCCGCTATAGCATGAGCTTAACTACGCTATTACAGGTGCTTAACTACGCTATAACATGTGCTTAACTCCGCTAAAACAGGTGCTTACTAAGAGCTGTCAATTGGACAAATAAATTTAGTAAGTAAACATGGAAGAAACGAAAACGAATCAAGGAGACACAACACCGGTGGAGATAACAGCAGAGACCACTACGAAAAACGCTAAAAGGGTTGCGGCAGGACGAAAAGGTGCTGCAGCTCGGAAAGCCAATCAAAATAAGCTTCTGAGAGAGCTCCGAGAGGCTAAGGCCGCGCTTACAGATGCTAGAGACGAAGCTGTCGAGCCAATATCAACCAGCAAGCCTCCGGAAAGGTGGGCGTGGGGAAGATGGGCTGTGCCTTTGGTTGTTGGGGTGTTGGACTCGCATTGTATTGCTACAGGCACCAGATGGTAGCCTCACACCATAAACAGGTTGTGGTACAAAAGCCTTCGGACGCTCATTTAAAGGATCCTTTTTATATGGAATAAGATGACAACACCAATTACTGATGAAAAAATGCTCGTTATCGCGCTGTACCATGGTGCAGTTGTTTCCGGTATATCAATAGGTTAGGCGAAGCTTGCTAAGATGGCTCTGGGTGGTGGGGTGCCACGTCTTGATTTCACCCCACGCGACCTGGCTATGGCTGTTGCCGATGTATCACTAGCTATGGCCACAAAGGATATGCTAATTAAACAAGGAATCTTATCAGTTGATATACTGAAGTAATGGCCACACTCGCGCTGCTTGTTGGAGGCGCTCTTGTTAACGCCCTTGCATTCTCTGGGAGCAACTTTTTATTCTCTAAATTACAAGGCAGCCAAGTGGACGCGGTACGTAAACGCCATGATATGGCAAACGAGCAGCTTCAATCTGCTCAGGCAGCATGGGCCAAGAAGAGAACTGAGCCGCTGCCCCATGCAGACCAGTCCCTGCCCCACGCAGACCAGTCCCTGCCCCATGCAGACCAGTCCCCACAAGCCAGTCCCCAGTCCCCACAGAGCGTCTTGAGCTCAAGAAGACTAAGTGGGCTGTTAAAAACTATTTGCGTGGATGGGTGATGAACGTTCCTGAGTCTTACCCCCTTGGCTCGGACCTTATGATGTTCTTAAAGGGCATGCGTCGGAAGATGCATAAAGTTTTGACTGTTGAGCTGGAAGAGCTAGGTGGAATCAAGTGTCAGTTTGCCCTTAAGGTAAGATTCTCCAAGCACGCCGATGATGACAGCACTGCGTATTTTGAGCCTGTGTTGCGTAATAAGCAGCAGGTGGTTCTCTCCTCAGAAGACCTGGACGTTGCGCTGGACCAGAGTGCTGTTAATTTCCAAGAGCGGTTGGAGAAGTGGACCAGCCAAGGTTCTGGTTGGGAGTTCGAGGCGGTCATAACTCAGTGGATTGATATTGTCAACTACCAACCGTTGAAGGGTGGCTCCTACCTGCGACTGCCGGCTGCGCTGGCGGCTAAGCAGGCCATCATAAATGTAAAGAACTGGGACGACTTCTGCATTCTATGGGCTATTGTAGCCGCTCTGCACCCGGTTGCCAAGGACCCACAGCGACCATCGAAATATAACATTCAGTGGCTTTTGGATCTGCTGGAGGGTGCAGGTGTAGAATATCCTACACCAGTGTCGCATGTTGAGAAAATAGAAATGCATGCTAACCTAGCCTTGAATGTTTTTGGCTGGGATGGGAAGACCACTATTGTACACCGCATAAGTAAGCACTCTGGTACTCGTATAAACCTCATGCTGATTTAGAAGGACGGCAAGTTTCATTACACGCAAATCAAAGACCTGAACCGCTTGCAATATGACCAGACCAAACATAAAGAGCGCAAGTTCTTCTGTGAGCTATGTCTGCATGGATATACCACACAGGGTCTGCTCCTGGAGCATAAGCCTGAGTGCATGGGGATAGGGCATGCTGCTGTGCGAGTGAATATGCCTGAGGAAGGGAAGAACATATTATCCTTCCAGAACTGGCAGAAACAGCTTGCTGCACCCTACGTCATCTATGCTGACTTTGAGGCGCTCACAATGAAGCTTCCGGGTCCTGCGCTTAATCCTGGTAAGAGCAACACTCAGAGAACGCAGGAACACCAAGGATGTGGCTACGGCTATGTGGTTGTTCGTTGTGACGGTAAGACCGAACCCCCTGTGGTTTACAGAGGAAGCGATGCTTTGAAGAAGTTCTTACAGGCTCTGCAGCAGGAGGAGTAAAAGATCAAAGCAGTTCTGTCCAAGCCTGTCCCTATACGGATGACTCAGGAGGATAGAAGGGCACATAAGGCTGCAACCCACTGTCATGTGTGCAAGAAAAAACTGGGCTGTGACTCTGTCCGCGATCACTGCCATATAACAGGCTTGTACAGAGGACCAGCCCATAACGTGTGTTACCTGAAACTTCGGTTGAGTCTCAAGACAACACCCATCCCTGTGGTGTTCCACAACCTGCGGGGCTATGACTCCCATCTCTTGATGCAGGGTATAAGCAAAGTGGAGGGGAACATCAACTGTATCCCCAACAACATGGAGAAATATATTTCCCTGTCGCTTGGACAGTTGCGCTTCATTGACAGTGCCCAGTTCCTCCTGGCCTCGCTTGATAAGCTGGTGTCTGCTAACAACCCAGATGCCTTTGCTGTGACGGCGGAATATGAGCCAGACCAGATGATGCGGCGGTTGCTGTTGCGTAAGGGAGTCTTCCCCTATGAGTTCATGGACAGCTGGGGTAAGTTTGATTCCCCTCTGTTGCCGATCCAGGAGTTATACAGCAAGCTCTCTGAGGAGGGTATATCTGCTGTAGTCTATGCCCATGCACAGAAGGTCTGGAGCGTGTTCGGGTGTAAGAACATGGGTGACTACCACGACCTGTATCTGCGGACATATGTACTGTTCCTGGCTGATGTGACCAGAATAAACCAACGAGCTACATCCAGTACCTTGATGCTAACTGCGGGTATTGAATGGGTGGCTCGGCCGAAGGATCTACAGATACAGGACCACCCAGATGATGCTGAAACTGGATATATACTTGAGGTTGACTTGGAGTATCCTACTGCACTTCATGACTAGCACAACGACTACCCACTGGCTCCGGAGCGGCTTCTTGTAGAGAACGACTGGTTGTCGAACTATCAAAGAACCTCCTAGGCGAGTTGGGTGGCACCTTGGGCGAGGTTGAAAAGCTGGTGCCCAACCTGCGGAATAAGAAGAAGTATGTGGTGCACTACAGGAACCTCAAGCTGTATCTGGCTTTGGGAATGAGACTTACCAAGATCCATCGTGTCTTTGACCAGAGCCCCTGGATGGAGCCTTACATTGGGATGAATACGGATCTGCGTAAGGTGGCCACCAGCGACTTTGAGAAGGACCTGTATAAGCTTATGAACAACTCTGTGTTCGGCAAGACCATGGAGAACCTCCGCAGGCAGGGCGATGTCAATGATTGTGCGCTCTACGGAAGAAGAAAGAATGCGTAGGCTTATCGCAAGTCCCGCCTACGCACGTCATCAAGTGTTCGGTGATGACCTGGCCGCTCTGCACATGCATAAGACTCACCTGGTACTGAACCGCCCGGTGTATGTGGGTATATGTATACTCGACCTCTCCAAGCACCTGATGTACGACTTTTATTACAATACCATGAAGCCCAGATATGACAAGAACCTTGGCTTGTTGTACACGGATACAGATTCTCTGCTTATGGAGATACGCACGCCTGACGTGTATGCTGACATGAAGGAAGATGCCCATCTCTTTGACACCAGCAACTTTCATCCCTCCCGTAGTCTCTACAGCAGTGTGAACAAGAAGGTTCTGGGGAAGATGAAGGATGAGACAGACCCCCGACTAAAGACGAACACACCTGCTTTATCTGAGGACATGCGGCTCGTGTTAACTGGCGTAGATGAAGTGGCGGTTAGTACCGAGAAGTGACTCGATCCGCCGCGTTTATAGGTGCGTCAGTGTCAAGAACCCACACCAGAGAAAGGACAACCTCAAGCGAAGTTGTGTATTACACGGGTCATGGAGCACGACATCTCGGGCCAGTGTTATCACGTGCGGTTACTCAGATAAATACCACATCTCTCGTAACAGGTAAATACGTAATCACTTACATTGCAAAAATGACATTTCCAAACAAACCGATGTCGAGAGCCGCCTGCGTGGGTTACCTCAACAGGTAATTCCTGCATGTTCAACGCACAACACCGTTCATTAGCAGGCCAGAGCCACCATCTACAGATTGGTCATCCCCAGAACTTGGAGGAAGTTATCATTCTAAGCCTGTAGCTTGCCATGTCACCCGTACTCCCAGCGACATGAGTATGGCGAGGAGCATTACTGTACCACCGTATGGGGGGCCGGCGGTCAACCTGTCCTCGCCATCACGTTTGCGCTCTACTCGCGCATCCTTGCGAGAACTCGCGCGTATTCCATGCACCTGTGTGGCTAATCACAGTCAGGATACCTGGGAGTATCTAAGACGGAAATCATTTCTTCAAAGGTACATGATAATTTCTAGTGACTATTATTCATAGGCATTCAGTATGAAATAACAAATCACAAGCAATGGTATTGATGGCATATATGGCTACGTCATGCAACAGTTTCAATGTTTATTTTTCTAATGTCGTCTGAGAAGATGTATCATCAGCGCTCGGTTTCTGATGTATAGCTATATGCTGCTATACACAGATCTATCCGATCGGCGCTCGGAATCCTGGCATCGAGATCTGTCTAAGACGACGTATCTGTTGCAGGAAGCAATCGATCGATGTCGCAATTCAACCCAAGCTTGAGCGGTCGCGCACATCCCCAGCCTTGTTTACAAACTGCCTTTCACCCAACTCGACGACTTCTCGCCGCCCTGAAGGAATTTGTGTCTTCTGTACGCGGAGAAACTCGGAAGTTGCGGCTAAAATCCGCCAGACACAGCGCTGGAGAGAATACGAGGGTCTGGTCAGAAGGCTGAGGTGGGAGAGGCAGAAGAGGGCAAGAGCTAGCATTGTGGAGGAGAAGGCACCTACAGTCCCTCATCTAGAGGTAAATCTCTCCTCTATCAGAAACAAGACACGCGAGTCAATACGCGCGTATGTCGGACCTCACACATGGTCAGACGGAATGTGAATCGTTCATGACTTATGAATGGTCGGAAGACGATGTTAATGGTCAATGAGATCAAACACCTGGTTAGAAAGGTATGTTACTGCTAAGCGTGGTCGGAAAGCCTCGCTGTCAGATATACAGGTGACATCAATCTTGAACTCGTCCCGCGACACCATTGCTCGGCTCAATGCCCTTCTTAGTTACTAAGTAGCATACAATAACTCACCACGCGCCTCCCGGTAACGCATCGGACAATCACTTTGATCTCTAGGATTCTATATATTATACACCTTCATGATCAATGAATTCGGTTTCATCGTGTGATTTGCTCGATTCGCCGATGTGTTATTATGAGTTGTAAGTTTGTACACGGGATCATACTGCTTTGTCGTTACGTGTTCGCGATAGCGCGGCGGGGTTAGTTGCCGTTTATCAAATACAGCTGATTTTCCTCGAGCGTTAATTATGGTAACGACAATTAACTGGTATATAAATTAGTGCTGTTATTGCAGAATGACGTGCTACTGCTTAACATTCAACCAACAGAGCTTTATTAGATACGGCTGAATGGCCCAAATTGGCCGTTACTTATCACAGGTGCATTGTGCAAAATCTTGTAGAATTCGTATTGGGTTAACTTGTCACATTATACACGTAGCAGCTCTGACAAAGGACCTCTTAACTCCAAGCAGGAACAAAGTTGTTTGGCCGTCGCTCGTGTGGAAACCTAATCGTGTGCTGTATTGCCTTGGAGAGTTGAGCTGTGTTTGTCCACGCCGCTATGCTCAACTCATACAGTCGTGTTGAAGTCGATATTATGCATCCTCGTCCTAACTTTCTCAATCGCGATATGGCTATCTCCTGTTGAAAGGAATGTTCCACTGCTCTATCATGTATACGCCATTGGGCCGATTCCTCTCGCGTCATTTAGATATAATCAACTGCTTTATCCCTCGTATGTCATTCTCGCGATTTCTCTCGCTCCAGTTAACGCCTTTAATCACGTGGACATAAGTCATTTTTGAGCTGGTCCCGATGTAGCGTCGTTTCCCGGTCAGGTACACTGTTACTTTGGCCTTTTATCCAAACATAACTCCACAGAACTGCGGGCTCAAAATACGATGCTTGCGGAACAGGTCGGTTTCCATTTTTCTCGTATACACTAAATGTCAGCTTTATTATTCTTATATGATAAATAAACCCTTTAGATTGACCAGAGCCAAAAACGATACAAGTATACAGTCACGCTTGCGTACGTGGAGTTGATAAACGCCAAACGAATACGATGATTCACTCGAAACCTGACTTATTGTCGATTCGTCGATATGTTGATAGCCAAGCGGATTGCTTGATGGGTAGGGTGGGGGTGCTGTCAATACGAGTTGCATGACAAGGTTGGGTCAGTTTTATTGGAGCCGAGAACTGGCCTATTTCATCGGGCATTATACTGGATGGAGCGTGTCGGGTAAAGACAATGGTGTGTTCCAAGGTCGAGTAACCGGCCGAAAACCGATTCTAGGCTGGGGGACGGGGAACACACGGACTGGGCGGGTTGTAACAAACATCGCACAGCATTCTGGGATTTTAACCTCAGTTCAGTCATGAAAACACGAGACTTATCGTGTTCAACATGATAACCAATAACACAACTTTCAACGTAGAATGGCGTGTCAACTGAGGCGAATTATATCCGGCTTATATACACTTCCTGCCTGAAGGGGATCTTGAGTGAGCGATGTGGGCTGGGACGGATTGGTGGCATTCAAATCCCGGAGTCCATTATGCTAATGTATTCATTTTTAATCAGTGTACAAGCATAAGACGTGGAACAATGGATCATATTCAGTTGAACAACAGTAAGATAGGTGTGTGCGGCTTCTATTCGCTGTTTTGCAGATGACCAAGGCACATATAACGTTATGATATATTGTTTTGCCTGATTGGGAAATCATTATGATCAGGAGCAACGGATACATAACGCTTGAGTAATTTTGCAACATCTTTTTAATTGCATTTGATTTTTGCGGAACCTTTTATGAGAGATTTCTGTAAACTGCTCAATCATTATGAAAAAAACCCCCGAATGATGATATCTGTAAAACGAGGTCCACCTGGATAAAGGACCTCTTGCATAATAGGGAATGTTTGATGTGAATCCTATTGGTACTGCTGACAGCATTTGACCTTCACAGCGCTTCCTTTCGATCATGGGCAGAGCTAATAATTGGTTAAGTGCAGGCAGAGCTAATCATTGGCTAAGTGCATATCAAATAGGAAAAGGCAGACGCAGAACTTGTATTGCGATAGGAAGTTGCCATTAAGTCGCGGTCGTTCTCATTGCATAGCTTTACGAAATGAATTGATTTAATTCCCCAACCACGCCTTCATCACGCTGTTGTGGATGTAATGCGAGCCTACAGCGTGCGAGATTGTTAAAATGTTTACTTATAATATACTGATAGGCTACATAATTCCCCGAGACAAACTCGGGTCAAATACTTGTTAATTAAGGGATGTGCAAAGTGAATCAGTAGCCTGCCACGCTACTTAAGCCAGGCGAGGCGGCCAACGTTATAGGAACAGTGTGACCGTCCTCATCAATTAGATATTATGTTATAACTGCAGTAAGCGTCGTCAACCAGTGTGGAGTCATAATGCAACCCCCCCCCCCCCCCCCCACTCCCCCCATCAATTATCAAACCTTGATTTCTAAAGTAAACATTCCGATCGGGTTAGTTTCACAATTAAATAGTCCCGGTGTAGCAAGTAGAGCCCTTTGAAGTAAACATTCCCAACCCGTCAATTCCCATAACAATTAACATCAGCCCGTTTGATCTTCAATTAAAGCTAAAGGTAATTGTACCTCCACGCTTGCTGACGACGCCACACATTTGTATAAATACCTCCGTCCCCAGAAGTTAAAAACACATTCAGTATTCGGGCAAAGATACAGTCACCGTCGTACGGACCTAGTTGGAAGGCCAACTCCGTACGGCACATAGTAGTTTGGAATTCCAGCTCATCAGTAGCCTCTGGACATCACCAGAGTTACTCTATATCACAGTTTTGTAATATATATATTCGAACTTACGGGATACGGAATCCGTACCCCAACATTCTGAAATAAACCTCCTTTTTCTCGTTACCATTCAATTGACGTCTCATCTTCATCAGTGCGACCATACAGACTACCACAACCACGGTGAAAATTGGTGGAGGAATCCTAGTGATGCACCTTTTGGCGATCACACGAAAGTCTTGCTTCAAAAACTAAGGTATGTCTGGACGTTTAGGCTACCGACAGTCTGGATACCCCTGGCCAGGTCCTATGCCTTACTACCTACACCGGTCCTCATCACAGAAATGGTGAGTGCTGACCACGTTATAACAGCGCCGACAAAGAACAAGTCGCCAAGTCAACGCCGACGGGACCAAGCCCGCCTGGACACTTTCTTGCGAAAAGAAGAAAGGTGAGAAGAGTCTGTACCATTCCATTCAGTTCCGGCATCCGACTGGATGTGAATTGGTTCCCTGGTTGAGTACCGGTCCATAAGAGATTTCAGTATCGTATGACTGGCATATCTCGTGATGGGAGCTCTGGTTACGGGCTCTTAAAGACTAATTACTAGACCGCTGCAAATTCAACGGGAAAACATGCGATTTATGCGAGGACATTTGTCTAACATAATCCTGCTTTCATTGCATCTTTTACCCAGGTATTACAAGACAGCTTTCGAACACTACGCGAAGCAATTAAATATGTTGAAGGACTTCCATTACCGTATTACGGTCCATAATTACAAAGTGCTTTAGGCAATTCTGTGTGTGCCTTGTGTCATTAACGGTAGCCGAATAAATCTAGATATGATGCACGGTGGAAAATGTTAATCTGTGATAATGGTCACCTATTTCTCGGCCCAGAGTCGTAAAAGAGACTATTGTTACCGCTAACTGGTTTCATTCTATGTCATTAATGTTCAATAGTATAGGTTGAATGATTTTTATTCTCTATAATCTATTTTGTTTGTTGAACGATTTCTCTAGACTCAGACTCGCGAGTTTATCCCTGGCTAACAACACGCGTCCAATGTCAATACTCAAGAAGACTGCCAGAAGCGCCCCAAGCGACTGTTAGTCAGCAACGCCTCCTAGCGATTAAGGCCAACAACATAAAACAATATACGAAGTCACTCATCCCGAGACTCCTGAAATCAATAATAAATTCAAACTTACCACGCACCTCCCACGAGAGTCAGGAAAGACAAGTGATATTACTCGCCACATAGCTGTTTTCGTTGTCCTATCAGCAGAAGTCAACATTTGAGACGCCACACTTTGTATAAATACCTCCGTCCCCAGAAAGTTAAAAACACATTCAGTATTCTGGCAAAGATACAGTCACGGATTTGTACGGACCTAGTTTGAATCCAAGTGAGGTGTAGGTGGCTAGGTTGGATCACAGTGAGGTGTATAGCCTTGGTTGGATCACACAGTGAGGTGTATATCACAGTTTTGGCTAGGTTGGATCACACAGTGAGGTGTAGGTGCTGGCTAGGTTGGATCTCACACAGTGAGGTGGTCTCACAGTGAGGTGTAGGTGGCTTGGTTGGATCACACAGTGAGGTGTAGGTGGCTATGTTGGATCACACAGTGAGGTGTAGGTGGCTAGGTTGGATCACACAGTGAGGTGTAGGTGGCTAGGTTGGATCTCACAGTGAGGTGTAGGTGGCTAGGTTGGATCTCACAGTGAGGTGTAGGTGGCTTGGTTGGATCTCACAGTGAGGTGTAGGTGGCTAGGTTGGATCTCACAGTGAGGTGTAGGTGGCTAGGTTGGATCACACAGTGAGGTGTAGGTGGCTAGGTTGGATCTCACAGTGAGGTGTAGGTGGCTAGGTTGGATCTCACAGTGAGGTGTAGGTGGCTAGGTTGGATCTCACAGTGAGGTGTAGGTGGCTAGGTTGGATCTCACAGTGAGGTGTAGGTGGCTAGGTTGGATCACACAGTGAGGTGTAGGTGGCTAGGTTGGATCTCACAGTGAGGTGTTGGTGGCTAGGTTGGATCACACAGTGAGGCGTAGGTGGCTAGTCTTGCGATTTGACAAACTGCTACTGGACGACACGTCATTGGCCATTTAAGTGATGCCTTTCGAAGAGGAGTGGCTAGATTGGATTCGACTTACCAACTTATCTTCAATGTAACGAGTTGATCTTGGGCGAACGATTTATTGCCAGTTAAGCGACACCTTTCGCTCGCGTCGCGGAGTGGACCAGATAAGATGGTCGCCGTGTCAAGGACGTGTTTACTTACGGTTCCCACACCATGTATTTGACTAACCGCCTGGGGTAAATATATCCATGGCGAAACAGCCCCATCGCATGAAAACTTCTAATTACCACCGGACAATAGCCTGTGATTCTTATTACCACCGGACAATAGCCTGTGTGGTTCGGATATATAGGGGAATTTGACTAGCGAGCGTCGTCAACTTGTCAGATAATGGAAAATGATTATGGCCATCTACCAAAGGTACACTGACCGTTTGAGAATGTCACTTCGCGGAGTGCATGGTCAATTGTTATAAGCCTTTCGAACATACCTCAACCATGTTTAGTGAAAGCTTATTGGATGTGACAAGTATTGAACTTGCCCCATACGAGAGGGTCTTCATTGAGCTGCCTGACTGGTGTGGGGAACATGGTTTTGAGGAGATCGGTGAATCTACAAGATCCCCAGGGTATGCGGCGAAATGACCTACAGATAGTGACGCAGTCCATAATGGGACCTATGACTTCCACTGTGAGTGTCTGGTAGTGCAAATGTGAGGTTAATTGTTTTCATTACCATCGGAATACGGACATAACCATCGGGATACGGACATAACCATGGGCAAATCGCATCGCCTTCAGGGAGAAAGTCAAGGTGGGAAATACACCGAGAGGGAAATCAAATCTGAACAACAGCCGTCGGCGCTCGTACAATTCAAGCCGCTTCGCGTTGACCATATATCTAAGCGACTGACAAGTTTGCGTCAGCAGAAAATACCGACAGTCAACCTTAGAACTGATTTGATAACCGCCAACACCAATTCTTACCATGGTTTTGAACTTAAACGGGAGAAAACCATTTGGAAATGCGCCGACCCGAACTGGAATTACCGGAGTGAACCGACCAACCTGTCATTCCCCTCAGGTAAAGACTACCATCAGGGACTACTGTTAAAACCTATAATACGCAGACAGGTAGCATTCCTGAAGCCGGAAGGAGAAGATTATCACCTTAAGGGATCTCGTCCACCGCATTGGAAGCTTAGTTCATCCACTTTATCTCGCAAGTACAAAAGTGATACTTCACTCTCAACGGTCCAGCGTTCGTTTTCTCAAGTACCTCTGCTGCAGAGATTAGGCCGATATGAAACCTACGTTATAGGGGCCCATCTCCGACGATCTACGACGCATGATTACAAACTCTGCGACAGCGATTGTCTGGATATTGGTGACGTGAGTGACAGGTCAGATTCTGATGAAGATGATGTTGAGACGCCCCCTCCCGTCGGACCAGAGCCTATTGTTCGGGTATGTTCCCCCGTTATAAACCATTCAAGTTGATAAACCATTAATTCGAAACAGTCTTGAATCATAAGTTAGTGGAATGCGTTGAGTACCGGTATGTATGTCTCCGTATAAGAGGACCCTAACTAAGGGGGCGTATCAAGAATGACACCCTCAACTTATGGTACCTGTTCCTGGTACCTGTCACGTGGTACCTGTCACCTGGTCCTGGTCACCTGGTACATGTCACCTGGTACTGGTCACCTGGTTCCTGTCACCTGGAACCTACCACCTGGTACTGGTCACCTGGTACCGGTCACCTGGTACTGGTCACCTGGTACCTGTCACCTGGTACAACTGGTCACCTGGTACCTGTCACCTGGTACCAGTCATCTAGTACTGGTCATCTGGTACATGTCACATGGTACTGGTCACCTGGTTCCTGTCACCTGGTACCTGTCACCTGGTGCCAGTCACCTGGTACCGGTCACCTGGTCCCTGTCACCTGGTTCCTGTCACCTGGTACCTGTCACCTGGTCACCTGGTACCGGTCTGGTACCTCACCTGGTACCAGTCATCTAGTACTGGTCATCTGGTACCAGTCACCTGGTACCTGTCACCTGGAACCTACCACCTGCTACCGGTCACCTGGTACCTGTCACCTGGTACCGGTCACCTGGTACCTGTCACCTGGTACCAATCACCTGGTACCTGTCACCTGGAACCTACCACCTGGTACTGGTCACCTGGTACCGGTCACCTGGTCCCTGTCACCTGGTACCTTTCACCTGGTACTGGTCACCTGGTACCTTTCACCTGGTACTGGTCACCTGGTACCTGTCACCTGGTACCAGTCATCTAGTACTGGTCATCTGGTACCAGTCACCTGGTACCTGTCACCATGGGACCTGCACCTGACCACATGTTGTACCAGATTAAAAGAGTCGTCATTTTAGGCTGGCACCTGTCCCACCTATTGCGCTTCCTACCGGTACACCTGGTACCTGTCACCTGGTAGCGGTCTACCTGGCGTACCTGTCACTAACACACGCACACACACTGACACACACTTACACACATATAACAGAGTTCAGGAAAGACCGTCGGACATCGGACATGTCCGGTATTTTTCTCTTTGGTCCGGTAAATAAAGCCTTTCCATCGGTCATTTTGTCCACAGTTGGTTTCGTCAATAATGTTGTAAAAATAGGGAAATATCGACTGTACATCCATTTTTCGAAACCATCACCGACATTTTACCTGCCTGCTTTCAGCCTGGTAGCCGAGTGAACACGACTATATCCGGTCACCTGGTATAGCGAAATCTATAGTAAGGTACCACTTTACGAATCAAACAAGTGACCACTTAATGAGCCCTGGTGAGCATATCATGGAAAGTGAAAGTTGTGATTTCGTTTTCTAAATTCAGTATCGAGATTTTCAAATACTTTAGTGTTTCGGTGAAGAACTGTGATTTCGCGGTCTGATGTTTCGCGCGGTCTGAACAATTCGCGTATCAAAGGTACAAAGATGGCTCAGTGTCCTGGGGAGTTAGGCCACACCTGAACCGCAATTGGCTCAGAGCGAGAATTCAGACGACTTATGGCTTGACATCAGCCGGCCCAGCACCATATGCCTGAGCTTTGATGTCTTCAATAACCCAAGACCACATGTTGAAACTCATTCTGGTGTCAGATTAAAAGAGTCGTCGCATTTTAGGCGAATATGCATATTCCCAAGCTATTGCGCTTCCTGAGACTCTTTTGCCATACGTAATACTGATTACTTATTAAATTTGACTAGTTACATCAAGTCGATATCATGAAGGGAAGGTTTTGTAAGCAAAATGAAAATTGCTACATTTGGCGACCGTTTCCAGTGCAAGAGGGTGTCTGCCTAACAACAGGAGACATACCCAGAAACAGATAGCAGCTCAAGCAGCTGCAGCCCAAACACATTGGTAGAGGTGAGAGAAGGAGCAGAGAGGTCACTACTAATGAAGAGGAGGTTACACACATGGGTCCGATTAAGACTACTTCTATAGAGGATATTGAGGATAAAATATTTATGTACGCAAATATATAAATAGATCCTGATGTCCTTTGCATACATATATATATATTTAGATATGTTGACAATAAATAATTTACCCTAATATATGTGTTTTTATGACGCATTATCTTGAGACATCGCAAAATGATTAATTTTAATTCGGTCCTGAAAGAAAAGTCCCGGTCCTGTAAAGTTTGGGCACTTTACAGGACATCGGTCCTGTAAAGTCTGAAATTCATTCCTGAACTCTGATATTATATATCTATATATATTTATATAGGTATATATATATATATATATATATATATATATATATATATATATATATATATATATATATATATATATATATATATATAGATATGAGAGTATATATATATATATATATATATATATATATCTATATATATATATATATATATACAACCTCGCTATTGATGTGTATACTTCCGTTTTGGTTACAAAATGTAGATTTCATCAAATCTTCACTCATTAAAGTTGCGGTCATCATTGCGCAAAAATTAGACCGACAAGCAGGAAGGGTAATTTCCGACAAAATAAATGGCGACAGCCGAAGTTAGGATCAATTTTCTGAGACCGTAGCGCCGCGCAGCGTCTGAAAACTTAAGACTTTTGTTTTCCAAATAGCGGTTGCCATGCAGCTTGCCAAGCAACCTCGTTACAAAAATTGTGCTGAACAGTCTCTTTAAGTATCAAAATGCTACATATATGTTAATATTCTATAGGTATTTGACGAGTCGCGTCGAAGAAGCGGCAACACCAGGAACATAGATTTAAGTTATTGAGAAAATTTATTTTTATACCGCGCTTTGGAACTGTTTTCTGTCAGCGTTATATAGACGATGATTCGTCTACAGTCTTCAACTGCTTGTGGTGGTTGGCTCTTTTAAAAGAACATTTTGTTTGACCATGAATTTATTTTTCTGAGATAGTTGTCGTTTGTGTAATCCAACTTCTAGGCTGTGCTTCTGACGAAGTTTCTCCAAGATTTTGAGGCATAAATGTATATATATATATATATATATATATATATATATATATATATATATATATATATATATATATATATATATATATATATATATATATATATATATATATATATATATATATATATATATATATATATATATCTATATATATATATATATATATATATATATATATATATATATATATATATATATATATATATATATATATATATATATATATATATATATATATACGGTCATGACCGTTTGAATGTGGAAGCCTGAAGGTTGATGTCTTAATGTCGATGTCAGATGATGTCTGAAAAATAATGTCTCAATATGGATGACGGAAATACGGATCCAGTAGTGTGAGATTCTGAGCGTTGATGTTTGATACGGATGTTAGCGATTGGATGCCTGAGTGATGATGTCGCAATACGGATGTTACAGTGTGGATGTGTTGATGTTTGATACGGATGTTAGCGATTGGATGCCTGAGTGATGATGTCGCAATACGGATGTTACAGTGTGGATGTGTTGATGTTTGATACGGATGTAGCGATTGGATGCCTGAGTGATGATGTCGCAATAAGGATGTTACAGTGTGGATGTGTTGATGTTTAGATATGGATGCTTGTGTGTGTGTGGAGGCAGGACCACGCTACACCATGGCTCTACTCCCATCTGTATTATCATATTGTGACACAGTAACCAAGCAGAATGGAAATTCACTTGGCGGGCTGGCTTTATTGGCTCGGCTTCTCTCTCAATATGTCGGTCGACGTATAGCATTTGTCGCACGTATTCGGTTAAAACACAGATCTACGATATATATAGGTCCGATGACGTCATACGTGTCTCGCATTTACACAATCGATCAACAGATTCGCCGAAACTGAACTTAATCGCATGAAAAAGTCGATATTCAATTTCACTGTGACAATACATTGGATATAGTAATTACTGGGTTTCGCGAATGGACTTCTTGTCTCACACTCTGGCATAAATTCACATGATACCAGTATTTACTTGTAACTAGATTATTGATTCCGAAATATATAACTGTAAGGAATGATAGTCGCCCTGGCGTTGTGTGCTATAGCTCTACAAATCGACATGCGTATAGATAGCGTGTGGTAAGTAGGGTAAGTATATACAATTGAAAATGAATCTTAATAAGACCGCCTGGGGAAACATACCCTTAGCCCCACTGAACCCCACAGCTGTTACTGATCATCATTTCTGTAGGTTTATTGATGTGAATGTCTTATAATGAGGATGGTCAGCATTCGAAATTCGCTTATTGCTCAGCAAAACCAGAGTTTGGATAATTCATGCTGGCTTTACTAACCTTATATGGTGAAATATTAGAGAAATGTTGGTGCTATGTACACTTCTTGAAGTAGAGAGGCCTGCGTTATTTTGACCGCTTACACAGACTTGTACTTTATACGCATTGGCGCGAGTCAATCATGGCCGTGTGTATGTACGGTTGACATTGCCCCGACACAACCACCATGCAGTGCCTCTCAACATATCGGCTTTACAGCGTACCTCTGTTTGGGTACCATCGTCGTCATTCAGCGAACCACCGTGTGGGTACCACGTCTATGCACACAGCGTACCACTGTGTGGGTACCACGCCTAGGCATACAGTTACCTCCAGGTGGGTACCACGCCCAGCAATACTGCGTACCACCATGGGTACCACGCCTAGGCATACGGCTTTCAGCCTGGTTGGTACCACGCCCAGCTATATGGCGTACCTAAAGGCAGGAACCACGCCAAGCATTACAGCGAACTGTCATGTCGGTACTACACCAGCGTACAATCAGGTGGGTACCGCGTGTCGGTACGAAGCCCAGCAAATACAGCGTACCGCCGTGTTGATACGACGCCCAGCAAATACAGCGTACCGCCGTGTTGATACGACGCCCAGCAATACAGCGTACCGCCGTGTCGATACGACGCCCAGAATTACAGCGAACCGCCGTGTCGGTACGACTCCCAGCAATACAGCGTACACAGCGTACCACCGTGTCGGTACGACTCCCAGCAATACAGCGTCCCGCCGTGTCGGTACGACGCCCAGCAATACGCTATTTAGCCATTTTTGCCTTTAGTTGTGTATTTCTTGGTAATTTTACCCACAATAACTGTTTATTATTTTCGCTCGGCATCCGCAGACCGGAGGATCGTGTTGTGTGACATTACATCGCGTAAGTCTTTCTCGACAAAATGAAACGACCATAAAGCCGTTGACTACTATATTCGGGATCGTTTACAGAAAACTAATTAACATTTTTCCTATTCTTAGTGGCGTGTTTTCGGTAAGCTAGTTACAGAAGACCGAGGGTAATCTCGTGAAGACTCGCCAAGTCGGCTCTGACGTCAGTTCGGGCTGCTCGTCGTCAGAGGAGTCATCATCAATGTGCATTTTAGCAACCAAGATACTGTCAATGTCATTCAGCTTTTAACACCTCATGAGTCACATGAAGCCACTTGCATAACCTCACCCCGAATAGCAGTTACCCAGGGACATACTATTGCCTGGCTCTTTTTCCTAGCCTTTTCTGAGTATAATTTAATAAATTCTGCTCAACCTTCCCTGAGATTTCCTGGCACGATGAAGTCGTTTTGTTTGATTGGGTTTTTTTTTACGGTGTAAGTCATTGATGAGGTCAGCTGTTACCACGGCCTAAGTAACGTCATGTTTATCACGAGGGTACCAGTACAAATGTATAGACGTGGACGATAGCTCGTGGATATCAACGAAACGGACAGGTTCAGTCAATCCTGTCTTTGGTCGTTATAGGCAGGTGTCTGCTTACATAGGTGGCACTCTTTGGCTTTCGTTAGAATGAACTGAACGTCAGGAGTTGGGAACTATATGTACTGATGAACCCATTGAGTTACGTATTTGTCCTGGGAATGATTGATCACATTTCGATTGGGGTGTTCATCATGACTGCGGAATAAGGTGTAGGCAAGTAGGATTTTTGTATATGTGAGTTCACTCTTCATGGACGAATGGGTCGGGTCTCTGGTGGCAAATGAAACATTCATGGCAGTAGCGAGTAAAGCTACCAAGAGACTGTACCCATGGCAGAACGAGAGAGCCCAATAAAGCTACACATAAGTGCATTACTAGGCCAGCTTTTATTTGATAAGCTGGATCCGTCTCATTCATTAGCACAGGGCGGCCTTAGCGACGACAGTCCTCTACCACCAACTGTTGTTGCTATACGCTCCAGTTAACCTTACGGCAGCTTGGTGTTAACTTGGAGTTAACAAAAGGGAACAAGTTGTGTGGAGTATTCGTGTCACCTGACACTTGGTTGTTAGTGCCAATTGATTAAATTATTGGCTCTTCGTGTACCCGAGGCATATAAACCCCAGTAAGACAGTAAACGGGTTTGTTATAATAAGCCTTGTGGTTCATGTTGGATCGTATCAGGTTGCACTGCTCTATTTGCATATTGGAGTTGTCCTCCTCTTAATGCTCATGATCGTCCACGGTGACCGTCCACGGTGACCGTCTATGTAAATCGACCACCGTTTGATATTTTCCCACAGAATCCAGCATTATCACCTTGATATGGATGTGATTACGTCAGAGTGACGTTCTACTTAGCATATTCGTCATCCACTCGTGGCTTCGTTAGCCGCCATTGAAATAGAAATCCTACCATTGAGCGTGTAATCCCCAGCACTCACACCTGCTATCAGGCGCCGCTAACGACAGGTGCTTCACCTTAGTCGCATAATCAGGTCTGTTGGTAATCTACTTTGTGAATTCCGTCCTGTGAATATTTAAGGATGGTTTCACCTTCAGTTACGCTACAGCGGACGGCCTATCAGTTTAATTCAGCTGCTGTTCAGCGTTGCTTCTTTGATCTGGTGTCTCGGACAAGAAAACGCTATGTGGCTGTAAAGGAGTGACGTGGAATAGTCATCACTACGTCGAGATGCTGAGGGAGTGACGTGGAATAGTCATCACTACGTCGAGATGCTGAGGGAGTGACGTGGAATAGTCATCACTACGTCGAGATGCTGAGAGAGTGACGTGGGATAGTCATCACTACGTCGAGATGCTGAAGGAGTGTCGTGGAATAGTCATCACTACGTCGAGATGCTGAAGGAGTGACGTGGAATAGTCATCACTACGTCGAGATGCTGAAGGAGTGACGTGGAATAGTCATCACTACGTCGAGATGCTGAAGGAGTGACGTGGAATAGTCATCACTACGTCGAGATGCTGAGGGAGTGACGTGGAACAGTCATCACTACGTCGAGATGCTGAGGGAGTGACGTGGAACAGTCATCACTACGTCGAGATGCTGAAGGAGTGTCGTGGAATAGTCATCACTACGTCGAGATGCTGAAGGAGTGACGTGGAATAGTCATCACTACGTCGAGATGCTGAAGGAGTGACGTGGAATAGTCATCACTACGTCGAGATGCTGAAGGAGTGACGTGGAATAGTCATCACTACGTCGAGATGCTGAGGGAGTGACGTGGAACAGTCATCACTACGTCGAGATGCTGAGGGAGTGACGTGGAACAGTCATCACTACGTCGAGATGCTGAGGGAGTGACGTGCTTAAGTCAGCGCTGTTTTGAGTACCTGGAGAAGTAGAACTTGTGATTTGAGTTACCAAGAGCCCGTTGAATTGGTGACCTGCTGACGTGGCTTGATTACCGACCCATGACCTAGATGACCCGGCTTATTCATTTCCACGTCAAATGATGACGTGGTGGCGTGGCTTAATCAACGCCTCATCAAATCAACGTCACGTCCATTTGTTGACATAATGAGGTGACATTAATGAAATAGCCTGTTGATGCAGTGACGTATCATTCAGCACCCTTGTCGGATGAAAACTTTTAAGTCAGTTCTTGTTGGAAGAATAACTCCGTTCGTATAGTTTTCTCGACGCTAATGACGACCCATGGAGCCTTCCTTACGCGCTGCACTCTAAGGTCAATGTTGTTTTCCACAGAACAACTACTATGCCTGAATCCTTCGAGGCCAACACTTCACAGCCATACGTGGTCCAGCTCAGCACGCAGTCCGTATGACTTATCTATATGATCGACATAACACCTGCCATCCTGTTCCCAATCGGGACCTTTCGACTCTCACCAGACTTGTGACATCCACTTGGTACTATTGACATGGCAGCCAGTGCCACGCTAACCAGGGTACGCATCTCCTTCTATGGAAGGCCATTTCCGCTGCCTGTTTGCCATCTTATCGCGTCAGGTGTGCCCGCACCTGGTCTGTGATTAACGTAGAGATTAAACAACTGCCGTGATGGGGCCAGTTAATTATTAGCTGGTGAGGAGTTGGAATCAACAGAGAAACCAATTTACGACCCCTGGGTTATTGAGTGGTCAGCCAATTAGCCGATGCAGTTCATAGACGTACGCGCATAGGCGTCCATTGTCGACTGCTGATAAAGGTGTAGGACAGAGCAGAATGTATGCCGTGGGCCATGGACATCCATGAACCTGAATCCCAGCAAATGTCACAATGCCTTGGATAACTGTCAACAGGACGCCAGGGATCCGCATTGTAAGATTGGTTGGTGCAGCTGGCATGGCCGTTGTTAGATGCAACCGGGGTTTTGTACGCATGTAGGAGTGTGCCATCCTAACGATACGAGCACGTGTGAACAAAACATCTTCCAGAGGATATGGGGAGCTGTTCTATGTGAATCGACAGTACTCGGATAGTTTATACATCGGACTACTGTCATCAAAGTTTCAGTGACTATATGAGATGGGCTGATGTGCTGATCCAAGCAGTTTTAGACGTGGTGTTTTGACTAACGTGAATGATGACGTCAGCCCCACCTAATACGAACGGCCATATGATTCGTTATAAGAAGGGACGGACAGGGCCTGGCAGGCCACGACATCTGCCGCCTGTATTCTCACGCCAGTACAATATGCAACCTGTGCAAAATTACAATGTGCCTGCAGTAGCGAACAGGAGAAATTTTCTTCAACACCTCTGGGTTCAGCGACTCAGAGGAAAGCAAACTATTTCCCAACCATCTCTCCCACCACTTTCAAACGAACTGAAACCGTCCACATGGCGATCTATGAATGGTCATTATTATGGTGACGTCACGCTTTCGCATTGGCATGCAACTGAATCGGTACCTGAAGTTAGAACTGATCAGGAATTTTCAAAGGCGTTGAAAACAAACACGGAAACTTTCAAAAGACGGCACTTGAGGATCCCAAAGTTGCCGGCCTCGCCTCGCATACCATCTCCGCGCTGCAGTAAAGCTTTCATCTCAACATGTCATGACCCGGATGACCTCTCGAGAAAGAAGGACAACGTGGTCCAAGTAAGGCGCTTTATTCTGGAGTGTGTCATTTGAAGATACATATCGTGGATTTATACACGTTGCGATAAGAACCAGATTGTAATCGTTTCTTTGTATTTGAAACACCAAATCACAGCTGCTGCAGAAAGGTTGAAACAAGCAGTAAGTACACAATAGACGTCTGCCTTACTGTATCAAATATGTTGAGGAATCTGAAGTGGGTGGACCCTCCCCTCCTCACATCACTTGTTGCACAGTCGAGATCGTGTAGGGTGTTCAGGTGCACAGTTGTCATTATTTCTGGTCCGACAAGCTCAGCTGACACCCACGTTTAGCAGCTGACTCTTGCTCTGCGACGGACTTGCTCGTGATTAAACGCGAAACACTTATCGTATCAAAGTCGATGTACAGTAGGTATCGTGTGTTTTCCGATGTACAATAGGTATCGTGTGTTTTCCGATGTACAATAGGTATCGTGTGTTTTCCGATGTACAGTAGGTATCGTATGTTTTCCGATGTACAGTAGGTATCGTGTGTTTTCCGATGTACAATAGGTATCGTGTGTTTTCCGATGTACAATAGGTATCGTGTGTTTTCCGATACAATAGGTATCGTGTGTTTTCCGATGTACAATAGGTATCGTGTGTTTTCCGATGTACAATAGGTATCGTGTGTTTTCCGATGTACAGTAGGTATCGTGTGTTTTCCGATGTACAGTAGGTATCGTGTGTTTTCCGATGTACAATAGGTATCGTGTGTTTTCCGATGTACAATAGGTATCGTGTGTTTTCCGATGTACAGTAGGTATCGTGTGTTTTCCGATGTACAGTAGGTATCATATTTATTGAAATGTACAGTCGACATCCCGCTCAGGAGTCAAGTGAACATATTGCCGTCTGACTGTATGCACCTTGTGAACCCGTGTTAGGTCGTGCTCTGTAGCATGCGCACGTTATGACTCCTACTGGCCATAACGCCACCTGTTACTCATTTCCGAAATCAACGCGATGATCAAAAGATAATGTATGCCTTTTTGTGGGAAGGTGCCCTTCCTTTCAAAGAAGAATCGAGGAATTGTTTGGTGAAGTTTATGTTATGTGGAGAATATAAAGCAGTCCTGTTTCGCCGCGGGAGCAACATCATATGAGTGTTAGTGTGTGAAAATACTCTAAAACACATCTGAAATGAACCTGTTACGCTAGTTGGATAAACTCTGTTGAGTATAGATGTCGTACGGGGAGTTCTCGGGTCTATGGGCATGTATCTACAGCTGTATATCCCCGGGTCAATTTATATCAACCACCAGACAAAACTCCGGACAGTTTATGTTGCAGTTATTTCTCACGTGACTTGTTGCAAGAGGTAGCCCCAGGTGTCGCACAGGTATCACAGATACGATTCTAACCACTCAACTATTGCCATTTATTTGAAGTCCCTCTGTATCTCTGGCCCGTATAAACATGTAACGGACTCGACTAGGCTACCCTCTCTACGTATATAACACCCTCCCCCCTCTGTACGTAAGTGACCCCACCTTAGTCACTATAAGGCAATAATTCGCCGCCTTACGTCATGTTCACGTCCACGGACTATTGCATCGTGTGAATAATGGCTATATAGAATCTGTTTCAAAGGATGCCCCTTGGTGGTTATTGAGGCTGTCGACCCATTAACAAAGCATGATGTAGTGCCCTGCATAATCAATTGACGCGCTATCAGCTGCCCCGTGTAGCTATCAGCTGCCCCGTGTAGCTTGTGTCAAGTGATCGATGAGATGGTGAGATGAGAGCTGTTTTCGATTGAGTTAACGAGGTTAATAAAGGTCCTCATGTCACTCCTCTGTGCCTCTCAGTGCGTCCTCGACCTTCCCTAGTTAGACGTCCTCATGCACAGACACACACCAATCAATGTCACAGTTGCTTCCAGCCTCTGTACCAAACCCACAGGGGTTCCCAGTATGAAACACCAGTGCATATGGAATTAGGGGTTGGCATGAGCTAAGCAAGAGGTGACAATATATATATTAATTAATCAATCAATCCGCAATCTATACCCTGAAAAATCAGGTGGGCCAGGTAAGTTGATAGGATGATGTCATCAGCTTCCCGGCTGCAGACTATTTTCCCAGGCACTCACCATCCTATAGAGAGAGAGAGGGTGGGGGGGGGGGGGGGGGGGGGGGTGGTGGTGGCTGGGTTAATGAGGGTTTAAGTAGCTGCCGCAATATCTACCCTGCCGCTGCCCATGCGCGTCCCCGTCACTGAGCTTACTTCATCACGGCGGACAACCGGTAGTCAGGTAGTCTCCATCCTTGCTCCAATCTTCATCCAGTGACTGAGGCGCACGCCCTGTAATCCGACCAGCCTGAATCTACTCGAAGGCGTAATTACTCATTGAAGTCGTCAGAGGAATTCGTGTATAAGGTACATTGCAAAAAGAAGTTTTAGCGTCGCGCTGTGAATAATATTTGTTATGATGAAAAAGTCATTCACACTCCATAGTTTTCGACTAGCGAGATTTAAATATGGATCAGTAAGGAATATCCATTGGCATTTCTGACAATATCCATTCGAAAAATAAGGATTTTGACATTTCGTCGCCGGGATATCACACGCCGGTGCCAGTCATGAGTAGAACACCTCCTTTCAGTGACAGGGCGTCTAGCCTGCCTACGCTTCTCCACACAAGTGTCTTCTTCTACTCGTCCCGTCTGCGTATGCAGAGGTCGAGGGGCACAGCTCAATGGGTGAGTCAACTAGCTGGTAACAGCTTAATGGGTGGGTAAAATAGTTGGTAACAGCTCAATTGGTGAGTCAACTAGTTGGTACCAGCTCAATTGGTGAGTCAACTAGTTGGTAACAGCTTAATGGGTGAGTCAACTAGTTGGTAACAGCTCAATGGGTGAGTCAACTAGTTGGTAACAGCTTAATGGATGAGTCAACCAGTTGGTAACAGCTTAATGGGTGAGTCATCTAGCTGGTACCAATTCAATGGGTGAGTCAGCTAGTTGGTGACAGCTCAATTGGTGAGTCATCTAGTTGATAACAGCTCAATGGGTGAGTCAAGCAGTTGTTAATTGATCAATGGGTGAGTCAACTAATTGGTTGAAAAGCTCAATTGGTGAGTCATGTAGTTGGTAACAGCTCAATGGGTGAGTCAACTAATTGGCAACAGTTCAATGGGTGAGTCAGGCAGTCGTTAATTGATCAATGGGTGAGTCAACTAATTGGGTAACAACTCAATTGGTGAGTCATCTAGCTGGTAACAACTCAATGGGTGAGTCCTCTAGTTCGTTACAGCTCAATTGATGAGTCAACCAGTTGGTAATTGATCACTGGGTGAGTCAACTAATTGGTTACAGCTCAATAGATGAGTCAACTAGTTTTGAAAAGCTTAATGGGGGAGCCAATTTGATTGATACAAGTCAGTCGAAGAGTCAACATGTTAGATATACCTCAGTGGGTGAGTCTGGAACAGCTCAGTGGGTGATTCAACTTGCTGGGAACAGCTCAGTGGGTGAGTCAACTAGTTTGGAACAGCTCAGTGGGTGAGTCAACTTGTTGGGAACAGTTTGGTGAATTAGTCAACTCGATAGGTACCCCTCAGTGAGTGAGTCAACTGTAACATACAACTGTTCTGCGTTCACTTGCTATAACCGAATGTTCAGTAAGTATACGAGTGTACATATGTTACTCATGTGAAACATACTTGATATATGTTTTTTTTCGCGGAACAAGATGTGTTCGCTTACGCGGAACAAGATGGTCATGGTCAACCGGTTTGAGAGTCTGTGTAGGATATTGATGTACTGCGGAAAACAATTTGCGGTTGTATGCAGAGCCCGGTGACGTCTGATAACTCTCTCCATAGCAAGCCGATTATGCCAATACATGTAGCAAAAACTAATGGTTAAATTCTGTGATTCTTGTCATAGTTGCTTCGCCATTGTCATAATGAATATTACCAGCAATGGGCGAAGAGGCTATTAGTCACCAGGGGGCGTTGTGGCTGGCAGTTGCTGAACACGTTGGATACAGAGTGCGTTTGATTTCCACCCTACTTGCCTTTATCATGCTAATGTGTGGGCTGTATCAGAGCGCCTTCCTCACATTATCGCTGAATGTTTGCTTAGCTTTAAGTAATGCAACGCTCATTCGAAATCTGCCCTTCCGTTTCTCCGAGTAGTTTCACATTCTGGTTCGCGGATGAAATATTTAGTTCGACATTTTTTTTGTAAATATGCTTCATATTTGGTATCAGTGTGTATAGCACATGTCTATGTGTTGAGCGCCTATCAGTGTGTATAGCACATGTCTATGTGTTGAGCGCCTATCAGTGTGTATAGCACATGACTATGTGTTGAGCGCCTATCAGTGTGTATAGCACATGTCTATGTGTGCCTATCAGAGTATAGCACTATCAGTGTGTAGTGTGTATAGCACATGACTATGTGTTGAGCGCCTATCAGTGTGTATAGCACATGTCTATGTGTTGAGCGCCTATCAGTGTGTATAGCACATGTCTATGTGTTGAGCGCCTATCAGTGTATAGCACATGATATGTGTGTTGAGCGCCTATCAGTGTGTATAGCACATGTCTATGTGTTGAGCGCCTATCAGTGTATAGCACATGTCTATGTGAGCGCCTATCAGTGTGTATAGCACATGTCTATGTGTTGAGCGCGCCTATCAGTGTGTATAGCACATGTCTATGTGTTGAGCGCCTATCAGTGTGTATAGCACATGTCTATGTGTTGAGCGCCTATCAGTGTGTATAGCACATGTCTATGTGTTGAGCGCCTATCAGTGTGTATAGCACATGCCACATGTCTATGTTGAGCGCCTATCAGTGTGTATAGCACATGTCTATGTGTTGAGCGCCTATCAGTGTCTATAGCACATGTCTATGTGTTGAGCACCTATGAGTGTGTATAGCACATGTATATGTGTTGAGCGCCTATCAGTGTGTATAGCACATGTCTATGTGTTGAGCGCCTATCAGTGTGTATAGCACATGTCTATGTGTTGAGCGCCTATCAGTGTGTATAGCACATGACTATGTGTTGAGCGCCTATCAGTGTGTATAGCACATGTCTATGTGTTGAGCGCCTATCAGTGTGTATAGCACATGACTATGTGTTGAGCGCCTATCAGTGTGTATAGCACATGTCTATGTGTTGAGCGCCTATCAGTGTGTATATGAGCATCAGTGTGTCTATGTGTTGAGCGCCTATCAGTGTGTATAGCACATGTCTATGTGTTGAGCGCCTATCAGTGTGTATAGCACATGTCTATGTGTTGAGCGCCTATCAGTGTGTATAGCACATGTCTATGTGTTGAGCGCCTATCAGTGTGTATAGCACATGTCTATGTGTTGAGCGCCTATCAGTGTGTATAGCACATGTCTATGTGTTGAGCGCCTATCAGTGTGTATAGCACATGTCTATGTGTTGAGCGCCTATCAGTGTGTATAGCACATGTCTATGTGTTGAGCGCCTATCAGTGTGTATAGCACATGTCTATGTGTTGAGCGCCTATCAGTGTGTATAGCACATGTCTATGTGTTGAGCGCCTATCAGTGTGTATAGCACATGTCTATGTGTTGAGCGCCTATCAGTGTGTATAGCACATGTCTACGTGTTGAGCGCCTATCAGTGTGTATAGCACATGTCTATGTGTTGAGCGTCTATCAGTGTATATAGCACATGTATATGTGTTGAGTGTCTATCAGTGTATATAGCACATGTCTATGTGTGTAGCACCTATGTATGTGTAAGGTTTCTGTCTATGTGTTTAGGGCTAGCCTCAGTGTTAGGCACCTGTCTATGTGTTAACCACTTGGTGATGTGTTTAGAACTACCCTATGTGTTAGCCACTTTGTGATGTGTTAAGCACTTCACTATGTGTTAGCCACTTGATGCTATGTTAAGCACTTCACTATGTGTTAACCACTTGGTGATGTGTCTAGCACTTCACTATGTGTTCATCACTTGGTGATGTGTCTAGCACTTCACTATGTGTTCATCACTTGGTGATGTGTCTAGCACTTCACTATGTGTTCATCACCTGGTGATGTGTTTAGCACTTCACTATGTGTTTATCACTTGGTGATGTGTTTAGCACTTCACTATGTGGTATGAAGTGAAGTACATCCTGCTGACTACGTATGTGCTTTACTCTTGTCTTGAGTTCGTACAATATACTGACGAGGCTGTACTTTAGTGTCCTGGTTACCTTTACGCAGAATCGAAAACTCACTCATACAATTTACTGCATACATACTTATGTTTATAACCTTTGAGGAAGTTAACTGTAAAGTCCATGCCCTCTTCACAGTTGCTGGGATATCGTGTCCTTCCGTTATGGATACGGTTACGTCATCGCGGCGAAATGAGGTGTCATAGCAGCGCTTATGAGTCCCGTTGTGCTCGACTATTGATTGGAGTAAATAACACTTACCTAAGGGGTACAATATGTACCCCGGAAATCAAATACACACAACGTCTCAAACTGAGATTAGCTGCATAGGAATAGCCACAAACTTCTGAGACAATGTTTGATACAAGAGGTAACATGCATAACGGGATAGCAGGGGCTGAGTTGCTGGTTTCATAGATTGTCGGTAAGAAATGATGAGTGGCCCAGTATGCTGCGTGGCGGGCGAGGGCAGAGCAGCCCGACTTCTTAGAGTTAATAGGGTTACATAGAGGGACGTTACATCGCTGATAACGGTCTCAATTGATTCACTAGCTGAAAAAGTTGGAGCCAGTCTGGATGTTTTCGCTCCTTTCCGGGGGCGCAACGTGTGGTCGACATCACTTTGTTTATCTATACATGTACAACAATTCTGTTCGACTAACACAGATTCCTATTGTGGTACACTTCACTTTGTAGCCCTATAGATGTACAACAATTATGTTCGACTAACACAGCCTCACATTACATTCAGCTGGGATGTTTGATTGCCAACCATCGCAAATATCGTGTGTAACTGCGTCCATTATCGAGGATACAGCCGGAGATGCCGTCACCATGTCCAGGCACACTGCTGTCGACAGGCGGAGTCAGGTTGGTTATGACGTAACTTATACCATGGTAAGTATATAACCACCTCTTCTTGGTTTAACCTTTTATGAGTTACGTAATGTCAGGTGCGCTACGCATGACGCAATAGGCCCGTATCGTATATGGAGACGAAATGAGTTTTATTACCATATCATGTCATGGTTAAGCACAGACATTTAAAATCAGTGAATAATGGACACTATCTACGTTAAAGATTATACAGCAACGGCAATATGTCATGTTCAAGATGATGGTCGGTCTCTAATATGTCATGTGCAAGATGGTGGCCGGTCTCGAATATGTCATGTTGAAGATGGTGGCCGGTCTCTATCGTTGGTTCTATCATTCTCTCCATCGCAAGATTTGCATTGCGCACCCATTTTGCGCTCTTCCTCGTTGAGGCCGAACACACCTCGATTGAACGTTTGTGCCCGGGATACCTATGACCATATTAGGTTCAAGTGTACGCCCTCTCATGGGGGACGCTATCGCATACTGCACCAGACCAAAGCAACAAACATTGCGAAGCACTCTTGACATTTTCCTATTTGGTTATTAATTCTCGTGTGTACCTAAGACTTTTTTGGCATTACTGGCTGGTGACACAGCGCGGTTGATTAACATGATGCTGTACAGTTTCTGCCTTTTATGAACTTTAATCCCTACATTGCTGGAAAAAGACGCCCCCCCCAAGCAGTACCTTATAATAGACGCCACAATCGTTACCTTTTTCGAGATCTGCATAGCCCTAATGTCATGTAATGATACGGATCTGCATAGCCCTAATGTCATGTAATGATATGGATCTGCATAGCCCTAATGTCATGTAATGATATGGATCTGCATAGCCCTAATGTCAGGTAATGATACGGATCTGCATAGCCCTAATGTCAGGTAATGATATACGGATCTGCATAGCCCTAATGTCATGTAATGATATGGATCTGCATAGCCCTAATGTCATGTAATGATATGGATCTGCATAGCCCTAATGTCATGTAATGATATGGATCTGCATAGCCCTAATGTCATGTAATGATATGGATTGATGTTCAGCCAATAAATAATACACCGATGAGAAATGCCTCGTCACAGGCCCTTGACATCATTCCGTCTCGACCTGTTTTTACCGTCTATTGACATCCACCGGAGTGCACATGCGCGTGGTTCTGATCAATTTCCGCACGGGAACAACATTATCAGCGAGATCTTTCTTGAAGAGGTGCTTACGGAGCAGATTTATCCGCTGTGCCCATGTCACTTGATCTGTCGCTTTGATCTGTTATGATCCCTTATATCAGGGCGACCAACAGCAAGACACCGACGGGTTGATCGTATGATGGTCAGGTAATGCGTCATGAGAAGTGACTTGTGATGATGGTCAGGTAATGCCGTCATGAGCAGTGACTTGTGATGATAGCCAGGTAAAGCCGTCATGGGCAGTGACTTGTGATGATGGTCAGGTAATGCCGTCATGAGCAGTGACTTGTGATGGTGGTCAGGTAATGCCGTCATGAGAAGTGACTTGTGATGATGGTCAGGTAATGCCGTCATGGGCAGTGACTTGTGATGATGGTCGGGTAATGCCGTCATGAGCAGTGACTTGTGATGATGGTCAGTTAATGCCGTCATGAGCAGTGACTTGTGATGATGGTCAGGTAATGCCGTCATGAGCAGTGACTTGTGATGATGGTCAGGTAATGCCGTCATGAGAAGTGACTTGTGATGATGGTCAGGTATTGCCGTCATGGGCAGTGACTTGTGATGATGGTCGGGTAATGCCGTCATGAGCAGTGACTTGTGATGATGGTCGGGTAATGCCGTCATGAGCAGTGACTTGTGATGATGGTCAGGTAATGCCGTCCTTTCGCGTCCATTGTTCATATTCGTATTCAAATGGTAAATGATTCGAAGAAATATAGGAAAATATTGAAACACGCTTTTACATTGAAGTCACATTGATTCTGTTATGGATGATGATGATGATGATGATGATGATGATGATGACGATGGTGATGATGATGATGATGATGATGATGATGACGATGGTGATGATGATGACGATGGTGATGATGATGATGATGATGATGATGATGATGATGATGATGATGATGATGATGATGATGATGACGGTGGTGATGATGATGATGATGATGACGATGGTGATGATGATGACGATGGTGATGATGATGATGATGATGATGATGACGATGATGATGATGATGATGATGATGATGATGATGATGATGATGATGATGATGATGACGGTGGTGATGATGATGATGATCGCTTGCTGAAGCCGATGTTCACGCAATATTTGTAAACCCATGTCGCTTGGCAGGAAGTGCTACTCGATACCGCTTGGGCTCTAGATTGGGGCTTTTAAATGCATTATTCAAAGTTCAGTAATAAAGTGTCGGGTTGTAAGGGGCGTGTTGACAGCATTCTGGCGTTGATAAGCCACCACAATGTTATAGTTTCGCTCTAAAGCCGTGGGAGTGCCTTATCACATAGTTAGTACCACACCACAGGTGACGTCAGCACGGAGATTTGGCTTAGCGTTTCCACTATTGTTAGCTCACTACATATGGCCGTTTCGTGATTTACATTCAGCCCTACAAGACGGACGTCTTACCGATACGTAATCCAATACAATGCAAACTTCCAGAATTTACAATAAAACAACTTGAACGTATAAAACCTGGGGAGCTATTTAGCGCCGTGTTTATGTTGCTTACTTACAAGTCACTGTTTATGACGCGCTTGATACTCCGGGTGGATGAGACTACAAGAGAACCGTGTGACGTTAGCAAATATTCAAGTTAGCAAATATTAAAGATACACATTGCCAGTGAGTAGGCAATTTGATGCGGTACACGCGATCTATATTGTCTGTTTATTCATGGTATTGTCCAGATGCCGATCACTGGCGAGCAATCGAATCCGTATCCAGTGAACGGCTTGTATTTGCTTGGCATTGGTTAATAGATTGACGATACAATGCAGGCTGATTAAGTGGCTGTCTCGCAGGATGTCATAGCTGTCGCGCTATGATGATTATTTATATTGTAGATGTTTAAGGATCGACCTGAGGTCTCATTAATTGCCTCGACCCATGTCCGACCCATGTCCGACCTCCACGAGTAGCAACATTCATGGGTGGTTACACGAGTCGATTTGGCGAAGCGTATTCCTGGAGGTTGGCGCGTTAGTGAAGTGCACTTACACAAATGGAGACTATCGATTCGCCTCTTGTCAATTAACTCGTCCATTATGTGTGTATGTTTCAGCCGATCCTACGGTTTAAGCATGCTGTGAAGACAGTCATAGTATTACTCAAGGCCACCAAACACTCGTGAGAAAGGCGACACATTTCAGAGCTATTGAAATCAGTAGTTAAACATTGCTCGTTTGGAAATAGTTCTACGATTAATCATTGCCTTGGCTTAATATAATATCATTTTAACAAACGGTTCTGATATATACCCGTGCGTCTCAAATGCATTTAAGGTATATAACATATACAATCTGTTCAGACAAATACTTGCACAGTATAACTATGCTTATTGCAACCATACCAATACAGTTGACATATACATAGACGCCCGTGTGTGATTGGTGCCAGTAGTGGGCGGCAGTTACCTGATTCACGTCTCCTCTCCTTCACACAATACCAAGATGAAATCGCAAGAACCAGACCCTCCGTCTTCGGGCAGGACCTCGCATTTGACCCTCTCGAATTCAAGGCCCACAAAGAGGTGAGTTTATCTCAAACAGTGTCCTAAGGTTGTTGTCAAAGATTATATATAAGTCAATATATAACAACATCAGTCTGTTTTGGCGTACCCATCGAGGTATTTGCATACACTAGTACCACTTGTAGTATATTTGTGATATAGGTAGGTAATATACCATATTCTCAGAATACGACGCACCGGATTTTCTATGAGTAACTCTGTCCAATATGATAGATACGTGATGTAAGGTAAGTTCAGGGTATAGAAAACAGCATCACCGATTGTTTGCATACATAAACAAACGAATGGCCACCGGGTACGTATCTGCGCATGCGCAAATATGCCATCTGCTGGTATTATCGCGCAAACGCCAACCACGTGCCATATTTGGGATATGATTTCACGTCGCGACAAAAATAAGTAATCAGATTTAATAATTGCCTTAGAAATAGTAGATATTACTGATTGAATTTGAATTTACGGATATCATTTCCGGATGTGCGAGCAAGGAGTATTTTTTTTCTTCGGCTTTGCCTCAAGGTGGAGCTGAATCTTAAATAGTTTGTTTGGGATTCATTGTTGTCATACTATTGATATATTGTGACCCGGTGAAAATGTCTTAGCTGGGATTCGAACCCAGGACCCTCTGCAAATATCAATAGTATCATAACGTTATCCTGTCATTCTGTTTAAAATAGTTGATGCTCTGAGGTTTAAAAACTCAAAAAGGGATTTCAGTAAGCTCCTGACCCAGCGCTCCTCATTCTGCTCTGTCTGCCTTCTCGTTACTGGCTACCCCGTTCAGACTCGAGCCCCTCACTCATAAAGTACCCTCGTCCCTGCCACTCAATGTGGTACCAAGCTAACCAAACAATCAAAACTACAACATTGAATTACTCTAATTGCCCCTAGGGATTCAGGGATAATTACAAAACGACTCTCGCAATAACAACCAGGCCCAGTGCTATTTACATTGACTTAAGCGCAATTTGACAAATAGACAAACGCACCGGTACTTAGTACCATTCACGGGAGCTGCAGCCCCCGAATATGGCACCGTCTTTCGAACTTGTCCGTGGAAATGACAATAAGAACGAACGATTTGTTATTTAATTCCTGGAAGTTTGATAGAAGCAGATGGCTCTGTGTTAATTTTCCCATTATCTGGCAGCAATTTATATATCTGTGGGGTTTTAAGTATCCAATGAATTGTTTTTGGAACGGAACCTTATTCATTACTTTCAAATATATCATTTATTTATGCATCAATCATTGTAGTTACCGCTGTAAACATTCCATATATCCTCCACATTTCTCTGTGGAATTGTTCCATCTATGCAGCTGATAATGGGACACATTTAATTTACTGAAAAAATTGTATTATCCACTTAGATACACTTAAGTAACGAGGCTAAGACCATCCTAAGTATGGAACCGCGAGTGAGAACAGCTGAGCAGCTGCACGTGGCACTCCTGTCGCTACAGCAGACCGCCGAGGCCTTCTCGGAGTTCCCAGTCAAGATGCAAAAGTCACTGGCCCGCGTGGGCTGGTATGAACAGTCAGTATCTGCCTGTATAGAATTATTATATGTTGAGATCATTCTAGTGGTTTTCAAGAATCGACACTGGGTAGAATGATCATGGTATTCACAGAATGAAATAATACCAAACCGCACATATTGTGTGTCACCTTGCGCCATTGTATTCAAGTCGATTCGGCTATGCACCAGCCATTGTCAAACAGTCCTGTTGTCAACAAAGCGTGTGTTTTACAAGACATATTTTCTGTTGCATGATTAGCTTCGAATCTAAGAGAGTGATCATAAGGCAAGGACATACGGCAGAAAATTTCTACTTAATTCTCTCTGGAACAGGTAAGTAAAATCACAGATGTCAAAGCTCAGTTGATTATGCCCGCCATAAACCACATTTTGTAGGGACCCAATGTTTCCCTATGATGCACATTAGCTGTAAGAGAAAACTATGGATGGTCAACTGCTTTCAATGGAAGAAGAATGATTTATCATTTGATCGTTAACTTCTTAATACAATCATCGTTCATACATGATGGTGGATTGCGCTCTAGCTGTGGTGACCATCCTGGAAAGCGGAGGTAAATCCCGGGAGCCGTTCATGAGGACTGCTGCCTTACTCCGGAAAGGACACAGCTTTGGGGTAAGGTTATATCATGTATTTCACATTTTTGGCAATATTATATATCGATAAAGACTCGATTCACAAATGAGGATGATATATGCCTGTCCGCTGTCTGTTTGTGTTGAATTGATATGGGATAAACAGTAACCGCCATTCAGAAAACATTCCTCAATGTATTTGTGTTTTACTCATTTAGAAGTCGGACAGTTTGGTATATCAAAATTTTCGTGACCTTAGTATAGTACCTAAATGCAGTTTTATAATGGAGTTTTCTTGTGAAGACGCTCTTACATATAGTTATTTGTATTATCCGTGCTTGTAGGAGCTGGCCCTGATGCATGGTGCCACGCGCAGCGCTACGGTCACGTGCAAGGAAGACGTCGAGCTGTTGGCTGTTGGTCGAGATGACTTCATCGATATCTTTATGCCGGTGGTGAACGATAAAGTCCCGGAGCACATCCGTTTCCTGCAAGAAGTAGACGTGTTGAAGGGGTGGCCCACAGACAAGTTGCCGCGAGGGAAGCCACAAATATGCCTCATCACTTATTTCAGGTAAGACGTGGTTGTATTCCGCATGGTGTTAAAAATGTTTTAATCTCATATAATGTTTTAATGTCATATAGTGTCTTTATTACAGGCATCATGGCCAGGTATCCACTTGATGTCTCAAAGATAGCCATCATTGCTTGAAACCATGTGACGTTAAAACAATTGGCATCATTGATTGTTAACCATGCCATGTCTTAAGAATTGCTTGAACCCCATTTGATGTCTTAAGAATCGACATTAATGCTTCTAATCCACGTGGTGTCTTACAAATGGGCTTGTGGTACATGCACTGTCTTAAGAATCGCTGGCATTGCTTTAATGCCCCGTGTGTACAAGCATTGCTTGTTATATATCGCTCATCATGGCAAATAACCAGATATATGTTTACATGAGTAACAGCACTGGTAAGCTGAGACATGCTTTTAACAATGTTTCATCCTCGTCCTTGATGTTCCGTATTTTCCCAGACTGTGTTGTGTCGTTAAAGTCATATTTTGATGATCGGTAAGCTCCACCCCTATCTTGATTATCGGTAAGCTCCATCCCTATCTTGATTTTTGGTAAGCTCCACCCCTATGCTGCGTATCGGTAAGCTCCACCCCTATATTGTTTATCGGTAAGCTCCACCCCTATCTTGTTTATCGGTAAGCTCCACCCCTTTCTCGAGCTAACCGACTCCAATGAACTGCTTTTGTGATGGCAGGCGAGGTGTTGTGATGTGCCGAGACAGCAGTGACGACGAGTGGGTGTATTTCATCAAGTCAGGTAGCTGTAGTGTTCTCAAGTCACTCACCTCCACGACACCGGACATTCCAGGGCTCCAACAACAATCATACCTGCCAATCATGAACTCACCTACACTCAGACGTAAGTTCTCCTTCACCTGTTGCGTTGTTCTCGGATGATGTGGTTCAAGTAATGCTGTGTAATTTGCATGATTTGTTAGTTACCTGAAGATTCCTGTCTGTTTAATAAACAAGCTTACTCATTAATTGATATGGGAACATAGCACATCTATATAAAAGTTTATGCCCAATCAATCTCAAAACGTGCCCTTGGTCCATTGCAGCTAGAGGATTAGTCTGTCGTGCTGGACGAGGTCACTCTAACTCGAGTCCCTACTCGTCATCCAACTCACACACGTCTTCCACTGACCTTCATCGTGACCTTCAAGTCGACCTACCCAGTGACCTTCGTCGCGACCCTTTATTAGCTGAGGAAAGGATTACGCCCAATGCTCGTTCCAATAAGGCGCCTCATCCAAGTCATCTTCCTCCTATTCCCCGGCGGCCCAAACAACCGGGTAATCACATGCTGACTGGATTTCATGGATTTGATGCACATTAAACACTAATTGGTTGGGCGAGTTGCAGAAAATGACCCTGAAAATTAGCCAACATTAATGATTAAGCTCTGATTTTGCTTTAAACATCTTTGATGAAGCATTTTTGGGTCATTGTTGTGATTGCGCCCTGCCCTGTGCAAATATCCATAGAGCGCCAATAATTGGGTTAAAAGTCAAACACTTTTCGGAATAGGCATCGGTGCCGTATCGATGTTTAACGATTCATTTTTTTGTTGCCAGGTTGAATGTTTAATTTGATTCCGTGTTTGTCTAGTTTCTAAAATGATTCGATTGTAATCTTTTCGAAGTATTGGGAACACCCAATTATCGATAATTTGTCGATATCGGCGCTTTAAAAACAACCCCCGAACATTGATTACGAACCAAGTAACTACGCATGCACAATTCCAAAATCTTCTGGTATTATCGCTCGAATATCTACAAGCACTTGCCATATTAAGGCTAAGATTCACGTACCGTCAACAATAAGCAAATCGGTCTCTAAAACGGTCTCAGAATCGTCGATGACAGTTGGGACTCAATTTTTGCGGATATCATTTGCAAAAGAATTTATGAAACGGTCCATGAAGTTTTTTCAAAACAGAATTTTCATCATTTTATATGAAATGCATCTTTAAAATACAGCAGCATAGTCGCTTGGTTTGTGTCATGAGGGCGATAATTGGAGTGATGTTATCAACGCGAAGATGGGCAAAAGCTGGGGCATTTATCATCACAATATATCATTATTAGCTGGTCCCATCCTTGTACATTGTTTTATTCATTAATAGCTTATCGTTAACGTTTTGTTTGTGGTTGTAGTGAACGTCGTCATTGGTGAAGACAGAAAGGTAAACAACAACACTAATTCATCGCCTAGTAACCACAGAAAGGTAAACAACAACACTAATTCATCGCCTAGTAACCACAGAAAGGTAAACAACAACACTAATTCATCGCCTAGTAACCATTCCGGAAACATGGCAGATCGCAGCTTCCAAGGTCATGGCCACATCGGCAGAAAGGACAAACCTGGCAAGACTGTGTTCGTCAAGATCTTGTCGCTGGGGCCAAAGCAAACCTTTGTAAGTTTATGATACATAACAATATGTGTTGCTAATAATTTGCAATGTCCAAATTGGCAGTATCGGACATGATTGTACTCGTGTACAGAATGGGCAGTACCAGACATGATTGTACTCGTGTACAGAATGGGTTGTACCAGACATTATTTTACTCGTGTACAGAATGGGCAGTACCAGACATGGTTGTACTCGTGTTTGAAGAGACTGCATGGTTGTTTTCCTTAGATATCTTTTTCACACTCAATACAGTTGTCGATTCAGTATCAGTTAGTGCGCATCGAATACACACTCTCTTCGAATGCACGATTCGCTGGGCACTTGATGCCAGGTTTTCGTTCACATACGAGAGAAGCGCATTAAGTTTGCTTTACCACTTTCCCATGAACGAGAGGTCATGTAACGTCCGGCAATTTTCAGTCTATTCAATATTGATTACAATAACAAACGCGCGTGTAGTAACTTCGCGTAAAGTGAAATGTGCATGAAAGGTTCTGTTCACACACACACGGGAAGCGCAACCCGTAGTAGTTTTATTGCTTTGTTCCCGAACTACTTACTTCAGCATCGAAATCAGCTATCAAAGGTGGATTAGTTAATGCGCACTAGTTAGGTAGCGAGTGCGTATTACTTCTGAGTGTGAAAGGAAACAGCGAGGTGAAAGTAGATCCACTACGTATTAAGAGCCCGGGGTGGGGGTGGGGGGGGGGAGGGGCTGTGGGGCACTTAGCCTTATCTCGAATTGGGGTGTGTGCCGAGGGACCTCGAATAGCCGTACCCGTCGTGCTAGGTGAAAATGGCAAAAAGCAAAACCCGTCGTACAAGGTATTATGCGAATGTATAACCCGTCGGAAAAATCTCAAAATATGATCCGCTGGTTTCTGATTACATGCAGTAACAATTTCGCGCGCTTACACGGTCGAACGTGTGATTCTCGGCGCGTCACACAGGGACCATTCATTGTATTTGCATTGTCAACGATCGGTGGGAAATCCCGTGAGAAAATCTCGACCAACTGAAACAAATTGGTACAGATGAGAAGTGAAAAACATACCCCGTTGTATAAGAACGAGGTCCAACAAAACCCGTCGTACAAGTCGAGAGGCAGAAAAAACATACCCCGTCGCGCGGCACATGTATACTACCTCTACACACTTAAGTGACCTCTCCCCCCCCGGGATTAAGAGTCAGTGTGAAAACAGTATTACGATGCGTGTTACCTTGGTATCTGTTTTGTTCTGAACCGTAGGGGCTGGATCACGTGGTGTTTGATGATGTGGAGAAAGCCACCAACGTGAGTCTGGTGTCAGATGGAGCGGAAGCTGTCCTCATCAACCGCAAATTCTTCATCTCACATCTGACAGATGACGTCAAGAAGACCATCCGTAGCACGGTATGCTATCGTAGCTCTCTTACACACGCAGAATATTATCTCATTATTTATCTGCAAGGGAAGGCCGGATTATCAGAAGCACAAGGCGAAGTATTTGAGAACCCCTGCTCAATTACCGATACCTGATAAAAAAAAATTTAGTCCAAATTAATGGACCATGTTGAAACTGGCTTCGCTTTTTCATTTCTTGATATGTTTTATTATCTCTGTACCCTTGGTTGCTAATGGTCTCACTAAGTTTTGAGTGGGGAATTAGATAATTTCAATTTTCCTCGCTGAACCAGAATGAATCTACACGATATCCCATGAGTAGTTAGTCACGAACTTTCCCTAACACCTTTTACTAGGCTCTCCCCGGCAGACAAATATTAAGCGCTCCCTTGCTTAAGTTTTACTTTTTGGTCATGTTTGATATAGCCCGAGGGATAAATGCAGCTCTTCTTTGACCGACCCTCCGCTCTTGTGAGAGTAGTGTCGGCTTCTAAAACCGGAGATGAAATCCTTCATTATTCTTTGTGTTCTACTCCAGATACAGCCGTACCCAAGTGAATCAAGTCTACAGCAGAAACTTCAAAACGAGACTAACTGGGAGGCGTTCAAATCGATGACAGTTAACGACCACATTCACTTCAGCAAATACGTTCACGACACTCTCCATTTATGACACTAATAACCGGATTTTTGAACGTTATGATGCTATCAATTTATGACTTACGCCTTGACGACCGTGCCTGTGATGTGGTAGTTATTGAATGGAGCCATTTGAGCTGAGAACTCTGTATGAAGCCACAGTGACCACCAGCCATGCGCTGCACTCATTTTGACGGTACCCGGGTAGAGATAACCTGACTCTCACTGGTGACACAGTATCCCTACCATCACTAAGCTCCACGAAACGGCAGGATTTATTTTGTAACAATTCAAGAACTGCTGCCATAGTAATTGTATCTCCCGACGAACATCCTCAGCTGTCGCCTTGGAGGCCATATTATCTATCTGTGATAACTCATTACTACAATCCTGTCTTAACGTAAAGGCATCTTGTATTTAAAATGCAATAAATATGTTGAATTCGCCTTCGTTTTCGTTTTGGTGAGGGTCTTGTGGTGATTTAATACGTTACTAAAAGGGAACAAATAGTTAGGAAGGTGTGGGATGGGAATTTCTGGGGGTCGAGCCCCCTTCCCCCTTTTGCAGCGTCATAACTCCTCGCTTAGAAGAAAAAAGTCGCTGATGGGTAAACCACATATGACGGAGACCGACCCCACCGTACGTCAGGAGGTATGACTATTGAATGTATTAAACGCCACATAAGATAATCCCACAGTTCAACAACTTGATTCACCTCCATTATCGTTTTGACGCTTCGTCGCCTTTCATCACCTCCCATCCGTCTTAACGGAATTACCATAGTCCTCTAGATCCAGCATACATTGCCTCCGCCATCCTGCGATGATTTGATGTGGAGACATCACTTCGTACAAAAACGCTATGCTCACTTATGCAACCTCATTATGTTATCTCATCACTCGTACTGATCTTCGAGCGATCTACGTCCGGGATTGTTGGTCTAGTTCGGAGGTATATTAAATGGAAGCGCCCGTTGACAATACAGTCCACCTCCAGCTTAGCTAAGATGGCGCAACTTCTCACGCAGATCACGGCAGCATCCCGGACAACAATGGCAGGAAGACAAACTGGTGACATGCACTGTCCACACGACGAACAGATCACGTGACATAGATTTTCTCTTTCAGTTGATAGATTTACATCCTCCTTGTTGTGAAATTTTTGTTGGTCTATATTATTCGGGTTTATCCTTGATGTCGTAATGGTGATACTTCGGGAGGTTGTGGGGGTGAGGCACGGGTGGTTTGAGATCCGGAATGGCGGGAATAAAGTAGGTATAAGAACGAGAAGTGCCTTCATATGTATATGAGCGCATCTATTAAGTACTTCGGTATCTGTAGTAACCGATCGGGATGGATAAATCTGCTGTTGTGGTCATCTTGTCAATGGCGTTGATGACGTCATATTGTCAGGTCAGTGACGACGTCATGGGATGTCAGGAGGAGTTGACCAGCTGTGACAGTTTGGTGAGTGATCAAAGTCAACAAGAAGCGACAACGCGTTACAACGAATCTGCTCTGAACGCGTTTTGTGATATGCACCTTTCTAGAGCGGTGTGCTTACACTCTGCGTTAGCGCGATGTGAAAACGATGCTGGTTCGGATCTTATTGGAAGACACCTGGCAGCGCATTACACGTGCAGTGCAGCAGGAAGGCATACCCTAGCCGCTCATGGGGAATGTCTCTTGGGCAATTATAAACTCATGAGAGCTACACAAGCCTGTGAGGGTTTTGTGAGAAGTGTGCAGGATATCTGTGCTGGCGTAGACAACATGCTGGTGTGTCTTACAGAACAAGGGGACCGTATCTGTGCCAATGGTGCTGGTGAGTTCAACGCTGAATTGTACCGCCGCACGCTGGAGCCGGTATTGTACCATTGTTTGTGGGCGACTGTTGGGAGGGATATGAACCAAAGTCTGAGTGACATCCCTCCTGAGTATCTCACCCAGGCACATGTCGCAGTACAGACGACGTCTAGCGCTGATGTATTACAGAGCAGCTTCATGATGAATGAAGAGGGTGATGTATATAACGGCTCCACCAGGCAGCCAAGTCACAGTGCCCACATGACGACAGCAGACGCCTTGTTGCTGGACCACATCACTAAGGCTAGTCACAGAGTTGGTTCAGCGGGACGTTCACTTACTGGCAATAAAGCACCCGGGAAAATGACGGCTGGTGTATGGAATACACAAGTATTAGTCTTTGTTGCTGTTGCTATTGGATACTGATACAGCTTGAATTATTACCGTCTATGTATCTAACGAGGAGTAAACAAAACTAATGTCGGGAATATTTTATATTAAGTGACAATACTCCTTCATTAAATACCCGGCTGAATTATGTATGTTTAGGGTCGGTAAAGTGCATAAAACAATCCTGAGTTGAATATCTGAATTGCTGTGTATTCGTTAAGGTTGCGAGCAAATAAAGGCTGGTTATAAGCGAACAGCACACCTCCATAGTAACAGTCGCACGCTCCCCACCTCTAAGTCGCACGCTCCCCACCCTAAGTCGCACGCTCCTCCCCTCTAAGTCGCACGCTCCTCCCCTCTAAGTCGCACGCTCCCCATCTCTAAGTCGCACGCTCCTCCCCTCTAAGTCGCATGCTCCCCACCTCTAAGTCGCACGCTCCTCCCCTCTAAGTCGCACGCTCCCCACCTTTAAGTCGCACGCTCCTCCCCTCTAAGTCGCACGCTCCTCCCCTCTAAGTCGCACGCTCCCCATCTCTAAGTCGCACGCTCCTCCCCTCTAAGTCGCATGCTCCCCACCTCTAAGTCGCACGCTCCTCCCCTCTAAGTCGCATGCTCCCCACCTCTAAGTCGCACGCTCCTCCCCTCTAAGTCGCACGCTCCTCCCCTCTAAGTCGCACGCTCCCCACCTCTAAGTCGCACGCTCCTCCCCTCTAAGTCGCACGCTCCTCCCCTCTAAGTCGCACGCTCCCCACCTCTAAGTCGCACGCTCCCCATCTCTAAGTCGCACGCTCATCCCCTCTAAGTCGCACGCTCCCCATCTCTAAGTCGCACGCTCCTCCCCTCTAAGTCGCATGCTCCCCACCTCTAAGTCGCACGCTCCCCACCTCTAAGTCGCACGCTCCTCCATGGGAAGACACAGCCACATTGACCTCAGTGCTGATGCCAATCTGCTGTTGCTCACTCGCGATGGTAATCAGGTCGACCTACCTGAAAGAGCATGTTGCATGGCGCCATGTAGAGCCCAATGCCAAAGACAAAGTTGACCTCTGACCCTGCAAACTAAGACATCTTAGTACCACTTTATTGCGGCTGGTAGGTCAACAGCGCCTACAATCGCATCTTCAACGTTGGCTAAGAACTGCTTCATGGCGTCAAACGCAGTGCCGATACCAGGATGCGGCTACGAGTCTGCGCCTGTGCCCCCAGCAGTGCCCAGACATATGTCCTAGTGCTGTCATTAATGCGTTCAACGCTGGGCTGTGTGAATCCCTCAGACGTGTCCAGTATGAAGGTACTCCAGGCCTGGTCGGTCGCACAGCCCTGTGGTGTAGAACAGCGCCCATTTGCTTCGAAAGGATTGTAGGTTGCTCGCGTGGGCAAGCTCTGGCTTTTTAGCCTTTTCAACCTCCAATGCCATCCGTGTAGGGTCATAAAGGACGCCCCGGTAGTCTACGTTCCGTGTAGGGTCATAAAGGACGCCCCGGTAGTCTTCGTTCCGTGTAAGGTCATAACGGACGCCCCGGTAGTCTACGTTCCGTGTAAGGTCATAACGGACGCCCCGGTAGTCTACGTTCCGTGTAAGGTCATAACGGACGCCCCGGTAGTCTACGTTCCACAACACTTTTCCAAAATTTGACAGCAGTCTGAAGCAATAGTATTGTAGCAATGGCTACCCATAACACCGATCATGGTCTAACTAAATCAAAGAGCTACTGCACGTGGTAAGTTCACAATCTGCAAGCCAACTGACAAATAGGTGGTATCACTCTATATCAGGTATAAGCTTTTTTCAAGGCAGATTATCGATAATTATTCATGTCATTGCAGGGCACACAAATGTTTATGAACCCTTCATAATTAGCGAAGCGCAGAATCGCCTTAAATTGCATCTTAATTGGGAACAGGTGATTTAAAAATTGTGACAGTTAACATAGAAATCCATCGCCAGATTCCAACAATTGCTTCAAAATCATCTACATTTGCACTTTGCCTGGGTTCATCCAATGACGTCACTGAATAGCAAGCTAAATTATTGGAACATGCCGGAACGGCGGAAATAATCGAATTCTAATTGTAATTGTGTGTAAAACACAAGCAATTTCAACCACTTGTGTATGAAAGCAAGCAGCCAAGTCCCAGTATCTAGTCAAATTGTGTCCAATATCAGCGATTGGTAGAATTTGGTTTCAAGTGGCGAGGCTGAGTCTTTGTAACATCCTATTGACAACACTACGTTGGCCTTAGATCTATCAAGTATACTGTGGACCGTTGATAAAATGAGATCAGAGCATGGCGTCATGGACTACAGGAGAAGGAAAATCTGCTGAAATAAAACCTATAGGAATTTCAAACGTGTGCATGAGGTGGCTGTAGATGTGGGTCTTAGTTTAGAGGTTGATGTTAGAGATGGGGTTATTACCCTCATAGTTCCTAATAATGGGGCTGCGCGCATAACAGATAGAGTGTTAGATATGTTGGGTCTTGATGGTTCAGCTACTTACAGAGGTGACCGGCCTATCAACTTTAGCTGCTTCAACACACCATCTGTCCACCTCAATCACGTCACTACGACGCACTACACATGATAGTGCGCGCTCTATGCTGCTTGAAGTCATGGGCTTAGAGGGTGGATCTTTCCACGAACATCGCTAATCCTGTCCCTAAGTGTGTCACTAGTGGAATTATGCATGAGTTGAAGGTTCAGTCACGCGATAATAAAGGAAGGCTATCGGATAACTATGACTTTACTGTTAGCGTTGTTCTTGAATTAACAAGTTGTCAATAAAAACAAGCATCTATTGACCTCGAGCTGACCTCTCTGAATATACAAATAAGACTATGACTGTTGATCTTATCATGCTAGTTAATAACATCCTTCGCTTAGGATTTCACCAAAGGATGCTGTAAATAAGAAGTATGTTGATTACCAACATAGAGAACAGCGTAGGAACACAAGTTGCAATTCCTATAGCCACAGTGCTGGCTGCAACTGGGGCCGCTTGATGACTGCGTGGAATCGCTGGAAGATTTATCAGTCGGCGACTGACTATCAAGGTTAAAAAAACATGAACAGATCCGCGTTCTGACGCAGAGCATATTGTATACCGTTGCTGTATCGACAGCACTTGAAGATGGCAATATCTCGGATCATGAGTTTAAACTCGTCTCAGCTGAGGTCACAGAATATACCCAAATGAAGGGGGAAATTAAGGCTAGATCTGTCAATGCATGCCAGACTGTTCCAATCAATGAAAAAAAACGCGCCAACCTAACGTGGGAAAATGCTTCATCTTGCACCGGCCTCTTCATGAACCAGAGGACGGCGAATGATATCGACCCACACCAAACTAACAGACTGATTTCATTGCAAGAACTTTTACACGCTGTAAATCGTGTAAATAAATAGTGTAAAAAAAGTGTGTTAAAAAGTGTAAAAACGGTTTTTGAAAAAGTGCAAAAAATGGTGTTAACAAATTTGTGTAAAAAAGTGTAAAAGCCCACGCAGTCTACCCCATGTGCCTCATCCCTATCCCCTTCATCATAGGGAGAGGGGGGGGGGGCTATAACTAGGAATAAGTACTGAAGGTAGGCAAAGAAACTCCGCCTCTGACAGCTCCGCACTGTTTACTACTTTCGATCTCTCACATCCGAGCTGTAGAGGCGAAGCGCCGCCTGCGAGATTTCGGAGCCTCCGAAGTCAAAACGATCGACGAGCTCGCTAAAAACTTACCAAAGCCCTTCAAGAAAAATAAATTGTGACAAAATGCAAGATTGTATCACAAAATGACACGAGGACTGTTTCTATTACTACAGTTTTTGTCTAATTGTTCTGTTTGAGCACTAAAATACGCCACATTATGAAACTTTGTTTAAAAACTCAACATGGCCGACTCCCACAATGCAACATAATGGAGTTAATACTCGTTAATACGCTATGATATTGCTCATGTTTTCGATTCGCGCGGTAGCCATGTTGGACAACAATTTTAAAATTGTGTTGGATTTCGTCGATTCAGTGGATTAAGGAGTATGACTGTTGTTCCACTCAAGGCAAGATTTATGGTGAGACATTTACGGATACGAAAATCTGTGTTTTTTAAACTGTCCCTTGTCTGCATTGCGAGAAGGAGCAAATTTGCTTATAATCCTAAAGATTCTGCCATACGGACCCTCGCCCCTAAGGTGTCATCACATCATAAAACACCAGGGGCGAGTTGCCTTGCCTAGTAATGAAGGTAGACGTAGGCATGTATTGATATAAAAGGCCCGGGATACCTCTACACAATACACACGTACAGTGGTAATCGACAACTCAAGCCCTGCAATGTCCTACCGAGGGACAATATTATATGATAACTTTGCACTAAATAAGTAAGAGCAATGTGCATGTTAAAACAAATATGGGTGTGCACCAAAAATACTGACGACAGAATAGTTTAATGTACCGTGCATCAATCATAACGGCACAGTCGTGTACCCTAGCCCCGCCTGCACTCTACCATGCGTGAGCGGACTTGTGTGGGTGGGTAGGCAGGCAGGCAGACAGACAGGTTAGTTGTCATGTACGTTACACATCTTCACATAGTCACCGCACAGCTGGTTGGAGTGAGCTCTCATAACGTAGCTTTAAACTCTTTGTTTCCGACACTGGGGCTCAATTTTGGCTAGGCTCTTTCTGGTCGCGTTATTAAGGACCTCGTACCTTTCCTCGTTGCAGACAAGTACCTTCCACGCTCGCGTCAATCGCATATCTACTTGTCTGTGTATTGCTGGTGTTCAGACAAGACAGCCTTGGATGCGTTAAATAAAGCGTCACATGAGATGCTGATAAGAAATGGGGACTTCTGAAATTCCTTGCTACGATGTTCACATCGACGAGAAAGAGATAGAAGATGGCACCAAGTCATTGATGAAGCTTCTGAGGCCATCATGGTCTGCGTCAGATACAGTCGTTATGGTGAGTGTGACGTCACAGACACACACATCAGTCGGATTGGTTGGCTGTGTACGATGTAAGGTTTAACCACGATGCACTTATCGTGACAAATTTGTATGTGTAGTTTTGGTTGGCTATTGTAAATTCCTAACCATAGTTGTTGCATGATTCCTGGCTGTTTGTCTCTCTCAATAAAAGTTAAGTGCCGCCATTTTACTTCCGAACATATCAAGGGTCATGCGGTCAAAGTTTACATCTGTTCCTGAATATTCGCGTGAATAAGGCCAGCCCTATTTTACGCTGTGGTTCACTTGCTCTTTGATAATGTAGGTGAAAAAACCCAGCCCAAATCTTGTCATTCTGGTCTTTAAATGTCAGTTACGGACTACCTCAATTGACAGCAGGGTTAGGTGTTCACCTGCCCTGCCCTCGTGGTGTCTCTCACATTTGACCGCTATGGCCGTATACTAATTTAAAAAACAACGTCATTTTGCAGTGTTATCCAACACGCCATGTAAGTAAGAAAAAAAAACCTAATAGTTTATTGTGGCCCTACAAATAGCAGTTACCATTTATAATTAGAGGGAGCCAGTAACTGCCCTACACATTAAGGCTAACACCAGATATGAAAGAAATAATGGCATTGGCCTCTATTCGATCAAATCCAAAACGTTGTTGTCCACTCCTCTCGATCTTTAACAAACTTCCACATACTCCATTGAGCCCGTTAACACAGGTCATCTATCACCAAACAGTGTCATTGTTTCAGTTGACCACTCATGCAGCATATCCTTCATGAACCATTATTCCAGCGTTTGCGAGCTTTTGTATTTTGCGCAACAATATCTCTTCTTTATATTCCGACTCCAATAGTGGCATGAGCCGACTCAAACAGTGGCATCGACCGAGTCAAATAGTGGCATGGACAATTAACATTTCGGAGCTCGAAATAAACTATCGCTCGCCAAACCTTTGTGGTTAAAAACCCAGCCTGGCCAAAACGATTGTAACACTGGTCGCCCACAATGATCTCTTAGATACAGCGGCTGAAGTGTGAGCGCTGCTTAACGGCCGAGTCATCATTGGTTCGAGCGTCTGACTACAAACTTAAATTAAAGTGCTTATCAATGCGCCGTCCAACCAGTCCTGAAGGTCGATGGTAAATTTACCAAGTATCATGTCTACATTTGATGTCATCTAGCTCTTATTGTGTTGGTGAAAAGAAGTGTCTCCGTTCATGCAGAAGTTCACAGAAGGCATCAGCAGTAGGCTAATCGGCTGGAGACGGAAACAGGATGACGACATGGATGACGTAGTACTCATTCGGATTTTCGACGAGAAGACCCAAAAGATCTTTGACTGTGAAGCTCAGCTGCAGGTTTTATCCATGTTGAACTCATCACGGCTCAGTCCACCTGTTTATGCCTCCTTCAACAATGGCATAGCACACGGATTTGTTCCTGGGGAAACGCTCAATATTGTAAATGTCAGAGATGAAAAGATGATAAGGTTCGATGTTCACTCTTGAACTATTGATTTGGATGACTATAGGAGTTGTTGTTCCTCATAGACCTGTGGATCAGTCAAAAATAACGCTTCCGTAACCCCATGAATCTTACTGCGATAAGCGGTTCTGATCTTTATTATTGAGTTAAGCAGATAAAATAAACCTTGTGGTACACTTGTCGCCTGTTTGTCTGTTAGCCTCATCACTGCTGAGATGGCACGGCTCCACGCAGTCCGACCCAGCAGCGAACAGCCTCAGCAGCCTGTCATCTTCACCAAATTAAGACACTGGCTTTCAGTCATCAGAGGCATACAGCGCGGATGGACATCAGAAAACAGGTGCACGAAGGTTATGTTTTTTCCAGGAATCATGAATAACTCCATATAAACCACCGAGCATTTCCTTTACCTACAAAGATGGTACTGGCTTACAGGAATCAGCCGACCATGCCATCTGTGGAGGTTCTTCAGGGTGAAGTAGAGCTACTGGATCGCGAGCTGAGTTGGTTAGGGTCACCTGTGGTCTTCTGCCATAATGATCTCTATGCCGATAACATTGTGTACAACAAAATGACAGGTGATGTGTAAATGAAGCATCAAACATTGACCACCATGATATCAATGCTTGGCTTGCACATGACATTGTAACAAATGTGAATATTTATAAAACTAAACGAAAAACAAAAGCATAGCTCTGGTAGTCTGTTTTCGATGTAAAAAATATACTTTTCTTTTAATCATGATTGTATAAGACAGTGTGGTTTTCATTCAGGTGCCTTGCATTTCATCGACTTCGAGCATGCTGCATTTAACTACCAGGCATATGATATTGCAGTACATTTCAATGAATACAAAGGTGCTTGAAATTCGATTTTAATTCATATTATCCTTAAATTGTGTGTAAGTACATCCAGGACTTGATCAAAGCAATAAGACTGCGGTTCCCCTTGAGTTATGCTCTTCCTTACGTCGAGCTTCTGATGGTTAACAGGTTGCTCAGAAACCCCGGACTTCAGTCTTTATCCAGAAAAGCAATATCAACTCAGATGGTTGAGAATGTACTTGGAGCACCATCGCTCTCAGACCAATCAAGCGCTACAGGTAACTGATGAACAGGTGGATGCTCTGTATGGGCAAGTTAACAAGATGTCCTTGGTAAGTGCCAATCAAAGCTATCCACATGACCAAATTTCCGTTGTATCTACATTAAGTCTACATTAAGTCATAACTTAAAGCTAACACGGAAGGCTATGTATTGATGAGCCTGCATGTGTTTGTACAATCAGGTCGCTCACATAGGCACAGTGCTATGGAGCATTATTCACAGCCGGACCTCTTCCAACATTAACTTTGATTACCTGAGGTATTGATGATTCATTTATGCAGGCGCCATCTGCTATATCTGTGATATATTCTCTTACAGACATTTCGATATATTGTGTTTATTGATAAAGCCACGTGGTTTCATTGTAATGCATCATGTGTGTCTGTGAACAAATATGTCTTGTCACCAGATATGGCATAGCTCGTCTTGACGAATACTTCAAGCAGAAAAAGCGGTTTTTATATTGAGTGACATCTTCGTAGTGTGGTGGACTACGTTGGCATAAACGTTGTTGCTGATTGCTATGTCGATATGGAGTATCGGCTTGTGTGGCAGCAAAGCTCAAATACGCCAACTCCCAACAGCAGAGATCACGTCTGGCAATGGATATAACACGTAAGCATCTCTCCAAGCTTACAATATGAAGCTATCACCCTCGCTCTATTCCCCACCTTTCTTTCTCTCATCCTTATCATTATGTTTCTGCTTGTTTCTGTCTGTCTTTTTCATACACGCCCATATGCAAATTAAAGTACACACACACACACACACACACACACACACACACACACACACACACACACACACACACACACACACACACACACACACACACACACACACACACACACACACACACACACACACACACACACACACACACACACACACACACACACACACACACACACACACACACACACACACACACACACACACACACAACGGTCCGGAGGCATTAATGCACTGGATCATACCATAAAGATCGCTCTCGTAGAATATCTCTGACCGCAATGAATTTCGATGATTTGAGTTATTCATTATGCAAGAACTGTCCTATTTGTGGTGTTAATGCCATGGTAATGTGTGAGCAGGCAATTTGTGTGGCCAATATGCAGCGATTCTGCAGATAATGTTTAAATTAAGCAAACTAGCAGAATAAGTCTCATGATTACATGAGCCACACTAAATACGTCTATGCTAATTCGATGATGCGGTTATCCATTCTGACACTGCAATTGTATGAGCCTGATGTTTAGGTGCAATTATTGAGTTATGCATCCCAATGATATAAGTGATCTTACTCACAATTCAAACAGTGCGAAAATAATTATAACGATGTAGACGTTGATGGTGTACGGGCGATGTCACCACCGACCACCACAATAATGTTTGATAATCGTCAACTCTGTATACCTGGCTGTCCGTCAATACTTATGCTTTTTGTAGAAATGTTTATCCTTATCCTTCGAATGAATAAAGAGGATTTAAAATGATATTTGTCTGTGTGAGATATTCGCTGCGATTGCTCATCAAGTTGCATCAACAAATTAATCTCTCGTTCTCTACTCAGATCCGTTGAAACCAGAAGAAAGCAGACTGCGAATGGCATTAATGTTCACGCTCTGCTGAGGAAATACTTGTCAGCTTTTCAGTCAGGACACTTGTTACAGAAGAAAGTCGTACATGAGTTTTTTTGGACAGGTCAAGAATGCACATCCCTACAAACACAGGACGGTCAAGCATTAGGCGGGTCTTGTGCTTGTGCAGGTCCGCAAGATCATCGTGTCTTGCATAGGCAGGACTGGTCACTGCGGTTGTTTTCCTCTTACAACTTTTGCGGACATTCTTCACTGTCTTACCGAATACGGAGTTGTTTATCAGCTCGCACAGGTGCTTCACAAAGTCGCTGGTGGCATCCTTACGTAGGTTGGTGTTCATTCTAATGAAGGGCTTCATCCACGGGCTTTGGTCGAATGAGAGTGCTAGGTGTATCTTAGTCAGCTTCATCCCTAGCTATAGGTAGAGCTTGAGGTTCCTGTAGTGGATCACATACTTCTCTTTGTTGCGTAGATTGGGTACCAGCTTCTCGACCTTCGCGGTACTCCCCAATGCACACATATGATTCTTCTGGCAGTCTGACAACCATTCCTGTTGCAAAGCCTTTTGTACTGCAGTATATTTTCTTATATCTGCAGATTGGCTGATTGGTCCACCCACTCAATCACCCCAGTGGGTAGGGGCTGGCTCATGTTGTTAGCGTTGAGGCTCTCCACGTATGGGTTATTGGCGATACCATGCTTATCCCATCTCACAGGCACTTATCACTGATAAGGTGCTACTCATAGTCGGTTAGCACTTCTAGCGAAACACCTGTGCTGTTCAACAGCGTATCAACATGACCGTCCAGGACTAGTAAAGTTGTGGGCTGGGTCCAGACCGTACAGACAGGAGCAGTACTTCTATGCGCAGGTATAGGTCATGGTAGTCGCCCATATTGGCGCACCTGAACATCTCCTTGACCTTCAGTGCATGTTTATATTCGCCAGCAGATGTGCCCTGCTCAGACACCTAGCGGAAGAACTTCTGTACAGGAGGAAGTGGAGCACAAAACGTATCCTAACCGTCCATTAACTCATAGGGGTACACTCCCTTGTGCAGTAGTAGTCGATGCTTCGTTTCATCAGGCTCATACTTAGCTGTCACTGCAAAGGCCTCTGGGTTGTTTGCAGAAACCAGCTTGTCAAGCGAGGAGAAACTTTCAATGAAACGTAACTGACCGAGCGATTGGGATATGTACTCTCTCCATATTGTTGGGGATGCAGTTGATTTGGCCTTCTACCTTGCTGATGGCTCCGTAGGCTATGGAAGAAACCTGGTATAGTTGTTGGTTTGGGATTCAACCGCAGCTTTAGGTTGCATGCATTGTGGGCTGGTCCCCTGTACTTTCCTGTTATGTGACAGTGGTCCCGAACAGAGACGCCTTGCAGTGGCTAGCTGCATATATGATAATCAGTTGCAGTCCCGTGGATTTGTCTGTCCCGTAGCCAAAGGTCTCACATTGCTCCGCCTTTCGGGTGTTGCTCTTAGTTGGTTCTAGTTCAAGGCCTGCACGTTTGATTGTGAGTGCATCAAAGTCGGCGTAGAAAATGTAGGGGGGCGGAAGCTGCTTGTGCCAGTTTTGGAAGGACAGCTTGAATATTCCCTCCTCTGGCATTTCCCGAGCTGCTGTTTGACCTAGCAGGTATTCTTTGGAGTATCCGTGTAGATTCCCTCGCGCTGGTTAATCTCAGAGCCGAGCTTTGTACGTATTTGGTTATGCACACTATTCAAAAAAGTCAGAGCGTCTTTGCCAATTGGGTGTTTCTCTGAGACATCCAGGGCAACGTCGGCAGCAGCCATTCCCAGGTCGCATGGCGTGAAGTCAAGTTAGGGGATTACCCCACCCAGACCCATCTTACCGGGCTTGGTGTAAGCTTTAGATATACCAGAAAAAAATGCACCTTGGTACAGCGCGTTGACGAACCTTTTCCTATCAGTAATTGGTGCTGTCATGATTTATCTATAAAAGAGGGATCCTTTAATTGTACGACCTGGTTTTTAATTTTTCTATGAACAACAAAGGCGCTTTGAATATAACCTGTACCACCATACTAATCAAAACATGACATGGCGCCCATGTAGCTGTCGGCCAAAAATGATGAGAGGCCTGTCCATGACTTCAGTAAAATGAGGCAATTCCGTTGTCGCTTCATCCATAAGTGTGGCCTTATTCAGATAGGATTCTCGAGCTGTGGCGACCTGCAGCACCTTTTTCGGTTTTTTTTTGTGGGTTCATAACAAAACGGGATAACAAAATGCAAGCTGAGCGTGTACGCACCTTGTTTCGGGAGCAGGGCATTACTATCGTCGCCATTTTCACTGAGATTGGGATGGCAATCTCGACCCTAGTACTTGGGGTGGGGGGGGGTTAATGTTCCTGATGCTCCGTGACCTACTACGTAGCAAGCCAAAGCACAACTAAGCCTATCCAGATTCCGCCTACAATAACAGCGCTTTTTCACCCTCGTGCACCTTATCCACTGGGGTTCTATGAAGAACAACTTGTGGAGAGGTTTGTCGGGTCGGACGGGCACAGCTGGGACCTGTGGCTTGTCTAAGCTTCCTTCATGGGAAGGCACAACCACGTTGACATCAGTGTTGATGCCGATCTGCTGTTGATCACTCGCGATGGTAATCAGGTTGTTATACCCAACGACTTGACCAACCTGAAATGAGCATGTTGCATGGCGCCATGTAGAGCCTAATGCCAAAGACAAAGTCCACCCTGGACCCTGCAAACTTCAAGACATCTTGGTAGCACGTTATTGTGGCTGATAGGTCAACAGCACTTACAATCGCATCTTCAACGTTGGCTAAGAACTGCTTCATGGCGTCCAACGCAGTGCCGGTACCAGGATGCGGCTGCGAGTGTGCGCCTGTGCCCCCAGCAGTGCCCAGACATATGTCCTAGTGCTGTCATTAACGCGCTCAACGCCGGGCTGTGTGAATCCCTCAGAAGTGTCCAGTATGAAGGTACTTCAGGCCTCGTCTGTTGCTCGGCCCTGTGGTGTAGGACAGCGCCCATATGCATCGACAGGATAGTAGGTTGCTCGTGTGGGCCAACCCTGGCTTTTTAGCCTTTTCAACCTCCAAGGCCATCCGTGTAGGGTCATAACGGAGGCCCCGGCCAACAACCTTTACATTGGTTTTGAGGCCCAGGCTTGCCCTGTCTTATACGCAGTTACCGGTGGCATCTTATAATAACTGAACACCTAAGGAAAGTTAGCTCTAAATGTACTGCCGTTGTGAACGACTTGAATGCTTGGTTTTGTTCAACCCTCTGCCCTGTCATTGGCCAGATATACCCCACTTGCTTTATATGTGGCTTTTCTATTGAATGGATCGGCCGGCATTGTTAACTATCAAACTCTGACAAATGTTTCAAGTGGCGAGGCTGAGTCTTTGTAACATCCTGTTGACAACACTGCGTTGGCCTTAGATCTATCAAGTATACTGTGGACCGTTGATAAAATGAGATCATAGCATGGCGTCATGGACTACAGGAGAAGGAAAATCAGCTAAAATAAAACCTATGGTATTTCAAACGTGTGCATGAGGTGGCTGTAGATGTGGGTCGTAGTTTAGAGGTTGATGTTAGAGATGGGGTTATTACCCTCATAGTTCCTGATCATGGGGCTGCGCGCATAACAGATAGAGCGTTAGATATGTTGGGTCTTGATGGTTCAGCTACTTACAGAGGTGACCGGCCTATCAACTTTAGCTTCATCAACCCACCATCTGTCCACCTCAATCACGTCACTACGACGCACTACACATGATAGTGCGCGCTCTATGCTGCTTGAAGTCATGGGCTTAGAGGGTGGATCTTTCCACGAACATCGCTGATCCTGTCCCTAAGTGTGTCACTAGTGGAATTATGCATGAGTTGAAGGTTCAGTCACGCGATAATAAAGGAAGGCTATCGGATAACTATGACTTTACTGTTAGCGTTGTTTTTGAATTAACAAGATGTCAATAAAAACAAGCATCTATTGACCTCGAGCTGACCTCTCTGAATATACAAATAAGAACATGACTGTTGATCTTATCATGCTAGTTAATCACATCCTTCGCTTGGGATTTCTGTAAATAAGAAGTATGTTGATTACCAACATAGAGAACAGCGTAGGAACATAAGTTGCAATTCCTATAGCCACAGTGCTGGCTGCCACTGGGGCCGCTTGATGACTGTGTGGAATCGCTGGAAGATTTATCAGTCGGCGACTGACCATCAAGGTTAAAAAAACATGAACAGATCCGCGTTCTGACGCAGAGCATATTGAATACCGTTGCTGTATCGACAGCACTTGAAGATGGCAATATCTCGGATCATGAGTTTAAACTCGTCTAAGCTGAGGTCACAGAATATACCCAAATGAAGGGGGAAATTAATGCTAGATCTGCAATGCATGCCAGATGCATACAAAAAATAGTGTAAACAAATTAGTGTGAATAAGTGTAAAAGCCCTAAGGTATGCCGACTGCTCTCCAGTTACAACAGAACAACAGGGCCCCGGATATTCCGCTGAAACCACACCTCCACTGAAGATTGGGCTGTATGTTATCAATCCCACACAGCCTACCCCATGTGCCTCATCCCTATCCCCTTCATCATAAGGAGAGGGGGTGCTATAACTAGGAATAAGTACTGAAGGTAGACGTAGGCATGAATTATATAAAAGGCCCGGTATACCTCTACACAATACACACGTACAGTGGTAATCGACAACTCAAGACAATATTATATGATAACTTTGCACTATATAAGTAAGAGCATTGTGCATGCTAAAAAAATATGGGTGTTCACCAAAAAAGCTGACGATAGAATATTTTAATGTACCGTGCGTCCATCATAACGGCACAGTCGTGTACCCTAGCCCCGCCTGCACTCTACCATGCGTGAGCAGACTTGTGTGGGTGGGTGGGTGAGTAGGCAGGCAGGCGGACAAACAGGTTTGTAGGTAGGTAACCCCATAGTGTATGCTACTTCCTATCTACTTACCTACCTACCTGCCAGTACGCCACGGGGACCGGCTTGCAGTGGAGTGTACCTGGAATTCTCTTGTTGATTCGGGTGCATGGTCGCCTCGATCAATCATAACACCCCATTTCTTTGACAGACGCCCCGCCCCTATACGTTTCATCAACAATCCCTTGCGCTTTTGTTGATTTCGTTGAAGCGTATCTTGATGCCGGGCGCGTTACACATGTTCACATAGTCACCGCACAGCTGGTCGGAGTGAGCTCTCATAACGTAGCTTTAAACTCTTTTTTTTCCGACATACGGGCTCAATTTTGGCCTGCCTGACTAGCCTCATTCTGGTCGCGTTATTAAGTACCTTCCTCGCTCGCGTCAATCGCATATCTACTTGTCTGTGTATTACTGGTGTTTAGACAAGACAGCCTTGGATGCGTTAAATAAAGCGTTACATAAGATGCTGATAAGAAATGGGGACTTCTAAAATTCCTTGCTACGATGTTCACATCGACGAGAAAGAGATAGAAGATGGCACCAAGTCATTGATGAAGCTTCTGAGGCCATCATGGTCTGCGTCAGATACAGTCGTTATGGTGAGTGTGACGTCACAGACACATCAGTTGGATTGGTTGGCTGTGCAGGATGTAAGGTTTAACCAAGATGCAGGATGTATGGTTTAATCACGATGCACTTATCGTGACAAACTTTGATGCATACTTTTGGGTGGCTATTGTCAATTCCTAACCCCAGTTGTTGCGTGATTTCTGGTTGTTTGACTCTCTCAATAAAAGGTAAGTGCCGCCATTTTACTTCCGAACATATCAAGGGTCACGCGGTCAAAGTTTACATCTGTTCCTGAATATTCGCGTGAATAAGGCCAGCCCTATTTTACGCTGTGGTTCACTTGCTCTTTCACAATGTGGTGAAAAAAACCCCAGCCCAAATCTTGTCATTCTGGTCTTTAAATGTCAGTTACGGACTACCTCAATTGACAGCAGGGTTAGGTGTTCACCTGCCCTGCCCTCGTGGTGTCTCTCACATTTGACCGCTATGGCCGTATACTAATTTAAAAAACAACGTCATTTTGCAGTGTTATCCAACACGCCATGTAAGTAAGAAAAAAAAACCTAATAGTTTATTGTGGCCCTACAAATAGCAGTTACCATTTATAATTAGAGGGAGCCAGTAACTGCCCTACACATTAAGGCTAACACCAGATATGAAAGAAATAATGGCATTGGCCTCTATTCGATCAAATCCAAAACGTTGTTGTCCACTCCTCTCGATCTTTAACAAACTTCCACATACTCCATTGAGCCCGTTAACACAGGTCATCTATCACCAAACAGTGTCATTGTTTCAGTTGACCACTCATGCAGCATATCCTTCATGAACCATTATTCCAGCGTTTGCGAGTTTTTGTATTTTGCGCAACAATATCTCTTCTTTATATTCCGACTCCAATAGTGGCATGAGCCGACTCAAACAGTGGCATCGACCGAGTGAAATAGTGGCATGGGTTGAGTGAAATAGTGGCATGGGCCGACTCAAATGGTGGCATGGGTCGAGTCGAATAGTGGCATGAGAAAAGTCAAATAGTGGCATGAGAAAAGTCAAATAGTGGCATGAGCCGACCCATACAGTGAGACGCTTAAACGCGGAAACCATAAATAGCAGTCATAGAAACTCCTACATAATTTGACGATTCATTCGACAGACTAGAATCATCATATGGAGCCTTTTCATTGAATTTAGCCAGTTTAAGACGAGACCAATGCTTGTGCGACATATGACTGACATGACGTCGACATGTTTCGTTGATGTATTACAAGTGAGTGACAATTAACATTTTAGAGCTCGAAATAAACTATGGCTCGCCAAACCTTAGTGGTTAAAATCCCAGCCTGGCCAAAACGATTGTAACACTGGCCGCCCACAATGATCTCTTAGATACAGCGGCTGAGGTGTGAGCGCTGCTTAACGGCCGAGTCATCATTGGTTCGAGCGTGTGACTACAAACTTAAAATAAAATGCTTATCAATACGCCGTTTAAATCTACCAGTACTGAAGGGCAATGGTAAATTTACCAAGTATCATGGCTGCATTTGATGTCAGCTAGCTCTTATTGTGTTGGTGAAAAGAAGTGTCTCCGTTCATGCAGAAGTTCACAGGAGGCATCGGCAGTAGGCTAATCGGCTGGAGACGGAAACAGGATGACGACATGGATGACGTAGTGCTCATTCGGATTTTCGACGAGAAGACCCAAAAGATCTTTGACTGTGAAGCTCAGCTGCAGGTTTTATCCATGTTGCACTCATCACGGCTCAGTCCACCTGTTTATGCCTCCTTCAACAATGGCATAGCACACGGATTTGTTCCTGGGGAAACGCTCAATATAGTAAATGTCAGAGATGAAAAGATGATAAGGTTCGATGTTCACTCTTGAACTATTGATTTGGTTGACTATAGGAGTTGTTGTTCCTGCTAGACCTGTTCCATAACCCTATGAATCTGACTGCGATAAGCGGTTCTGATCTTTATCATTGAGTTAAGCAGATAGAATTAACCTTGTGGTACACTTGTCGCCTGTTTCTCTGTTAGCCTCATCACTGCTGAGATGGCACGGCTCCACGCAGTCCGACCCAGCAGCGAACAACCCCAACAGCCTGTCATCTTCACCAAATTAAGACACTGGCTTTCAGTCATCAGAGACATGGAGCCTGGATGGACATCAGAAAACAGGTGCACGAAGGTTAAGTTTTATCCAGGAATCACGAATAATTCCATGTAAATCACCGAGCATTTCCCTTATATGAATAGATGAACCATTGGATGGTACTGGCTTACAGGAATCAGCCGACCATGCCAACTGTGGAGGTTCTTCAGGGTGAAGTAGAGCTACTGGATCGCGAGCTGAGTTGGTTAGGGTCACCTGTGGTCTTCTGCCATAATGATCTCTATGCCGAAAACATTGTGTACAACAAAATGACAGGTGAAGTGTAAATGAAACATCAAACATTGACTAACATGATATCAAGGCTTAGCTTGCTCATGGGATTGCAAAAAATGTGAATATTATAAAACTAATACAAAGACAGCGCTGGTAATCTGTTTTCAGTCAATGTAAACAAAATATATTTTTTCTTTTAATCATGATTGTATAAGATAGTGTGATTTTCATTCAGGTGCCTTGCATTTCATCGACTTCGAGCATGCTGCATTTAACTACCAGGCATATGATATTGCAGTACATTTCAATGAATACACAGGTGCTTTAAATTCGATTTCAATCCATATTATCCTTAAATTGTGTGTAAGTACATCTTGGACTGCGGTTCCCCTTGAGCTACGCTCTTCATTACATTGAGTTTCTGATGGTTAACAGGTTGCTCAGAAACCCCTGACTTCAATCTTTATCCAGAAAAGCAATATCAACTCAGATGGTTGAGAATGTACTTGGAGCACCATCGCTCTCAGGCCAATCAAGCGCCACAGGTTACCGAAGAACAGGTGGATGCTCTGTATGGGCAGGTTAACAAGATGTCCTTGGTAAGTGCTAATCAAAGCTATCCACATGACTAAATTTCCGTTGTATATACAATAAGTCCAAATATAGATGCATTCTCTACGCAGTCATGGCTTAAAGCTAACACAGAAGGCTATGTATTGATGAGCCTGCATGTGTTTGTACAATCAGGTCGCTCACATAGGCACAGTTCTATGGAGCATAATTCACAGCCGGACCTCTTCCAACATTAACTTTGATTACCTGAGGTATTGATGATTCATTTATGCAGGCGCCATCAACTATATCTGTGATATATTCTCTTACAGACATTTCGATATATTGTGTTTATTGATAAAGCCATGTGGTTTCATTATAATGTATTATGTGTGTCTGCAAACAAATATGTCTTGTCACCAGATATGGCACAGCTCGTCTTGACGAATACTTCAAGCAGAAAAAGCAGTTTTTATATTGAATTGTAACTTCGTAGTGTGGTGGACTACGTTGGCATAAACGTTGTTGCTGATTGCTATGTCGATATGGAGTATCGGCTTGTGCGGCAACAAAGCTCAAATACGCCAACTCCCAACAGCAGAGATCACGTCTGGCAATGGATATAACACGTAAGCATCTCTCCAAGCTAACAATATAAAGCTATCACCCTCGCTCTATTCCCCACCTCTCTTTCTCTCATCCTTATCATTATGTATCTGCTTGTTACTCTCTGTCTCTTTCATACACGCCCATATGCAAATTAAAGTACACACACATTCGCGCACACACACATAAACACACGCACACACACACTCACATACACACATGCTCTCGTGTTTACCCAAATTAATCACATGCCCATGTCAAGATTGATATCATAACGTTAAACGTTTATATCAGTAAATGATGCGCTCACAAATAGACTTGCTTTGTATTGTACTCGACAATAAATGCCACCAGGCCCGGAGACATTAATGCAATGGATCATACCATGAAGATTGCTCTCGTAGAATATCTCTGACCGCAATGAATTTCGATGATTTGAGTTATTCATTATGCAAGAACTGTCCGATCTGTGGTGTTAATGCCATGGTAATGTGTGAGCAGGCAATTTGTGTGGCCAATATGCAGCGATCCTGCAGATAATGTTTGTATTAAGCAAACTAGCAGAATAAGTCTCATGATTACATGAGCCACACTAAATACGTCTATGCTAATTCGATGATGCGGTTATCCATTCTGACACTGCAATTGTATGAGCCTGATGTTTAGGTGCAATTATTGGGCTATGCATCCCAATAATATAAGTGATCTTACTCACAACTCAAACAGTGCGAAAATAATTATAACGATGTAGACGTTGATGGTGTACGGGCGATGTCACCACCGACCACCACAATAATGGGTGGTTATCGTCAACTCCGTATACCTGGCTGTCCGTCAATACTTATGCTTTTTGTAGAAATGTTTATCCTTATCCTTCGAATGAATAAAGAGGATTTAAAATGATATTTGTCTGTGTGAGATATTCGCCGCGATTGCTCATCAAGTTGCATCAACAAATTAATCTCTCGTACTCAACTCAGATCCATTGAAACCAGAAGACTGCAGACTGCGAATGGCATTAATGTTCACGCTCTGTTGAGGAAATACTTGTCAGCTTTTCAGTCAGGACACTGTAACATTGATATCGTACAAACTCTGTGAAACTAAATAAACCCTCCTAGAGGCATTGACTAAGATGTAGACAAGAAAAGGGGCCGTCGAAATTCCTATGCTACAATCTTGACATCGACATGAATGATATTCAGGAAGGCGTCTGAGGCATCTTGGAGGACATAGTTGTCTTGGTGAGTGTGACGTCTGCATTATAATTGGAATAGAGATGAATGTAGAAAACGATCTTTAGATGGAAGCTTAGCTCTCAACGACGATCCACTTTGTCCTAGGCTAATTCAGCCCACCTACATCCCCCTTATTTTAAAGAAACTTTAAAAACATAAATCATGACACGCCGTACAACGATCAATAACGTCCACAAAGATACGGTATCCAAGCTTCACTTACATCATAATGTCACTTCATATCATAACGTTACTATCCACATTCATTTAGCGGCGGTGATTGATCTACCACATCATGAGATTCTTATGGTACTTTTTGTTGGCATTCGGGTTTTGTTGGATGAATCACCTGGCTCTCAATTGCTAGACTCATTTGCCTTCAGTGGATGATCAATGATCTTCTGTGTCGAACTGGAACTGTGTTTCCAGCTGTTCACACCAAGTGATTCGATGTCAAAAAGTTCGTGTCTGTGTACACTCGTGTTAACTTCGTTTGATTCCTTAACATGATTGCGTTGTTGTACTACTGTACCACTTCTTGATACATTAGCCTTTGTGATGGACTAGAATCCATTTCTTTAAGATGGGGTATTCTTATACGCAAGTATTTGTAACCTGAGCGGAGCGTTTTCAAGCAGACCTTTTTTACACCAGCGTGTCTTACTTTGTATTAAGGCCACTCCAGTCTCATACACTACCACCACCAGTGCGTCTTACTTTGCATTGAGGCCACTCTAGTCTAAAACACTACCACCACCAGCGTGTCTTACTTTGAATTGAGACCACTCAAGTCTCATACACTACCACCACCAGTGTGTCTTGCTTTGTCTTGAGGCCACTCCAGTCTCATACACTACCACCACCAGTGTGTCTCACTTTGTATTTAGGCCACTCCAGTAGTATATATGCTAGCGGCTCTGGGACACAACCTCTCCCATGTATACTACTGACCCTTTGGCAGCTTATACAAGATTTTTGCTCACCCTGACCTCACTGCGCTAATACCAATGAAGGACGGAGCGTTGCCAAGATCGTACTCAAGATATTTACCCTAAGGGCGCCTCGGATCCGACCCCCAAACGGGGCCAAGGGGCTAGTTAATTGGTAAACTAGTGTGCCCATGGGCCAGGGTATCTACGCCGTTCACAGCTATCCATCGCTTTCAGTCAAAGGGGGAGAGGGACACCTTGTTGATGTGCAACCCACAGAGCTTATGACCCTCACTCCAAAGCATGTTCATCCCATGGCGGAACTGTTTCTTTGTGAAGAGAGACTCCATGTAATGAGCGTGGCGTAGATGCTTCTTCACCACCACCTTCTTCACACCCTTAGACCTTTTTATCTCGCCCTCATCAGACATCAGGATAGACTATATCTTAGGGCGCAAACCAACGTACTCCTTGATGGGCACGCCAGCGCACTCATCCTTCATCTTACCCAGAACCTTTTTGTTTTTGTCACTGTGCAGGGCATGAGAAGGGTCAAAGTTACTAGTGTCAAAGAGATGCCCATCCTCCCTCATTTCAGCATACACGTCAGATGTACGGATCTCGAGAAGCAGCCTGTATAACAGGCCAAGGTTGTTGCCATATCTGGGCTTCATGGTATTATAATAAAAGTCATACATCAAGTGCTTTGAAAGATCTAGAATGCACATACCCACATACACCGGGCGGTTTAAGACTAAACGGGTCTTGTGCATATGCAGGGCAGCCAGATCATCGTCAAACACTTTATGTCGAGCATAGGCGGGGCTGGCCACAAGCCTCCGTATTTTCTCTTTTTCCGATGAGCGCACAATCTTAACGTCGACTTGCCTTCGGAGGTTCTCCATAGTCTTGCCAAACACAGAGTTGTTCATCAGCTTACAGGTCCTTCTGAAAGTCGCTGGTGGTCACCTTACGCAGATCTGTATTGATCCTAATGTAAGGTTCCATCCAGGGACTTTGGTCAAAGACAAGTGGACAATGAATCTTGGTAAGTCTCATCCCCAAAGACAGATACAGCTTGAGGTTTCTATAGTTTACCACATACTTCTCCTTATTCTGCAGGTTTGGCACCAGCTTCTCAACTAAATTTCCGGTGCTCCCCAATGCACCTAGGAGATCCTTCTGGTAGTCTGACAACCACTCATTTTGCACAAGAAGCCACTCCGGCGCTAGGGGGTAATCGTTGTGTTCGTCATGAAGCTCAGCAGGATACTCCAAGTCAACCTCAAGTATATAACCCGTTTCAGCATCATCAGGATGGTCCTGGATCTCTAGGTTCTCAGGCCGTTCCACCCACTCAATACCCGAAGTAGACAGGGCTTGGCTCATCGCCCATCCATACAGATTGTTGGCATCGAGGTACTGGATATAGCTCGCTGGCCTATCCTGCTCAAAGCCCTCCACGTATGGGTTGTTCACTTTAGCGTGGTGATGTGATACCTTGCTTATCCCACCACGCAGCCCCTTCTCAATAAAGAGGTGCTTGTCATAATCGGTGAGAAGCTCCAGTTCCACCCCTGTGCTCTTAAGAAGCGCATCCCATGACAAACCAGGGCTGGTGTAGTAGTGGGCCGGATCCAACCCGTACTGCTTAAGACAGGTTTTCCGGAATGTTTCAAACATATCGGCCAGGAGCAGTACATCAGTGCGTAAGTAAAGGTCATGGTAGTCACCCATGCTTTTACAAACGAATGCGTTCCAGATTTTATGGGCATACTCAGTGCTGCCATCATCAGTGTGCTTGGAGAGTGCTACTTTCGAGGCAAACTGACGCTAGAATAGACCATAGAAGGCAGAAGTCGTCCCAGTTTATGATTGCCTTCTTTACTGCCAGCTTTCTCGGCAGTTTCAGGTAGGATCCACCTTTCAATGGCTGGTAGTTGGCAATATTGATCCACAGAGTTTTAACTGACCCAAACTCCCAGCCAGAACCTCTGTTAGTCCACTTCTCTAACCGCTCTTGGATATTAGCATTACTCTGGTCCAGCGCATCGTTAATATCTTCTGAGGAGAGATTCACCTGCTGATTATTACGCAATACAGGCTCAACATACTCAGTGCTGCCATCATCGGTGTGCTTGGAGAGTGCTACTTTCGAGGCAAACTGACACTTGATTCCACCTAACTCTTCCAGCTCATCAGCCAAAACTTTATGCATCTTCTGACGCATCCCCTTTAAGAACATCATAAGGTCCGAGCCAAGGCGGTGAGACTCAGGAACGTTCATCACCCATCCACGCAAATAGTTTTTAACAGCCCACTTAGTATTCTTGAAGGCAAGACGTTCTGTGGGGACTGGGGACTGGCTTGCGGGGGCAGGGACTGGTCTGCGCGGCGCGGGGGTAGGGACCTTCTCTTACAGCTCTAAGGCCTTCAACTGTGCCTCCTGCTCTTCCAGGGCTGACTTTGAACGGGCATACGGTGGATGCTTCCCAGTCTTTGCCTCCAATTCTTTGTGTACGGCCTTTGCTCTCTCTGCATGAGTCATTCCATATACCATATGTTTCCATTAGTGTAAAAGGGTGTTTTTTGATACACAAAAGACAACAACTATACAGCAAGCGGACTTTGTCCTTGCTTACAGAGGCACAGGATTTCTATTTTTATACAGTGGGGAATCCCGTTCAGTGGCGCCAGCAGCAGTCTGTTGTGAAGCAATTTTTTTCTTTTGACGAAGACGACTGTGGTTGACTTTATCGAACCCACAATCCATACACAATCCTACCTTATTTATTTTATTCCGACAACCCGTACAAAGACGATTAACGACACCATGTTATATCTGTGTGAATTGCAACAATCTTGCGTACAAGGCCTGTTACAAGGGTCTTTCTTTCCGAGTAATATCCACGGGCACTTATTGTCATATACTACCATTGTTATATCTATAGATCTCTAATGTCTAATTGGCAACTGGATATCGGGCGGCACCACAAGCAGCTCCTCCTTTACAAAGCCACGGAGCGTTCCATCCAACAAATAGTAAAGTACAGGCTCACCAGATTTAGTGACAGAGCTTCCAATCCGATAAACATTGAGTGACCACACAGAGTCAGTGGCCCGCCGGCGCTGGTCTTGCTCTGCCTCACTAGGCTGGTACAGGTAGTGAACTCCAACACTAGAGAGAATCTTATGCTCTTTAACCCCAAGCGGGCGCCCTGGTACGACTGCAGAGGGCTTTTGTGCAACTCGTTTTGACTTTATAGCATCTTTAGGTTTTTTTCCAGTCAAGCGAGTCACCTCATTATTTATCGCAGAGACAAAAGCCTGTAGTCGAGAAACCCACTCAGTAGATTGAATTCCAGTATGCTTTAACTCTACGGCATACTGGTGACAAAAGAGTCGCTCAGCCAGTGTTCGTTTAAAGCGTTCTACTATAGCCTGGTCTCAATGGATATTCACACGGCCACGCCTGACTGATACTCCATGTTTTGCTAGCAGCTGATTCGCTGCACCCATAAACTCCCGTCCGGGGTCTACCTGAAGTAGTTTAGGCCATCCCAGTGGTCCTCACTTGTATATCCTCTCCAGTGCACATGTGACCTCTTTAGCCTCCTTTGTAGTCTTGGCGACGCTCCGTCCTTCATTGGTATTAGCGCAGCGAGGTCAGGGTGAGCAAAAATCTTGTATAAGCTGCCAAGGGGTCAGTAGTATACATGGGAGAGGTTTTGTCCCAGAACCGCTAGTATGTATACTACTACTACTCCAGTCTCCTACACTACCACCACCAGTGTGTCTTACTTTGTATTGAGGCCACTCCAATCTATCACACTACCACCACCAGCGTGTCTTACTTTGCACGCTAGCTCAATGGTATACTTATGAAATATTAAGTTTTCAGACTGACGCTGCCAAGTTCTATCGACATATTTTTATATATGCCATTATATATCAATTTTGAAATGAAGAGTAAACCCCGAGTTTTCATCTCTCAAAATATATGCTTTTCGAAGTCAATCCAAATTTCCGATTCTGTACGAGCTTGTCACGTACTCGATCAGAATATCGTAATATTCTGGTTTGTCTGATTGCGATTTTGTGATGTAAATGAAGCCGCGCGGCTTTGGTAGCAGCGATAATTGAAGCTTGGAGATACTGAATGAGATTACATTATCAGCCCGTGTGACACACACATCAATGTGCTGAAGATTCAATGTCCTGAAATTTACGAGAGTTAATTTCTCTGACATGTTCTCTTACAAAAAAAGTTTGTGCTGCTTCACCAAAGTAATAGATCTACTGCTCACTGCAATACAAAGAATTGTAAGTCGTAGTGAATGTAATTCCTCAAATTGTTTATCGTGTCATTGCTGTGTAGATGAGGTTGTTGACCTTGCATTGTCCCTTCAAATAGTGATAGTAGCATGCTGCCAGTAAGTTCCATTATAACTCCGTTCTAAGCATCACTGGAAAATGTCAATGAACACTTGCTTCAATAGTAAATATATATCTAACTCGACGTATCATTGCCAACAACTACTGAATTCTTCAAACAATGAGATGCAACATGTCAGTGCAATCAGGGATACTTTAATATTTGATTACTTTAATGATTCAATAAATGTTTGTATTCTCGACTTTGAAGTCTGATACATTCCGGGACTGTTTTCGTCAAGATGGCGTCAAACCTTATAATCGTGCCTAAGTCACAAAAGAAACATCATAGAACACCCCACGGGAGTTGTTTCCATTGTTACATCAGAGTAGTCATGGTGACAACCAGGAGACACATGTGACCAGCACTGGTCAGCACAATGCTAGATGCCTTGTTAATCTCCCCGTTGGTCACTGTGGAATCACGGACATGGCTATACTCGCTGACCATTCCTATTACAACGACATCTGCAGTGGTCAGATATTTCTTAGCGGTTGATTTCATTTCTTCGCTAGACTGTTTGTTGTATCCGGAAGTGACGTTATCGGCTTCGTGGCTGGGAAGTGTCACTCCAGCCAGCGGCGCGTCGCTACTGTTCCCTTCCTTCGTAATTGTCGCCCAAAGACAATCAGGCATCGCTACTCCAAAGAAACCGCGATACAACTCTTTTAGGAACATGCCAGCATTTTCACCACACATACGATCTCCTGTCTCGTTGAAACATTCGAGGATCTCATATATCATGACACATGTATCCTCGGTCTGTGTCACCTGTGTATGACATTTATCTATCTCCGTCTTCACTCGTGGGTCTTCTAGGATACATTCACCGTGAACGGCTAGTATACGCCTTGCCTCCCTACTGCATATGTATTGACCTGACTGATACATGTCTTCCCAGCCTAGGTTACCGCATCGCGCAAACACCGACTGTAAACAGGCCGTTCTAGAACGATGCTGCTCACAGAACACGTTCAGAGCTGATTCGTTGTAACGCGTTGTCACTTCTTGTTCACTTTGATCACTCACCAAACTGTCACAGCTGGTCAACTCCTCCTGACATTCCGTGACGTCCACATTGTCCTGAGAATATGACGTCATCAACACCATTAACAAGACCACAACAATAAAGGCAGCTTTGTCCATTTCGACCGTGATTGCTGTTGCCTATTCTGACTGTTAACAACATAGCATGAACTTACATCTATACGTGCATCGCGATTCCCGTGACCAAAGTCCAGTTCCGGAAAGCAGGTCTCAGCAATACTTCATGGCCTCAAGTGCTGTATTTTTTTTTGTAATTCACTAGCAAAGACTTCTTTGGCCAATGAGCTGTCTCCATCCGTACACCGCGTTCGCCTACGTAGTCAGTTTGTGGTATATCATATAACACGTATTGCGATGCATACTGATAATGTTTCTCCGAGGCCCACTGAGCCTTAGCGTGCGCCACTCAAACCTATGTGGCTACCGAAGGAGGAATATAATCTGTCGTGACAGGTTTGGCATACTTACGATTCCACACAAGGACGAAAGTTTTGTCATTTTTCGGGAAACAGACTTGATTATACAGTGTTGGCAATATGTTCATAATGTATATACACAGGCAGAGTAAGCTACGCACACACCATGGATAGACATACTGACAAGTAATCTAGAGGTAGGGCGAGTGGATATTCATCAGCAAACCAACGTTATAACCTAAGCGGATCTATAGGAAGCATGATTAGATCTAGATTGGATGACCATCGACGTCAACCCAGCTTACTCTCCTTCATAGTATAGCTTGTATGCATGCGAATTCACACTGTGAACATTTGATTTATCTACTACTATTCTCTGTGATACTTCTGATATTGGAACGCGTTGGCCCCATCGCTTTATTCTCCATTCAGAATCACCTGAGTAATTAAGTCTTGATTATACTAAGCTTGTGATACGACTGAGGACTGTTGCGAAGTTGACTTGTTGTGATTCACTGGGTGCTTATGCTGAATGATAAGTGCATCTAGCAAAGCCTACTCAATACTCTTACCGCCCTGACCATCAATGTATCCGACGTTGGGACCACTCCACTTTCTTAACACTCCCACAGCCAACCTGGGCGATCTTACACTGAGAACACTGATCCCATACTAATACCAATCATTTCACTTAACACTCCGACCTTCAGTGTCTCGGATTTTACACTGAAACCAGTCTCAACTTATACCCACCACCAGTGTGTCTAACCATACATTGAAATCGCTACAGTCTCTAACCTCACCGAGGCCAGGTGTATATGACCTCTCACTGAAACCACTTAAATACCATACCACCCTGACCACCACTGCGTTCCACCTTATAAATGCGCTGCCAGCAATAGCAGAGGGCTGGACATGCTAAGGGGGGCTGATAACGATCCACGCATGACGTAAAGCACAATATGTGGAACATTCGGTAACCGAGTTATACAGGTTTATTATTGAGATTGATGGAAACCACGTTTTAACACGCCGTTTTATTGGTTCTCTTAAGAAAATATGTGAACTTCTCTACAAAAGAAGAACATTAATTCTTTTCAGTAAGTTATGAGATAGAAAACCGAATTGAAGCGAATAATAGATAATGAAGCAAAAGGTCACTGATGAGGCAAAAGGTAACTGATGAGGCATCACTGGGTCAATCTTACGATGAGCCTATGAGCATCTTGCTGTCCCGTCAAACGTCCAAGGTAAGGGAATTTCTATTATAACGTAACCTTATCATGCCAATATATACTTATTCAAAGAAGGTCAATAAATAATCGCACCAGGCAATATAGTGTCCATCCGACCTTAAGCCCTCCAGCCAATGAGGTACAGCATGCTGGTAGTATCAATAAGCACAATACGGAGCTTTACTTGTGAAAAAGTTGACTGATGCCGTAAGTATTCTCGAGTTAAGGTTCATGCATTGAATGCTTCGCGAATCAGATGTAGTATCCGACGGACAAAATGAAGACTATGACATCATGCATTCCATCACTACCAGCGTCACATATGAAACATTCAAGTCATCGGAGGTGTGACTCAAACCTGTTACATAACAGTGGCGAGGATGATGCCTAGTGTACACATGTGACCAGCACGGCTCAGCATGATGTTAGATGCTTTACTGTTCTCCCCATTGTCCACTTTGACATCAGGTCCATGACTTATTTCTGTGACCTCTTCTGGTGATATATCACCTTCGGTGGTCATATCCATAGCGGTAGGTCTTTTTTCTTGCCTGGACAGTTCGGTGTACCTGAGAGTGACGTCATTATCAGTCGGTTGTTCTGCGTCACTGGCTTGTTTCACATTTTCTGGAGTGGTGTCACCTTTTGTCGACCGCATCGCGTCGTTGAGTTGTGTGACATTGTCTACAGAGCCGTTGTCTTCGGTGTACCGTAGAGTGACGTCATTATCAGTCGGTTGTTCTGCGTCACTGGCTTGTGTGACATTATCTGGAGTGGTGTCACCTTTTGTCGACCGCATCGCGTCGTTGAGTTGTGTGACATTATCTACAGAGACGTCGTCAGTTGTGCCCAGTACTGCGTCACTGGTATGTGTGATGTTGTCAAGCGTCTTATGACTATATGACGTCGTCAACGCCATTAACAAGATGACCACAAGAGAAGCTTTATCCATCTCGACCGCTCAAGACAGATGCTGAATTAGAATCAATTCAACTTGTATATATACATGCAACTGGACTCACATTTCAAAAATCCGGTTCTGGCAAGAAATACTCAAGCTGGTAACGGATTCATTGGTTTAAGCGCTGTGATTTTCTTGTAATTGGTCCCTGATGACACCTTGAGCATTGTTTCCCGGGTATTGATTAATCATACTTCACTTGAAGTCTGATGGGCGTACTAACATGGTTCAGTGACGTGACTCGCACACGTGTGCGTCAGTCAAACGGATGATGCAAGATATCAGTTACCATAGGAGGAAAAGGATGTGTCGGAACTGGTAAACCACACTGCAGTATCTCTTTCTTTCCTCTAAGCAATGATTATTTAAGTCTTGAAGGTTCCCAGTAAGGTTGGACACACTTGAATATGTATTGGTCATTGTAATATACTAATATATTCAAAATCCTTACCACACTGACGGTTCGCAGGATAGACGAAAGTTTCATCATTGTTTGGAAGTGGTACAGTGGTCAGAAATCCGATTTATGCAAAGGGCAAAGTAACCTACAGTTAGCCTTATAGCAAATAAGAAAGTTGATATCCGAGGTATTTTTCAGTCAAAGTAACATTCAATGAAATAAACTTATGAAAATGTGGTATTCGAATGTTGCGATATTGAATATTGAGTGCGATTTATTGCCCTTATAATATATGCGAGATAAAATATGAGCCGGATAATGGGTGCCTTCAACGTGTCGCGTCGCAATATACAAGAGGGTTATCACTCAAACGAGGGTAGGGGGTACTGAACTCACAATGGTGGGTATGTAACTTAATTCATTAAGACTAATTATAATCATTTCAACGGAGCTTAAGGAACAGGAAATATCGATGGCACATTTAAGTAAAACAATCGTACCGTCGAAATTGAAGAAGCCATTATAGTCTGGTCTTAAGCACTGTATTGATTGGTCGTTAAATTATAAATCGAAGAAAACACTCACCCTAGGTAGTCAAATCCAACTGTTGAGAAGCTTGGGTGGCACGCCGGAAGCACTGCCCATACGCCCCACCAATAATGGGCGGCCTGTATTCAAACATGATCTACATATACCATAATCCACTCACCAAGAGACAATGGGGTGCATGTCAGTTTTGAGATCACAGCAGTGATGGGCGAGGGTGATGGTGATGCTAATACAAAAGCAGGGCCCATTAGTTCCAAACCCTTGCCCGCGTCAAGAAAGTCCAACACAATGCCAGTGAGTCATCCCCCCATTAATTAACACCCACAATCCGATAAAACAGAAAGTTTACCTTATCAGGATACAGGTTTTAATCTTCATCATCAACACCTGAAACAATGAGAGTGAAGCGGTTAATCTCAGCATATGGAAGGAAACCTCCTGCCAAGGGAAAGCTCTACCGATATACAACCTAAATGATGTTAACGTATTCGAAGGTTTGCATGTCTACCTCTGTGACGAAATTCCATACCAACATATACCTCTGAAGTAATGACAAAGTGAGAATTATACAGTTCAAGTTTAATATGATAACATATATATGAATATATATGCATATATATATATATATGCATGTATGTATATATATATATATATATATATATATTCATATGCATATATATACATATATATACATATATTTACATATATACATACATAAATATATATATATGTATATATATATATATATATATATATATATATATGTAAATATATATATATACATATATATATATATATCTACAAATATACTATATAAAAAGATACACATATATGCATATATATATACATTTGCATGTATGTGTGTATAAAACATATATATATATATATATATATATATATATACATATATGTATATATATATATTTATATATATATATATATTTATTTATATATATATATATATATATATATATATATATATATATATATATATATATATATATATATATATATATATATATATATATAGGGGCGGATTCCGTTTATATATCAATATATATATCAGCATATATACATATATATATAGATACATATATATATACATTTATATACATATACATATGCATGTATGCATGTATGTTTTCCCATAAATTCGGATGGTATTCTAGCTTAAATAAGGGGGTGAGGAGGAGTAAGACGATCCGGTCACATGACACCATCTGGGCACTGCTAGTGATGAATCCTTTGTATAATGACAATTGGTCTACAAAGAATACCAAGCCAAATATATATACATATATATATATATATATATATATATATATATATATATATATATATATATATATATATATATATATATATATATATATATATATATATATGTATATGCATATATAAATATATATATGTATATATATAAGTTTGTGTGTATATGTATATTGAATATCTTTATATGCATATACATATATTTTTATATATATGTATAAATATGTATATATAAACATATGTGTTGTTAAATATGCTTATATATATGCTTTTATTTACATATATATAAGGGGGTGAGGAGGAGTAAGAAGATCCGGTGACATGACACCATCTGGGCGCTGCTAGTGATGAACCCTTTGTATAATGACAATTGTACCAAGCTATATATATATATATAAATATATATATATACATATATATATATACATATATATATATGTATATATATATATATATATAAATATATATATATATGTATATATATACACATATATATATATATATATTTATATATATATATGTATATATGTATATGCATATATAAATATATATATGTATAAATATATGTTTGTGTGTATATGTATATTTCATATCTTTATATGCATATACATACATATTTATATATTTGTATAAATATGTATATATAAATATATGTGTTGTTATATATGCTTATATATATGCTTTTATTTACATATATATATATATGTATATATATATGTATATATATATAGATATATATATACATATACACATGTATATATATACATATATATACATATATATGTGTATATTTATGTATATATATATTTAAATGTATATATATAAGTATATATATAAATATATATATATATACATATGTATATATATACATATATATATATATCTATATGTATATTTATGTATATTTATAAATGTATATATATAATATATATATATATAAATATATATGTACATATATATATATATATATATATATATATATATATATATATATATATATATATATATATATATATATTTACATATTTATGTATATATATATATATAAACTTCAGCAGTACCAGCATATTCACAAAAGTGGTTGGCGATATCTAAGGCTTGGTAGTTACTCAATGTGTCTATGTTGTATGAGTTTGCTGTGTGTTGATTTAAAATAGAATCAAAGCAAGTTCAGTAATGCTAGGGCTTCATCCGAGTGTCATTGTGCGACACCATTTTTTTTACCTTGACAGATGATAATTTGACTGCCATATCATCCCAGGTGAGCATCTTAATTAACATTAAACCGTTCCACACAAGTCTTGTTTTCACCTCAGAATCATAGCGTTGTATCTACTATTGTACCAATTGTACCAATAAGAGTACTATCATATATTACCAAGTTTCTTGTTGTACACTGTGTTCCTGGGCAAGAGATGGTTGTCACCTTGCTAGGTACCTCCTGTTTAAACCTCTGACACATGAACATCGACATCGCTACAACCATCTGTCACATTAATCACCATGCAAATGCTCATAATGGCAATCAAACTAACTCCATGCATGCATCAAAGGGGCTTCGGTGGGGCAGTCAGAGCATTCAGAATAAAAAGCCAATGAAAGTGGAAGCTCTGGTTTTGGCCTAAATTAATATTATATAAAAGAATATGATCTGAATAATCGAAGGCAAAATGAGTATCACAAGAAATTGCTTTGGGATTAGCAAAATCAGATGAGATTGTGTTCAGAATTTGATGCAATTATACAATCACCACGTGAATTGCTGTAGAATTAAATGCTAGGAGAAGACTATTTTTTAATGTTAATGATTTTAGTTTGCAAGGATATTTTGGCATGAAAGTGGTCCGTGAATAATATGGAGCGGCAAACTTGCTTACGACAAAAAGAACCATCAAAATTTGAAGAACGGATGAATGGACTCCAGAGCAAAATGATTCGATAAGCTTGGCTAAAAAATGTCAAACTGATTCAGAAATATATTGTTTTGTATCACTCGAGCACACCTAGCTATGTGATAATTTCTTACTGTCGCTTTATCCAAGCAATCACCTGGTACAAACCCATATGCCACGCCATTGTTAAACTTGGAGTAGAAGGGTTGACTGAGCTTAGCGGAGTGTAGTAGACCGATGACACACACCCCTGCTTCACGCTCAATACACTGCTCCGATTCCTTGCCATACACCCGCACCAATACAACATCACTCTCCTCGTTGTCTTCCTCCAGGCGGCAACCCACCAGTTTGTTAATGAAGCCATTCGTGAACACCTGTGCCATACCATATATATATATATATATATATATATATATATATATATATATATATAGATATATAGAGATATATATATATAGATAGATATATATATATATATATATATATATATATATATCTCTATATATATATATATATCTATATATATATATATATATATATATATATATATATATATATCTATATCTATATATATATATCTATATATATATATATATATCTCTATATATATATATATATATATATATCTTTCTATATATATTTATATATATATATATATATCAATCCTAGCAACTAGGATTCTTGATACCTTACAGAATACCAATTGGTTCTGCAAGAGATATCCACTGTGCAACTCAAGGGGAATCATAATTTCTACATGATAATAGAGAAATGTATCTCCACTAAATCTGAAAGAAAGATTACACACAGGAACCAAAGCAAATCCAATCATCCCCCAAAATAAAGAACATCAGCAATTCTTCTCCAGTCCTCACCCGGTGGCTCACGTTCCAGAGGCAGGAATTTGCGACGCTATCAGGGCGAACTTTTTGTACCAAGTTGACAATGGCGCTCACGATATGCAGTCCAAGCTTCACATTATTGCTTACCCAACACCATAGTGATATATATCTGACGTAAAACTCTGATGTTGCATTTAATGTTTTTCCTTATTTTCGCAACAAATGATCTAATTATCATATGAAAATGTACTGATAGTAATGTAACAACATCATCAACAAGTTATCCAAAGCACAGGGCGCCTTTCAAACTGCTAAGATGATAACGCGTTATATCCAACCCAGACAGCAGATTATTAGGCATATGTTGACACTATTGTGCAGGTAGGAGACACCTTACCATAAAGTGTACAACTGATGGAGACCAACTACGGGAATACTTTGCATCACATACGGTGGCTGGGTAAAGTACCTTTTTTGTAGATCTGGGGTCACCATATCCTTGTACATGAAAGATTACATGATGCCATGACAGCAGGAGAGCAGCAAGCACGAAGGTTGAACATTGGCTGTAGTCGAATCCAGTAGGACCTCATCCAGGGATTCGCAAAAGGTAGGTTTGGATTGAAAAACGTATGAATATGGCAGAATGACAATTATTTGAAGAGAGGATACAAATATTTGCTCAATTTCATTTTAAAATGCATCAAATGGGCCAGCCTTTTTATTTGTGATATTTTATGAGGAATCTACCAGAAAAAATATATAGTTCTTCATCTTTCTATCCGAAACCATGGCAGTTGCCGTCACACCTGTTTAGCACACACGGTAAAGTATCAACTAACCCTAAGTTTGCAGAGAAGATAGCACGGTTTTGTTGAAGCTGTAGACACACTACCAGTAAGTGAATCGAACCTGAGGACTGCTTTCATTCATACCCCTACAAGACGCCCGAGTAGACGTCTTACGATGTTTGAAAAAGACGCAATGTTATAAATTTTTCAAATCGATTCCGACACCTACCAAACACCAAACATACCCAAGAGAACGAGTTTTAGAATACAATGATGTTCACGGACAACATTATCCCTTTGTGGCGGGGGATTTCATCCATGGTAATTAGATATAGCTCGATAAATATGGAAGGAGTAGCAAGTCCGAAACACGGCACCATGTTTGTTTTCAAGTTCAAGGTCACGTATATCGCGCATGCTCAGAATGACGTAACCCATCGACGACTATTGCTTCCTGCGTATGAACTTGTAAGTTATTCATCAATTGCCAGAAATATTAACGATGCATTTATTAATGATTATTTATTATCCCCCACCCAAAAATAAATAACTGAAGGTGTCGTATCGCCTCCCCTCTTGCATAGACGAATAAACATTGGTTCTGAGAAGTAAATGACGAAAAATGAAACAGTAATATGAGCGAAATAGAATGTTAGTTTCTGGACTGCAATCTCTAATAATTATGCCATTTCTGTAATCAATATCATCACAATCCTAATGTGGATGGTAGACTATCCATCTTCTTTCCCATCTGATTATCATAATGACATATGTGTAATTTTATCATTCATTACAGTGCTTATACCCCTTTTCTTTTCTTCATTCTTATTACCGTTCGACCGGGGCTACTTCACTCCTAAACATTGAACTCACATAGAATAAATATAGCAACGTCAGCAGTTTTTTTGCAGGCCAATAATCTTCCAGCTGTAGTGTTACTTGGCTTCCCATAGGTTTTGTGTACGAGCGGCTTGCCATCAAGCTGGCCTTGTTCTGGTTGCTCCTGCGTTCTTCTAATCAATAAACGTGTTCACTCAACTCTGCAACTATTTTATCGATCATAAAATAATACACCAGCTTGTGCTATAATCCCTATGTAATGATATCGACCAATCTTATCCGTATGGTAGATGAATCAGACATAACAATGGGTAAGGAGTGTTTTGCTGCAGCGAAACTCAGGTTTTTTGGGAAGTACGCAACCTAGGGGTAACGAAGATTTTCCAAGAAATAATTCCGGAGAGCCCGCGTGGATCGGACATCTGACCAACGGTAAGGTATAGACTACAACCCATTAGTCGTGAAAGAAGGACAGTTCATTTTACTTTAGAACATTGTTCTTGGAGAGAATCATTAAATGACAAGTTGTTAAAATTCGTGAACAAAGACGATAATTTATATTGAATCACGATTTACAGAAACTGCCAAATATGTACATTTCATCCATTGTACATATGTACCGCCGTCAAAATTCGGCCCATGCCGACTGTCACCACGCCTAATGGGGCTAATCGATGCATTCATGAGATGGGTTCAGGGGGCGGAACACATGCAAAAGGTAGATATAGTACAGTGAAGCTTTTGAAAAATTACAACTCGGGACCAGGGATCAATATTTGCTTTGGTGCAGCGTACGCTGTTAATGGATACAGCCTCATCCATTTGCATTCAGTTTCACAAAATATTCATGGGGTTTGGCGTTTTATGAACTACCCACTCCAAACCGACCCCACCCGAGTCGTCCCAGGATCAACAACCTGTTAGATGTCAGCGCCATATGTTATAATTGCTATCCAAAAATTTCATCACACCATCACTTGCTTCAGTAGCTTGATTAATTTACCATACCCACTGGGATCCAGTGGAGGATACGATAAATCAGTCAAACGGGAACCCACCTGTAGGATGTAGTACGCATTGGTGTTGACAGAAGCTTCCCAGGTGGCACTTTAATCGTCATTAATCGTCGTGCGGCTACACCTCGGTGTGCTCAGAGCGCTGGGCCACGATATATTGACTTCATTATGAAAACGAATACACATCCATCAGCGCGTCGCGTAGCGGTGACCAGCTGCATATTACACCGCCGTTGTTGGCTGTTGGTTTCTCGGTATTTTTAGCATTCGCCAAGTTATGGCGATCAGTCCGGTCAGTATGTTAGTTTGTTTGTAAACATTTTTTTAGCCCGCGATACAGGTCGCAATTTTCGAAATTATCAGAATTTTTTTTTAATGGAAGGTCTCGATGATGCGCAGAACCGATAGGTTTTGTTTTGACCTTGACCTTTACTAAGGTCAAGGTCACGTTGTAATTTTTTCAATCCTTGATATCTTCTTTACCTACAGTGCGATTTTGGAACAGTTTATAGTTCCTTGTAGCCTGTTTTATTGGCCAACTTTTCATAACATATGTCGTCAAAAATATGCGCATTTCGCCCTGTAGCCCCCACTCGATAATTTGTGATATTGTTTCACCACATTCTTCAGTCGCTTATAAAATCGACAATATGTGATCGATGGTCATATGTTGTGAGGGGCAGTGTCTACCGAATGAAGAGTTTTTATGGATGTCGATGGCGTCACTTCCGGTAACGGGCAAAAAAACGTAATTCCGCTGTACATTCGGAAGTTAACACCTCGTTTCTCCGTCGTAATGGTCGTATCGTAAAACAAATTTTGCGCCTGACGATAGTCCATGGAATTCCGAACTTGTAACTTATACATCTAATTGTATATTTCAGATAGTTTTCTCACATACGGAGCTTAAAGTAAAAAAAAACACCCACCAAAATGCATTACCATCCCAATATGTTTATTAATACTGGGTCGATTTTGAAAATGTTTCCATGAATTTGTAGGTCACTCTTCTAGTAACATTTCGTTGGCCGCATGTCAGCACGAATTATGCGTATTTTTCTCATGAATCGCACGTAATAGTTCGGATAACAGCTCAAATTGGCACGAAATTTTCGATCGTCATTTCCGGTGACGATCGAATCAAAGTTAAAACGTGACTGAAATCTGAAGTTATCGCGTCGTTTGTCCTTCGTTAATGGTCGTATCGTGAATTGGTTTACACTCGGAAGAAGCCCATTCAATTCTGAACATATGACTAAATATTGTCTGTTGTAAATAACCGACAGTACAGCGGGTGTCTCTTCTGCTGGCTTTTCATTGGTTTGTTAACAACTGCCGACTCTGCTCTATGCTCGCCTGACGGTGCGCCAGCAACTATGGCACACCGCGGTGCTATTTAATAAACTAAGCTTTTACTTGAGTCAGCCAAATCATTGTCAATATATCACGGTCCCGGACAGCATGATTTCTGTTATTAATTTGATTGCTTATAAAATCATCAATATACATGCGATGGTCATGAAAATTGGCCGAATTGTGCCAAAAATTTAAAATTCATAATAACTTGTGCAATTATAGGCCAATTGTGAAATAGTTCTAATTTCCAACGAAAATTTTACCGGGTATCTTGTTAATGGAACAATACGCGAGATTTGAAGAGTAAGCCGCTATAGAATATACATTTTGTGTATATTGACAGCGAGAACATGAACAGCTTAGAATTGTCAAAATAACCTATAGAGTGTCTAGACTTCGAAATAGTTGCTTCAATTTGCGATACCATGACTGTGTGCCTTATATATCAGGAATCTCCCCGGATGGTGGCACTGACACCTAGTGCCATCCACAACCGTATCATAAACTACACTCGGCAGCACGCGTATTTGTCTACAGGGTGTCGTAACAATGGCATCCTATAGTAACGATTAACCTGACCCGAAGAAAGGCACAGCTGCAGAAAGTGACAGTACAAAAACCACATTCACGTCTGGGACAGCTCGTGACAGTAGTAGTACAAGCGACCAACGCACTGCTGTGGCAGTCAAGCTTGGGAGTATTGTAGCAGTTGTTTGTGTTGTTATAGCCGTGAGTTTTATGCTACCAGTGCCAGTGAATTCAGCAATGAGTATGGCATGACAATACAATAACCAAATTATAATATATCATTTTGTGTTTCACAGTATGCAGTATTTCATCTGCATGGGGATGCATCTCAGGTACGCATTGGACTCTCAAAGCTCTTTACTAACAACAAAGAAATGCATTGTCTGGGCATGTACCTCTTCTTGCAGATGGTCGAAATACCTGGCACCTGTGCGTCATCAGTCAGTGGTTTCCAAATGCAGTTGATGCAAGCTGAGAAAAACAGTCAAGCAGCCCGAAATATAATTGAGAGCCTAGTGGAAGAATTGGCAGATATCAAAGAGCAACTGAAGACTGCTGAATCAGCTAAGAACACCTACATCAACGAACTGAACCAAAAGGACAAGGCCGAAATACCTGGCACATGTGTGTCAACAGTCAGTGGTTTCCAAATGCAGCTAATGCTAGCTGAGAAAAACAGTCAAGCAGCCCGAAATAAAACTGAGAGCTTAGTGGAAGAATTGGCAGATGTAAAAGAGCAACCAAAGACTGCTGAATTAGCCACAAACACCAACAGTGAGTCAACGGTCGGTGGTCTCCAAATGCAGATGACGCTAGCTGAGAAAAACAGTCAAGCAGCCGTAAATAAAATTAAAAGCCTATTGGAAGAATTGGCAGATATCAAAGAGCAATTGAAGACTGCTGAATCAGCTAAGAACACCTACATGAACGAACTGAACCAGAAGGACAAGGCATATCGTGCCGAAATCTCGCATGGCAAAGCTCTGATGGCAGAATTAATCCAGTCAGATCGAAAGCGCCAGGAGGCAGAAGCTGACGTTCAATCGTTAAATGAACAAATCGATATTTTGAGAAAAGAACTAAACCAATACGATTCCACGAATGAAGTGGCCAAAGTGAATCACTATAATATGGAAAGGCAATTGGGAGAGGCCGACTTTAGATCGCGAAATCAACAACATGAAATAGAAAACCTTAAAGTGTGGCTTGCTAGTAGTGGGATATCTGTTGTTATATTTGCCTTGATGATTGTATGTAATCGTTGTATATCAGTAACGTGGAAGGAAAATAGGAAGATAGGAAGTCCTCAGGTTTTAAACGAGTAAAAAGTATGTGAACAATTTTTGATCCGCGATACAGGTCGCAATTTTTGAAATTTTTGAACCCAGAGGATTTTTTTGACCTTGATTCGAAACTAAGGTCAAGGTCATCGAATAAGTAAAAAACTAGTATCTCGAATAACTCAGTTAATAATGGTCAGATTGCTACAAAATTCACATCATTGTGTAGCTCCGTCTAATTGAAAACTTGTTTTAATATATATGTGGACATCGAACCAACAGTTTTCCCAAGCGCCTAGTGTCGAATAATCGATAGTCCAAATGTCAACAAAAGTTTCATGAATATTTCGAACGCTTATAAAACAGTCAATACTCCGATAGAAAAACAAATTGGTTTTCCGCGACAGTTTAAGTAGGCTCCTTAGATATCATGGATGTCGATGATGTCACTTCCGGTTACAAAAGCATCAAAGTTTTAAAAAAACGACACAAGTTCAATGCTCAATACGTCCATGCTTTAGAAATAGATTTTGAAACCGTTGACATATTCTGAAAGTGTTATGTAATTGTAAACTTTTCTAAATATACGTAATTGTAAATAATGCATTGTCAAAAAAAATGGTAGCAGGTCGAAAATATCTGGTAGCAAAAATCTCTTAACTTTTTATTTTCACAATTAATTCACTAATTATCGTCCGATCGTAAACATATTTACATTTTCTAAATGCTGATACAATTACCAAACTTTCATCATTGACATATGCTATCAAAATATTCGTCGTTTTAAAAGCGCGTTGAGTTGAAAAAGCAAATTTCCCTTAGTCAATTTTCGTCAAATTTTGGATTGCTAATAAAATATTAAATATCAGTTCAATAGTCATAAAAATTAGCTCAGTTGTTGACATGAACAGCGCGAATCTGATCCCCAAATTTTAATGCTATCGGTTGCCTCACTTCCGGTCCTAAAAGAATCAAAGTTAAAACGGGGCTGAAATATGAGGTTATCGCGTCGTTTGTCCGTCGTTAATGGTCGTATCGTGTATTTGTTTACACTCAAAGGAAGCCCATTCAATTCTGCACATAGATAGAAAGGTTTCTGCTCTAAATACCCCCCAAAATACTCACAAAGTAAGCTTAAAGTACATCGGATATCACTTCTGCTGGCTCTTCATCGGTTTGTTGACAGTAGCAGCTGAACAAAGATCGCCTCTGCTCTCTGCTCATCTCACGGCACGCGGTCAAGTATGGTACGCCGCAGTACTATTTAATGCACTAAGCTTTTCCTTGAGTCAGCCAAATCATTGTCAATATATCATGGCCCCGTACAGCATGATTTCTTTGATAATTTTGATTGCTATTAAAATCATCAATATACATGCGATGGTCATGAAAATTGGCCGAATTGTGGTTGCCATAAATCTTGGCCAAGTGTATAGAGCCACTGTAGAATTTAACATTTAAAAAAAATTTGTATGATGTTGGTGAAGGAGAACTGGTTAATGATGACAATGATGATAATGATTAGTACGATTGTAATGATGCATATGATGGTCAAAACGCCTTCAGTTGAACATCTTTTCACGGTGACATATTTCATAACAATTTCTAATGATTAAAATACGATAATTTATGTTCGATAGTCACAAAAACTGGATCAACTGCTGTCATGTACAGCGTCATCTTTATCGTTAAATTTGAGAGATGTCAATGACCTAACTTCCTGTTCAGAACGCATTAAACTCTTAGCGAAATTGAATTCAGAAGATGGATGACAATGACCTCACTTCCGGTTCGGAACGCATTCGATTCACAGCGAAATTAAATTCAAAATTTAACGTGCTGTATCTCCTTTGTTTATGGTTTTCAATCGCAATCATCCTTCATCGCTGCGTTGTTAATACTGTATTGTCTTTAACATAATAATGGTGCATGTAATATGATGATTCTAATGTTTATTTCATGATCATGTTACCATCACTGTATGCCTATGGGTATGCAGACTGTTGTTGCACAGCATAAATAGATAGGCCAGGATATATCAATCGAAAAACAAAGTAATCAAATTATTGATTTACTAATTATCTTTGGTTGTATACTTAGATAGGTGATACAGGAAATACATATGCTCCAAAAAACTATTTATAAGCTCTCACTTTGCAATGACTTATCACCTAAAGAACAACATACCAACAATTATTTATACTATAGTCATAACTTTCTGATTGAACCTTTGACAATATAAGCACAGGGGTTTGTTTTGTTAATTAGTAGGTTCACAATCACACAATTTTTGTGTATTTTGCATTTACAACATCTATAGTTGTGTGGTATTTGCTTTAATTGACCAGGTACACACACCTAATTTCCTTTTTGCTAGTCCTAGTTTGCAATTTGTGTCTGGGCAGGGCTGTGAATATAATGTGGTGTTTTATGCATTCAGATCTCAATTTCCCTCCAGATATAAAGCCGCATAGATATGAATATAATGTAGTCTTGTCTGTACTCAGATCGCAATTTCCCTTCGGATATAGTCTTTGGGCAGGGCTATGAATACAATGTGGTGTTGTCTGCACTCATATCTAAATTTTCCCCAAAAAAGTATCTAGGCAGTGCTGTGATTCAATACAATGTTAGCTGCACTCAGATTTCATTACTCCTTAGGATGTAACGCTTCTGGGCAGTGCCAAGATTGTGATACGATGTTGCCTGGTCCTTGGTGTCAATTTCCCTCTAACTCTGGGTATAAAGTCTCAAGGATTATAATCCATTTCGTTGCAATAACATACATGCAATTTAGGCTATCATTGTGTTTAAATTCTAAAATGATATGTTGCATCACCTGGCTTGATCCATCTTTTGTGTCTCTCTCGACCAGTCGAAGGCCCATGAACACAGGACTGGAACAAATCACCGAACCCAGAATGAAAATTTTGAATGTGGTCGAGGATTGAGAGCCACTTGTCCAACACCAGCTGTCCATTTCCAGTGGGGCTTGACATTGCATTGCGATACAGATGGTTTACAACGCTTCAATATCCGCCAGATCTTATAAAAAATTATAGGAAAAATATCAAGCATCCAAATGGAGGATATTTCAGGATCACCAGAGCAGGACCACAGTCATTCTCTTTTTCCTGAAGAGGCGAGTCAAACAACAATGCTTCCAGATCCTGAAACTGAGCACTACGTAGTTGTTTATAAAACAAATGTATGTGAAAAACTTAAATTTTCAAATCCAAGCAGCTATACTCGTTGATGTATTTTGGATACCATGTTACATTTTGTTATTAGCAGTGATTAGAGGATTAGCTGAGTCGAATATATTCTGTTGATGATTTCAAAAGAAATGGATTTCTAAACATTTACATATACGCCACTTATTTTCACTGCTTGGGTTGGTGGGAGTGGGGGTGTCATTTTGATACATTACAATACTACGTCAGCTCACCTTTTGGTGCTTGCTTTTCTCCGATGATTAGACCTCCTGGCTGTTGGCGAGTTTGTATTACCTCTCGTGAATATGGTAGGAACAGCAGTTGGGAGAATATTCCGGGAACATTAGAACCCATATCCGAGTGCATCTCTCGCTGTGAGTGCCTGGTCAAAACATTCAAGTTCAAAATGCTTGCTAGACGCTGCATAAAAACGAGTACTTGTTCTGCTCCTGAGGTAAACTGATTAATCGAACACTTATTAGAAATATTCGAACAATTCACGGCAACAAGGCGCTTCCACATGACTGATCCAGACTAAACAAGTTATAAATTCACAGTTGACAACGTGGTTTCTATGGAAGCTTATTTGGGCGGCTGAACCTGGGTTAATCCATACTGGAAACCAGTATGCCGTGGAGTTAAGGGCTACTGGGAAACGATCGACTGAGTGAGTTTCTCAGGATGCAGGCTGTTGTAAAAGCGATAAACAATGAGGTGACCTGCTTGACTGGGAAAAAACCTAAAGAAGCTATAAAGACAAAACGAGTTGCACAAAAGCCCTCTTCCGGCGTACCAGGGTGCCTGCTGGGGCTTAAAGAGAAACAAATTGTCCCTCTGGTGTTAGCGTTCACTACCTCTACCAGCCAGGTGAGCTGGAGCAAGACCGCCGTCGTCGTGCCACTGACACTGGTTTAAACCACCCTACCCATGCTCTAAGATTGCACTCCAAGCACTTGAAAAATGTAATGAATTTGGCCGCGTATACAATGAGATATTTGCTAGAATTACACCCAAATCACCCCCAGTCCCCGCACCAAGCAAAGCAGCCCCAGACCCCGCAACAAGCAAATCACCCCCAGTTCCCTTTACCTAGCCTTAAATTCAAGAATACTAAGTGGTCTGTTAAAATCTATTTGCGTGGATGGGTGATGAACATCCCTGAGTCTCAGCCCCTCGGCGTGGACGCTCTAATGTTCCTTAAGATGTGTGCGTCGGCAGATGCGTAAAGTTTTGACTGATGAGCTGAAAGATCTGAACGGAATCAAGTGTCAATTTGCCCTTAAAGTAAGACTTATGAAGCACACCGATGATGGCAGCACTCAGTATGTTGAGCCTGTATTGCCTAATAAGCAGCAGCTGGTTCTCTCCTCAGTGTGGTGCACCAGAGCAATGCTAATATCCAAGAGCAGTTGGAGTGGACAAATAAAGGTTCTGGCTAGGAGTTTGAGACAGTCACAACTCTGTGGATTGATATTGCTCACTACCAGTCTTTAAAAGGTGGTTCCTACCTACCACTACCGAGTGCACTGGCAGCTAAGAAGGCGATCATAAACATAAATAAAAAGGACGACTACTACGTCCTATGGTCTATTGAATCCGCTCTGCACCCTGTCCCTGAGAACCCACATCGACCATCTAAATATAACATTCAGGGTCTGTTAACTCTGCTGGAAAATAAAGGCGTAGAATATCCAACACCAGTGTCGCATATTGAGAAGGTATAAAAACATGCTAACCTAGCCTTGAATGTCTTTGTCTGGGATAGGGAGGCAACTATCATACACCACATGAGTAAACAGCCTGGTCCACGTAGATACCTCATGCTAATTGATTGCACACTAATCAAAGATTTGAACCGCTTGCTGTATAATCAGAGTAAACACAAAGAGCGCAAATTCTTCTGTGAGGGATGCCTACATTGTTATACTACTGAAAAACTGCTCTATGTACACAAGCCTTGGTGTATGGGGATAGGGCAAACTGCTGTGCGAGTTGACAGGCCTAAGGAAAGGAGGAATATATTGTCCGTCCAGAACTGGCAGAAGCAGCTGTCTGCCCCATATGTTATCTACGCCGACTTTGAGGCGCTCATAGTGAAACTTCCAGGCCCTGCACTTGATGCTACTCAGAGAAACACGCAGAAAACAAAGGAACATGAACCATGTGGTTACGGCAATATTGTTGTTTGGTGTGATGGTCAGACCGAACCTCCTGTGGTGTATAAAGGAGGCAACACTGTTGAGAAATTCTTGCAAGCCCTGCAATAGGAAGAGCACAATATCAAAGCAGTTCTGTCAAAACCTGTTCCCATGCGCGTGACGCGAGAGGATAAAAGAGTGCACAAGGCAGCAACCCATTGTCGTGTGTGTAAATAAGAACTGGGCAGGGACTCCTTCCGCGATCACTGTCATATAACAGGTAAGTATAGGGGACAGCCCACAATGCATGCAACCTAAAGCTGTGGTTGAATCCCAAGACGACAGTCGTGCATGTAGTATTCCGTAACCTATGGGGCTAGGACTCCCACCTCTTAATGCAGGTTATAAGCAAGGAGGAAGGAAAGAGCAACTGTATCCCAAACAATATGGAGAAGTATATATCCCTATCGATCAGACAGTTACGCTTTATTGACAGTGTACAGTTCCTCCTGGCCTCGCTTGACATGCTGGTGTCTGCACACAACCCAGACGCCTTTGCAGTGAAGTATGAGCTTGATGAAAAGAAACACCGTCTGCCACTGCGCAAGGGAGTGTATTCCTATGAGTTTATGGATGGCTGGGATAAGTTTGATGCCTCTCTGCCGCAAATCCAGGAGTTCTACAGCAAGCTCTCTGAGCAAGGCATATCTGCTGCAGACTATGAACATGCAAAAAGGGCATGGGACGTATTTGAGTGTAAAAACATGGGCGACTATCATGACCAGAAAGTCTTGAACGTGTTCGGGTGGAAAAATATGGGCGACTATCAAGACCTGTAGCTGCGCACCGATCTACTACTCTTAGCTGATGTATTTGAGATATTCCGCAAAACTAGTCTTAAACAGTATGGTCTGGATCCAGCTCACTGCTATACCAGTCCTGGTCTTTCACCGGATGCGCTTCATAAGAGCATGGCCGTAGAGCTAGAGTTACTCACCGACTATGACAAACACCTATTCATTGAGAAGGGCCTGCGCAGTGGGAAAAGCATGGTATCACGTCGCCACGCTAAAGCTAATAACCCGTACGTGGAGGGCTTTGAGCAGGATAAGCCAGCGAGCTATATCTAGGACCTTGACGCTAACAACTTGTATGGATGGGCGATTAGTCAACCTCTACCTGTTGGGGGTATTGAGTGGGTTGAGCGTCCAGGTACTTCAAATGCAAAATCATCCTGATAACGCCGACTACGGATATATTCTCGAAGTTGATCTGGAATCTCTGGGAATAAGGCTTACCAATATACACTGTGCGCTTGTATTCAATCAGAGCCCCTGGATGGAGCCTTACATTCGCATGAACGCAAACCTATGTAAGGTTGCTACTAGTGACTTTGAGATAGACTTATACAAGCTTATGAATAACTCCGTAAAACAATGGAGAATCTTAGAAAGCGAGTCGACGTCAAGATTGTGCGCTCGGCAGAAGAGGAAAAAATACGCAGGCTTGTGGTCAATTCGCCTATGATCGACATAGTATTTGATGATGATTTAGCAGCCCTTCATATGCATAAGACTCACTTAGTGTTAAAACGTCCGGTGTATGTAGGTATATGTATACTTGATATCCCAAAGCACCTGATGTACGACTTCTATTATAATACAATGAAGTCAAGATATGGCACTAACCTTGGCTGCTATACACAGACACGGAGTCACTGCTTATGGAGATCCGCACAGCTGATGTATATGCAAACATGCAAGTGGACCTCTTTGATACCAGCAACTATGATCCTTCCCATCCCTTGTACAGTATTGTAAGTAAACAAGTGTTAGGAAATATGAAAGATGGGTGTGCTGGTGTTTCTTATTAAGGAGTATGTTGGTCTTAGGCCTAAAATGTACTCGATCCTGATGTCTGACGAGGGCGAGATTAAAGTGAGTAAAGAAAATTGTACGCAATGCACAGTACATGGAGTCTCTATTCACAAAGAAGCAGCTCTGTCAGGGAATGAACATGCTACGCAGTGATGGTCATAAGATAAATGGGCTACACGTCAACAAGGTGTCACTCCCTCTGTTTGATTCTAAAAGATGGATAGCCACAAACGGTGTAGACACCTTGGCCTATGGAAATGCTAGTTAACCGACAAACTAATATGGCGAAGTCGGACGCGTTTGGGGGCCAGGCCCGACGCGCCTTTCTCTTGACGTAGGGTGAGTACGTGAGCAAAAATCAAAAACATGTATAAGCTGTAATTAAGGGAATGGTATAGATAAGAGGTGTTCCAGAACCCCCATTCTCTATACTACTACAGAAGACAAACGTAGTCATTACCATGCAACATACACTTATTGTTTAACAAAATATGTAGATCACATCGCAGGCTTATAGATATCATTCTGGTGAAAGGTGCCATAGGCCTGTCGATTCACTTGTCTAAGTTCGCGTTGAACTAGTTGATCAGATATGTGCAAGTAAATGTTTTATTGCTCTATTCAAAAGTCGCTTTCCAAGCTCCAAAATCTGGGGTGTAAAACGATTGCAAACAACAAAACACTGCGTTTGTAGGAAAATTAACTTCATATGGTCCTAGAGCAGTGATCACACTTAGTACGTACATTCTACATTGGGCAATTACTATTGATATATCTTTCCAAAGACATCAGACTGAAGCCAATCCACACCGCTAACTCCGACGTTGGCATCAAGACCACAATAATATAAAGTACGAATCCTGCTTGTTGGCAAATTTCAAGTAGCGCAATTTGAAGAAATCATTTCAACGACAAAAACGTCACAACAATACATGCAGTATGTTTAGCTGTAAATAGTAATTCTAGGAAAATACTACCAATATGCCAACCTATCACATAAGTCTCCGACTGTGAAGAGCTTTGTAAATTAGTTCTGTCTCATATTCTATTAATCATATTGACTCTATATATCCCTTTCACCAAATAGGCCTGCACAAATATCTTGGCAGTTTTCGTATGAAAGAGCGAAAATAGCAAGGCTACAATGGATGTTTCCAGAGTACTCTACCAGGCCAAGAATAACCATCTCTCCATTCTGAATGGCTTCAGCTCGTTGAAAAAGACTTGCTCGTGTGCCGTCAAAGGCTATATCACCAATGAATGTTCCATACAGCCATCCACGACTCGCCATAAGCCTGGATATCAGTAGACTCGGTGTTGAGCCTGTAATACGTGGATTAACATCCGGAATATACTTGGTGCCATTCTTGTCAACAAGGACGTCAATTCCTGCAACTCCAAAGTAACCAAACTGGTGCAGCTTGTCAATAACAGGATCAACGGTTGGTTGTAGTGAGTCAATGAGTTGTGGTTGAGCAGATATGTCGATATGTGCCCCGGCCCATAACCCATTTTCATGAAATTTACTCTCCGTAACTCCGAGCCACCTCTTTTCACCCTTTTTGTTGATATAAATTATGGCATTATAGTTACCAACAATGTTTTCAATCTTGTCGTACACGATGATACATGCTTTGGGCTCAATACGATGAATACGGGCTGTAATCTGGCGGTACTCGGCCGCGTCAGTAGCGAAAAATACACTGTTGCCGCCTGCTCCAATTGAGGTTTTGACCACACAGGGGTAACTCGGGTTGCTAGGGTCCTGTAAAGCTGCATTACATCGCGTGAGTTGAGGAAGTGTACTCTTTGAAGACAAGGTATAATGCACAAGGGGGTCAATAGCATGCAGGTGCTCAGGTAGGTGCTCAATGGGAAAGGTTACTAGATGTGGTTTATTGATCTCTCCCAGCAATCCCCATGTCCACAATGCTTCAATCCCAAGCATACGCTTCCAATGTTGAATTAATTCGGCACACGGATGTGTGTCAGCGTACACACCGAGGAATGATCCGGTAACACATGTATGTCTTTGCGACGTCAGTTTGTTAGAATAACTAGTTGGAACAACAAAACGGTCGCATTTGTTGTATCGACCCTGATTGTTACAGAAAAAATCGGACACCTTGACGCCATCACTGTAGTGCTCATTTGCAGTGACGTTACGGGGAATCAACAGTGCTCCTTCTGGGACGTCTTGTTGGTAGAGATCAGAGTATGTCAGAAGTACTCGATCCATCCTGTAAATGACCACATTGTAAATGTACATGTATCGGCTCAGCTATCAACATTTACCATTAAATCACAGTACAAACTGTTCAAGGAACACACTATTCCTGTCCAATGTCTTAAAGCACACATCTAGTTATTCATCCCCGCCTCGTCCGGATACTTGGTACAGCTATTACATACGTCGAGGCTATTGCACACACATTCGTTACCTCTGCCAAATTAATGAGCTGTTTCTTTATAAAGGAAGCCCTTTACTGAAGGACATTCTAAACTTGGAATTCAATTCAAATTTACTCGCAGACTTATTTTATATGTACGGCATAGGCGGCCGTATGAATGCATGAATAAGTGGTTATTTGTCTCGTGATACAGATCGCAATTGTCAATATATTTTCGAAATTATTATTTTTAAATGGAAGGGGTAATTAGTGCGCAAAACCCAGAGGTTTTGTTGTGATCTTGAACGCAAACTAAGGTCAAGGTCATCGAAACAAATTTTAAATCATTAATTTCTCCCTTGAAATTAATTCGATCCCACAACTAAAACAGATTATTGCAGCTAATGGAATTGTAAGCGTTTTTTATACATACAATTAATTGTAAGATTTCCATGATGATAAAGCTTATTATGATAACAATGATGCCCAGGACTATTTTGTGTGATGAAGATAATTCCAAAGATAACCTTGATGATTATAATGGTGATTATGATGGCTATGATAAAAAAAATGTCGTCTATATTCGCCAAATTCCCCCATGTACCCATGGGCCGATTTTTAACTTGGCAGATCGCTTCGCCAAGTTATCTTGGTTAGTCGCGTTTGTGGCTATGTATGTGTGTATGTATGTATTTTGATTTCAGAATTTTGTTTTTCAATCGTTAGGCGTTAATAATGCGCAGAACCCAGAGGTTTTGTTTGACCTTGACCTTGAAATAAGGTCAACTTCAACGAAAATGTGAAAATCTAAAATCCCAAATAACTCCGGATAGTATCACTCGATTTTTTTTAAAATTTACACCATATTGTAGTAGGTTAATGCAATTGCCAACTTTTTGCTAAATATATCGCGCTGTAAAAATTCAATAGTTTTCCTAAGCGCCTAAGGTCGTAAAAACGTGGTATCAGTCCAAATTTTAAGAAAAATAACTCCAGAAATTCAGTTGCCTATAAAACAATTAATACAATTTTGAATGTTTTCAGTGACACGGTTAGTTACATCGAAAATTTTTTTGGTTGGTGATGTCGTCATTTCCGGTCACGAAATCATCAAAGTTTTCAAAAAAATGACACAAGTTCAATGCTCAATACGTCCATGCTTAAAGGTTCGATTTTAAATCAGTTCATTTATTCTGAAAGTGTAATGAAATTGTAAACTTTTTCTATATATACTTAATTCTGGTAGCCAAAATCTCTAAACTTTTTAATTTCGCATTTAATTCACTAATTATCATTTTCTAAAAGCTGATACAATTACCAAACTTTGTTAATTGACATATACTATCAAAATACTCGTCGTATTCAAAGCGCGTTGAGTTGGAAAATCAAATTTCACTTAGTCAATTTTCGTCAAATTTTCGATTGCTTATAAAATCGACAATATGCGTTCGACGGTCATAAAACGTCATTTCCGGTCACGAAAGAATCAAAGTTAAAATGGGACTGAAATATGAAGTTATCGCGTCGTTTGTCCGTCGTGAATGGTCGTATTGTGAATCGGTGTACTCTCGAAGGAAATCCATTCAATTCTTAACGTATGACATAATATAGTCTGATGTAAATAACCGACAGTTTTCTCACAAAGTAACTTTGAAGCACAGTGGGTGTCATTTCTGCTGGCTCTTCATTGGTTTGTTAACAACAGCCGACCTGTCGCGCAGCACAAAGGTCGCCGCTGCTCCGTGCTCGACTCGCGTGGCGCGGAAAGTATGGCACGCCGCGGTACTATTTAATAAAATATGCTTTTCCTTGTGTCAGCCAAATCATTGTCAATCTATCATGGACCCGGAAAACATGATTCCTTTAATAAATTTGATTGCTTATAAAATCATCAATATACATGCGAGGGTCATGAAAATCAGTTGTATTGTTGTTGCCAAAAATTTAAGATCCTATAAAAACTCGGTAAATTATGGGCCGATTCTGAAATTTTTCGAACTTCTTGATACAGTTCGCCAAATTCCCCCATGTATTCATGTGCCTCTTGTATGTTTGTTTGCATTCGCCAAGTTATGGTGATCAGTCCGGTTTGTATGTTTGTTAACTTGGCGAATGCTTTCGCCAAGTTATGTTCGTCGGTCGCGTTTGTTTGTAAACTTTTTTCGCAGGCAATTCCGGTCGCAATTATTGATGAAATTTAGAAAAAAAAAATTCAAAAGGTCGGCAACAATATTGTCAAGAACTCAGACTCTTTTTTTTACCTTGACTTTAAACTAAGGTCAAGGTCATCGAAAATGTGAAAATAAAAAATACCCAATAACTTTCACTCGATTTTGAAAAAAATTACACCATCTAGTAGGTTAATGCAATTACCAACCTTTTGCTATATATATCGAGTTGTAAAAAATCAATAGTTTTCCCAAGCGCCTAAGGTCGAAAAAACGTGGTATCAGTCCAAATTTTAAGAAAAATAACTCCAGAAATTTAATTGGCTATAAAACAATTGATAACCGTCCGAAGGCAACAAAAATTTTGTTGAATGTTGTCAGTGACACGGTTAGTTGCATCGTAAAATTTCATGGTTGTTGATGACGTCATTTCCGGTCACGAAAGCATCAAAAAGATCAAAAAATGACACAAGTTCAATGCTCAGTACGTCCATGCTTTATGGTTTGCTTTTAAAACAGTTTACAAATTCTGAAAGTGTAAAGTAATTGAAAACTTTTTTCTAAATATACTAACTTGTAAATGATGTATTGTTAAAAACATAGTAGCAGGTCGAAAATATCTGGTGGCCAAAATCTCAAAACAATAATTTCGCATTTAACATTTTCTAAAAGCTGAAACAATTACCAAACTTTGACATATTGACATAATTGACATATGCTATCAAAATATTCTTCGTTTTCAAAGCGCGTTGAGTTGAATAAACAAATTTCACTTAGTCGATTTTCGTCAAATTTTCGATTGCTTATAAAATAATAAATATCAGTTCAATAGACATAAAAATCAGCTCAGCTGTTGCCATCGACAGCACGAATAGCCTTCTCATAAACTCAGATGATAAAAAATGTGGTGGCACGAACATTGGAAACAAAAGTAAAATGGACTCACTCGGGATTCAAACACCGGCCTCTCGCATGGAAAACAAAAGCTCTGCCGCTACGCCACGAGTTACATACGCTACGAGCTTTGTTGTTTCACCGTATAATAAGTATACTGGGTGCCAACAAAAGGTAAAACCTTTCTTTCTTCATAACTTGAAGTTGGAAATAATGCAGTTTTAATTTAATTATAGAATGCAAAAATGTCTTATAGCAAAAATCTGTTAAATTCGTAATTGACAACCCAATTATCGTCCGATCTGAAAGCTGAAACCACTAACAAACTTTTATTATGACATGTTCTATCAACATGTTCGTCGTTTTTGATGCGCTTACAACTGTCGTAAATATTTCAATCGCTTTTATAATGGTAAATATCAGTTTGATAGTCATAAAAATTGGGTCAATTTCTGTCCTGGACAGCGCAAATCGAATCTTGAAGTTTCATGTGTGTGGATAGCATCATTTTCGGTACGGAACGCAATGATGCTCCAGCGAATGATAAATCGGTAGTGATTGTCATCATAGGGATTCACCCAGAGCCGGTTTATAATTCTGCGAGTTCTCTTGGAAGATTTTGTCTTAGCAGTTGTTAAACTTACTTTGAATGCGATGATTGTATCGTAATTTTGTTTTAGCTCGTCGCCAAGTTCATCAATTGGTAAATTGAATTCTTCTTTTAAAGTTGGTCAGCTCTGAAATAAATCTTTTTTGTCTCGCGATGCAGATCGGAAGTTCAAATATATATTCAAAATGTTTTTTTCGGGTGGAAGGTGTAATTGATGCACAAAAACATCAAGGTTTTGTTTTGTTTTGTGATGAAGGTAATTCTGAAGATAACCTTGAGGATAAGAATGGTGATGGTGATGATTATGATAAGAAAATGTCATCAAAGTTCGCCAAGTTCCCCAATGGGCCTATCTGTTAAACGTTGGTCAGCATCTAAATAAGTTAACTTTTCTTTGTTTTGCCAAACAGATCGCGTAATTGATGTGCTGAACCCAGAGGTTGTGTTTTCTGAACTTGACTGCAAGCTGAGTTCAAGATCCCCGAAAGGTATTTTAAATCATCAATATCTCATTGGAAAATGATTTTTATAGCTAATTGAATTGTAAACTTTTCCTAAGTAATTGTACGTTTTTTTGTGGGTTGTGGAATTTTTTGATCCGCTATAAAAGTCACATATTTTATTTTTAAATGGATAGTCTGGATGATGCACAGAACACAGATATTTTGATTGACCTTGACTTCAAAGAAGGGTCAAGGTCATTGAAATAGTGAAAATCTGGGATCCCGAATATCTCCGTGGCTAAGGGTCCGTTTTTCACACATTGTATATCATTTTGTAGCTTAATTCAATTGCAAATCTTTTTATGCATATTTTGTTGTAACGAATAAACAGATTTCCCAAGCGCCCCGGGTCGACAATTGTGGTATCAGTCCAAATGTCAACAAAAGTTTTGTGAATATCATTAATATATGTTCGATGGTTATACAAATGGAGCCGCATGTTCTCAGTTCCGTCAGAAGATTTCATGGGTGTCGATGACGTCACTTCTTGTAACGAACGCATCAAAGTTTCCGACATTTTCTGTCCAAACTTTCATAATTTACATATTTTATCAAATTTTTTCGTAAAATTTTCCATTGCTTATAAAATAGTAAATGTAGGTTCAATAGTCATAACAATTGTTAATATGATAAATGTTTTCGCACGACGATACCCCATACTATTCCGAACGTATGACTAAACATCTAATTATATATTCTCAATAGTATTCTTAAAGCACAAAAAAGCACCCAAAATCCATTAAGACCCCGATATCTTCATAAATACTGGGTCGATTTTGAAAATGTTTCCATGTAGTTGTAGCTAAGATTTATGGTAATATTTAGTCTGCTGCTTGTAATTGAATTGTGCGCAGTTTTTCCATGAGGCGCAGGTAAAATTTAGGAAAGCCGCAAAAACTGGCAATTAAATTTTAACTGCTGATTAAATCGACAATATGCGTTCGATGGTTGTGAAACTTCAGTCAAATGTTATCATGGACAGCGTCAGTGATAGAATATATCAATTATAAAAGGTTCATAATTACTTAAGATTTCAGATAATTGGTTAATTAATTGCGAAATTACAAAATGTACAAATTTTGGCTATGATAAATTCTCGACCTGCTCGAATTTTTTTCAATATGCTTTATTTACATGATCATCTATTTGAAAAACGTTTCATTTACATGTAAAAGTTACACCCAGGGATATATTACGAACTAAACTTGTGACTATTTTGAAAAGATTTGGTGCCTTTGTAAACAGAAGTGATGTCATCGACATCCATGAAATCTTTGGATGCGACTGCAACTGTCACTGAGAACATGTGACAAAATCGTTAGTACAATCGGACATGTATTAACGGTTTTACAAGCGCTTGAAACATTCATGAAATTTGTTTTGACATTTGGACTGATACTATGATTTTTCGACCGAGGGCGCTTGAGAAAACTATTTACTTTTTACTTAAATATATTTACAAAAAGATGTAAATTTTATAACGTGGCCTTGAACTTTTTGGTGAATTTTAAAACAAAATCTCCCGGTTCAGCGCATTATCGATGCCTTAAGATTAAAAGAAAATTCACAAAAATATTGAAAATTGCGACCTGTATAGCTAGGCAAAGAAAGGTTTACAAACAAACAGACACAAACGTGAAAGCCTAAATATGTCTGAGCAGATGTGAACTTGGCGAATTGCTTCTGCCAAGTAATCTGCAACTTTACTGCAACCAAGCTTATGTAAGCTGGCTCCAATATATGTTTCCTCCGAAACAATTATATTAACTCACCCTTGAGGCCGGTACACGATCGCCAAGTAAAACACCAAATGCACACCGTGCTGACGTATGGCATGGAAGCTTTTAACTGCTTGTTTAATCTAACAGTGTACTTATGACTGTACGTACGACTGCTTCACTGATCCACAGCACGCTGAAAACACCTTCTATGATATAAACAAACCGTGACATGAATGTTAATGCCCACTTGTGTTACGTTTAATGGATGTTCTGATACTTTTTGTTGTAAGCGTTTGGTCACAATTCCAAACGAGTTCGCCAATTTTATATATCAGCAACATTATTGCTCACCAAGTCAGGTGTTCTGACTGTGGGCCGTTTGATAAGGTCAACCACAGCCTGCTGACCCACAAACTTTACAACTACGGTATTCGAGAAAAAGTCAACACCTGGATTACGAATTGGCTCAGTGACAGAACCCAAGTAGTAGCTGTGGAAGGGGAGTCATCGAGTAAAGGCAGTGTTGAATCTGGAGTGCCACAGGGCTCAGTAATCGGGCCAAGTTTATTCCTATATTACATCAACGACCTCCAAAAAAACCTACCCTCAACCATTCGACTTTGTGCAGACGACACCATTGTTTATCTTACCATCACATCAGCAACGTCCTTAGAGTCATCAACAAGAGGCAAGCCTATCAAGACAACATACACCCTTCACAGACATCAGCGTGAAGAGTTAAAAGATGCCAAGTACCTTGGAGTGACTATATCTAACACTCTGAAATGGGAAGTCCATATAAACAACATTGTGGAGAAAGCCAACAGGGCACTGGGCTTCCTACGAAGAAATTTGAGAATATCGGCAACCAACATCAAGGAAATGGCGTACTTCTCCCTCGTCAGACCGTTGTTAGAGTATGCAAGCACTGTATGGGATCCTGCATCCATCGTGCAAATTAACAAACTCGAAATGGCACAACGTCGAGCCGCGAGATACGTCACAAACCGAAGGCGAAACACTTCAAGTGTAACAGACATGATCCAAAAGCTAGGTTGGAAATCATTACAACAGAGAAGGAAGGAAGCCAGGCTGGTAATGATGTACAAGATTGACCGAGAACTGGTAGCCATCAGGAAAGATATGTTATTACCACCAAGGAGGATAGGTCGAACAACACACAGCCGATCGTTCCAACTGATCGCCAGTCGCATTGACACAAGGAAGGCATCTTTCTTCCGAAACACCGTGCGCGATTGGAATGCCTTGCCTCCTGATATAGTGGAATCAATGTGGACATTGACTAGAATAACTCTTGCATTTGTGCTGGGGCTACAAGTAAAATAACGAGTATACCATAGCGTTTAGTGAGGTACAATTAGGAAAATTTAATTTCTGACGTGAATTTGATAGTGAAATAGAGGTCAGTCGATAGACAGTGATGTCGTCATAATCAGCGATGTGACATCACACTTATTAGCCCTATATATGTAAGTTTTACAATAGTCCTATTTGTGGTTGTCGATATATAACCCCCAGACATAACTATGTGCTACATAAGGTGCACAAATGCGAGTGAAGTGATTTGATGTCACACTTCCGATTCCGCGGTTCCGAATATGATGTTGACTTCATGGACGCGTTGGTTCTTATCGAAAATTAAATCAATTGTTCCTTGACACGCGACCAAACATAACGCCACATTCTAAATATGTCATGAAAACAGATAAGCAAACAGACCTGATGAACGACCCTGAATAAATTTATACATCCCAGGTGGCGACAGATATTAACCTGTGCAAATTTACCTTACGATTCCTGATATTGTCTACATCATAGCTCCAGTCCTTCCCCAGACTGAGACGTTTAGCAAATCATGATTAATTGCTATAATTTCGCCATAGTCTTTGACAATATACTTGAAGTAAATTGTAACATATATTCATCGTCGCTTTTATATTTTTTAAGAAACTTAAAAGGGTTTTCAATGCTAGCTATGCAACACAGACGAACTATGATGGACGTGAATCTCATATCGCTTTTATCATGGAGTCATAAAGTGATGGCAATTGCTTATGCAGTTCGCCGCGCCGAGAGCATGATGAATCGGCAGATTCTTGCCAGCTCTTATCAGTTATCTTGGGATCGAGGCAGCGGCGTTAATACCCCGGTAAAACTCACAATAACGGATCAGCCGTCAACAGCGACAGCCACGGCGGAGCGGGAAACCGCCTATGCACCCTAGCTTTAACCCATATTAAATATTCGAGCTGCCTATGATAACTTATGTTTTGAACTGAATAGATCCGACACAACTAGACTTTATACGATAGATGAGTATTTCATATGGATGGCTTTTGATAGAAATAACATTTTGCTAAATTAGACTGTTAATCTTCAAACGCTTCATTTATCTCATATGCTACACCTTACCCTGATTAGACTACCTACCGTAGTTAACTGTTTAAGATTTCTTGTCGGAGATGGAGAACATTCTGGTGTAATTAAACAAGTCACCTCCGAGTGAACACAGGCTATGTTGTATAACAATCAATCCACGAATTCAATTTTAACACGGTATGTGTAAAATAATATGCTGGTATTTTTTCCAGAGATTAATTGCATAGTATCTTATATTGCCCTGCTATGTATATTTTGGCTATGATTGGGGTATTCTATCATATGTGTAAACGAGACAATCTTGATTGAAATCTATTGCGTCCACCTATAACGAGTAGACCATGAATATCATGATAACAGTTACCAGTCCTTCGCCGAATCACCACATACCTAGATCTGATTATTTGCTCTATGTATTGGGCTTGTAGCACTGGATTATTAAACGTCTGTATTTCAGGGTGGCGATGGAAACTGTGAATAAAGTGCCCATATATGACTGTAATTGACGGGGCTATCCCAGAACCTGATATATTCAGACAGGGTAACCTCAGTGGCCTGGATCAGAAAAAACAATGTGCATGTTGAGCGCGTGGCATTACTTGACATGTTGACGGCGCAGCTAGTGTCTGAACACCTTGGCAAGCGGGTGCTTTCAACTGTCAGGAAGTGGTGTGTGTCGTCAACATTAAGCATCTCAGTTTGTTTAGCCCATGGTGAAGCGGTACAAATTGGGTTCCCGAAATCTAGAGTACATCTTAGTATAATAGATATTTTGCGGCCAGGTGTATTTCCTGCATTCACTGATTTGGTTCAACCTGACATATTTCCTTCAGTTAGACAGTATACACCATTGATTGTAATGATCCTTTTCAATGTGGTAATTTGTATTAGAGTAGGAAGGTCATGTCTAAACTATTTCAATATTTATTTTATATCATACCCAGCAAACACATAACGTTCCGCTAACGTCAGTGTTAGTTACAGCCCATATAGCACTACAACACTGGCCCAACACTGGCTTAACCGTTGGCACAAAGTCGGCATAGTGTTCTAACAATTAGGCGGACATGGTTGAAGTGATGTAGCTGTAGGTTCCATGGGCATAAATAAATAATGCAGAACAATGTGTTTTTCACTGAATCATCATATTGAGGAGAAGCTTAGACACTTACATGCTGGCTCGTTTCCTTTCAGGCTCTCTAGTGCTATCACACACACACACACACACACACACACACACACACACACACACACACACACACACACACACACACACACACACACACACACACACACACACACACACACACACACACACACACACACACACACACACACACACAAACAAACAAACAAACTTAGAAGCCTGCAACAGAAATATGGTGGTTACAGTTTCAATATCTACCTTTCTTCTTCTGGTCACGAGATTTTCTCCCTCCATTCCTGTCACTAGCTCCCAGCCGCTTTTCTTGATGCATTCCTCAACATCTGCCTTCTTAACCGACAGCTTTTTAGCAGTATCTGATTAAACCATTTATGCAGGTTATTGATAATATTGCAAGAATAATGTTAAGTATGGCAACTGAATATTAACATTAATCTACTAACCCTACACAGCGCTGACAAGACTTATCTCGAACGCCTCGCTTCAACCTTTTTCCTGCCTAGTTGAAAGATCCGGCCAAGCTGTTACTCAGCAGGGAAAGGAACATTTTGTCCACCGTATCTTTCATCCCAAATCCCTGAAGGGCGCATAAATGAGTAACCTAAACACACACAACAGCAATCAGATATTTTCCTGCTATGCTGTAACTAATACACACATAAAAGTATTTAGCTATATGGGTTTTGTAATTCAAAACACCATCATAAAATAAATATTGATTGAATATTGACTGTAAGGTAATGTCCTGTGTGATTTGATATTTGGTTGCTAGTAGAATCAATGTGCTACTTAACCCAATTTATTCTATTGATAATAGTCTTATATCATGTATTATAATAATATCTGTTTAGAAGCATACACCAGAACTGAAACGAACTGCGAAGATAGAAGAAAGCAGGTTCAACACATCTTTAACAAGTCTTATTGTTGATGAAACAGTATACCTATTTGAGAAGTAATGTAGAGAGTAACTAAGCGTCTTTGGTATTTTTGTGGTTTTATTTAACAGCATTGAAGTTTTTCAATTAAGATATGCTATGTTGATGGTCTGTCGGTATGTGCTTGTTAGCTGAAGCAATAGGGACACTGCGCAAAACTACTTACACCATGGTGGAAACTGACCAGGCAGTTACAACGCGAAAGACATCAAGTTTGAAGTTACATACAATAATGGTCCTGAGTGCACATAATTGCTATATATTGTATTATAGAAAAGTTATTCAGCTACAGTAACTGATAGCAATATTATTGAAAACAATAAGAGCACATAACATAGTCAGTCAGAATATTGTACATGTTCATGTTTAAATAACCACTGTTTCAGCGGTCACCGATAACTTCAGTGGCAACTTGGAAACAATAGATGATGCTTTGACATTATTCCACTCCCATAAATGAGGTCGAGCAAAGTTTTATCGTTGACAATGAGGAAATGGAGCCATAGATGATGTGGCGGACACTAGGAAAATGCAGTGGAAGATGTTAGTGAAAAGAATGTTGAAGGAAGAGAAGGGAGATATGAACTGGAAGATATATTGAAACGGGTGAAACGAAGACGAGTTATTTAGTTAAGTGGGTGGGGTATGGCAAAACCACATGGGAACCATATTCCTTTGTCAAGAGAATTATAGGCAGGTGAATATTATGTTATGTGTGAGCAACACAAACACTGTATTTAATGATTTAATCAGTAGCATATGTTCATTTGAAATGTTATTGATGTTATTGTCATTGACAATCGATTTTACTGTTTGAATATGATTGTATACTTTCTTTGACTAGCACAATACTTTAGTATTATATGCATGTTTCAAAATGAACTACAGTGCCCTTTGGTTGTCCTGGAGGTGTTTCTTTCTCTCTCTAATAGCATCAATGATAACCACACTTGACTGTAAATATGTATTCATTATTGTTTTAGTTTCCTATCCGGATTTACAACCGTGATTTCTAATGTCGTGCAAACGTTTGGGACAATAAAACGTTTCTCAAAATGAATACCGTCTTTACAACTACAGTTATGGTAAACAGCAACACGGTGATGGAAATGTGAATGTGCCCTAACATAACAAACAGATGAGTCTTTAGACCACGAATCCCATTATTCAAGCGAACAATCCAGCCCTGCAATACATTTCATTCAAATATATGCCATAACTAAAGACAACTTTCTTCTGTAAAATCAAATATGAGCCAATTTGAAAGTGAAAAACATCAGACTTTGAGGATGTAACCTGATGCTTCACTCGGAGCCGTGTAATGGTGTTAATGCAGCGCCTGGCCACACCAAGGAATCGAACCGAACTGAATCACTTTATTATCGCCCATCGAATTTCATTTACCCTGGTTATCAGTTATGAGTAAGAATTTTCGGATAAAGCTCTAGCGCTGATAGTAATGTACATTATTAACAAAGCTAACGAAATATTGACACTTGATAATTTTTTATTAAGGAGATCATCTCCAGTAATACTGTCATCCGCAAGATAAAATGTGTTTAAAAAGATCGACAGCCTTGAAAGAAAACCTACCACATTAAGTTGGAGGCCCCCGCACAACCAGATTTAAATCATCTAACAGGTCATACATAATAACATGGTCAATCATGGATAGATTTTGAAAATGGCATAACTTCCTGATTAAGTTTGCCAAGTTCCCGCATGTACCCATGGGGCTGTCGCGTTTTACGTTGGTTCTTTACAATTTTTGTTAACAGGTCGTAATTTTCAATATATTTTCGAAATTTCTTTTTCAAAAGGTTTGATTGATGCGCAACTTGCAACACAAATGCACCACAATAGGTCGTTAATCCAGAGCTGGACATCTGCTAACAAGCGAATCCAGGGAATGCGTTGGCTACACGCTCACAATTGTATTAGTCATAAGGACTCATCTGTGAATAGATGTATGCTTTTAGAGTGTATGCCAGAGAGTATACAAAGCTGATGAGACAATAAATGAGATAATTTCAATAATACTACTCTCTTAGCACATCTTCCAGCTAGGACTGATAACATGAAGAGTGCTTGACATCAGCCCGTGTTATACCAAGTGTGCTAGTTTTGTCACCATCAAACATTCCTGAAAATCTCCACTGAGATCAAACGATTGCATGTGTACATAAACCGAATGATTATAACAGGGATCACTGCTCCATTGCATTTAGAGTTAAGAATCTACATTTTTAGTATGTGTTCTTGAATAAGTTATGTCGGCACATTAGAGCAGTTGAAGGTTCTGGTCAACATTACAGCGAAAAAATGCATTGTTTGTGCAGCCTATCATACACGCTATGGTCATATAATAGATGCAAGTGGCAGCTAAAACAGTCATTCATTCCCCAAAGTATTTACCATTCAGCGACGGTTCATTCAATGGATGGAAACAACATCAACTTTATCGCAGGTAAAATGCAATATATAGTGCTGTAATATAGCGTGTAATCTATACTCACTACAACACACACATCACCTGTCATCTACACCGTCCATTCTTTAGAATCGGATTTTAAAACAGTTTACATATTCTGAAAGTGTAATGTAATTGTAAACTTTTCTTCATATACTTAATTGTAAATAATGCATTGTTAAAAAAATTGTAGCAGGTCGAAAATTTCTGGTAGACAAAATCTCTTAACTTTTTAATTTCGCAATTAATTAACTAAGTATCGTCCGATCGTAAAATAAATAACATTTTCGAAAAGCTGATACAATTACCAAACTTTCATAATTTACATATGCTATCAAAATATTCGTCGTTTTTAAGGCGTGTTGAGTTGGAAAAACAAATTTCACTTAGTCAATTTTCGTCAAATTTTCGATTGCTTATAACACAGTAAATATCGGTCCAACGGGCATAAAAATTGTTCCAGTTGTTACCAAAGAGAGCGAAAATCGAATTCTAAAATTTGATAGATTTCGACACGTTCACTTCCGGTTACGAACGAATCAAAGTTGACCAAAAAGCTTAGTTTCTTAAATAAAACCGCGGCGTACCATACTTCACCGCGTGCCCTAGGCGAGCGGAGAGCAGAGGCGGCCTTTGTTCAGGGCGATAACTCGGCTGTTGTTAACAAACCAATGAAGAGCCAGAAAAAGTGATACCCGATCTCCAAGCTTACTTTGTGAGAAATCTGTTAGTTATTTAGAGCAGAAAATTTTAGTCCTAGCTTCCAATTCACGATACGACCATTAACGACAGACAAACGACGCGATAACTTCAGATTTCAGTCCCGGCAAACATTTTTTCGATACGATCATTAACGATGGAGCAACGACGTATTAACTTCCGATTGCACAGCTTTACTACATTTTTTGCTCGTAACCGGAAGTGACGTCATCGACATCCATAAAAGAAATCACCATTCGTTAAACGCTGCCCCTCACAACGTTTGACCCAATTTTTATGACCATCGATCACATATTGCCATTTTATAAGCGATTGAAAGAAGTGGTAAAAGAATACATTTGGACTGATACCACGATTTGTCGACCTAGGACGCTTGGGAAAGCCATTGGTCTGATGCATGGATATATTTTCAAAAAATATTTAAATTAATACGAGCTACAAATTGATGCAAATTTGGTATCAATCCCAACATTATTAATGGATTTATTCGATATACTAATTTTTAATTGTTATATGCTCTCGTCATACAGGCACACTAAATGACCCATCGTATGAATTATGTGCAGTCAATTCGTGACCACTTATTGAAAAAAAAACCGGTCAAAACGATTTATAAGGATAACTGACCACCACCTGTAGTCATGTGTCCGGTATGGAGCAGGCTTGAACCGACCAGCCTTATCCCACTTTCCTCTAGCATAATCATTGACGGGTCATAATCATTGATGGGTCAAAAACGATGAATAATTTGATTTTATGGTCGGGGAAGGGTAGATATAAGTTTGGTCCTAAGTTTATATAATTATATAAGGTAATTTGTGGATCTCTCGAGTTAATGACACTCCAGCATTTCAAAACGAGCTTACGCCAATGTTCACGTATCTGGATGGAGTAAAGCAACTTTGCTTCTGCTCTGTCAGCAGACGAAGTGTTAGGGACATTTTTCTGAATCAGAATACCAACCGAGGAGAAAGTATGAGTCACAAGAGGAAGGGTTCAAGTAGACCGGTTCAGTTTGGTTATCTTCGTATCTGAAAGCAGATACCATGTCAATACATGGCTCTATATATGCGACGCTTGGCTGAACTCACATTTTTAAGCGCTGTCATGGGTGTCGTTTCTAAATATAATGTGGTCGTTTGCCATGTATTAAGGAGCCAGTATGAATCGTTTTTATCGATGTGACGTAATACATAGTAGCCCTGTTTTGTGCCATCACCACACTTTTTGCTTTTTAAAAACCTTCAGGAATTTACAACTACATGCAATGATTTATTTGTTCAGAATAAAGTGCGCTCTATCTGTCTATATCCTACATGCATTTTGACAGTCAATTGGACTGGTTCGTGTTGCGACTTGCCGGCGTCCCGCAAGGCGAGCACGCAGCGGCGATCTTTGTGAGACAATCAACCTTAAACATTTATTCAGAAGCCAACCAACGTTAAGCAAAAAAAATCCGTATCGACCCATAATTGACCAAGTTACTATGGATTTATCAATGTTGTTGAGGTTTTACCTGTTGTTGGCACCTAGTATACTTACCAACTAAAGCAAAATATTTTCCGTATTTTATGTTTGAACGCGTGGCGTATCAGCTTTTAGAAAATGTTAATTTGTTTACGATCGAACGATAATTAGTGAATTAATTGCGAAATTAAAAAGATTTTGGCAACCAGAAATTTTCGACGTGCTACAATTTTTTTAACGATGCATTATTTACAATTACATATATTTAGCTCTTGTTGTTCGTTTTTTGTTTTGATTGACAAAAACGGAAAGACGGTAAATACACGGACCGTTAAACTATCAATCGCTTATAAAATCGTAAATAATGTTCCAATGGTCATAAATATTGGGTCAGTTGTTGTCATGGACAGCGCAAATCGAATATAATAGGGATGAAAATGTCATAGGGGAAGGGCTTGCCAAGGATCTATGTCAAGCACTTGCTCTTCATCTGGGCATCGTTTAATTGCAAGACAAACGCACCAGAATAGGTCGTTAATCCAGAGCTGGACATCTATATAGGGGGTTGGTGGCGTGCGGAGATTATACCATGCATTTGTGTATCCCCATGGATCAGTCTGCTAATAAGTGAATCCAGTGAATGCATTAGCTTCATGGCGCTACAAGCTCACGATTATATTATTCCAAAAGACTCATCTGTGAATAAATGCATATTCATGATTATAGCATACAGAGGGTAAGCTTTCAGAGTTTATGCCATAGAGTCGACAAAGCTGATGAGATTTGAAATGAGAGAGATTCGTTAATATTACCATATTAGCACATCTTCCAGCTTCGACTGATAACTTAAAGAGTGCGCCTAATTATATGGAATGTGAGGTGTATCCTATATTTCCTTATCATTGTATCTAAAGCACTATGTCTTATAGTATATACCTACCCCATGTTGTAATATCTCACCTCGCCGCACATTTCAGTGTATTCGAGTCACGTCCTCTTAAGTGGTCACCCTCAACTGAAGAGTTTGGTTTATGTCTTGGTCGATCAGCTTTATTTCAGGATCGTTAACTACAAGTACTGTTCAAGAAAAGCATTTAAAGTTAGTATGCACTAGACCGCTATACTGAGTACCATATGGGGCGATGCTTGTCATCAGCCCGTGTTATGCGATGTGTGACAGTTTTGTCAACATCAAACATTTCTGAATATCCCAACTGAAATCAAACAATTTCATGTAGATATAAACCGAATGATAATAATAGGGATCACTGTTCCATTGCATTTATAGTTGAGTATGTACATTTTTAGTATGTGTTTTTGAGTAAGTTAAGTATGTCGGCGGATTAAAGCAGTTGATGGTTCTGATCAAAAATATATTCTTGTCATATAATAGATGCAAGTGACAGCTAAAACAGTCATTCATTCCCCACCCCCACCAAGTGTTTATTCTTCAGCGATGGTTGATTCAATGGATGGAAACAACATCAACTTTATCGCAGGTAAAATGTAATATATAGTGCCATAATATAGCGTGTAATCAATACTCACTACAACGCTTACATCACTTGTCTTCTATATTCACTGTAGCCCAGATAACATATCCTGTACACCCACAATTAGTCAAACAACCTATCATTGAATGCTCAGATAATAAATATCAAACCAATTTGCGAAACATACTCAAATATTGAGTCAGGAGATGGGAGTGTTGATGTAGGCTATTGGCAGGAAGCTATAAACACTTTGGTAGAGCTCCTTGAATAAAGGGCCACTTGGAGTTCAAGTATTCAGTGCACTGCTTATCCGACGTTGAGTGGATTTGAGCATATCTTGATTGAGTTAGAAGAGTAGCTGACTTCTTAAGAAATTCCATTAAAATTTATTCATTTAATTTTTTGGGAAAAAAAATTATTGCCGACAATCTGAAGTGCTATTAGCCATGCATCTCTGGTTCAAAACGTTTTATTGAACCATTATAAAAAGTGTATTAGCATGATAACTATTTACATGGGAGGAGCTACGATTCGCGCCATCAAACCGGCTTAAGCTACTATCTACCCACACAAATGACAGTGGCTACAGTGATTACACTTACATTATTGACCATGACTAAAGTGATTGCACCTTCATGAATGACCTTGATGGTGGCACCTAAATGCCTGACCGTGACTATGGTCGACTGATTAAATGAACGACCGAAAATATAATGATTATACTAAATGAAACACTGAATGTCACTTGGCTTTTTTGATTGATGCTAAATGGTCGGTGATTGTAGCTTAATAACCGACAATGGTGTGCTAGGATCAACTTGACCTTCTCCAATGACACACTCACCTTGACCTTCTCCAATGACACACTCACCTTGACCTTCTCCAATGACACACTCACAATTGCTTTCTGAGGTACGATACCGTCACTGGGTTTTACTCTTAGCGCCTAATGAAAACACATAAACTTCTGATACGATATTTTAACAGCAGCCAGTGAATCGCCCTCTCTATAGCATTGGACTGTCCAATAACTTACCACAGTAGCGCTGATAGGAGACAGATGCTGATCAATAGGGCGGTGGCAGGTGAGAACGTCAATATGCCTCCGTTTACGTCTGGAGAACCGAATTGTAGATGCTTCTTTGAGTTTTTTATGAATTCAGTGGACGAGCATAACAAGGCCAGATGACTCATTGAACACAGCTTCGTCTCAATGGGCAGCGCTGTGTATAATCGGCATAAAAAGAAGCGGAGTATTTCATCGGGACTTTCCCAATATTCTCAACATTTACCAGTGATGGCCCTATCACCCTCACCGGAGGGAAAAACCTACTACCCAGAAGTCCGACCTTAGCTATTGTAAGTGATCCCGCACGAAGCACCAGTAATTCCATCTACTTTTCAAGATTTTTCGCGTAAAAAAATAGCTTTAATATGGTTACAGTTTGCAGCCATCTTTTGGATGGAATGAATGTTTTTTGTATTTCCACTTTTCACTCTGGCGGATATTCATCACAAATGTTAATATATTCCAGGGGTATGGACCAAATGATAACATTTAAAAATTTCAAGAATTATATATGCATTAAAATTTTTAATATTTAAATCATTTTTAGATATACTTGCCATAACAAAATATCTTTTTTTTTTACCCAAAGACAATTCCTATAGGGTCCACCACAAATTTCAAAATATTCTTGGGGTATGCATCAAATAATAACATTTAGAAATTTCAAGAATCACATGTACATTTTCCTTTGCAATATTTAAATCAGAAAATCATTTGAGAGTAAAATGTTCCTAATTTAAAAAAAATATATTTGAATTATTTTTAGATATCCTTTCCATAAAAAAATATGGGGAAAACTGGGAAATTATAGCAAACTGCACAACAGAAATGAGAAGGGGAAGAAGCACTGTAATAAATGATAAAATTACACATATGCCATTAGAATGAACAGATGGAAGACAGGAGGAAAATCTGCCATCCACTCAAGGATTTTAACAAAAATGATTAGGGAAATATCATAATTATTGGAGATTGCAGTTAAGAAAACATTCAATATCGCTCAAATAACTGTTTCATTTTACATTGATTCTCAGGACCAATTGTTGTTCGTCAGTACAAGAGGGGAGGCGTTACGACACCTTCAGGTATTTTTCTTCTGGGTGTGGATACTAAACTATCATTTCAAAATGCATCGTTAATATTTCTGACAATTGATGACAAACTTACCTACGAGTTCAAACGCAGGAAGCAATAGTCGTCGATGGGTCACATCATTCTGAGCATGCGCGATGTACATAGCCTTGAACTTGAAAACAAACATGGTGCTGTGTTGCGGACTTTCTTCCTCTTCCAAATTGATCGAACTATAACTAATTACCATGGATGAAATCCCCAGCCACAAAGGGATAAAATTGCATTCTAAAACTCCATCACTTGGGTATGTTTGGTGTTTGGTAGTTGTCTGAATCGATCTCAAAATTTATAACATCGTTTTCAGACAAAGTAAGACGTCTGCTCAGACGTCTTGTAGGGCTAGGCTAACCCGTTTAGCTTGTGGAAGACCGCTCAGGAGCAGCAAAGCAAACCAGGCTCCAGCAACATCCGTGGGCATATTCCTTTCATTTCCTGACGCCATAGATAGAACACAACACCTCTTCACATGACCTCGCTGAACACAGGAACCCTTTTATGGGCCAGTCCGTGCAAAACAACCACGCACTTATTGTATGAACAGGGACTATGCGCTGCCAGAAAGTTTTGGTCAATGTGAACGCTTGTTAACAAACTAATAGCCAAAGCCACTTGTGTCTCGTGGCGAGTCATTTCACTTTGGGCAGGGCTTGAAGTAGGGGGAGTATTGTGTAGAGGTTTTCCGGGGCCTGTGTTTAGTGCGCCGTCTCGCTTTTCCCATCGCAGTTGTAACTTGTGGTTATTGCGCATGCCCGTCATGCCTTAGATAGCGTCCAGTGTGTTTACCAATATGTTCTCCCCCTGGTTAATTCCTCTCGCGTGATGTGCCATCTTTCAGCCGCTAGCAGCAGATAGGCTAACCATACCACCTTTACCCACCCCGCTGCCATCTTTCAGCCGCTATGTTCAGCAGTGTCAGGGTCCTCACACAAATGTACAAGTTGGGCACAGGATACATGATGTCTACGTTGTCAATAGCTGGATTCAAAGCGGTGTTAATAACCAATTCGATGCATTTGTCATCTTTGTTCTTTATATTAATAAATACACCCTCACATTCCATACTTGACTCTGGCAGTAGCAACGTGTAATTCAACAAACGCGACCTTCCAAAGTTAAATATATATAACCACGTAAAGATCGCTAACCTTTAAACCCCCATATTGGTTTATTTTAATGTCAAATTTCATTCATTCGACGCTGAAATATAGCCCAAACCTATCGCACCTGACTCGACTAGACAGCGCCATACAAGCTTGCCCGACAACGTAAGTTTTAAATTTGGAGCAAATCGCCATTTAGAAATATATTTAGGTCATTAAGGTGAGTTAAAATTCCTTAGGTTCTACGCCATTGGTGTCATGAAGAACCCGATACACCAAACTACGACAACAATATCCTTCTATCACCAGATATCAAATTCGTAAATATATTTGTAACACTTATACACGCTCATTGGCGTTTTTTGACTATTGCGATTCAGCTTTACAGTACGTCAGGACCAGTAACAATCAATCATTTAAAGGGAGTGTGTCAACAAAATAAAATATCGAATATGGTATGAAGTAAACCCTTGAAGTCCTGGCTCGTTCATGGCATATACTACCAAGGCAGAGCATTCGACCGAGCATACGCACTCACCCAAGACGCATTTCTTCGTGGTACATTATATTTTTTTTAAACGAAGAGTCGTGCCAGGTCAAGTGTTTACCAACGCAGGTGTAGTGTTGACACTTTTTGCCTAGATCACACAACCAACATGCGTCCTGACTGGTCCATTTTCATCAAATTCCACCTTTGGTTTCTTCTTGTTAATCACATTTGCATTTGCCAATTTTCAGTTTACGCTGGAGAAAGCAAAATACTTTGCACCATCATATGGACAGCATACATTTAAACTTTTACTGCCGTAGTTCGATACATGGCCTGTAGTGCATAAAATATTTGTGTTGAAAAGGGGGAAAGTCATAAGCTTTACAATCCCATCAACAATTTGGTAACCTGCCCTACATTCAGGTAACCTGACCCTGATGTAACATGTGATTAGAGTAGGTGTATACGTTGACAGGCATCCATGGCTTTCTATCGCTCTCCTTGTACACTTGTCAAATAAAAGTGTACAAGTTTACACTATTCTTTCAATGATTTATACCGCGTAGCGAGGCAGGGAATGCATATGTGTTAATACTTTCTGTTTTTCCGATCTGTCGTGAGCTTTGGGAAATCAATTGTCCATGAACACCACCGGATAATCGATCAATATTTGACAGTCTCCACAAACCCTGCCATGAGGTTGATCTGCGTACAGGGGTCTGATTTCAAACGGGTTCTCAAAGTGATCTTTATCAAATTGCTCAGAGACACTGTGCTGTTGTCCAATCACAGCGCGTTATTTGAGCACGTGCGTCTATCATGCCCAGTAACATGTATTCGAAGCTTTCATGAGGAGACGGGCTTCAAGTGGCTGCCGCAAATTCCCGAACATCGCCTACTTAGGAATGCATTCGGTAAGCGCTAGGCGGCGAGCAAATTTATGTAAAACCACTCGAGGAACTGCAGATTTATCCAGACTCAAAGGGCGAGTAGTAGGTGTCCTATCTGAGTGGCTGAGTTGCGTTAGCTATCTACTCAAACGTCAGCAAAATTAAAAAAGGTAAAGCAAATTGATCGGTTGATGGTGTCGATTTGACGCTCCTGCACTGCTGAATGAATCGCCGCTACTAAGCTCCTCTCTTTAGTACGGTACTGCCCCCGGGGGGGGGGGGGGTGGGGGGGGGAAACTTGACCCCGTCGTATAAGTATGAGGCCCAATAAAACCCGTCGTACAAGTCGAGAGGCCTAAAAAAAAAAAAAAACATACCCCGTCGCGTGGCACATGTATGCAACCTCTATACACTTAAGTGCCCCCCCCCCCCCACCCACCCCCTACTGCGCACTAACTTACCAGATGAGTGTCTGTTATCCGTAGATAAAGAACAACAGGGATGTTAGCTGGCATGCAACAACGGCAATATGCCTCAGCTACACCATCAGACACTACTCACAACACTGAGTAAACATGCCCTGACATAGAGTAAAGTATCAGTCTCCAATGGTTTGTCATGCTGTTGACTGTTGAGTGTCAACATGAGACATTCTCTGCGAGAAGATTGCTTCTGTTTCTTTGTCAGATTCCCTGAAGCTAACTCTGCCTAGTACTAAGAGGTGAGATCAATACAGTGTTTGCAAGCATCCAATAATGATGACATGTGTTCGATAGTGCTAAACGGTGGTAATCTCGCCACCAAACACAGAAAACCCACTGCCGTGCAAACACCTATCCTGCCTAATGGCTGGAGAAAGTGTTGACTGTATGCTTATGAAATATCATCATAGGGTTAGTTTTTCCAGAGGAAAAAAACTTTGAGCAAATGAAATCAGAAAAAATTAAGTTAATTTGGTTTCGGTTGTGTTAGACAGCGCAACTACAGCGGGTTTCGGTTGGCTTGGACAACGCAACTAGAGCGGGTTTCGGTTGGCTTAGACAAAGCAATTAGAGCGGGTTTCAGTTGCCTTAGACAAAGCAACTACAGCGGGTTTCAGTTGCCTTAGACAAAGCAATTAGAGCGGGTTTCGGTTGCCTTAGACAAAGCAATTAGAGCGGGTTTCGGTTGCCTTAGACAAAGCAATTAGAGCGGGTTTCGGTTGGCTTGGACAACGCAACTAGAGTGGGTTTCGGTTGGCTTAGACAAAGCAACTACAGCGGGTTCCAGTTGCCTTAGACAAAGCAATTAGAGCGGGTTTTGGTTGCCTTAGACAAAGCAATTAGAGCGGGTTTCAGTTGCCTTAGACAAAGCAATTAGAGCGGGTTTTGGTTGGCTAAGACAAAGCAATTAGAGCGGGTTTTGGTTGCCTTAGACAAAGCAATTATAGCGGGTTTCAGTTGCCTTAGACAAAGCAATTAGAGCGGGTTTCAGTTGCCTTAGACAAAGCAATTAGAGCGGGTTTCGGTTGGCTAAGAAAACTATAGCGGGTGGTTTAAACACGATAATAATATCTTGTTTAGGGTGGCATGGACAATGTACATATCTTGGGTTTGAGCGGAATAGATATGGAGATTGCGTTTGGGTTTGGATAACCAGTTTTTGTGTTTTGGGTGCTTTAGCCCTATAAATAGGTTGTGTCTTGTGTAGCTATGCCAACGCAATTGTGATGATTGAACGGCCGAGGCGAGCACGTTGCTAAGCTACGAAGTGCTCATCAAATAGGAAATATGGTATAATCAAACGTTTTATATAAAAAAAATGATGAACCGGGAAAGATGGGATCTCATATACCGTAGATCGTCCACCCGATGAATATCTGAGGTGTAAAATACTAAGTATAAGCAGATCACGGATTCTATTTATTATGTATGTATGTATGTATGTATGTATGTATGTATGTATGTATGTATGTATGTATGTATGTATGTATGTATGTATGTATGTATGTATGTATGTATGTATGTATGTATGTATGTATGTGTATGTATGTATGTATGTATGTATGTATGTATGTATGTATGTATGTATGTATGTATGTATGTATGTATGTATGTATATGTATGTATGTATGTATGTATGTATGTATGTGTATGTGTATGTATGTATGTATGTATGTATGTATGTATGTATGTATGTATGTATGTATGTATGTATGTATGTATGTATGTATGTATGTATGTGTATGTATGTATGTATGTATGTATGTATGTATGTATGTATGTATGTATGTATGTACTGTATGTACGTATGTACGTATGTATGTATGTATGTACGTACGTACGTACGTACGTACGTACGTACGTACGTACGTACGTATGTACTTATGTATGTATGTATGTATGTATTAATTATAAGAACTTGAACCTTATTAGCTGACTTCAACTCTCGAATTTGAGATGGAACTTTGCCTAAATGCTGGAGCGAGATGTGTTCAGCTCCGAAGCCAAGAGAGAACTGGTTTTGAAAATGTATAAGTGCTTCTCTCAACGACTCTCATGGGACGTTCAGTAGCCGGGTCAGTGAGTGTAGGGGCCTTCGGGCGTTCAGTAGCCGGGTCAGTGAGGGTTGGGGCCTTCGGGCGTTCAGTAGCCGGGTCAGTGAGGGTTGGGGCCTTCGGGCGTTCAGTAGCCGGGTCAGTGAGGGTTGGGGCCTTCGGGCGTTCAGTAGGCCTGTATGGGGTCAGTATGTATGGGTTGGGGCCTTCGGGGTTAGGTTCAGTAGCTCGAATTTGAGGTCAGTGAGGGTTGGGGCCTTCGGGCGTTCAGTAGCCGGGTCAGTGAGGGTTGGGGCCTTCGGGCGTTCAGTAGGCGGGTCAGTGAGGGTTGGGGCCTTCGGGCGTTCAGTAGCCGGGTTGAGGGTTGGGGCCTTCGGGCGTTCAGTAGCCGGGTAGTGAGGGTTGGGGCCTTCGGGCGTTCAGTAGCCGGGTCGGTGAGGGTTGGGGCCTTCGGGCGTTCAGTAGCCGGGTCAGTGAGGGTTGGGGCCTTCGGGCGTTCAGTAGCCGGGTCAGTGAGGGTTGGGGCCTTCGGGCGTTCAGTAGCCGGGTCGGTGAGGGTTGGGGCCTTCGGGCGTTCAGTAGCCGGGTCAGTGAGGGTTGGGGCCTTCGGGCGTTCAGTAGCCGGGTCAGTGAGGGTTGGGGCCTTCGGGCGTTCAGTAGCCGGGTCAGTGAGGGTGGGGCCTTCGGGCGTTCAGTAGCCGGGTCAGTGAGGGTTGGGGCCTTCGGGCGTTCAGTAGCCGGGTCAGGGTGAGGGTAGGGGCCTTCGGGCGTTCAGTAGCCGGTTCAGTGAGGGTAGGGGCCTTCGGGCGTGCAGTAGCCGGGTCAGTGAGGGGGTTGGGGCCTTCGGGCGTTCAGTAGCCGGGTCAGTGAGGGTGGGGCCTTCGGGCGTTCAGTAGCCGGGTCAGTGAGGGTTGGGGCCTTCGGGCGTTCAGTAGCCAGGTCAGTGAGGGTAGGGGCCTTCGGGCGTTCAGTAGCCGGGTCAGAGAGGGTTGGGGCCTTCGGGCGTTCAGTAGCCGGGTCAGTGAGGGTTGGGGCCTTCGGGCGTTCAGTAGCCGGGTCAGTGAGGGTTGGGGCCTTCGGGCGTTCAGTAGCCGGGTCAGTGAGGGTTGGGGCCTTCGGGCGTTCAGTAGCCGGGTCTGTGAGGGTTGGGGCCTTCGGGCGTTGCCGATGCAGGATGACCATGTGGCTCTGGAATATGGGGTATGTATGAGGGTGTGGGGGGGGGGGGGGTGTGACACGTAGGTCACTCGTGGATCTGGGAAGCTGGGGTTTATAATTAATATCAGCTGTAGGGGGTTACTCTATCAAACTGATGACTGAGAGAGTACGTAATGATGATAGGTAGGTTTGTTGTCAATTTGGCACTGAACACGTTGAGAGTTTGGCGTTACTTTCAATGTAGTTTCTCAATTAAGATGATGCTAACCTAACTTACATATTGCGCATTTACTGCGCCTACATTCAATGCTTATGAAGGCCAAGCAAGCTGTAACGCTCAGTATTGTCTGCACAGACAAGTTCGCGTTAATAATATGATCAAGCCAGTTGATGGGGATAATGGACCAATGATCTCGCCTAACCATGTTCGTGAAATGAAGCTATGTTTGTACTCTGTGTTGCTGTAGATATGTATACGATGCACCATTAATTAATTCATGTGGTGAGGCGAGAAGCCAATTTACCTGTGGGTACTGATGAATACCTTTATGGCTTTAACCATAATGAGGACCCAGCTTTCCCAATTGGTGGCTGGTGATATCATTGAGGTAAACATTTGTCTGATGTAACCTGATGGCTGCGGATGCTGATGTAACCGTGCTATTGTTGTCTGATTAAACCACCTCTTTGACTGACGATGTGGTAGATATGGAATAGCGTATTTCTATTTCTCGGTGTTGGATTTGTTTCTTCGATGAAGCTGAAATAAGTTGGATTTAAAGGGCTTTGAACATTGAGATACCACAGCGACGGAAAGAGAAGAGGCTGATTGCTACTGAAGTGCAATCACCAAGACAAACACATTGCTCCCATCCTGTACCAAACCCGCTAAAATATTCGCAACTGACCAATCGGATCAGTTCATATGGTTGAACTAAATGCACCGAATGCAATGACAGCGACGGTGATGTGCAATAGAGCGTAAACAGGGTGATCATTCATTAACTAAAGGGCCGGACACAGTTCCTGAATCTGGCGTAAGGAGCTGGGAGCCGGATAAGGCAGGATAAGACATCTGGCCTTGGCTGTTTGAGCAAGACTGGACTGGGTTGATATAGATCTCTGTGCTTTTTTAACTAACTAAGGTTATTCATACCGGGTTACAATACTTTTGCAGCTTCACCAAAGCTTTAACGCATCACCTGACATTTAGGTACTGATAACCTCCTCAGCCCACGTGATTTATACAGATATGATGACTACGTTAAATCGCACCCTCTAATCACCGCTTCACTATCATAGAAAGACATATTAAGCAAAGGGACCCCGTGGTTGATGGACCCCATGGTTGATGGGACCCCGTGGTTGATGGGACTCCGTGGTTGATGGACCCCGTGGTTGATGGACCCCGTGGTTGATGAACCCTGTGGTTGATGGACCCCGTGGTTGATGGGACCCCATGGTTGATGAACCCCGTGGTTCATGGAACCCGTGGTTGATGGGAACCCGTGGTTCATGGACCCCGTGGTTGATGGGACCCCGTGGTTGATGAACCCCGTGGTTGATGGACCCCGTGGTTGATGGGAACCCGTGGTTGATGGGACCCCGTGGTTGATGGACCCTGTGGTTGATGGGATCCCGTGGTTGATGCTCGTTGACGGTGAATTGTACTGTAGGTTCGGGATTTTGCAAATTTCGGTTTTGAGGGTTGGTGCTGATCAACTAAGATTACCGAACAATTGAAGCATCGCTGAGACGGAGCGCACAACCTCCAAAATATATTATTATTTCAACCATAACAAACAATATTCAAGCTGGACGGATTCACTGATCACGAGATTACGGAACGTGAATTGACTTTTAACTATGACGTTTATGCAACTTTTGCTCTACCTAAATGTCTAACCGTACCCACCCCCACCTCGTTTGTCTTCCATGCATAAACATTTTCAAATAGCTATAAATGAGTTATGATGTTTAACCCATAGCCGAAATAAATAGGAAATATTACCCATGCCATACCTGCTTGCTTTTGTAAGTTCATTGGACTTCCGAGGGATCCAGAAAATCTATGAGGTTGAACCAATGGGTGCATTTTTTATGATATATTGTTCAAGATATACCTGTCAATTTCCGTGAGTTTAAGAGAATTTCTGAAATATACAGATGAGTAATGATGTTAAACTTATGGTTGAAATTAGTAAAAACAATATGACTGCAGACATTCCTTCTTGTTGCACAAAGTTCATCGGACTTTAGAAGGATCCACACAAGCTATGAGGTTGAACCCATGGGTTCAATTGTTTTCGATTTATTGTTCAAGATATATCAGCACGATTCCCTGAGTTTCAGGAATTTTCTAATAGATCTAGATGAGTTATGATGTTCAACCCAAAGCTGAAATTAGTCGAAAATATTATAGAAGCCATACCTGATTGCTTCCGTAAGTTCATCTGATTTCCGAGGGATCCATATAAGCCATGAGTTTGGCCACATGGGTGCATTTTTTACCATATATTGTTCAAGATATACCTGCCAGTTTCCGTGAGTTTAATGTGGTTTCTGAGAGATACAGATGAGTAATGAGATTAAACCTATGCTTGCAATTAGTAGAAAATATGACCGCAGAAATAACTTCTATTTCCTATGGTTCATCGGACCTCCGAGGGATCCAAATAAGCCATAAGGTTGAACCCATGGGTGCGTTTTTTACAATATATTGCTCAAGATATACCTGCACGATTCCGTGAGTTTCAAGAATTTTCTAATTGATCTAGATGAGTTATGATGTTTAACCCATAGCTGAAATTAGTAGGAAATATCATACAAGCCCTACCTGTCTGCTTCCGTACGTTCATTGGACTTCTGAGGGATCCAAATAAGCCATGAGCTTGAACCCAAGGAAGCATTTTAATGGATATATTGTTCAAGATATGCCTGCCATTTTCAGTAAGTTTAAGGTAATTTCTGTAAGATACATGAGCAATGAGGTTAAACCTATGCTTGAAATTAGTAGAAACTATGACTGCAGACTTATCGTCTTTTTTCCCAAAGTTCAGTGGACTTCTTAACCCATGGGTGCATTTTTAGATATATTGTTCAAGATATACCAGCCAGATTCCGTGAGTTTAAGGGAATTTCTGAAATATACAGATGAGTAATGAGGTTAAACCTATGTTTGAAATTAGTAGAAAATATGACCGCAGACATACCTTCTTGCTGCACAAAGTTCATCGGACATCCGAGGGATCCAGATAATCCATGATGTTGAACCCATGGATGCATTTATTATGATATATAGTTCAAAATATACCTGCCAGTTTCCGTGAGTTTAAGGGAATCGAAAATTTGAGAAAAATTTACTAGGTGCTTTTTCAACTCAACGCGCTTTGAAAACGACGAATATTTTGATAGCATATGTCAATTATGAAAGTTTGGTAATTGTATCAGCGGTCGGACGATAATTAGTGAATTAATTGCGAAATTAAAAAGTTTAGAGATTTAGGCTACCAAAATTTTTCGACCATCTACAATTTTTTAACGATGCATTATTTACAATTACATGTTTTTAGAAAAAAAAATTACATAACACTGTGAATATGACAACTGTTTTAAAATCGAATTCTAAAGCATGGACGCATTGAGCATTGAACTTGTGTCATTTTTTTAAAAATGATGCTTTCGTGACCGGAAGTGACGTCACCGACATTCATGAAATCTAGGGATCCGACTTAAGCTGGCATGGAGTACATGTGACCTGATAAAATAGGGAGTGCTGAAAGTTAATGCTTCGACCGAAACTGATGTGTGCGCGGTGTGTCTATGTGTGTATGTGTGTGGACGCGTGAGTATTTAATATAGCAGCTATGTGCATGACGAGGTTTGAAATGGATTGTTCATGGAATATCACCACAACGAAGTTGAAATGGTGCTCAGATCATGCTGTATTGGCCTAATTTACGATAGTTCGATTCATCGAGTTTATGGTTTTGTGAATTTCCGCCACTTTTAAAAACATACATCCGAGCTTGGAGACTACGGTCAGAGGATGCTCTTCTGGGGAACGAGTTCAAGTCACTGGGCTCGCCTAATGTGTTCTGTTATAACGACCTGCTACTGAACAACATAGTGTACACCAAACAACAAGGTGAGAGACAGTAATGATTGTTCCAGTGATTGAGTTTGGAACGGAGGTCTTAAAATTGAATACCAATTGAAATTAATTCACAATAATTTTAATATTGTATTCGTATACTTACTGCATTTGCTCAACAACTGCATCCGTATGAAAAAAAGATAAGATAAAGATTCTAACAATAAATGCCTGGGTTTGTATTCTTTGAGGATGTATAGCTAAAGGAAATATGCTGACGGGCGTTGAATCCAGCTGCAAACTTTGCAACAACTTCAATGTGTCGTTTCAGACAGAATGTTTGGCATAGACGCGGAGTTTGCTGCTTTCAACTACCAAGGCTTTTGATATACCTAATCATTTTTGCGAATATCCAGTTATTTCATTTTATCATTGCGAATCTCCCTTGACGACAGTTTTATTCATTTCACGAATGTCACCCTGGCTGCATCCAACTATTATCTACGCCATATCGAAGAACATGTTTTTAAGACAAGACAGACATCGATTACTGATTGACCCTGACATGCCTTACCGAACGAATTGCTGGAAATGTACCTAGAGTATTGGTTTGTGGCGAACAATCAACAATCGCTTAGCATCAGAGCTGTCACCCACAGACATTGAAAACCTCTACGTGCAAGTCAACAAGTTCAGCCTGGTATCTGATCTAATTTGTATGATGAACTGCTTGGTAAAAAATCTATTATTGTCTTTATCTGTTAATCCGAAGAATAGGATTCCGGGAAAAAATATGCCACTTTATCACAAATGTTTGTCCATATAGGCTGCTCATGTTTGCTTTGGAACGTGAGCGCTTTTCCAGGTGTGTTTTTCAACAGTCGATTTCGACTTCAAAACGTAAGCATTGCAATATGACATTTTTGAAATAGGCTACTCTCAATCGTTTTCGCATTCCTGAAAGCAATAACTGATACAATTTTATTTCATTTTCTCTACACAGCACGTTACAGGCAGATACACACGAATTAAGAGCCACATGTGTTTATTGTTAAAAGGTATGCTGCCACGCTTATCAATCAATTTTTTCGTATGAAAAAAACATTCTGGCCTTGCAATTGCCTAATTGAAGACTAATATTTCCACAATTGTATGTCAAATATATTTGATATCATAAACCATATTATATTTGTAATTCTAAAAATTACTATCAATTTGTTTTCAATTATTGCATCAAAACAGTCCTAATCCTACATAATGAAACATAGTACTCAAAAATGTGTAAGGTACACAGCAATTTGGTTGAGACCTTCCGCTTGTAATGCCAATGACACTATTCGTTTCAGTGTGTACACATCGAACACGTTATGTCGGACCGCTGACGTGTGTTGATTCACTGTCACCTTAAATGGTCATTAATACGAATGAGCCGTTACGTACATTCAAATAACCCAAGAATAACAATAGATAATTTGTTTATATTCTATATTACATCAATGAATGTGAACTTTCATCATCTGGTGTCTTGCTCTCGTGATTCCCCTTCAGCATATATAGCAATACCATTTATTTATAAGCATGATTAAATAAAGAAATACACTATTTCCATTTGTACACATCGTCGGATGTTATGCTAGGCTACAATGCTTATCAACTTTTGCATGCTTTACGTTTTACTTAAGTCATGTATGTTTATATGGAGATTATCTGGACTGAGAAACCCTAGACGTTTCGACAGGTAGCAAAACAGGGCTACATAATGCGTCAATATATACTATGACCTGATGCTTGGCAGCAGCTTCTTGCCGCGTGACCTCTGGCTGACCTGAAGCGGTCATCTCTGGGCAGGAGGTATAACCGGCAAGTTGATCAATGTTAGCGAAATACATTTATGTTTAACTGTTGCATTTCAAAATAAATATTTAAAAACCCAGCACTTCATTAGCTGTTGACTCACAACAATGTAAATGCTTCATTTGGCGAAGTCATACTTACTTCATTGGAGCTTGTCTCATCCGGTAGTTCGAGAGCCAAAATCTGTGATTTCAGTTTAAAATATTCATTGAACCGCCGAGCTGAATATCTGATAGGAAAATAATATATAAATATCTGGTGAAGCACTGTCGAGCTAAAGAATAGGTTCTCTTCGTTATATAATTTCTCGCTCACATGTACTGATTATTAAACTGGAAAGCGGAATCTTGTATTCTATAAAGTATCAGTGAGCGCCGACAATCTTTGTAATGAAGGTCATTCCTGAGTTCGACGTTTCAAGATATAGCTCACTCTATATAGTCGAAATCAATGGTGGAAGAAGAAGACTGGAATATACTCCACACCCCGCAGAAAACATGGCAGGCCTATGAGGAACAAAATATAAAGATACCATCACATAAAAAAGTGCATAGGACATTCACATAATGAATTCCAGTAGGGCAATAATTCTTTGTTCTAATACCAGACTGAACTTGTTGACTTGCACATAGAGCCTCTCCACGTCTTTGGCTGATACCTCTGATGCTAAACGATTGTTAGCAACAAACCAATGCTCTAGGTACGTTTGCAACCATTTCTCTTGGTAAATCTTGTCTGGGTACATGTTGTAATTGATTTCTGTAACACCTGTGAGGCCATATATATATATATATATATATATATATATATATATATATATATATATATATATATATATATATATATATATATATATATATATATATATATATATATATTCTTGACATTCTTCGTCATGATTATTAGTTCATTTCATTTTAAAGTAGCATGAGGCACCAGTTATATACCTGCATATTCGCAGAAATGAGTTGCTATTTCAAACGCTTGGTAGTTGAAGGCAGCGAACTCGAAGTCAATAAAGAAAATTCTGTCTAAAAAACAGAAATGTTAGAATTTCTTATGTTATCACCACTGAACATCATATTATGTATTACATATCTATTCTCAAACTCGCGACATCAGACTATGTAATAGATCACCGGACTAAATGTAAATAACAATACTTCATCTTATCATAACTGACAATCATATTATAAAGTACATATCACTATCATGATATCACACTATGTAATAGATCATCGAACTACATGTAAATAAAGCTGCATCTTTATAATGTTACTGGACCTGACCTTGCCGTTTATTGTACACAATGTTATTGAGTAACAGGTCGTTGTGGCAGAACACAATGGGTGAGCCAAGTGACTTTAACTCTCTCTCCAGAAGAGTAGCCTCTGACCTAAGTATATCCATGCTTGGTATTTCTTTTTGGAATCTGGCTCAAAATCATAAGAGACATTGTTGTTATTGTTAATTGCGACATTGTTTCAAACCTATTGTAAATGAATCGGACTGCGGTGTATTTGCCCTAACTGAGATTCCGATATTGATAATGCGTTTGAACAAATGAAAACACGCATTGAAAGAAGCAATCAGTAGAAATCCTGTTTATTGCTCCGAACTCGCAATTCGAATAATACTGCACCCTATTGCTTTTTGGAGTAATTCCAATAATACAAATATGTAATCGACTACCTCAATATTTCTATATGCCTTATAATACCTACCTAGACTGCCGTTCAGTACGAGGAGAGGTCTCAGGGATTAAATCAAGCCAATGACGTAACTTGGTAAAGAGGGCAGCTTCGGTACATATGCTGACGTTTTCGCTCAAGGATGTGTCTATATCATTTGGATTTATCATGTGATACTTGACCATCTCTTGGGCTATTAATCTGAACAAAGAGAAGATGTTATGAAGCCCTCGAAGCACATACACAATCATCTCCTTGGTCTAATACAGATACGGTACTCAGATTACATATGCATCGGATTCCAGAGTTCGGCGACCCTATCACCACCATACCTTGCCATGTGCTCCTGTCGGACAGTCTCTACGTTCACGCATTCACCAGGAATATAGCCATACGCCATACCATTGGTAAACCTGGCATAAACAGGTTGGCTGAGTCTCCTCTCTTCTAGGATCTTCAATGCCCACAGCTCAGCATCGCGGTCGATGATCAACTCGGTATTCTTGCCGTAAACGCGAACAAGCACGACATCGTGGAGTTCCTTGTCCTCCGCCAGATGGCAACCGACAAGTTTGTTGCTGATGCCGTCTGTGAATATCTGGATTCATCCACAGACGACCAATCAACAACGCCCGCTTGTTATACATGTCGATGGTGGTAGTGTAACAGAGAGGGGAAATGAGTGATAAGGATGCCAAATGTAATTTATCATAAGGTAATGTTATAAAGTCAAAATAATATGTGTACTTAAAAAGACATTTAAAAAAACCACGCATTGATAAGACAGACGTCCTACCATATTCAATCCTAACACAATGCACACATTCACAATTCAAATCAGATACCTTGAACGTATACAAACCTAGCGAGTTATTGGGTTCCATCGCATGTTTTGATAGTAATGAACAATTTGCATCTATAATCACAATGTATTCAGCTGACATGGACTACCATTACGCGCGTTCACCTCGGCGTCTGGGGTCACAGCCTTGCCGCACATATGCCTATGTTGCAATCGTGATAGAGTTAACATGTCTGCTGCGATCCAACAGTATCAAAAGCGTGCATACATCGAAGTATTCACCTCAAAAGCTTTGTCGCCGCTTTTCTTTAATAAATTAACTGTAAGCAGGACGTTGTTGGTAGCTTTCTTGATAATATAAGTCTCTTACTACGATACGATGGTAAAAAAAAAGAACTCTGCCCTCCCGCAGGTCTAATCTAGTTTGAATCCGAACGCCAGAAACTGAAATATATGCGCTGCGACCCAGCTCTCATGCTCTTGCGTGGTGGCACTCGGAGACACCGAGTAGTATAGAGAGTGGCGATTCTGGTCCACCACCTTTCATTTATACTATTCCCTAATTACAGCTTATACGGGATTTCTATTTTTGCTCACTTAGGGTCAAGAGAAGCGTATGCCCCGTAGCATACGCCCACCGTCCATCAGACACATTCTACAGCAACCATAGGCCTTCTACAGCAACGACACCACAGCGCCCACCACAGCGCCCACCACAGCGCCCACCACAGCGCCCACCACAGCGCCCACCACAGCGCCCACCACAGCGCCCACAGCGCTCCACAAATTAGTGTCAACGATGTACCCTTTGCCCTCGCCAGACATTACCTCTAGGCGTTCCACTCATTCCATAAGATAATCGTTCTTAAACGCCAGATCACTCATAATATTCTTCAGGTCGTCCTTATCACCCACAACATCTCTCAGCTCGTCCTCCAGTTCTATTTTTTCGTCTCTCAGATAATCTAGATATGAGCTCAACTCTTTTACACAACCTTCAAGTTCAGCAACGGTGTTCATTTCTATACCTTATGCCCTCGTTTATTCAATAGATTGGTATATACAGTGCGTAAATGTCCTCGCAATAAAAATTATTCTGTGTATTAAGGTGGGTTAATAAGGTCACTCACAGTCTGCTGGATGGTAAAAAAGTACCCAATTTTTGTCTGATACCTTCCAATGCTTCATCTTTTCCACGTTAGATCAGCTCGTTATTTTCATCGGTTGAAACAGAATGGTATGCTTTTACAGATCTAGCCTTAATTTCACCCTTCATATAACGGTGCCGTCGTTTGTTGTTTCACACTTGTTTTATACGCAAGTCTACATGTCAAGTTCAATCAGGAGTGATACCATAGCACAAGTCGCCCCTCTGTTTTGAGTGGCTGTATAAAAGTTAATAACGTCGCCTTGTTCCAAAGGCTGGTCTAAAGATATTACAGCAACTCGTTGGGCAGCAGACATGAGTAACCCTATCGATTGATTTGTCCCATTTATAACAGGAATGACCGCTATATTACCACCAGTATCAGCGCCCAGTATAACAGGAATGACCGCTATATTACCACCAGTATCAGCGCCCAGTATAACAGGAATGACCGCTATATTACCACCAGTATCAGCGCCCACACCGGAAGTCAAACCCATCTGAAGTCAAACCAATCACCAAACGACCTTTCATATCCTCGGCGAAGGGGGCAACTTGCTTCTGCGCAAATAGTAACGAGGGGTTTCGCCCCTTCAGTTACGTATTGTCTCAGGTTCCTGTTCTGCTTTCTATGTTCACCATCAACATACTTTTTATTAGCAGCATCCTTCCGTGAAATCGGGTCTTCCAACTGAATGATTTTATTGCATGGTCTCCAGTCATAGTACCACCACCTTTATCCATTTTTTGTGGGTCACCAATAGATACATAGGTCTTTGTTGCATATTTCTTTGTTGCATATTCGGAGAGGTCAGCGCCCTGAACAGTGCGGTCTTGGAGTGTTATATGCACATGATGCGTATGGTTATGGGAGCGTCGTCAAGGTTGCTGGTTGGGACGTATGTTCTGACCCTACATGAATGGACTTTGAGGCAGAAAAGGCTAAAAAGCCACGGTTTGCCCACGTGAGCAACCTACAATACAGGAGCAGACGGGTGTTGTTTTACACCTAGCACAGGGCCATGAGGCAGACAAGGCCTGGAGTACTTCCATACTGGACACGCCTGAGGGATTCACGCAGCCCGGCGTTGAGCGCATTAATGACAGCATTAGGACCTATGTCTGGGGACTGCTAGAGGCACAGGGCCAGACTCGTAGCCGCATCCTGGGTACCGGAACATCGTTTGACGCCATGAAGCAGTTCTTGGTTAATGTTGAAGACGTGGCTGACCCACCAGCTGCAATAAAGCGGTACCAAGACGTTTTGAAGTTAGCAGGGTCGGGGGTGCACTTTGTCTTTGGTATTGGGCTCTACATGGCGCCAAACAACATGCTTCTCTGGGTAGGTCCAGTAGTTGGGTACAACAACCTGATTACCATTGCGTCCGACAGGCAGCAGATCGGCATCAACACTGATGTCAATGTGTCTGTGCCTTCCCATGAAGAAAGCTTGGACAAGCCAGCGGCCATCAAACCTCCCTCTCCACTAGACCCGAACAGCGTTCCTGTTAGACCACCCCCCATAGGTAAGGCGCACGATTATAAGAAAACCGCTCTTATTGTAGGCGGAATCGCAATAGGCATAGTTGTGCTTTTGTTTGCTACGTAGGTCATGGAGTATCAGGAGAATCAACAGGGGCCGGCGGTGATGAGGCTGAAAGCACTTGCGCGCTATAGCATGTGCTGTCAATTGGACAAACAAATTTAGTAAGTAAACATGTCATTGGAGGAAACGAACATAAATCAGGCAGAGGCAACGCCGCCAGAGGCAGTGGAGAGGGTGACGAGTGGGTAGGAACGACCCACAAAAAAAACGCTAAAAGGGTTGCTACAGGGCAAAAGGGTGCTGAGGCTCGAAAAACCAATCAGAATAAGCTCCTGATAGAGCTCCGGAAAGGCAGGTTTGGTCACCATGGGCTTTGCCCTGGGTTGTTGGCGGCGTTGGGTTGTTTGGACTAGCATGACATTGGTACAGGACACAGACTAGTAGCCTCGCACCCTAAACAGGTTGTGGTAAAAAACAAGCTAATTAAACAAGGGATTATACCAGGTGATATACTTAAGTAATGGCCTCGACTGTGCTACTTGTTGGAGGTACCCTTGTCAACACCCTTGCATTCTTTGGGAGCAACTTCTGATTCTTTAAGTTACGAAGCAGTCAAGTGGAAGTGGGACATAAACGCCATGATATGGCAATACAGCAGCTACAATCTGCTCAGGCAGCATGGGCTAAGAAGCGAACTGAGCGGTTAGACTTCATCAATGAGCAGCTCCGCTGCCAGGGACATGCCGATCATACTTTCAGGGATGTTGACGAGGCTATGCGTGAGTACTACCTGATTACAGGTAAATCCATTGACCCCCTGGACTCTGAGTCTCAGCTTTCAGACTTTTACGTGCCCTCAGATGGTCAAAAGGGACATGATGTGACGTTCATTATCCTGGCCATAACTGCGACTGGACTGGTCGTATACAGGCTTGCTAAGTAGGCAGCGGGTCTTAGCATTTGGAAATTCATTAGCATATATGCATATAACAATGGATCGCACAGCTCGTTGCATGCAAAGCATCTACTATAGTCCTAAGGGCAACTGGAAAGGCATTACAGCTATGAAAAAGCTTGCAACAGCCGCGAAGGATATACAAGTCAGGCTCACCACTCCATTGGCCTAAACTACTTCAGGTCGACCCCAGACGGGAGTTCATGGGCGCCGCAAGCCAGCTGCTTGCAAAACATGGAGTCTTTGTTAGGCGTGGCCGTGTGAACGTCCCTCGAGACCAGGATATAGTGGAACGCTTTAACCGCACTCTTGCTGATTGACTCTTTGGATACCAGAATGCCGTGGAGTTACTGGGAAACGATCAACTGAGTTGGTTTCTCGACTGCAAGCTGTTGTAAAAGCAGTAAACAATGAGGTGACCCGCTTGACTGGGAAAAAACCTAAAGATGCTATAAAGGCAAAACAAGTAGCACAAAAGCCCTCTTCCATCGTACCAGAGCAACCGCTGTGGCTCAAAGAGAAAAAGCTTCCCTCTGGTGTTGGCGTTCGCTACCTCTACCAGCCAGGTGAGCTGGAGCAGGACCACCGTCGTCGTGCCACTGACCCTGTGTTGTCACTCAATGTATACCGGATTGGACGCTCTGTCATTAAACCTGATAAACCCGTGCCCTATCAGGAGCTACTTGTGGTGCCATCTGATACCCAGTTGGTATTCTTAATTAGACATGTGATATCAATATATTATTTTCGAGGAATGGTAGCAAAAAGGTGCCCGTGGATATTAGTCGATAGGAAAGATCCTTGTTACAGGCCCTGTACACAAGAATTTACTCAGATATAAGATAAAACATGGTGTCAGTAATCGTCTTTGTGCGGTTTGTCAGAAGGGTATAAGAAATAACCTAGGATTGTGCATGGATTGTGGGTTTGACAACCACAGGCTTGCTCACCAAAAGAAAATGATTGCAGCGCAGCCTGCAGCCGGCGACACTGATTCACCAGCCGGCGACACTGAGCCACTGTCAAAAAATCGAACTCACGCTGTGCCCCTCCTGTAGAACTGGGCGCTGTCAACCAGGTCAAAGTCTGCTCGCTGTCTAGAACCTATGCTCCCGCTGTGGTTGTCAACCAGGTCAAAGTCTGCTTTTTTACTAGTAACAAATTTCCATTCAGAGATATAAATCTATATATGAAACAAGACTCACCATACGGGAGCCCAAAACGATTATGTTACAGTTCAATGGTTTAAACCACCCTACCAACACTCTAAGAATGCACTCCAAGCACTTGAAAAGCGTAATGAATTTGACCGTGTATACAATGAGATGTTTGCTAGACTTATGGCTGGACGGCAAAGCAGCCCCCACACCACTCAAAGCAGTTCCCACACCAAGTAAATCACCCCCAGTTCCCACATCACGCCTTAAGTTCAAGAATAGTAAGTGGTCTGTTAAAACTCTATGGATTGATATTGCCAACTACCAGCCATTAAAAGGTGGCTCCTACCTACCACTACTGAGTTCGCTGGCAGCTAAGAAGGCGATCATAAACATAAAAAAACACAGACGACTACATTCATACACCACATCTGTAAACAGCCTGGTCCATGTAGAAACCTCATGCTAATTGAGAAAAATGGTAAGTTTCATTACACGGTAATCAAAGATCTGAACCGCTTGCTGCATAATCAGAGTAAACACGAACACCGCAAATTCTTCTGTGACATGCCTTAGGAAGGGAAGAACATATTATCCTTCCAGAACTGGCAGAAGCAGCTGGCTGCCCCTTATGTTACCTACACCGAATTTGAGGCGCTCACAGTGAAACTTCCAGGCCCTGCACCTGATGCTACCAAGAGCAACACGCAGAAAACAGAGGAACATGAGCCATGCGGTTACGGCTATGTAGTTTTTCGGTGTGCTGGTCAGACCGAACCCCCTGTGGTGTATAGAGGAGGCAACACCGTGGAGGAATTCTAGCAAGCCCTGCAACAGGAAGAGCTCAAGATCAAAGCAGTTCTGTCAAAACCTGTATCCATGCGCATGAGGCGAGAGGAAAAATGAGTGCACATGGCAGCATTGTCATGTGTGTAAAAAAGAACTCGGCAGGGACTCCGTCCACGACCACTGCCACATAACAGGTAAGTACAGGGGGGTAGCCCACAATGCATGCAACCTAAAGCTGTGGTGGAATCCTAAGACAACTGTCGTGTCTGTAGTATTCCATAACCTATGGGGCTAGGACTCCCACCTCTTATAAGCAGGTTATAAGCAAGGAGGAAGGAAAGAGCAACTGTATCCCAAACAATATGGAGAAGTATATATCCCTATCGATCAGACAGTTACGCTTTATTGACAGTGTACAGTTCCTCCTGGCCTCGCTTGACATGCTGGTGTCTGCACACAACCCAGACGCCTTTGCAGTGAAGTATGAGCTTGATGAAAAGAAACACCGGCTGTCACTGCGCAAGGGAGTGTATCCCTATGAGTTTATGGATGGCTGGGATAAGTTTGATGCCTCTCTGCCGCAAATCCAGGAGTTCTACAGCAAGCTCTCTGAGCAAGGCATATCTGCTGCAGACTATGAACATGCAAAAAGGGCATGGGACGTATTTGAGTGTAAAAACATGGGCGACTATCATGACCAGAAAGTCTTGACGTGTTCGGGTGGAAAAATATGGGCGACTATCAAGACCTGTACCTGCGCACCGATGTACTACTCTTAGCTGATGTATTTGAGATATTCCGCAAAACCTGTCTTAAACAGTATGGCTTAGATCCAGCTCATTACTATACCAGTCCTTGCCTATCATGGGATGTACTTCTTAAGAGTATAGGGGTGGAATTGGAGTTACTCACCGACTATGACAAACACATATTCATTGAGAAGGGCCTGTGCGATGGGATAAGCATGGTATCACGTCGCCACGCTAAAGCTAATAACCCGTACGCGGAAGGCTTTGAGCAGGATAAGCCAGCGAGCTATATCTAGTACCTTGACTCTAACAACCTGTATGGGAGGGCGATGAGTCAACCTTTACCTACTGGTGGCATTGAGTGGGTGGATCAGCCGGCTGCCCTTAAGATACAGGACCAACCTGACAATGCCGAAACCGGATATATACTCAAAGTTGATCTGGAATACCCTGCAGAGTTATATGCTGATCACAATTATTATCCACTAGCGCCAGAGTAAATGTCTGTGCAGAATGAATGGTTGTCAGTAGGGTTGGGACAATAATGCATTTTTTGTGTGCCAATATTCTGCAGGGGTATTTCTTAGGCGAAATAGACCGAATAAAACGAAAATCGAAAATTTTTTGATGTGCGATGAATTTTGAGGTCGGAATGGGGCCGATTTCCAAGATGGCCGCCAAAATAACCCGGAATATGTGAAAATAATGATTTTTTTTAGCTGTCATCTCAAATAAAGGCTTGTTATCGTGCTGAATATGGGCCAATAATGGGATTTCCAATCGAATATACATGGTAAGCTGTCACTCGAGGCATTTTCTTAAGTAAATTCGCCGTAGCCTATTATTGCTGTACACTTTTATCATTTCTAGTCTTATATTGTATTATTTATTATTGTTGATTGTTATAACTTGTACAGCCTGTTGAGATGTATATGGAATGGGCTTTAAATCAATAATCATTATCATTATCATTAAGTAGCAGTACCTGATATCGAATATGGCGGCCGAAATCCAAGATGGCGATATTCAGTTGCACCATCCATTATTATTATTAATTTGAAATAAGATAAGATAAGATCAGATAATTTATTAGCCCTATTCGGGAATTTGCTTTACAGTATACAACTGACTCGTGTATCTCTGTCATTATCCTCGTGTCCCAGCCCCTGCTTGACCCGTGTTTTGGCAGAAAAATTCCAGATGGCGCTGGAAGACGGGTGCTGTGATGAAGAAGCAGTGACCCGCAGATATCGAGCAGTTCCTTCCTGGTGTAGGACAGCATATGCTTTATTTGCACACGGTCGTCACATGATCGGCAACTCACGTTACATATTGTCATTATTGATGTGGTGGTCAGAAAGACGGCTGGTCGTTTGGTGACGTTGATGTAGTTCTTATGAACCAAGTGAAGCTTACGCTCCCTCAAGAAGGGAGTACCCGATCGACTCTTGGTCTGTTGGGCTACGTTGATGTAGTTTCCAAGGTCGAAGAGTGCGAAAGACACTGGAAACAGGACCAGGCAAAGCACGTGGCTTTCCGAGAAGTGAAGCGCATAGTTGAGCAGCGGGAAAAACACAATGTCCCTTCCTGGGCAGCTGATGAGAAAGTCCAACAGATTCAGATATATCCTTTGATTCAAAGATGTTGTAGACGATCTTATTCACACACTGCACTAAAAACACAAGCCCAACAAAGGCCAAAACACGAGGAAAATGACAGAAAAACACGAGCACACACTAGATTGCGTGTCGCCGCGGTTCAGCGCCACGATGAAATTGATATAAATCAAAATAAAGTTTGTCTAGTTGACCGGATATGGCATTGTGACGTCACAATAGAATGTGTCATAATCGCAAAACGTAATTGTGATTCGTTCATACTATGGAATTCCGCAGCTCCGATGTGAGAAAAGAATTATTTGGAGAAGGAAGACCCGATTATGTCAGAGGCGGTAAATTACCGAATGGAAAGTATTTGTTGGGTAGAATGATATCACTGTGTAAAGCGCCTACCAAAGGAAATCGAATGGTCAGCAAAGATGGAGCTAGCAAGATCGTGGCTTGTGAGGTACGGAATGACTGGATTAGTAAAAATGTGTATCCGCTCAGTGAACGTTCCGTAGCGAAACGTATTCGAAGAATTATGATTTCTTGCTCAATATGCGTAAAAGCTAGAAAGAAGGTAACAGGTTTGATAAATGGCAATATATAGCTTCCGACTTTAATGAAAGAATGACTATCCGAGCGTTCAATATCAGGGCCACTGACGCTTTGTACGAAAAACAACTAGAGGCGCAACAGTCAACACGGTGTGAGAATGACCAAAGACGACAACTCTTTTTACGATGATAACTGTCGCGGAGCATACATCGCGCGATGTTTCTCGGAACTGGCTGAAGCAGAAGAAGAGACTGGAATCACGTCGCGTATCACAGTCACAGTCGCGGGAACTATTGCTCATGAAAATGAGACACAAATTGACATCAACATGCGTGAAATAGAAGCCACTACACAATCTATTTCTGACACAGAAAGTAGTGATCCTGCTTATATAGCTAATGATATGGACTGTACCATCACGTCATCTTCCTGCACTGACTCCGATTTTCCGAATGTCAAGATCAGAACAGGGTACAGGACGTTGAATGAGCCATAAATTCGTTGTCTGGTACAATGTCTCTCAAAGTACAAAGTCACGACAAAAAACTTACTATGCATCTGTGTCGAGTTCGCGAACGGAGTTTTCCAGCAGAATTGGAAGTTATGTGACTACGATGAGGGATTCGGCGACGACGATGATTTCGAAGATCCAACGTCGAATACACCAAAGCGACGAAGAAGATGTGACGATCGCACATACGTAATGCCTAGTGGAAAATCAGTTCGAAACTACTTGGAGGATGCTTCATACCTGAGCTTGGAGATGGTTGGGAGACATCTTGCTGAAGGGTCAGAGAACACAATAACTGTCGGTTTAGATGACACCACGAAGGCGGCAGGACATAGAGTTTTCAGCATTAAAACGGACCATATTACCATAGCTGGACCCACATCAGAAAAGAAGACGTTCGCTACGGTGTCGCTATGCAATGAATTTGTGAACTGGTTAGAAACCAATGGCCACGAGTGTAACGGTTTCAGGGGGTTCATTTCCAATCGCTTCGGCCGCATTGCAGAGCTTGCAAAGTTATATATTGATAAAAAAGATCAGATAAAAGATTTTTTTGATGCGGTAGTTGATGCCAATTCGAATAAGCTCGTATTAGCCGAGTCTACGTTTATTACGAACGACTGGTTTCAGTGTGCCTGTAAAGTATATTCCCTGAGATGTATCTATTCGGTATTGATGGGCGTACGTGCGGATCCGATCACAGTTGGTCTAATGTTCGATCGTTCTTCGCTGAGAAGCTGAAATATGACAATCCTCGTTTCTTACGGTTCAGAGTGCAGTAATAAGTTGGTTTCTCCAGGTATGTTTAATAACTATAGTAGGTAACTCAGATCATACCAGAAGAGGATCCAGTGACAGCCTAGTGATAGTGATTCTTGCCACGATATGCTTGTCGGGCTTCTCGGTCTATATGATATCCCTGTAACATTTGGTCCGCCATCTTAGATTCAGACCGCCTTATCGAAATTGGCTGGTCAGAGTCCACGATAAGTGAAAAATGATGATTTATATCGAAAGAGCATCAGTGAAAACCTATAAAAAGATATATTACAGGATATATTTCTCAATACTTAGCATTATTTGATAATTATGCGGTGAGCGGTCGTCATCTTGGATTTTGGCCGCCATCTTGGAATTAGAGTCCTCCGAACCGACGAAATGTATCTTACGACGGCTTACTATTTTTATATAATTTATAGGTAATATTTGCTCTCGAGTGGGATATATATGAAAAGTATGAATTTTTGTGCTTTTGGGGGCATTTTGGCGGGTGAAAAGTGTCCCATGCCGACCGAAAAATCCATCGGACAACCATCCTTTTGGGGGTTGGCGGCTTTTTTGGAAATTGTCCCATGCCGACCGAAAAATTCATCCGACACCAAAAAAATTTCCATTTTCGTTTTTTTCGGTCTAATTTTCTTAAGGAACACCCCTCAGAATTTTTTATTGATATCGCAATACCATAAGAATCTCCTAGGTGCATTGGGGAGCACCGGAGTTGAGAAGCTGGTACCCAACCTGCGCAATAAAGAGAAGTATGTGGTCCACTATAGGAATCTTAAAGAGACTGTTCAGCCACATATAAGGCAATCAGGGATCATTTCGTTATTACATTACTACGATTAACGCAGACGTAAGTAATGACATCTTCTAATTTGTGCCGCCGAGTTTACATGATGGAAGTTATGCTGATAAGTTTTTAACATTATTATTTGACTGGAAATGTTCATGATATACTGTGGAGATCTGTTTTATTCAGTTATGTCGTTCCATCGATAACGGTGCCTCCCTAAAACCATGAACAACACGAATGTTAGCTGTAAATTATAACGCGCTCTGAATTCACCTCGCTAACGATGTGTATTCTTCCGCTTTAGTTACATAATGTAGATTTCATAAAATCTTCACTCATTCAAGTTGTGGGCATAATTGTGCACACATTAGACCGACAAGCAGGAAGGATAATGTCCGACAACATAAATGGCGACTGTCGAAGCAAGGATCTTTTTTCTGAGACCACAGCGCCGCGTAGCGACTGAAAGTCTGAAAATGTAACATTATTGGTTTCCAAGGTGCTGTTACCAAGCAGCTTGCTAGGCAACCACTTTCCTTATATGGGGCTGAACAGTCTCTTTAAGCTCTATCTATCTCTGGGAATACTGTTATATTTACCAAAATGATGGTCATCGCATCTGAATTTCTCTCAAATCCATATGTAATGGCATTTATTGAAGAACCGCATAAATATGGGGTAAGCTTTTGGCCTGTAACTACATATTTTTTCAAAGGCTCTTTATATATATGTTGTTTTCTAGATATTAAATCGCCCGTTACTTTCAAAACACATTACCCACTCGCGCGGGAAAAGAAGACGCAGGACGGTTTATTAGTATAGCACCGTCCGACCGGGGCTAGAACAGGGAGCGATGGAGATCAACTGGACTAAAATACACACGTTGCCCGTGTTAGCGCACATTGGAGTGTTCTTTGAAACGATCCCGACATAAATCAGTCGTCTGTGTTCTGGTTGGTTTGATGTAGGTCTACTCACCATATGTTGAATATCACTCGCGGACCATTGAGGTCGTATAACTTGCATAAGTTCCTTCGTCTGCTCCGACATCGTTCCTTCATCTATAACGAGATCTAGATATTTAACTCTGGAAGATGCCATTGCAGAACGAATCTCCTGTCCTTTATCCAAGATTAAATCACTGTTACAGGTTAAGTGATCGGCATCATTCGAGGACACATACCAACTTAACAGGTCTTTTTAATCGCTAGCTATGTACTTTGGTGTGCTTAAGGGTCAGAGTGGGGGCATACTCCGAAGCGCTTGAGGTGCTTAGAAGGAGGGAGGGGGTTGTTGTTGGGTAGGTTAAAGTATGCATGCTCAAAGTCTTTCCCTTGTGTTGTGTACGTGGGCTTCTTACTGTATTTTAAGGGAAGAATGTAGATTTGGGTTCATTTAAAATCATAGTAATCAATGGATGCGTATTAGATACCTGTGTCTATCGAACACTTTGGTTACGAACAAATATTCTATTGATATAAACAGGATTATAATATGTCAAACTGGCAAGCTGCGCTCTGTCTTTTACTGAGAGCCATGATGGCAAGCCATGCATCGTACGCTTACCGACGTACTTAACATGCTCTCTGATATGATCGAGAATTGTTGACCTGCGCCGGTTTGAAAAAAGAACATAATTCCCCCAAAGATCTTGTTATAATAAGATACCCGACTCGGACGTTTCCGTTGTGAAGCTCGTCACCCGTGCGCCACCTGGTTTCGTGGAAGCTAAAATGTAAACAAAAGCGCGTGGCTCAATGGTAAAAGATCGATCGGCGATGGTACGTACTCAAAAAAAATACCGCTGTATTTCTAAAATTTAACGACTTTTTGGTAGAGCCAATACATAAAAACAAAGCCAATTATTATTGACACCTTTTTATCAATTTGTTTGACGATTTACAATATTTTTGTATGAACGTTTGAACGAAGTCGCATATATCGGACGGTAAAATACATACTTACTCAGGGCTGAATTTACCCCTTTTTATGACACAGTCGGACGTCTAGTCTACCCTTATTTGATGTTAAAAGATTAATCTGAATCATATTGGTTTTGCCATTAGTGTGGACATATATATATATTATATATATATATATATATATATATCGATATATATATACGCAATATATATATATATATATATATGATATATATATATATATATATAGTATATGTATATATATGATTATATATCCCTGGCTTTATATATATATATATATATATAATATTAAGGTCATTACAACTAAAACTCTCAGTCTTAATAGCTTACTCAGGACAACCACAAATGAAATGAGATCATCAGCACACTAAAACTACACTGAACACAACAATTATTTAAAACCAGAGCTCAATTCAACCATATAAACGCTGAACAGATAGGTTGAAATTATGCCTCCCCGTCTTATGCCATAAAACACACCAAACCAGCCAGACATAGTTCTGCCCCATCTTACATACACATCTGATTAGAGTACCATGCAACCAACCATTCTAGCAGTATATCCAGGGACACCTTTGTTCGTCAAGCTTCTCCCACCACTACAATATAATTTGCAGTAGTCCTATATACTGGTGTGGATTTATGATAGAATAGTCTTTCAAGGAACTAAGTAAACAAATATCAATATTTGATTTTTCGGAAATCTACACATACAACATCATTTAAAACAAATAAGAGCATAAATTTTCATGTGTGGGAAAATGTCAGTCTTACGATTTATTCTCTCCTTATGGTCCCTTAACTTACAGTTAGCCTCTCTCAGGGAATGATGCAACCTGATGTTCACCATAATACATATTACACCTGCATGATTCACATTGGAGTTTCTCTAATGAGACCTCATTAGCTAGAATGCTTTCACTTGCTTACTGTATAATACTGTGTCAATGAATTTGCGGCCATGTTCCTTAAGCGTGCATAATGCATCTACTAGTGATTTGCTTGGGACAACGAGCCCTTCCTTCGCACTTCGGCAATTCTTCTGTTCATGTATATCATTGACTACAGAAATTTTGTTTCTGCATATTGCACCAACTTAATTTCCGGGCAATATAGCCAGAGACATATGCTAGAACATTCACTTTGTCAATTCAAACAGTTAATTGCAGCGCAGAAATGCCCATTTGTGTTTGACTTCTAGTCAGACATACTCGCAAGTCAGTGGTTGCTGCTATTGAGTAGCTTCCACAAAAGTAGGGGGCGCTGCCTACGCGGTGTCACGGAATTTGTCGGGCGAGCTGTCGATGTCGGGTATTTTATTATAACAAGATCTTTGATTCCCCTTCGAGACTCCCTTGGTCCCCTTCGAAAACCGAAGATATAAAAAAAACTACCATGAATATACGTAGGTTATTGCAGCCCGACCGGGAAATGATCGCTTGTAGATAGATAGATATATCTATAGAGAGATAGAGATATCTTGTTCAAAAGAGAGAGAAGAGAGAGAGAGAGAGAGATTTTCGAATTAGTGCTACTCGATATCGCTATCTCTTTCTTTATTTATACGAGTATCTTACTACTTGCGACAATATATATATATATATATATTTATATGGATTTTAATGCCCGACTGCTCTCGGCCTCTATCCTCAGGGGCAGTGACTCAATCACAATCTTAACCCTACCAATGTGACGCTAACACGGATCTTTATATATGGGTAAACTCAGAGCAATGTCTGAATCCGCCCAAACCAGGTCCGAAATGTGTTCACAATCTAATTTTGACTATATGAATGTCTAGGTGATTGTCTGTTACATTTACATATGTCAGTGATGCACACTCGTCGACGTCATGGCTGGATCACTTTATCTGCAGTCATGACATGCATAACATTTTGTCAGATCTGTACATTGTAGACAAATTACCATGTTCGGATCATTTGCCAACTGCTGCTTCGTTTCGCTTTAAAGTAAGCTCACAAATAGCTGCTGGTAATGAACAACTTAAAGAACCCCTTGGGACGTTCAAGTGGGCTGGACTCTCACCAGCGAAAATTGAAGCTTATCAAAAGCTGTCGAAACGTTATTATCTATCGGATGTGGCGCTTCCGGATGCAGTTACCTGTACCGATGTAAAATGTTCCTGTGCTGATCATAAGGCGCAGACCGATCGTTTGTATTGCGAGATATCGAAAGCGGTCCACAAGGCCAGTACTAAATGCGTTGATATATGTAAAGTTAGGTTCTGTCGCGATTTTATCGTCCCTGGCTTTAATGACTATGTTGAAGACCTGCATACGCTGACGAGGCGGGCGTATATAAGCTGGCGCAATGAGGGCAAGCCACGACATGGTCCTACATGTGAGCTGATGAGGCTTACGCGTCTTAACTTTAAATACTCTCTTCGTCAATGCAAATACCAGGAGATGTCTGCCCGTGCAGATGCCATGGCAAACTCATTGGACGAAGGTAATACCATAACAAGATCTTTGGTAATACTGCCTCGTTTTGGAAAGGAGTGAAATGCGCCCAAAATCGGTCGATACCACTGGCGTCAGCAGTTAACGGCTGTACCGGGGCTGAAAACATCGCCGACATGTGGCGTGACCATTATTCCGCACTCCTCAACAATGCGAGCGAGTGTCGGGAGAAGGTCGAGGTGACGGAAACGATGAAATGTGAAACTGACACCACTAACACTGTAATCTCCCCTGCTCACATTCGTCGAGCATTACGGACGCTTAAACGAGGAAAATCTTGCGGGGTAGATGGTCTTGCCGCTGAACATTGTATTAATGCTGACGACATCATATGTGTATATGTGTCACTGCTGTTCTCATGTTTTTTTAAAGCATGGGTATCTTCCAGTTTCTTTCATGAAGTCTGCTATTGTACCAATAATCAAAAATAAGAATGGGGATACTAGCGATACAAATAACTACCGGCCCATTGCTCTCGTCACATCTTGTTCAAAACTTTTCGAAATAGTGCTACTCGATATCGCAGACGAGTATCTTACTACTTGCGACAATCAAATTGGTTTTAAGGCCGGTCACTCAACGGATTTATGTAGTTACACTGCCAAGAGCATTATACAATACTACAAAGATCTTGGCAGCCCTGAGTACACATGTTTTTTAGATGCGTCGAATGCCTTTGACAAGGTCAATCATTGGTTGCTGTTTCAAAAGCTCATCAACCGTGCCATGCCATTGGTTTTAGTCAGAATTTTAATGTTTTGGTATCAGAAACAGTTAATCTGTGTTAAGTGGGATGGTGAATCGTCTCGATATTTTACTGTATCTAATGGCGTTCGACAAGGTGGAATTTTATCCCTAAATTATGTAATGTGTATGTCGATGATCTTTCAAGTCTTTTGTTGAAATCCTGCACCGGCTGTTATATTAATGATATTTGTATCAACCATGTATTTTATGCGGACGATCTATGTCGGAAAGTAGAATTTTACAAAATACCTACGAGCAAACAAGGAAATCTTATAATATGTTTCTGACAGTAAAAGACCTACCATAACACATTCCTCGTGGTTGTTTAGGGTGTGACCTTGAGAATAAAGTCAATGTTGCTGATAACCTCTATAATGCAATGGCAGACCTAATTAAATACTAGACCACAAAGAAAGAAACTGGTCTTCAGAGCTCACGCGAACTTTTTCGCAGTGTTTCAGTAATAATCAGCGGGGACAACTTATTTCAACAGAGCTACTAGATTGTTGGAAATCCGGTAAATGAAAAGATTGAAATAGATATTTCCTTCACCTTCATAGCTCTTGAATTCGCAGTGTATTCAGTAAATGTAGCGAGGATCGCAGTTGAATTTTATCAGAGCTACTATTTTGTTTCTGCTTGTGTAAATGAAAGCATTGACATATCATGGTTTTATTCAGACACAGTCACCTTCATAACTCTTGATTTCGCAGTAATGCTCGCGGATTCGAAATTGCTTTGCATTTGTTAAAAAAAGCTCTCACTCTTCATAATTTGAGAAGGTGTGCGGTTGTTTCGTACACAGGCGTTTCGTACACAGATCGTTTCGTACACAGATTGTTGTTTCGTACACGCAGCCGGGAGTTGTTTCGTACACTGAATATAAGGTGTCTGAAATATGCTTGTTATTGTTATCTTTTTCGAATAATTACGTCGTGTTGTGTAATATCAGTGACGTAAGTCCTTTTTATGCATTTATGAGTTATCCAGATATTACGTCTTACCTGGCGAGGAAGGACAACTCAGCCATGGACCAGCCTAGCCCTACAAGACGCCCGAGTAGATGTATATAAATATATATATATATATATATATATATATATATATATATATATATATATATATATATATATATATATATATATATACCTATATATAGAGATAGAGAGAGAGATAGATATAGATATATATATATATATATATATATATATCTATAGGATATATATATATATCAGCTATACGAGATATATATATATATATATATATATATATATATATATATATATCTATATATATATATATATATATATATATATATATATATATATTGACTTTCGACCCGGGGCTAGGACCAGCCACGAGACAATCCAGCCAGTTAAGTCGACCACAAGGCCATGCAGTTTAATGTGAAAGACTAATATCAAATTAAGTGAATGACTTCTAAGATACAGCATTAAATATTCATATTGCAGTAATATGAGATTCATTAAAACCAACCTTTCATAACTCGTCGTTTACAAGCTATAGTTATTATATATATAGTAGGATATTTATTAAAACAAACCTTTCAGATCTCTCATATGGGTTCACCGTATAAAATTTAACCGATTCCACTTAAAATAATGAATTTATTGAATACAAAATTCAACATTTTGTTTTATGTCGTCATAATTTCATTGTCTTACAGCGGTTCCATATTCCTTCACGAACAATTGCAAATACGACAAACATGCTTGCTACATACTCTTTTAATTGTCGACAGGCAATTTCGTCCACATTAATTATGACCATATTAACAATTCAACAAACATTTTCTACGCTTTCAATTTCTTTAATAATCCATATTTACATTTACGTACACAACACTCACTATTGCGGGTACCCAATAGATGAATAGATACTATAGTCTACACAAGCCAAAACATTTTTTCACACCAACTCTTAATAAACCTTTGTGAAAATAAACAATAAACCACGATACCAGATAATTTACATTTAGATATATTACATAGTTTCTTGACTTAGCACAACATACGGAACAACTGTTTTTGATATTGCGTGTACGAAACAACTAATCTCGCGTGTACGAAACAACCGTAAGTAGTGTGTACGAAACAACCTGTGTACGAAGCTACCTGTAACCTTTGAGAAAGACCTACCTATTCAATTTTTTCATCGCATTTCCTTGAATAAAATAATCATGAGTGTAAACATGTACATCCTGTGATATTTTTATCTAAGATATTCATTTAAATTAATTATTTAAATTTGTTCAGGTGTCAAGAAAATTGACAGCAGCTTGCACCCATAAGGTTAACCATGCGAAATGGCTGCAAACGTACCTAGCAACAATATTACGCTGTCAAACATTTTTTTTTTTCACCACACAACACAAACTGGTCTGGTTAAATAGGTGCGTATCTGGTTCATAGTGATAATTTCTGTGCCAAAAGCAATGTAAAAGGCTTGACTTCACCGCGGGTTTTAAAAAAAATTACCGAGGTCTTTTCTTTAGAATCCCTTCTAAGTCAGTCAATCACTTTAAGATATCAGTAAGCGCTGGGATTTGTAGAATCGTCCCCATAAGAGGACTTGTAGGGTTTATTGACTGCGATGTAAGACCACATTTCGAAATGTCTAACTTGCAGCAACGGTCTGGCGTTTCGTGTGAACGCTAGCTGATCTGCTCATTTCGGTGGGATTTCAAGGCGTCTTGCTATTTCAATGCGCGAGTTGATATCTAGCCCCGTTCAGAGATCGCAATACGAGATCTAAGAACGCATTCAAAAATCTGGAACCCGTATCGAACCTGTATTACAATTACTGCATTTCCTGCATGGTCACAACTGATAGCACGCACAAAAGTAATTGGCCACTCTTGTAAGGTCACAGGAACAAAGGTAATTTCAGCATCAAGAAGTATTCTGAAACATTTTGATACCAAAGACGGCCAAGGAAAAGATTATTGTTCCGCTTAATTTATAGACTTGTTAATGTTCAATATCAAACGCATATCCGTGTCAATTATTACCATGTGACAACCGACACCTGGTATAGAGTGATGGTACAATGCCTTACATCGTCAAATAGCTTAACAAGTTCTAAAGTTATTCTAAAAATAAGTTTATTGGCACTATTCAATTTACTGCAGTCTGAAAGATCAAAAACATCCTTAAACCCATTAGCACACCATGAAACCAGTCTGTAGAAGTAAATCAATTTAAACTATCAAATATAGATGTTTGTTATAATACTATTCTAGCTCATACGTTTTTAAAAAGCCTCCCCCTTGATTATCAGCACGAAAGCCTGTAACCCTGATAGTAGCAATATTATAGCCTTGGCTCACAAGCGTGTCTACCCTCCAAGTTGACCCGTCGTGTCACGCGGGGATTGTTTTAGCCTGGCCTATCGTGTGGACTGGTCAAGGGTCATGGGAAAGCAAGCCAGCTGACCGGTGACCCTTTATAAGGAGCACACATGGGTCAGACAGGGAGATCATTTAGTCAGGGACAAGATTCAGACCGCGAGATTCCAGGGAGCTACATTGTTGAAACTAAATAAACCAAATAAGAATTCTACTCCAGCACTCGTGTTATTTCTCTGGCTAGTCCCCACTCCAGCAACCACAGGCAGCAGCAACAAACGAAGGAGCGCACAAAAGCAAGAAATTCTAGTAGAAGATGTTCACCATGCATCATTTCCTCATCAGTTTTAGTTGACATGTTGGAATGAATCATAGTAAAACAAATATTAGCAAGACATATTTTGGTTCAATAAAATATACTTTATTGTAATAAGATCGATTATTATGTAACAAGATACTTTGGACAAAGCAAAATATTCATCTTCAGTAGCAAATAATCTAAAACATGCCTGTAGCTATATTGACATAAATTATACATGATAGTAAATAAGTAAACAAAATAGCTATGAGTACTTACTGGAAATCAAGTCAAACAGGTTATTCATAAAGTTGGCACTGCATAACAAAACAATATCACATAATTTGGCAGGGGACACCTCACAATGTGTAGGTTTTCATTTTAGCATTACTGTCATAGGCTAATCATGCAGCTCTTATCAACACAATATAACTCTCAACATACCCTTAGTGTGCATCAAATTAAAGAAAAAGAGCCACAAATACCCAAAGAAATTTACATGTTCATGATTAAAATGATCAATAGCCACTAGAAAGATAGAAGATAATAGCTCAATTATGTAAGTAATGGTGAGTGAAAACAGGGCAAATGTAGAATTCTGTATAATCAGTATGACAAGAAACATGCTATGGAATCTCAGTTTGGCATTTTTAGTGCCAGGAACTCTTCTTTCCGTTTGAAGTATTCATTAAGCCTTAGCCCAGCATATCTGTAAACACATGGTTCATCATAAACAAGTGCACTGGGGTTATAACCTGAGTGAGTGGGATTTGGGGGGTCGGGCAAACAGAATATAATTATGTGTTGGACTTTACAAATGATCTCATATCATTTCAACAAAGCTCATGGGCTACAATCATTAATTTCACATTGTATTGTGAGATTAAAACCATGACAATTTAAAGCAGTGATCATAATCAGGTCATTACTAGCCCAGTATCTATTGGTTGTCAAAAAACTGATAGAAGAGAAGCCTCACTCTAGATAGTCAAAGTCAATTGTGGAGAAGCATGCTTGAAGGACTGCCCACACACCCCACCAATAATGGGCAGCCTGTGCTCACACAAAACACACACATAACATAATTCTGTCGCCAAAAACATGAAATGCAGATAAGCATTTGGAGTAAACATTGCTTACAATATGGAGGTGATGTTGTGCCAGTGAAAGTCATTGTGTCAGTGTATTGCTATGGTGATGAATGCAGGTGATTGTGATGCATCGACAATGCCATCGAGCCTTTCAGCCACCAAGCTACATCCCATTGTGGCTTACTCAATAGGCGTTTGCATTAAATATAGTGAACATTATCAATAGAACAACTGTAAAATGCATCAATGAACTATGATCTTCCCACATGAGTTCAAGCTTTCATTATATTATGAGAAATATTCCTGAGAGAATATACTGTACTCACCAGAGCAAATTTGTTGACTTGCACATAAAGTCTCTCAACATCAATATCTGTAACAGCGGAATCTGCATTATTGTTCTGTTTAGACATATGTTCTAGAAATACCCTCAGCCACTTGAGCTGATAGGCCTTGTCAGGATATAGGTTGTAATCTACTTCATCTATACCTGAAACAATAGAGGAGCAGCTGGTTATCACAACACATGGAAGTAAACTCCCATCCAATGGACAGAGGTGAAGATAAACATGCTAATTTCAATGAAGAAATCCCTTCTATCTATATTCTGTTTATATTCACTTAAAGACAGTTTTATATATATATATATATATATATATATATATATATATATATATATATATATATATATATATATATATATATATATATATATATATATACGTAACATATGAATTTTAAAAAGTATCAGTTTTACCAGCATATTCACAGAAATGGTTGGCTATATCGAAGGCTTGATAGTTATAGGATCCATACTCAAAGTCTATGTAGAAAGCCCTATCTGCACAACATTTAAAATCCAAATAAACACAGAAAAACACAGATAATCAATAAGATTTCCACACGATTCAGTAAAAGGTGTTGTGACAGTTCATCCTTAATTCCAGTCACACAAATAGTAATAGTGAAAGGTATGCTATCACAGGTCATGATTCTGCTTTAACTGCCGGTCAATATTGTGCTTTAACCGAGCAGTTTGCTTCATCAGCCGATCATTTTTACAGGTAATAATTTGGTATCTACTGACACAGCAGCACAGGTGGGCATATTTTTATTCCATCTAAGGATGAAACCATTGCAGATTAGGCTTTGTTCTTCACCTCAGAATTGTAATATCTTTATCCATCAATACGAAAGTATTTTCTCACATCTTACCAAGTTTTGTGTTGTAGACTATGTTCTTGAGGAGGAGATCATTGTGACAGAAGACAACAGGCGACCCTATCGGGGTCAACTCTTCCTTAAGTACAGCTAACTCTGATCTCAGTGTCTCCATACTAGGAATCTCCTGCTTAAACCTGTGAGACACACACACACACACACACACACACACATATCAACAACCCAATATTTCACATGCACAAATTCCACAATGAAAAGGGATGTATACCTGAAGGGTGCTATTGTGAGGTATTATGAGCAGTATTATTCATAACCTGCGGTCAATGAGGCCAAGAAGCAGCATTGGGGATATATGTTAAGAAGTGACCAAGGGACACAGATCGACAGAGCTGATAATTAGTTTGCTAGGAGATAGAGACAAGAAGAAGCCAATGCAAGGCTGATAACTTATTTAACAAAAAAAGTGCCAAAAATGTTTTACAATATAAGGATGCTGTTTTTTTTTTACTATTAGATTCCATCTCTGTGTTATCTTAATTTAAAGGGCAGATGTACGTTGATTCTATATATTTGAGTGGGTGTAAGCATGAAATGTATACCCACATATTTGTATACTGCATTGGATTGGCTGAGAGCATGACATATTACCGTTCTGCCCGTTCTGGGTGAGGAAAAGTGTCTGGAATTAAGTCGAGCCAGCTCTGTAGCTTTGTGAATAGGGCTGCCTCCGTTGATATATGAAGATGACCGTTGTCATGTCTCATTGAAGAAATTATCTCGCTTGTGTTCAGGGCATGGAATTTCACCATCTCTTCCGCAACAAGGCTATCAAACCACAAAAGTCAACCATACTTCATTGAAATATCTTAATATTAAAGTTAAAGGTGTGGGTCATTACTGGTAACAAATTTATAAAAAAAATTCGGGGTTTCCTTTTCCTGGTTTTACCAAATGTTCTGCGACTATCCATGAAAAAGACGCCCTCGTTATCGATATTTCAGGGCAGATCTCAATGTTACGGAGGCGAATTTGGTCCCAATGTATTCTATTTGCTGGTTCATTACAATTTCAATCACTTTATATCAATAGATGAACTAGATTTCATATAAAGCTGTTTTTAAATACAGGTGTTGCAGCTTCTCAATAGTTAAATTGAAATTGCTGTATCATAATAAACAAACCTAGCTACGTGTTCATCTCTTACTGTCACTTCATCCAAACAATCTCCTGGCACAAACCCATATGCTATGCCATTGTTAAACTTGGCATACACAGGTTGACTGAGCTTAGCTGAGTGTAGTATACTCATCACACGCAGCTCCGCTTCACGGTCAATCAACAGCTCAGTTTTCTTGCCATACACCCGCACCAATATGACATCACTCTTCTCCTTGTCTTCCTCCAGGCGACAACCCACCAGTTTGTTACTAATGCCATCTGTGAACACCTGCACCACATCAACAGAATCTAATGGGTCATGTTTATATATATATATATATATATATATATATATATATATATATATATATATATATATATATATATATATATATATATATATATATATATATATATATATATATATATATATATATATATATAATGTATATATACATATATATATGCTAAATGAATGTTTTGTTGTAGGAGCTTATATGTCAAATCATGGTGATCCAGAAGGCTTTCTTTCTTTTCCACAAGACAGCTCATAAGAAGCGGGATGTTACATGGGGATTGATGGGCACCGTTTTTAGATGTCTCTGCTCATTCTGTATCACCTAAGGGGCTCAAAGCCGAGACTTCATGCTATAATTAGCCCACCATAACAACAGTTAATATGGAAGAGTGGGTGAGATGGAGGTGTGACAGTTCTACCACTGCAACCGTACCAGTTATGTGTGTACTCACCATAACTTTGATATCTGACTGGGGCCACTTTGGGCGTAGTATCGTCATCAGCTCCTTGGCCTGTTTCTCGATCGTCTCTTCTTCAATAGTTAGGTCCAAATACTTGACTCCGCTGGGGGCCATGATGGAGTGAAATGACAACTGTCAGTGCTCATTCACTATTTGCAACCAAATCTCCAGAACCAAATTACTGCAGACCAAAACAAAGAGACCTTAGAGATGATATTGTGCCAAAAGCAACATAATATTATCACAACTAACCACAAATTATATTTGTGGATAATTGACATTGCACTAGAGCCGATCACATTGGGTGGTGAATTAATCTGCTCCTAACGGATGTATCAGATGGAATTAAATGCCAGCCAGATGTTGAAATCTACATGTGTTGAGCCTCAGACGAAAGAATTCCAGAAGCCCTGAAGCCCAACAATTCCATGTTAATCCCTCCTAGTTAATTAATCAATGAAACATAAGAACATCCACTGCTACTCTTCTCAAGCCCAAACTTGATGATTCAATATCATCCTTTCCTACAAGCTTGAGGGGTTTGCAACCCTGTTAGTGAAACAGGTGTGCATGTCACAAGTGGGCAGTGGCAAAATGCCCAAGCATCACACTAACCCTTCCATATTAGATCTACCTTGCTTTTGATAGCGACAAAAATATTGGATGTTATCATGCTTTCCTATTTTGGTCAAACAAAATTATGTTGTTATTCGTTCATAGCATATACACACAACTAGCCTTGTTGGCGAATACTATGCAAACAAAATCAGCCAATGTAACTGTATGTCTATAGGACAATATCACCGTCCGATCGGAACTAACAAATACTAGTCCAGACCATCGCGACGTTCAGAAAGAAAACTTGCCTCCAACACTCACGATATTCCGATTAATATTCGTAGTTATATAGGCTAGTCTATGATCATTTCTCATCGCTAACGTACCTTTTCAGACGAATCCCTGCGACGGGACCAGAGGACTAGGATCATAACAGTCCAGGCACCCTCAGATACTCACCTCTACCAATTATCGTTACAACGACTATACAGTATACGGCTCGCGCTGAGGTTTCTGATAACAAGATAAGAGTTACGAAGTTGCTGAAGCTATTAACACACCTCTTTACGGACGGACAGCAATTATAACATTTGAGAGAGATTTGTTTATAACTCCAGCTAATGTGTGTTGTTAAATGTGGAGTCGTTCGACTGTTCAAGTAGACCTATGATCGCCATTCCACTATTCCAGGTCGATTCCAGGTCGGTGGCCAGAACGCACAGCGAAGAATGCCCACAGCTGTTGTGATCAAATTTGTCCGCCATACAGTTGACCCGCTTCAATTAGCTTTTCGGAAGTCCAACACAGAGAGTTGAACATGTGTCTAAAGGTTGACACGCTGTTAACAATAGAGATCGATGTCAAAGCTCAATGATGAAACTAACAAGTAACCATCAGCAAGTTGAGAAGAGAGTTACGGCTTTGTCTAATCACTTCACGACACAAATAGCAAATATAAGATGTTCGATAGATTTGTCTATAACTCCAGGCAACGTGATCAGAACTACATGGGTTCTTATCATAGGGTTGGCAAATGAAAATCTCGTGCACTCCTTTATGGACATGTATATTGGCACTCTCAAGATTTCAACTTTCCAACCTTATGATCAGAACAGTTATGACAGCGTTTTCATCAATTTTGTCCACCAACACCGTTGGCTAGCTCCGGTCGAACGATAATATAAATATATGTCTACTCGGACGTCTTGTAGGGCTAACCGCTGCCCTGCTTCAGTTAGCTTTTCGACAGACCTTCACCAAGGCTTCTCAATGTGACTGAAGATCTCCACACTATTAACAATGATGTGTGAAGATAAAGTTCAATAATGAAATTAACGAATCAGCATAGGCAAGCTATGCATTCATTTGATACCGCATGTATTTTCAATTCTAACATTTCGCTTGTTTCCACAAATACAGAATAGTAATATAATACAATGATATTTTAAAGTGTTCCGCCTGAAGAGATCTAACCATTAAGTGAGCGAATTCGTTTTAAATAAACAACAATATGAAGACGTTTCACCAGGATTATGTGTTCACAGAGCAAATTCAAGGACTAAATTACCGAATTCGTGAATATTATTGTTAACTTATTCAGCAATTTCTTTGCAATTGGAATAGTCCTTTATTCCTTTGTAAAATTAAACTCAAATTGGGTAACTTTTCTCACACGATTATATGGTATATTCGGGGCTTGAGAATCTGGTCTTGTGCAAGTAGCATAGATTACCGACTTATTTAATCTTTATGAATTCGATTTGGAAGTTGCGCACCCATGTCTGCCATCTCAACAGCTTTTGTCCCGAGATTTCCCGAGAAAGAATTCCTGAGATTCGACGTTGAGGTAGAGGCTCAGTTTGAAGAATCTAAATCAATCAATAGTTTAATAGGATAATGGAGAAAATGACGTGCATCAGACAGCTTCAGTATTCAATTTACATGTAAAGGAACAATTATATTTGCGACCAGGGCTGATATAGGAAAGAATTATATAAAAACACTTGATATGATAGCAAGTTGACATTATTGAAGAACAAACTTCTCTAATTCGTTAGTAATTTACAATACAATACCTCGAGCTAGATACAATTTATCCATAGTCACATTGTACCACAGCCACCAATAACCAGATGCTTCGTTATTTGAACAATGCAAATTTAAATTGACAATTGGTGAATATTTTGAGATGTTTTGGGTGCATGAAAAGGCTTGCATATATATCTCTGTCAGCCGTTCAATACCACCCAATAACCACGTTCTCGTCGCTTGTCAGATGTTTTGTAAAGAATCCCTTCTGACTACGCCACCTAGCAGCAAGAGGCAATTCCGCGAAGATTGTATTGATTTCGCGCGCTGCCCTTAGCAACGCGTTATGCGGACGGTATCTTTGTTCTCGGTGGGTTCGGCAGCTGAGACAGGAAATTGGAGCCGCGCCAACCGTCATCACACCTGCGTATCGGTCGTGGCCCGAAACGTATAACTCATATAAGCGAACACTCATGGAATTCAGGGATAATTCGTCATACAAATTTTGTTAAGCAGTGAGAAAACATAACAGAAGAAGCCTTGGGATTCATGAAAGGTATGATTCTTTCTTTTAGATGACTTGGAACTCTTGATTTTTGCGTCAAGGTATGTGTGTGTGCGTGTGTGTGATTCCAACGCATCATGCTATAAATAGTGCTTGATCATAGTGAGTGGGGAATCAATACAACTCGCTGACGCGTCAGGAGGTGTTTATCATTTTAGTGAAATGCATCACCATCGTACCGTGTGAAATTAAAATATACCGTTTGTCGTGAATTAGGTTCATTCAACACAATGTTAACTTCACAAGTTCATGACTTGTATATGTCGAATGTGGGGACATCAATTGACAGTGTTACTGGAAATACACGTCGGCACTTATGGCAACATACGGAGCACTGAAAAAAACCTGCTGCAGTCTATATGACAGCTGAAATTATACGTGTAACATGTAAATATTAGATGAATAAAAACAGAAAAGTGAGTTCTTGTCAAAAATTGATGGCGTCCCACCCATTTGCAGAGCGTGAATTGATGGTTTATATTGATTGTTATGATAGCCCTATCTGGTCCTACCTGAGCACACCTGTCATTGATTAACTTGAGGCACCTTACTGGTTACTTCACACACGAATGCTCTTCTGCGTGTGACCATATGCAGTTCTGTCAGAGGCTCTCTTTGGTCGAGTTGCCGAGTCGGCCAGGATGCATAGGAAATCGACCACTCACTGTCGTTCCAATCGAAATACCATTATTCGTTGGATCGGTACTGGACATGGGCCATGTGGTACGAATATAATTTTTTTACGGGGAAGCCTCTGAAACTATAGCACATGGGACCGGGGATCAATCATGCTTTAGCGCATTGGCCGCTGTTTGTGACTCACAATCATCGATTGACTAAATTCCATAAAATAACTATGGGGTTGGCACTGTATGGACAATCCGACCCCACCCATGTCGTCCTCCAAACAACAACCTGTGCTGGCGTTGGTGCCGTTATAAGACCCGTATTTGTAAAATTGGCCATGTACGGCTCGAAAAGCAACCTGTGGGGCATCAACGTCGTGATTTATATCCAGCAACATCTACTATTGCACTATAAAAATGGAATAAACTAGAGGTATGAAAGTCGAGGGTCAATCAAAGAACGACCGAACCATAGGGTGTATGCGCTCCTACGCGTTGACAGAAGATCCCAGGAGCAATTAATAATTCAAGCGACCACATCGGAACGCGACCCGGGCGACTGCGCGCTCCATCTTACGTAAACATGTGGGGGGTAACTCTACCAATCACACTCAAATTGAATAAATTCGTGATCAATGTTATTCAACATGCAGCTTTTTGGTTTGGACGTAAGGACCATCTCTCTTGTTTGTGTATAACAATTATCTAACATGACTTAAAGAACGATTAATCTGAATTTAGATAATTTGGAATATATTATCATCTAGTCTGAGTGCTTATCAAGTTACGTTATCACCAAACAACGTTCGTCACTACGTTGTCAAGTGCTGAAAGGCACATGGTGACGTCAGGGATAACCATTGATAACTAGTTAGTAATATATTGACACAAGTATGTAAACTGTTTCTCTAGACATAACCATTAACGGTGTAGAATGTTGCCTTCAATAGCACTGCTGGCGTTACTGAACAGCACAACACCTTCTCGGACCTTGCATCTCTTAGTCGAGATAGGTTTAAAGCACTTATCACCGATGTTGTCTGACGCTAAAGCTTATACCTGTCATTCAGATGGCGTGTTGTACTGATAAAATATCGATGAAATATTCAAACCAAGGTTGGCGTTCACGTCTTGCTGTGACCGTCCACTTACTGCGTCGATATGATCTTAAATCTGATAGAAATGCGAGGGAGCAAATCTTGTGACATTTAAACATTACACTCTAACCACTTTTACTGACGAGTGCAAGTCAACCTGAAGTCAACATTAAAAACATTAAAGCCAGCGGCAGGGTTTCTCCGTGACGTCACGACGTGCACTTATACTAACACCCACTAACACGATAACGCATGCCGTTATCCGGGACCGTTGTGCCGGTATGCCTCATTGATATTACTCCCGGAAACGGTCCTCTTCGTCACCCCCTCACCTGCGAAACCTAGCTGATCTAGTAATGTGAACCCACATTCCGCCAAGTTTTTAACCCTGTTGGTCCTTGGAGCGCGGTTGGTGGTAACCGGCGGGGCGGCACAAAGTACGGTTCAATAAAGCCGGGAAGAACTCGCTGGGGCAAGTTGCAAACGGGTTTACTTTTGTGGTTTATTGGTGAAGGCGCCCCGCTGTGTCTATTGTGACAACCATTTCCAGCCTATTTCAAACAAATTAATACGACAGATGAATCGTTTTATGAATGTAGAAAGGATATATTTTCGAATAAGCAAAATACTGAGATAGTGTCATGCTTTTCGCACTTGTAAACGCTACTGGTCTGGTAGGTTGTGTTTTTATCATTGAACTTGTTCTGAAATCGAAATTATCGGCTCCTTGCGAATTCAAAATCAGCACGCTGTACTAAATGAACGAAGAGAACAAACAAACCGCCACGTTAGATGTAATCTATACATTTCTAATCGTCCTGATATGGCGGGTATTGTTAGGGGAAAACACCGCTCCACGTCGACACGCGTGAACAAGCACACGCCATATGCCTCAAGCTATTATCGACTTATTGGAAATCGCAATTACTCATTTACAATGCGCGCCAGCTGTCGAATGACAAATTGAAAAAAAAGTGTCATATATCAATCTGTAAAAAAAATGAAACATAAATAGTGTGATACGATATATTTTAAATATGTATAAATCGTAACAATATTGACAATGGCATATAACATCTGTGTCCTGACATATTTGTCCCAACGAATGAAATGCCAGCACCCCAAGCCCTCCACCCCACCCAACCATCCCCAGTCACGCACCTCCTTAATTCTATACCTACTACACACAATACCCACTTCATTTTAGAAGTCATGGTATTCCTGTTTCGCATATCTAGATTTGCATTTTATGTGTATTTTCACCAGAGCCAGACGTATATGATATATTTGTCTATTGATTGGTCACGGCTGGTATAATGGCATACATCCACCTGTTACGTTAGACGTTGACCCACATCTGGAATGTACCGGAGTATCAATTCAATAATCAAATCAATCTATTCATATCTAAACAGGAGAGTTAACCTCACACGCAATGCAATGATCGTAACGCCAAAGTAGATCCAGCACGACTCCCCATGCACTTATCATAGATTATTACATAGTATGGTTTATGGGTGTGAAAATTGAGGTTGTTTGAAAAAGAGTGGTATATCCGAGCTTGTAAGCAAGTGAACGAATTCTCAAATAAAATTACCCCCAGTCACAATGACAAAAAAATGTTTCTGCTTCTGTGCCCAATGGTAACGTGTTTGGCGGGAAGAAGAGAAATAGTTTGATTCAGCCTGAGACAAACCACAACCCAAACTCGCCCCATGTTTTATTCCAAAATTAAAGTCCCTAGAATGAACCAGTAACCCCACCGGCCAGCGGACCATAGCCCTACCCTAAATATATCTCCTTTCTACCCTCTTGGGTGCAACATGTGTAATGTGGTAACACGACTTCTCTGTGCGAGTGGCGGACAAACATAGAGGAGTGGTGAGCGATAAATAAAGAGGCAAGAGCTTGACAATCCCCTCTCACATCTGGCAGTCAAATTGGGATTCCAACCCACACAAAAACGTTAATAAACATCACTAGGTTATTACCTGATTTGGGGTCTCACGTCAGGAGTGTGTTTTGTCTCACTTTAGACACATTGGTGAAGCGAAGGTAAGGCGCCAATCAGTTGTTCTTTGAAATCTATGATGTTAAAAACTCGCAGTTACATTTGAACAGGTGGAGTTCAAACGAAAACGGATGTTCAGTGCGCTCGGTTTTTGGGTCAGATGTGTTTGACGACTGATTTATATGTATAATCGATTGTGAATGGATCTCGTTTTTCTGACCGGCTTGCGACCTATAGGTGTGGTTCAATAGGTCCATTTATTATGTCTCATTATGTGTAAGCAGGAAACGCACCATGACAGATACAAGACGAGTCCTCGTGGTTTAAGAAAACAATATACATGTGATTTCAACTTTCAGTGAGTATAAAGTTATTCATTGATATAAATATGGTGAAATAAGTCGATCTTGGGGTGCAGATGTACGGTCGATGGTCGGGTCATATATGGTTTTAAGTGTAGAAGTGAATGTTTATTCGTAGCCCTGAACTCAAGAATAGAACTTGGGGTCCAAATGGTATTCCCGAGCCTCCACGTGTCCCGGTACTCGATAATACAATAAACAAATAAGACATTCAGTCGGGATGACGATCCCTAAAAAAACGCGGTATAGAAAATAAACACGCGACAACAATTTTACTCCTTGTGAACTCCATTTCCTTATCTGTTGGTTGGTAATATATCGCAATCATTGGGTATAGGCTCTCCAGTTATGGCGCTGTCGATTATGGTCTTATTCGGCCTGTCTAAGCACATTGTTTAATGTCTTCTTCGACATCTACGTCTTATCAGCAAATATGTACCATCACTAACAGGCACTACCGAATAACAGTATTTGATGCGTGTATAACCTCGAGTGTAGCTGATACAACACCTCTTGACTATCAAGAATATTTGGTACCCAGGTACAACAAGTCCCAACAAAAAAGCCACTAAATTCATATCAAAGTTTACCTGCAACGGATAATCAGGTCAAGCAATCACTCGAAGTCCAAAGGCAACTGTTCAATCCACAAAGCTTGGCAATTGAGTAACCGATGTAATGTAAGCGTTGAGACAAGGGTATCTCGAGATATAAGTTGGCAAGGTCGCGGTATATGTCCGGTTAATCTGGGGACGTATTTGGTCTGTCCCTCACTTACCTGTCAGACTTAATTATGAAAATTGTTAATCATCTGCGCGTTTGCCGATAATTGAGCCCTCTGTTGAGAGGATCGTACATCGTATCGTATATCATCTATATAGTGAATATAGTAGATGAAGCATGGTCTGCTCGCTCATCATTCTGAAAATTGCTTTTAAGGATCATAAGATACGTATTAAATACCAAATTTCATGTTAATTTCATATATGTAGTGTATATGTGTATGGTTCCAGGTAAAGCAGTCAATTCACAGGCGTGATGTAAATACGCGAAGTGAGATGTAAAAAGAAGCTGATATGGGTCAGGGTTCGTCACAAAGCGATGGCGCATATGGTCCGTTCGCCATCAAGCACCATATCAACACGTGCCATGTGCGTCAAATTATCGCCCAAAACGACTTCATTGTATTCTTACATGAACTGAAATTCGTCATTAAACAACGTGAATCTATAGGATTTGTGTCACAAAGTATGGTGGAATCAATGATGCGCAGAACAACACACACGAACAGTTGCATACGGAATGGTTTGACGAAACCATCTCCCCAATCTAGTCCCGTTTACGACGAACATGTATTCTCTGAACTGGACCACGATGTGCTGTCTTACAGAGCGGAAGCGAGTGATGGTGAGTTCCGCCCTCTGGTGTTCATTCGCTGCAACTGCGCCGGACGATACGCCGGTATGAACATCAACCAGTTAGACAGCCGCGGACAAGCCGCGTTGCATGTGGCTGTTAGGAAACGTGACCATGACATGCTTACTCTTTTACTCAATCTTGGTGCAAATGCCGAGAGTGTCAGCAAGTGGGGGCTTACCCCTTTGATAATCGCCTGTGAAACAGGGGACCTGAAGTGCATGCAACTATTAATGAAGGCAGGGGCAAATCCTGACGCGAAGGAAGATCAAAACCTTAAAATGTTTTCCAATCAAGATCGATCGCCATTAATTGTGGCTGCATTACATGGTCACGTTCATTGTGTTTCTGCGTTGATCTCTGCCAAAGCAGACCTCGACGAGCCTGACACGGAAGGAAATACACCCATACACAAATCAGCCGTGTATGGTCATACTAGCTGTGTCAAACTATTAATCGAACATGGCTGCCGAGTGAACTGTAGGAATAAAGCGGGAGCAAGCGCGCTTCAGTTAGCACTCATGCAATCAAACATGGAAGTTGTCAGACTAATTGTTCAAGCTGGATGTGATATAACAGATAGCAGTTCCGAATTTCCTCCGATTCTTACATTGGCTGCCATGACAGGGGAAGTGGATATCCTCCATAAATGCATTAAAAGTGGCTTCTCAGTTGACATGCCGGATATCTCAGGCAGAACACCTCTCTATTACACCTTCACTGGAGATATTCACAGATTACAAGATCATTTTCCCGCAATAAAATCTCAAGGAATCACATTAGATTTTCATTTTGCCCAATTTGCCTGCCGTAAGGAGACTTTTAAAGTTCTTGTCAAGCATGGTGCTAATGTCGAGGCAATTTTAAAAGATGCACTTTCTGCTAACATTCTCACAGTGAAACATTTTACTCTTCCTCAAAATATTGAGCTCTTCAAAATATGTTTAGGAGCCTGTGGTTTCGGTGTCATCAACGACGGCGAACTGGAAATGCTTTTCTGGAAATTGGTTTCCAGGAACTGTGCTGCCTTGGTGATGGTGTTAATGCAAGCTTTACCGAGATTAGGCAGTCTCATTGCTCCGAGACTAAGCCACGTGGTTGATTGGACAGGTGTGCATACGCATGAGGCAGTGGTTGCACACCTGGAGAGTGTAGGTTCCGACTATGCCGTCGGTGATTGGATCGCAAGTCACGTTAAGCAGGCTCATTCCCTGCAATCCTGGTGCAGACAGAGTATCCGGAAATGCATTTCCCCCAACGTTCCCTATTACACTCCGGGTCTACCTTTGCCTAGGAGAATCAGGACCTACATTGAATTGGGAGATTTGTTGCTACATTACAACGGCGATTCATTGAAGTGACTACATAGAAGCAACGACAATTCTGCCCAGTACAATTGTATGTTATGAGCACCAGATCTATATTTTCATAAATACAAATTCCGGATGTACTGAGACTAAGTCTGAGAAAATAAGTCATCCATAGCAACTCGAACAATGTGCATACTCAGTGTTCTAATTATGCACCGGAAGTTGTTAAGGCATATATGAGCACCAATATTGTTTTTCTTTGTTATTTTTCTCCACCAATGTCTAGTTCAATTAAAAAGACGTTTTGATCCCTAACATGAAGCATAAGGCGTTTTGATCCCTAACATGAAGCATAAGGCGTTTTGATCCCTAACATGAAGCATAAGGCGTTTTGATTCCTAACATGAAGCATAAGGCGTTTTGATCCCTAACATGAAGCATAAGGCGTTTTGATTCCTAACATGAAGCATAAGGCGTTTTGATCCCTAACATGAAGCATAAGGCGTTTTGATCCCTAACATGAAGCATAAGGCGTTTTGATCCCTAGCATGAAGCATAAGGCGTTTTGATCCCTAACATGAAGCATAAGGCGTTTTGATTCCTAACATGAAGCATAAGGCGTTTTGATCCCTAACATGAAGCATAAGGCGTTTTGATCCCTATCATGAAGCATAAGACGTTTTGATCCCTAACATGAAGCATAAGGCGTTTTGATCCCTAACATGAAGCATAAGGCGTTTTGATCCCTAACATGAAGCATAAGGCGTTTTGATCCCTAACATGAAGCATAAGGCGTTTTGATTCCTATCATGAAGCATAAGGCGTTTTGATCCCTAACATGAAGCATAAGGCGTTTTGATTCCTATCATGAAGCATAAGGCGTTTTGATCCCTAACATGAAGCATAAGGCGTTTTGATTCCTAACATGAAGCATAAGGCGTTTTGATTCCTAACATGAAGCATAAGGCGTTTTGATTCCTAACATGAAGCATAAGGCGTTTTGATCCCTAGCATGAAGCATAAGGCGTTTTGATTCCTAACATGAAGCATAAGGCGTTTTGATTCCTAAGGTGAAGCACAAGGGCGTTTTTGTCTTAACATTTTTGTCATCACATGCCAATACGAATGGGTAATAAATTAAAAAGGGCATGGGATTAAATCCATATAGGGAGAAATATGCATTATAATTTACGAAAAGTAAGGACCCAATGGTATGGCGATTCTTCGCCTTGTCCGCGTACCGATATTTACCTGCATATGCACAGATGCTAACGTGTATTGCTGCGCGTACATGGTAACTTCGGTATTTAGTACATATGTTACAAAATACACAGATAACTATTTGATAACTGTATTATCTGGGTTAATCACCATCCTATGGTATTTAAATGACCCTGCTGCTCTAATTCACTGTTCTGGAGTTAAAATGACCTAACACAATGAACATATAAAATATGGCGCGCGATACGCACGAAATATATACACTCTATCAATCAAAAACACTGCCAAACATTTTATTGTCACTGTTATCGAGACAATTGACACAATGTGTACACATTACACACATCACCGTGCAGGCCACAATGTGTACACATTACACATATCACCGTGCAGGCCACAATGTGTACACATTACACACATCACCGTGCAGGCCACAATGTGTACACGTTACACATATCACCGTGCAGGCCACAATGTGTACACATTACACACATCACCGTGCAGGCCACAATGTGTACACGTTACACATATCACCGTGCAGGCCACAATGTGTACACGTTACACATATCACCGTGCAGGCCACAATGTGTACACATTACACACATCACCGTGCAGGCCACAATGTGTACACGTTACACATATCACCGTGCAGGCCACAATGTGTACACGTTACACATATCACCGTGCAGGCCACAATGTGTACACGTTACACATATCACCGTGCAGGCCACAATGTGTACACGTTACACATATCACCGTGCAGGCCACAATGTGTACACGTTACACATATCACCGTGCAGGCCACAATGTGTACACATTACACACATCACCGTACAGGCCACAATGTGTACACATTACACACATCACCGTACAGGCCACAATGTGTACACGTTACACATATCACCGTGCAGGCCACAATGTGTACACGTTACACACATCACCGTGCAGGCCACAATGTGTACACGTTACACACATCACCGTGCAGGCCACAATGTGTACACGTTACACACATCACCGTGCAGGCCACAATGTGTACACATTACACACATCACCGTGCAGGCCACAATGTGTACACGTTACACACATCACCGTGCAGGCCACAATGTGTACACATTACACACATCACCGTGCAGGCCACAATGTGTACACATTACACACATCACCGTGCAGGCCACAATGTGTACACATTACACACATCACCGTGCAGGCCACAATGTGTACACATTACACACATCACCGTGCAGGCCACAATGTGTACACATTACACACATCACCGTGCAGGCCACAATGTGTACACATTACACACATCACCGTGCAGGCCACAATGTGTACACATTACACACATCACCGTGCAGGCCACAATGTGTACACATTACACACATCACCGTGCAGGCCACAATGTGTACACGTTACACATATCACCGTGCAGGCCACAATGTGTACAGGTTACACATATCACCGTACAGGCCACAATGTGTACACGTTACACATATCACTGAGTAGGCCACAATGTGTACACCTTAAACACGTCACTTGTGAACGGGTAGTCTAATTTACCCACCAAGGTTAATATCAAGCAGTACTGATAACATTGCAGAGAGCAAGCGGTTATGAAGCCAGACACGAGTTCATCAGATGTATTTTGTATTCGTTATGTTGCTGGTAAGTGAAGAACATGCTTGAAGGTATGAGACAAACACTGTATGATACAGTGACCAATTGACATCAGCTTCTATTTAGGAACAGAAACAAATCCATCGCAGATGTACAATGCATATTATTATGAGTGTACAATTCACAATATACGGTGGTCATGCAAACTATAATCAGTGAATGAGGGAGCCTAGATAAAGACCGAGAGAAATGTTCTAAATAACACGACATCAGTGAATGAGGAAGCCTAGATAAAGAACGAAGAAATGTTCTAAATAACACGACACCATCAGTCACCAGCCCCGCCTTACACACACACACACACACACAATTAACCGATTCACAATCGAATACGCGAAGTACATAAATGGCCGTATGACAGAAACAAAACCACAAACTTGGTCGTCAATAGGTGTACGTTGATCCAGCATGGATGAACACTCCTTACACACGACACGCTAGGTGCTACTTAGACTGTGTCCATACGGGAACGTTCATGATTTTATTTTTCGCGGGTAGAAAAAAAATTGCGTACACACCGTATCGGATAAATAAATATTCGCGTAAACATGGCAACGACAACACTGGGTGAAAACGGTGTAATACATATGCCACACCTACATGTGGCGCTGTTAATAGACACAGACAGAGCCACCGGACAAACCAAAACTGGGGCGGTGACGTCATCGTTTTCAAAAAGAAGCGTTTTGCCAGTCCACATGGAAACGCGACTCCGGCGTTGTCAGATTTTCCCACCCGTTTTCAGGTCACCCAAAACGCCGTTGCCATGTGGATGAGAAGCCCAAACGATAAGATAGTTGTTTATCGTTTCGACCTGAAAACGTTCCCGTGTGGACGGCCCCTTAGTCGAACTTTCGTGAGCACAGGGAATATTTTGGTATTTCACCAAATGACAAATATACACAGTAAGGAAATGTGTGATATAGCCATAAAAAGTCTACTACTAGAGGTAAATATTCATGACAAAACGACATTTTATTAAAACGACAAGCAATATTGGAAAAGTTTTAATAATCGACGAATGAGCTTCCTTAACCATCATATCATCCAATGATAACACGGGTAACATCATCATCCAATGATAACACGGGTAACATCATCATCCAATGATAACACGGGTAACATACTCAGCAATACAAGATTTATCCAATTACAGATGGTGTATTGTATCATTCACACACAACAAACACATTACCAAATGAATCTTTTCACGACCAAACTCGATTCCTAAATTAGGAAATAAAGTGATAAATCGTTCGAATGAGTTTTACCCTCAGTTTATCCGACGGTAAAACGCCTATAACGATATGACACAGAAATGGAAATATATAAAGATCTAGCATGAGTTGGTGTATTACATAAGGGGCCAACATACTTTCATATGACACAACACAGAACAAAGTTTGTGCGTTTGTTTGTTCCCATTATAATTATGGACAGTAAAGAGAAAAAACGAACATTATTAATTTACTCACATGCTTCTGATCGCGGATTTCTGCACATGGAAACCGTGCTCAATAGCTTCAGAACTTACACGCAAATATAGCAGTGTCGCTGATGTAAACAGCAATATAAGTTAACGATAAATACCAACATCTGCTGTCAATGTCCGACAACATTACATTCAGCTATAGCAAATAATACAGTTCATATTATCCCATTTGGTCAATTCATAGCAATCGTGAACTGGTTATTCTACCAATCACCATACCGCTATCGTGAGCATTCCGAGAGCGCCTGAGGTGTTGGAAGGGTAACAAATAGCTCAACAATGCTATTCCACGGCATACAACTACTAACATTAATCTGTATCACACATGAATACCTCGACATCTGGACCATTCAATGAGATTTCCAAAGCGATCATCTCGAGTAATCACCTTTCTCCTCGACACGATATTCGCTCGTCTGATTGGCTGATGATTGGGCCACGCTGGCCAATGAGGGACCACGCAGCGGATTGAGATTGATCTCGGGTCCTCCTGAGTATATGTCGCAAAGGAACTTCCACATGGCTGATGAGATCTGGCCGTATTCGGATTTCGGCCGCACCACTGTGTAGCCATTCTTCATCATGCAGATCTTGGAGTTGTCTATGGGACCTGGGGGATCTGTTAAAGAAAGGGAGCACATTTGAGAGCTGTAAATACTCATATTAAAGTATTTATTGCTTTAGGGGCCGCAATATCCCCGTAACAGACCAATCTAATATGTTCTTTGGTCCAAATTAGTTATACATCAAGACAGATGGCTGAATTTGGACACATTATATTCAATGTTTGTACTCTTTCAGCCCCCAGAGTTATAGATTTCGAAAATTAAGTGGAATGAACCCATACCACGAAGGTAGAATCAATATCAACGATTATTACCCAACACAGGAGGCTTGATCCATAGTATAACTGCACCCCGACGGAAAAATTGATAACGCAAAAGGAAGAATATAGAGTTTGGGGGCCGTGAGGTGATCGCATCAGCGGCCACAGTACACGTGTGGGTGACTATAACGGGCTTGTCTAGGTCCTCAACTCTCTAGACCACACACCTCAATCAATGCTGATCACAACAGAGGATGGGAGCAAACCTACAGGACGGAGGAATGGAAACAAAAACTTGACAGATGGTCAGAGATTTCTTGTTCATACCAATGACAACACCAGCTATACCGCTAGTGCTTCATTGGCCGAGGTTAATTGTAACCTCAATCAACCATACGTACGCTGAAATATGCGGACACTGGTAAACGCTGACACGACGAACCACAGGGATTCGTATCAGAAGGTAGGTTGAAGATAGAAAGATATATATTGAGAGATTTATATAATCGATCCAATGACCCCGCTACTACTAAAAAACACGTGTTTTTTAGTAGTAGCGGGGTCATTGGATCGATTATATAAATATTTCAATATATATCTTTCTATCTTCAACCTACCTTCTGATACGAATCCCTGTGCGACGAACAGGAAAGAAGCAGCGATGAACTGTTGAACCTCAACATTAAAGTAGGAATGACATCGCGTCCTCGAATGAGGATCTTAAAGGGTGCAAGATTGGTGTGGATTTTACAACTGGTCAGTCAGGCGATACGACTGAAGTGCGTTTGAGAAAGTAGGTAGGGAGGTGGGGTGGTGGGGGGCGTTAAGTATATGCGTACGTGGTACTGAGGGGGGGGGAAGTCTGTTACTGCGTTACGTAGCACTCCATTAAGTGTGTACGCACACAACTCACACACACACATATATATATATACATATTAATATATATATATATACATCTATATCTATATATATATATATATATATATATATATATATATATATATATATATATATATATATATATATATATATATATATATATATATATATATATATAGCACATCTCTTGTGAGGAGAATGGGATGGGGAAGTAAAGAGGCATGGAAAGGATTGGGTTCAGTTTTAGGGATTGTTTTGATGTTTACCTAAAACCACTATCACACTAGCAGGCACTATCCCACCCCTGTGTACCCATTGCCAGTCTGCGATACGGATTTGTACATGGTCTACTGGGAGTTTGGATGGGGGGGGAGAAGGGTTGGGCAGGGGGTGGGATGGGTTGTAGATAAGTGTTACGTAAAGAGTGGGGTGTCTGGGCAATCATTTTGCGGTGTTACACAGAAAAGGTGTGTCCAAAATCGGTAAAAAAATGTTACATGATTTTTAACAGCCCCCACTACAACCAGGAAATGCTCTTGTCAGATTGCAGGACGAATGGAGTTCCCATGATGACAATACCGGTTCAAATAACTGCAAGGCTACATCTATATATCTTATGTGTAAGATCCAGTAAGATCAAATATTTGTATGAATAAAGTTTGTGTATTAACACTACTTTCCAACAATTTAATTCGTGGCTAGCCTCATGAGAAGAAATTCCAAAGAGACGGATAAATGGACAGATGGATAGATGGATGAATGGACAGATGGATGAATGGATAGACAGATGAATGGACAGATGGATGAATGGATAGACAGATAAATGGACATATAGATGAATGGACATATGGATGAATGGATAGATGGATGAATGGACAGATGGATGAATGGACAGATGGATGAATGGACAGACAGATGAATGGATAGACAGATGAATGGACATATGGACGAATGGACAGCTGGATGAATGGACATATGGATGAATGGACAGATGGATGAATGGATAGACAGATGAATGGACAGATGGATGAATGGATAGACAGATAAATGGACATATAGATGAATGGACATATGGATGAATGGATAGATGGATGAATGGACAGATGGATGAATGGACATATAGATGAATGGACATATGGACGAATGGACAGCTGGATGAATGGACAGATGGATGAATGGACATATGGAGGAATGGACAGATGGATAAATGGATAGACAGATGAATGGACAGATGGATGAATGGACAGCTGGATGAATGGACAGCTGGATGAATGGACAGATGGATAAATGGATAGACAAATGAATGGACATATGGATGAGTGGATAGATGGATGAATGGACAGATGGATGAATGGATAGATGGATGAATGGACATATGGTTGAATGGACAGATGGATGAGTGGATAGATGGATGAATGGATAGATGGATGAATGGACAGATGGATGAATGGATAGACAGATGAATGGACAGCTGGATGAATGGACAGCTGGATGAATGGACATATGGATGAATGGACAACTGGATGAATGGACAGATGGATAAATGGATAGACAAATGAATGGACATATGGATGAGTGGATAGATGGATGAATGGACAGATGGATGAATGGATAGATGGATGAATGGACATATGGTTGAATGGACAGATGGATGAGTGGATAGATGGATGAATGGATAGATGGATGAATGGACAGATGGATGAATGGATAGACAGATGAATGGACAGCTGGATGAATGGACAGCTGGATGAAAGGACATATGGATGAATGGACAACTGGATGAATGGACATATGGAGGAATGGACAGATGGATAAATGGATAGACAGATGAATGGACATATGGATGAATGGACAGATGGATGAGTGGATAGATGGATGAATGGACAGATGGATGAATGGACAGATGGATAAATGGATAGACAGATGAATGGACAGATGGAAGAATGGACAGCTGGATGAATGGACAGCTGGATGAATGGACAGCTGGATGAATGGACAGCTGGATGAATGGACAGATGGATAAATGGATAGACAAATGAATGGACAGATGGATGAATGGACATATGGTTGAATGGACAGATGGATGAGTGGATAGATGGATGAATGGATAGATGGATGAATGGACAGATGGATGAATGGATAGACAGATGAATGGACAGCTGGATGAATGGACAGCTGGATGAATGGACATATGGATGAATGGACAGCTGGATGAATGGACAGCTGGATGAATGGACAGCTGGATGCCAAGGCAAAAGAGTAGGATAAGCTCGGCTGAACAGAAGAGCAATCAGAAAATGGATCCCTTTCAACGATAGGAGACACTTCTTTCTACAACTAGAGGATAGGATGACAATGAGTCAAAGACGATTAGGATGATACTGGTGCTTGGGCAGCACTCGGCTGGCAACAACCCAATGCATTCATCAGGTAGAAAATACAGTCACTAGGACAGAAAGACTTCAGGTTTAACTCACTACCCATGAATGAATTCCACTCATGGATTGTCCTACCTTACATGATTAATTTAAAGTAATTTTAAAAAGATGTATATAACATAAATTCCCACCGTCTCGTTTTTCCCTTACAAAGGTCTCCCACTCTTTGAACCAGCCGAGGCTGATGGCATAGACTGCGTCGGGAGATTCGTCCGCTTGGAATGCCTCTTGCAACTGTGAAGCATAATGATATACACAGCTTATTGTTACAAGATCAACTGTAATATATCGCACCGTGACATGACAGACAGTAATTCAGTGACATATAACAGGGATATAAGTGTTATTTCTAAGCATCAATATAATCAACACAAACAAATTCTACAGTGACATAACTAAGTGACATAACTAACAGTGACATAACTAACAGTGACATAACTAACAGTGACATAACTAACAGTGACATAACTAACAGTGCAAAACAATGTAACTAGACAGAGTGACATTGTTCACATCAACAAAGACAGATCAAATCCAGGATTTCACCATAGGATTTATTTCAATTAAATTTACAATAATTCATCTCAACTAACCCTGAGGAATGTATCCATCTCAGTCTTCTGTCTTTTCCTCAACCTGTCAATCTCTTGCTGGCATGTTGTACACTGGTACAGGTGATTCACAGCAGGCCCGCCTCCAAACCTTAACAAACATCCAATAGAGCATGACAAACTATAGGAGTAAAACCCTTTAGCACATTACAGTAAGGTACTCATCGAGTTTCCTCATTTAGAAACGGAAAGCTACTTTGAATCAAGATGATGGTCATTTACTGGTTCTGTCAATGCACTTGCTTTATTTAGGCTAATGTCTCAACCAACAATATTCAACAGATGAAGTCAGACACCCACTTTTCCATGACAAAGTCCCACAGTTTCTGGGGCACCTCTTGCACCAGATCTCCCACGTGTTGCCACTTGTATGGGTGGACACCTGTGACAGAAATCAATGGTAATGCTGGCAACACAATAATGCTTCTTAGGTTTGTGCAGGTGGACACAACAGCAATAAGCAAGTACATAGGGTAATAACGGTTTACACAGACAATCAGGGTATTATTATTCTGGTAATTAGATGTTATATTGGTAATCAGGGGCTACACAGGGCTGTAGGTTGCTATCCATACGCTTGTTCTCAGAACATTTTTTGAATTGCGCAAAAACTCACCCCCATGCTTGCAAACAAAGTCAAAGTTATTGATAAGGCCAGGCTCAGCAAACGTGTTGAAGCGATTCAACCACTGCTTGGAGATGTAGTACTTAAGGAAGGTGTTCTCCTGGCATTCTGCGATCTGCTCGGCCCGCTGTCGAAGCTTGATCATACCTGCATTCTGCTTCCTGCAACAGAAAAAGGGTGAAGTAACAGGCTGGTTTCCAACAGACAATTTAATGGCACAGTCAACACAAGAGACCTATCAGCTTTGAAGTTCTTCTGCTTTCCCCATGATCAACTATCACACAAAATATTTATTCAAGAGCAAGATGGGTTACACAGGTGATGTTCCTCTAAGATGAGTTCAATCTCACGAGGCTGTGTACAGGTGTACATGCACCTACTTCGTCACCTTGTGGACTAGCACACAATTGAATGTGATAAAAAAAAAAGAGGGGTATTCAATCACCGTGTGCACTACCAAACAATGAAACTTTGATTAATGATTGTGCTCTTACTGTCCTTGTTATTGAACCACAAGAGTGGCAATCTTTAAGATGTTTGCAAAATGAGCAATCTAAATGTATCTTATTCACACATTCCTTATTGGTGGATGAGACCACTGATAACCTGGAGGTTATACTCGGCATAAAAGCGATTAGAATAGCCGCCTGATTGCATTGAAACAACAGTTTCTATTCCCAGAGGGATTCACTTAGAACTAGAGACTGATTAAAACCTAATATGAACACACAGACAGTCATTGCAGCAAAGATATCCGATGATATGCCTTCAACAAATGATGATGATTGTGTCGTAGCAATGGATGCATTGATCAACAGTGTTATACATTTTGATGATGTCTGGAAAACTCATTGTGACAACTCGCTAGGTTTGTTTATGATGTCACCTGTAGAAGAGGACATAGGCATCGCGGTGCTCAACCTGTTGGAACTCCACCTCTGTAACGTACTGGTCATCAAACTCATACCACTGCTCGTTGATGTAGTTAAGACCGTAGGCAGTATAGTGGCCGCCTGGACACACGCAACAGAGACCAAGGCCAGGCCGGTTATGGTAAAAGGCAATGTCACTGATGACAAGAAAAATTACATTAATGTTATAGATACTGTAGACATGATGACGTTGATGATGATAATGACGATAACGCAGCTGAAAAGGGCAGTGATAATAATGAAGTCAAGGATAATGATCATAATGTCAATCCCAAGGAAGATGATAATGATCATAATGTCAATGCCAAGGAAGATGATAATGATGGTGACAAAAATGACAATGTTGATGATGATGGCAACAATGATGATTATGATGCAGATGACAAGGACAGTTATTACGATGGTGATAAGAAGGGTGGTGATAATGACACTGATAACACTGATGAAGCTGATTAACAGGACCATGATAATAATGCTGACTTGGATAATGATAATGATTGTGATGCACATGATGAACCAATCATCATTGTTGCAATAATCAAATACACATAGTTGAAACACACATTAACAGCTGTACAAATGAAATCATGGTTTTGACACTCACCCCCAGCTGTGCCATGGTGACAGATAACCCCGACCAGGTTGTATGATGTCACTTGATCATCACAATCTAAGACATAGGTCAAATATTGAGGTTTAGCTCAAAAGCACAGCACAGCAGACAGAGTACAACCAACTGTAATACATATATGAAGATTACACTTGATCTATTCCATTCATTCATACTCAGTTACATTAATTTAAAATTTAATAAAAACAGGGGAGAATACATATAATTAACTTCTGATGACAAATACTGGAAACCCAATGGAGTTGAGGACCTAAGCTCAACTTAGTGCTCCAGTCTGTTAGCGGGGAGCTGCTGTTACCTTTATGCAGGTACGGCCTCATATCCAAGTTCTCCAATGGGAAAGACACAGGGCTGTTGATCTTGGTGGAGAACATGAACTCATGTCTGAAGCGCTTCAGGTGAATACACAATATCTGAAAGAAGTTATGGGTTTATTTCAAAACTGGTGTAGGTTGGAGGGCTTTATATTCATAAATGTAAAATCACAACATATTGGTTCAGTTATGCAAATTAGCAACAGCTCCTCACCTCTGGTAGATTGAGAACCTTTGAATATTTCTTGCCATTTCTCAATCTGAATTCAAATAAAGTATGATTAAAGAAATGAGCCTTATAGATAATTAGCATCCAACCTATGCACGGTCACATGATATAACAGTGGTATGGGAATATTCTATTCCTGTATCAACACCTGTTTAACAAATCATTCATATATCTATGGGATCTAGGGGTCCATCCAATCAGAGTTTTGATAGAACAATTCAAAGTTTTATAATTGAGAATGAGCTAAAGTATCACTCAATCATGAAAGGCCAAGTTGACAAAAATGACGTACTTTTTGCACTTTTCACAGCTGTACATGTTGTCGCCTTTGAGTTCGTCCTCGGAGAAGAAAGCAGCCAGACAGTCCTGTAGTGTGATGGTGGGGCCATAAAACCAGCTAAGGAGCAAATACACAGCCACATTTCATCTTACATAACAAACCATGTATCATATACAGTGAGGTTGGGGATGCTTCCTATGACTATGGCAGTGGTTTCAAGGTTTAAGTCCAATAATAATAGGGATCGTTAACACAGCATGATAGGATGCCCTTGATAAATCTGCCACACGCAACATTCTACACCAAGATGTCCGTTAGAACACTTGATATTCTTAAACAGATGTTTGTAACACGATCAACATGATGACCTTACCAACCTCATTCGTTACGAGATATTACACTCTCATTGGCACAAAGGGGGCATTTCAAAGACCAACCTTTTCATCCATGAGAACATCCATGAGAAGACCCCTCCTTGGTTGAGAGACACCTCACCACATGTGCCCTTGTGTGCGCTACTGGAGCTGGCTGCTGCAGCTGACTGGTTGGCATGGATCATAGGGAGATGGTCTTTACTGGGGATGGGGAGAGACAGGTCCTGAAATGTCTCCTTGGTGGAGGAAACCTGCGTCAGAAACATAATAGGTAAGGTGTTTGGCATCAAAGTTGAGAAAATTACGTATAAGAAATAGTCAATAACACACTCAGTACTTCTATAAGTATGAAATGTAAAGAAATGTTCCCCTTATAATGACAGAACACAAAATAATTGAGAAGGTTAGGCATATACTCACACGTTCACAGGTCAAGCATTGCACAGAGCTGAGAATTTTCCCATCAAAAACATCTGATATCACACTTCTGTATTCCACAAGACGCTTCCTCTTTGCTGAACACAAGAACAAAAATGTGACAATGAATTAAAACTACTAAAACTAATAAAACCTTTGTTTCCTTGGGAGATGTTGGTGGTTCTTTATATTCCTGGATGCTGATGATGCAGAAAGCGCTGCTTGTCATAGTGTCGTCATAGCACATGGAATTTTCAGATCAATACAGGGGCGCTGTCACCTTGACCAATCAGAAGAATCCATATTTTCAACATAAGCCACAAGTTGCAGATCCCGACCATGTTGGGTCAATAGTCGAGCATGATTTAACTGGTTGTATGGTAGCGCCACCTGATGATGGGCATGCTGCTCACTCGTTTACAGACTCATCGCATAGTTAGCTAGTATGAGCCCCCTTAGCATAGCTATCAGCTCTTTAGCATGATGACAAATCAAAAAATAACATCCTTGTAACTAATGGTACATGTAAAAGGTTCACAGTTCCCTTAAATAAAGTCACTTTGGCCAAGTTATTGAAACCACATGAGAAGTCGGCTACATCATGTCACCCACTGATTAGGTCTCAATGGCCTTGTAACTGAACCACTAGAGTGACATGCTAATACATGTAGATAAGTGAATTAAATTTATTCCAAAAGCTATATTGACAAAACATGTCAACATAATTTATACGTTAAACACATTCTTTATTTGAGCATGTGACCTTCGGGTAGAGTCAATGTCACTTATAACCTCTCTAGTCTAAGGTCCCATCAAACTTAACATGTTCTTGAAAGAATTCACAATAGGGTATTCAATGACCAAGATATTTTTAATTGATTAGTATTTCAATTAAATCTCTGGGGTTGAAGGTCACGCACCGTTGATAGTTTGCACAGAAGAAATAAATATACGAGGGATCAATGGATGATTTGGGGCAGTTATCTTGCTTCGCTACAAAACTATGCCATGGAAAGTTTCAGAACAGATAGAGGAGGGGATATAATAAGCACAAAAGTATGAATTAACCCACAACAATTTAGAATTTAAATCAATCCTAAGATAGTGTTCTGCAAACTCGCTTTGTGAATTAATCTTTGAGTTTATGAATCAACAAAGACTGGTTATATAATAGGATGAACCATACAGCTGAATATTACAAAGTGCAAAGACTACTGATAGAACAGCAGTTCAAGCCCCAAAAACGTTTTCCCACCTGATTTTGAGAAAACTCTGACGGGGTCATGCATTGACCTTGTTGGTGACTTTGACAGCATTTGACCTTGAGGGTTGGACGTTTTGGGTGGGATATCACCTTGAAGTGGTTCAATCTCCGACACAGCATCACTGAACTCGCCACTGTCTACATCACCTGTCCTGTTATCACCCACCGTCTGACTCGACTTGGAGCATTGCTGATTGGCAAGATTAGCATTTTCTTTGGCTCTTTTCCCTAAAGCAGCACCGTGTTCCTCAACCAGGTCCTCTGGGTTGATTCTGTTTTTATCTCGCTTGCCACGCCGTGACCTGTTGACAGCCTGTGACCTTTCCGCTGATGTTGTGGGGTGTGAGGGAGATGCAGTTGGCATAGACTGGGTTGACTTGTTGGCCGTTTCCTCATCACAGCTAGACAGACTGTGCTCTATGGAACTACGCTCACTGCTCAACCCAGAGTCACATGTCTCGTACTCTGTATCTGATTGGCTGCCCCCAGCGTCACATGACTTAGACTTGACCGCCATTGGTTCATCTTCCATCATATGATCTGTGTCCATGTCTGCCATATTGCCCATCACCCTCAGGGTCCTCGTGTTCCGAGCTGGTCTCACATACCATGTCTGTCACTGGTTGCTTCAGTTCCTCGTGGATCTGATCCATGAAACAACGTAGGAACTCCTGGGAATCCTGCAAATTCAAACGTGAAGAATACTAACTCATAAGAACTCACAGGAAACATAAATATTCAAACGGGAATATGCATATTTCACTGAAATGTTATAGATGATACCCTGCACATACAACACAGACATCAAAGCAACCAGAGAAAGCTCCTCTACCTGCTGTGTGTATCCTCTGAACATGGGGTGGACATATTTGATCCCCTGCACCACACTGCTGGGAACCACATAGCTTGGTCTGTCACATCAAACATACTTATCACATACATGGTCAGGTTCCAAAATGCAACGTATAGATCTAAAACGTACCAAGTTACAAACTGTCTGATGCACAACATGCATTATTAACACACTACAGCTTTGATACTGGCGGGTTTATGACTACAATAACATTAGGTGATCTAGTAAACAAAGGAAAAACATTTACAAAATTTGTGAGGGGTACAATTTTCTTTCATTGCTAAAATAGAAAAGTGATTGAATTTGTAAATCTATTTGAGGCAAAATATCAAGTTCATCACCTTTTCTTGTGCCAGATCTCCTGTATGAGTTTGGAATAGCTACGAGAAAGATGTGGTTTCTTCTCAGATCGGACAAAACCCGAGCAATCGAGGAAGAATCGACTCAAAGGAGGGCTGTATTCAACATCAACATGAATCGTTAACTGAACAATCCCATGATATACAAGAACACAGGCAGCTCTCAATTGAGAACTGATCCCATTGTTAAATTTCACCATACTACAATTCTACATTTCTCTGACACACTGGAATTCATTCTCCTTTATCAACCATCATTCCCTACCCCCTCCCCACCAACCTCCTCACTTGACCCCCTCCCCACCGACTGCCTCACTTGACCCCCTCCCCACCGACCTCTTCACTTGACCCCCTACCCACCGACTGCCTCACTTGACCCCCTCCCCACCGACCTCCTCACTTGACCCCCTACCCACCAACCTCTTCACTTGACCCCCTACCCACCGACTGCCTCACTTGACCCCCTCCCCATCGACCTCCTCACTTGACCCACTGAGTGAACTTCACTATCACGTCACCAGTACCGATCGTCGTTGAAACAGACAGAATAGTTAGGAACCTACCAGTTAGACAATGTCTGCAGAGCAGCATTCATGTAGCAAGTGTTGCCAATGTTCTGCAGACCAGTCAATCCTGTACACACATGCACAGCGATGCAACAGGACATCAAATAGGAATTGTATGCAGTATTGATCTGTGACATTCCTAGCTATGAATACCTGTGTAACCAGAACAACCACCACGACAGAATCAGTGTTCTGTTCATTGAATCTGAATGATTAACCCTGAGGAATACTTTACAACTCCATTAAGCTAGTCTGAAATAATCACAGAAGATGTGGTATGATGTGACAGAAATCTATATAAAACCCAAGTCCACAGTGGCACCTCACTTAGGCAACCACCGCTGGGAACAAGTGGGTGGAATAGCAGGATGGTATTATAGAATAAGGAATCCCGAAAATGGGAATGGCAAAATGCGGTTGAAATAGGTTGTGGTCGCCTCAGTGAGGTGGTCATTGGGAGAGCTTCAATATAAATATGTGCTTGTAAACGTTATTCCTTGCATGAAGCAATAAATACTCACCTCTGGGTTTGTTTCCATTCTCCTCATCTTCTGAGTCGGACTCTTCAAACATGGAGGCTGGTGGCTGTGGTGAGGGTGTGGTGGGGGTGTAGATACGTGAGGGCACAGAGGAGATGGAGGTGAGGCTCAGGGAGGAGGCGGAGGGCATGCGGTAGGGCTGTACCATCGAGGCATTAGCAGACCTCTTCTCAGCCATGCTGTGAGGGATAAAAACAAGAGTAAAATTCATCCCAACAGGATAATAATTATGGGATAAATCTACATAATATAACAACATATCATAACAATTTGAGTATATATCATAAAAATGTAAAGATGCCTTAATATAGAGCAGGGATGCATATATACTGAGTCAATTGAAGGGAAGAATAACTTGCAATCTACAGCAGAGTTAGTACAAATAGCCAGACCATTGTATCGCTTGGATAAAGGATTGACAGGTCAAACAAAGTGGCTTTTCACACCAAGATTACAGTCATAAGCGAAGATCCATGACGAGTACATATTACATAATTGGTCGCCCAAGTGATGGGTGAACAATTTTCTTAGTACATGGCCTGCTGTACACCGCACAGCATGGCCACTAAGAAAAACCCTCCGAAAATTACTGTACATAAAAGTTTTAAAGAGCAACATGAACAGGGTTCAACATGAACAGGGTTCAACATGAACAGGGTTCAACATGAACAGGGTTGCTTTTCAGAGACAGAGTATGTTTGTGTACAGGGTCTCACATGAGAGGAGGGTTGTTCTTATCCCTGTACACCTCACACTCGCACACGTAACACCAGATCCTCAGGGTCGTCAGATTAAGGGTCAGGCAATGACCTTTGCTCTGTAACAGTCCAACAATTGAGACTGATGACAATGGTATACAATGACAGCGCATCCCAGCCATAATATATATGTTGATGTAATTTAGCTAAGGCAGCACATGTATTTAATGTGACCATAAATGATTACATATTAGGGTATTTTAATTGATTCATTTCAAATCAAATCTGGAAAGCTAAGACATTGTGAATATCCTATAATAACTATACGTCAGCATGGGAGGAGCTGTGGTCATCTGCTGACTCGCCACAGCCCAGATAGAGGCAACGAGCATGTAGACACAGCCAGAGGTTGGGTCCCACGCATCGGCAGGTGTCACAGACAGGACGACCCTACGACAATTGGTGAGATAAACAGACAGGATGTACGCAGCAGTGAATTTGAATCCTGATGATACATGGAGAGATCCAGACCAATTGACAAATGCAGTCATTTCACCTGTTTCCTGAGGAGAATGTCTTCCCATGTGTTGTTGCCTACAGTGGTGACATGGGGACAGCCACTGGTCTCCATTGCACCACCACTCTCGGACATCTTCACCTGCATTCAATGACAGCCATACAGTGTTTAAATGTGAATAGAATTTGGCTGGGTAACTACAACTGGTATAACTGTGACCTATATAGCTGTGCTCAGGCATACAAACAGGCGCAAGTCCTTAGGTGATGTAGAGGTACAACAAATACACAACTAATATAATATAAATAAGAGGTTGCATTGGGGATAGGAGCTGCAGTTTGCAGTGGATATGTGAAGTGTTTATGTGGATAGCAACTTTACTGGGTATTTTTCTCCTATTCATTCAAGCGGAGTCACCAATGCCTTCCAGTCCATGTCAGCGAGACTGTTCTGTCCCATATGGGCACTCACAGACATTGCGAAGGTTTACC
>CM067352.1:60263285-60595785 GCA_034190875.2 Urechis unicinctus
CAACAGGCTGCTGCAATCAATTCACTTTCATACAACCAGTTACTCCTAATTGAACTGGATTTGTATGAAAAAACAACTGACGACACCGCTATAACCAGGGCTGCCTCATGAAGCCGAGCCAGTGATTGATTCAGCTCAGTCGTTTAGTCTTACGGAAATCACAAAGATGCAAAGGCAAAGATGCAAAAAGCTACTCTATACAAATGATATCGCCGTGGGGTCAACTCACTGGACGTTATCGATAATGCTGCTTGCGACGGTCAGCCTGGGTATGTGTGAGACGGATGGCAAGGTGTGATAGGTGGCGTGTTGTGACAGGTGGCATGTTGTGACAGGTGGGGTGTTGTTACTTGTGGGGTGTTGTGACAGTTGGGGTGTTGTTACTTGTGGGGTGATGGGAACTCGTCGTGTCAGCTTCAACTTAATTCAACACATCAACATACCGATGCTATTGATTTTCGGTATACTGCTAAGACGTAAAAGCCGCGTGGTTAACCATCTATTGATTGACGTGGTTAACAACGGAAAAGCCGTGGTTGTTGTGCCATCAGCCTCGGATTAAATATTGAACAAGTTGTGTGCTCTACATGTACACATTAACTCAGAAACACAAATACATTCACGTCAGTATATATACAAACACGTTCACATACACAAACACACACTACAGGTGTCAGTGGCTGACCTTATGTTGAAGAAGGCAGTTAAACTTCAGCCTGCGTGGGTGCTGTGACTATAGCCAATCAACGGGTTTATAGTTCGCTTAGAGTGCTCACTTCACAGGCACTCAAGTCAATACTTCCGAGCGACAGTGACATGTATAATAATTGGAGATGAGAAATACTCAGGGTCCTTGTCAAATTCAGATTATCCAGCCATACCGATGTTTTGAGCACATTTTCGGTTCATATACACGCGATGGATTATATCAATGCGTTATCGTGCTATAAATTAAGTTGTTTTATAATGTCTGAAGCGAATATTTGCGCTGAAACCAAGCAGATGCAACCTTATGTCTGGGGTGCGAACTGCTGCACCGGGTGAAGGCATTGGACATCGTGCATTTATATTGGCTACAACTAGATTGATCTCAGACGAGCCATTGTGAAGAGGGGGCACATTTATTTAGCTCAATCTAGCCCAAAACGTCTTTCTTTGTATGTGTTTACAATGAGATCGTATTTGATCGACGTGCGTTATGCCTTTATTTCGACATTGCTACACTTGGAGAACACGAGCTTTGGCTCGTTTGTATAGATTATAAACGCTCACAAATACCATTCTCGTGTATTATTACTCCTTTTTAAGCCTCGAATGTACTGTAGGCTACCGTGCGCTATATTTTGGTTAAAATTCACGTTCCCTAAAAAATGAGAAAACGAATCGAAAAAAGGCCATAAAGATAGCTGGGGCCACCGATTGAACTAGAGTTTTTGGATATCATTACTAATCCTAACTGGAAGTCGACGGACGACTTTTGTCAGAACAGTATTAAGTTAATATTAGATGAAATGCAGCTTAACATATTGATAAAATTTCCATTTTGGCAGAGGGCAGCTATCACTTCAGCTTAAGAAGGTGGTCAACTGATTGCACTTACTAAAATACCCTCCATTTCCAATAATAATATCTCATTGAGTGTGGATACTCGAAGCGTTGAAACCTGGTCTCGCTTGGTCACTTTTTATTTGACCATACACAAACTATTACTTACAGGGGTTGCGTTATGAGGTGAACATTGAATGTTATGAAGCTGCAGCACCGGTTTCTCGATTATCTGCCGTTTTTTGCCAGTAATCATATAGTCGTAATAAAAGCAGAAATTGATCAAACTTTTTTTATGTTACCATCGATGATATTGCTTTTCTGTTGGGTATTTCGCATTCAAAATTTACTTGCATGAGTATTATTCCTACTTTCTTTACAAATTGTATGATAAAAAACCCTACAAAAATTTTCTTGTAGCCGGTACACATCTTGCATACATAATAACCTTTCACAGAAGTTGACCCACGATATTTACTGTCCCATAATATAGTGATCCAACACTGCATGGTGCTGCTCATCTTAATCAACTTTGTAATTGGATCATAGCTGACACAAGTTTGGCGCCAGTACTGTCACATCCAGTAGCAAGTTGCTAAGAGAAAACACCATGCTTTAACGCACCATCATCATAAACGGTTACCTGATTAGTGCAGAATATAAATAAACAAAGGTTCAAAGTTATATGCTTACTCAAATTCCATCACTTAATGATGAAGATGCTAACATGACTATTGGACGATGAGGATATTTATGGTTATGGCCTGCAGGAAACATATTTGTTTGACAACATTATGTCCACATCGGACTATAAGTCTTCCAAATGATTAGACCTATGGATTATAAAACATATTCTTCTCCTCTATTGTTTATTGGTGCTATTGTTAAATTAAACCTCAAATAGAGAACTAACCTCAAATAGAGAAACTGCATTTATAATGATATATCAACTGCCATTTGCGGTAATACATGGATAAAGAGGAAACCTGGTAAATGGCATCATCTCCAGTCTTTCATTCATTCATTCATTCATTCAAATGACTGGATTAAGTCGAGCCATTAAATAACAGATAACACGAAGACTGATCTTTCAAAGTATGACATGGCCTATTTCGTCCTACAGAGCTATGGATCACTGGCTGATTGCTAAATGATAGGTTCGTAAAACGTGGGTTTAAAGAGGCGAAGAAAAATATGGCCCTTAACAGCTCTGGCAATAAGAACATCTAGAAACCAATGCAATGATTATTTGAATATCTTCATTACCATGTCTTATCTTCCGAATATTATCACTCATATACATACTCACAAACACACACACTCATAAACGAACACATAAACACATCCACACACGCACAGATTCTCTCTCTCTATATATACATATATTTAATAACGTATATATAATTAAACATATATAGACATATTCATTTAATTATAAATGTATATGGATATATGTGTATATATTAATTTATATACATATATATAGACGTATATATATAAATTTATATATATGTATGTATATATATATATATATATATATATATATATATTTATATATTTATGTATATATACATATATATAGCTATGTAGTGTTATATTTGCATCTATCATAACTAGGAAGGTAATATTTATATGTACTATAACTAGGTAGTGTTATATTTGTATGTACTATTACTAGATAGTGCAATGTTTGTATGCAACATAACTAGGTTGTGTTATATTTGCCTGTTATGATATCTGTATTTAGTTGTTATTATATTCATCTGTACTGTGCTTATCTTACGGCAATGGTAGTTAATGGAGGAGCTCTTTATATTCATCGACATATTGGCTCCTGTAATTTTCACATTGAGTCAGGTGGGTCCTTTCTGTACAATGCAAAGTTTTGTATTCTGACAGGTCCCTGTCTCATTATCGTCATTCATTAAGTGTGCATTGTGATCTGAAGTATGTTAATCAATATATAGCAGGGTTTGCATGATATGAACTTCTCACAAAAACTAAAGCAGCGAAAAAAACCTGCTGTTCCACAAATGATACTCGTTTTAAATTTTTAGGCCTTATGATTTATCATCGAAAATATTTCCAATGGATAGTGTGTCCTGATTCAACGGGATTCTTTTTTGTACCTTTTGTTGCGCATAGGTAAGCCTATACCCTCGTCATTTAGTAACATACTAGGGTTTGTTTAGCGCTAATAGAAACGCCTCCATGGCACTCAATAAAGCGTGTTATTCATTGCTGTGATTTAATTTGTTTACAAATAACATCAACAAACAAAGGTCATCCAATAACTGCTGACTGCAACCATCACCGTCAGAATAACCAATAAGATGAGGATATACGATGTATTTTGATTTCAACTAACAAACACCTCCGCTCAGTGCAGATCAACAAGTTATGATGCAAACATATCAACCACAGCTTGACGATAAACCACAATGTCTTTGATGCCCCGTAGTAGTGTAGGTAATAGCGGTTCCAGAACATACCTCCAAATTGAGACCCCACCCACCAACGATAAGGAATCCTCCCACTTCAGGGCATTATTTACCCACTTCGACTATTCTTGTCGGGGTCGTAGGTCTCAAGAGCTGACAAGAGCTGGCCAGCGGTTAAAGCCGTGACCCTATCAGTAGGCTGTGAGTCGCAGGGGTAGGGGTAGCAGGGTAGAAAGCCATGAGTCGAAGGGTTGGAAACCGCTATTACCTATACTACTAACCTCCAGGGTCTTTATCCATAGAGATCCTTAAACGTAAGCATTCCAGGGCCAGGACCACCCGTGTAAGTTCCATATTTCATGCGGTTGAGGTCCTGTATTAACTGGGCAACCTTAGCGTTATTCTTCTCGATAAAGTCAGGATTGGGACGAGCGGTTATCAATCTCATAGTTGATGCTTCTGTTCCACGGCCAGACCAGGCAACACCCCCAAGCCACCGTCTCCTTATACTTCTTCCGATCCTTATGATATACCTGGTTATACGCCTCAGCCCTCCCCAGGTCCTCAAAAAGGCACAGCCTGAAAAAGCAATCGACAAACACCCCGATAGTCGCCACCGGACTATTGTGCAGCCCCAACAGAACCTGAGGCTTATACATATTTGGCATTATCCTCCCAGGACTCCGAGTGTAGGGGCACTTTTTCTCGAGCAGCACAACCTCCTTTTAAGAGTGTATATTTTATCCAGAGCTACGCGACTTTCGGCTACCTTCTTTTTCTGCCAGGTACCGAGAACCCTTCTACAAGATTTTCTAGCCAACAGCCAGTCACGCTTGCCACTGGCATCCAAAACCAGCCAGCCCCGAAAGTAGCCCAAGTACGGCCTTCTAGAGATTGGTAGCCCTAGGGTATCTACAATGTTTTCCACACCCAGCGCTACACAGTGTCTCTCATGGATATGTGCCTCTGTGCCAGGAAAGCCGTCTCTACCCACCTCCTATTCGAGAATACCTACGAAAGCAACCTAGTCTTTGACATAGCCGACGTCGACTACCTCGAAGGCAACCTAGGACCAACCCACCTCCAACCACTCCTGAACTCCTCCCATTTGTGGACGACCTCTACGTCTTCGGCTATCTCAGGACCAGCAACATAGTTTCCTTTCGGGGTAAAACCGGCGAGACTGGGGTTGCAAAGAATATTGTATCCAACATAGTCCTGGCTAACCATCGAGGACGACATGCCCTTCCTCCACACCGCCATCCAACATACGGTTGCCCTTTCCGGCAGTGGAGTTGTCCGAAAGACCCTCGCCAGGATAGAGAAGGACACCTGCAAAGAGTCCAAGGAGGCCTGACAGAGAATCTACCCCAGAGAAGAAGCAGCAGCACTGTTCGTTGCCAAAGTGGCAGTCTCTGAGGTCACGATGGAAACTCTCCAGGAAAGCCTCCCAGCCTTCCAACGACACCTCCTGGTACACGGCTACGGTATCTACTCCATCGACTTCACCTGGATTTCTCCGGCGTGCTAGATAGGGCAGCCCTAGTAGCCCACCTCCAAGAGAAAGGCTTTGCAGAAGAGGGAGACCTCTCCAACGCATTGTCCAGCAACCAGCCAACTATCCTCGACAACACCGCATCTGTGGGGAAACACGTCTGTAGCTAGAACCAGACCAGCAGCCGAGGATACATCATACGCACCAAGATATACAACAAGGTAGTTTCCAATTTTGAGGTGATCTCGTTTTACGCCTGCATCGGGAGGACCATCTCTACCGAAACTGCAAGCGAGCTACTCGAGGAAACCATCGATCTTGTTTCGCCGCCAGACTCCCCGCTCTTCTTGGTACATCCCCCCGCCAACCAGTGGACAGCACTTTCTAAATGTTTGAACCGCTGCCTCATCGTAGCCGACCGAGAACTGTGGACCATATTTGTAGCGTGGTATGCCCAACACATCACAGGTAGAATTTCCGGGATCCGCGACCAGCCTACAAAAAATACTGCCAACTTCGACGATCGCTGGGAAAAAAAAAACAATCCTTTGGGCTGCTGTCGCAACTGCCCAATCTTCCGGGTAGACATTTCGACAGAAGAGCAGACTATGGAGCTATCCCCCTCCGCTGCTACACCAAGGACGGCGAGACTATCCTAGCAGCCTCCAAGTGGCCAACCCAACTCCATCCAGGCGCTCCAGACATCAGCCCCCTCCTACAACCAACGGACGCAGTCTCCTTCTACTGGAGGGAAACCAAGTGCCAGACGCTTGGCGTGGAAAATTTTAGGTGGCTGCTGGTCGAGGTCCCTGATAGCCGAGAAAAGAACGATCTCTACACTGTCCACCAGGAAGTGGGAGGAGGTATTTGGCCAGATCGAGGAGGCCTGCAGAGCGGATATCTGGAGTGAGCGGGCGGAGGTTTGGCTACAGCTGCACACTGCTAGAAGGGCTGCCCTCCGGGAAGAGCGGAAGGAGGAGATTGCGGCCCTTGCCGCCAGAGTAGCAACTAGGAGACTCATTCTGGAGGGGGCGAAGAAGGCCCGCTCCGTCACCGAGCACGACGTCAAAGAGAAAGACACCACTAAGATTGCTCTACTTCCGTCCGGCCCCTACAGCCTTCTTTGGTATCGGATAACCAAGGGGACGGGGATAGGCAAGATAGTTCTACTTGGGGAGGAAGATCCTGTTGTCGTCTGGAAAACCCGCCGGCTCCTTGCTATACTAGAAACTGCCGACCAGCTCTTCGAAACAAGCTCCGACGACCACAATAGAACCCTTGCCTGGATACCACCACCAGACCGCATATAGATCGACATCCGACCTAGCCAGTCCTTCCAGGAAGAGCTAGCAAAGAAGAAGGGGGAGACCCAGGCCCATGTAGAGGTTGTGGAGGCGCTGCCCAGATCGCGGATACAGAAAACAATAGACTTCTCTCTTGGGGAGTACAACTGCAGCCAACTAGCCCAGACTACCTACCGCAGCAAGGTCCAGACAGTCTTCTTCCTACAGACAGTAGACAACGACGGAGAGCTCTATGGGGATATCCTCCCGGTTGTCAGGTTCTTCCTGGAAAAGGCGGCCCTTGGGGGTATCACGGTCTTCAAGCAAGAAAGATACTCCTTGCAGTGCAAGCTTGGTGGTCCCCACACAAGCCCCCCATAAGAAGAAAGACAGACTCGCCACGCTAGCCCGGATTTCCGCCTAGTAGACCACGTGCCCTGCAGGGGTGCATACGCGCAGGTTCCCCCTATCTCCTACGGCATAGAGCCTCCTCTTGAGTTCTATTTGTTGGTTGCGCTGGACGAATAGCTTCCTGGAAGGCAGGATAGGGATAGAAGCGTGGCTCTCCTTTTCTTTCGAGTTCCATTGTCTATGGTTCCTATATGTCTATATATTGTTCCCTCAAGAAAGATTCCTGGGTGGGTTGGGTACATGGTGGACCAGGTTGGGCGTGTGTGGACTAGGTAGGAAGGGGTGGGCGGCCTGGTTTGGGATGGGTGGGTGGTCTAGGGTGGGATGGTTGGTTTTGGCTAGGTTGGGATGGGATGCTATATAGAGATTGGGGTTGCGAAGATATACAATGCCTTCTGCCGAACATCTTTCCAAAGAAGCAATAGCAGCCCTGCCTGGATACCTGTGGAAAAAGGAAATATCCTTTGCTTCTGTGAAGAAGAAGTATGTTAAAGGTTCTACTAGGTTGTCGAGAATATGGGACTATACACCAAAGGCTTCCCAGGTGGCCCTAGTGGAAAAACCCCACAGGACCTGTGCTCGCAAAATCTCGCTCTAGACACTCCCCTAGTGGGTACTCCTACTGTATACGACATTTTTCGTCTGGTTTCCAGGATGGCTGAAAAAATAGATACGATTGCAGAGAAGGTAGACGACTTGGTGGAGGCCCAGGAGGTCAAGGTCGAGGTCGAGGTCGAGGTGGACAGCGAGAATGTGGAAGATCTCGATTCTATTTCCAACGAGATAGAAACAATTTCCGGTGGAGGGACTACAAAAAGAATCCTAGGAGCGACCCTTTTCTATATGCCAGTGGAAAGCGTGACTGGCCGTTGGCTAGAAAATCTTGTGAAAGGGTTCTTGGGACCTGGCAGAAAAAAAAGGTAGCCAAAAGTCGGGGGTGGGGTCTCCATTTGGAGGTATGTTCTGGAATCCCTATTACCTATACTACTCCCATCATTCACTGTAATATAAAATACCCCATTCACAACCTATGACACTTACGTCCCAAGATAATGCATTGAGATTCGGCTTCATTTGCATTTGCATATTCTGAATACAGAGACTGGCACGCTTGGCTATAATACTGCTATCTGAAATCCAGCAAATATTCTACATAATTGATTTATAAACTACCAATAATGATTGACAACCTACCATTAACAATTAATAAACTACCATTAATGATTAATTAATAACATATTATGAATGATCATTTTTCATTAATGATTCATACACTAATAATCATGTTGACTGAAATAACACAATTTACATCAATAACAATGCAGATTTTACAAATATGCAAAACGAATTGATTATGTTAGTGAAACACCATACCCCGACGTAATAATTTAACACACACAACGGTTACCCTTCCAGTCTGTATGGATGAAAAACACGCCGGTTCTTTTATATGTGCTATTATACACTTACAGCAGATAAATTAACAAGTTGATGAGGCCAGATTTATATTATATCGGACTGTTGTAGAAGTCACATCAATAGTAACCCTTTAACAAGGGTGGTCGAAAGCAAACGCACTCCTGATATTATCTAAATTTTCACCTCTTTCAAAAAAGAGTGGACTATGTAAATCGCACAGTATGCGAGTGTGAGAGTAATGACTTCAGAGTCGATGAAACAAATCTGATTCGCAACACTGAATGGACGTTCAAAAGGTAATTATGGAGAGAGAAAAATCGCCCAATAGGCCTTTAATTGAATAGGTAAAACCAGGTATAAAATTGATCAATGTGGCCTAGAGGACATACAAATGCTGTCGGTATGGATCAAGAAGAGTTCACGAAGGCTTTTATTAAAGCCCTGCAAAACGAGTCGGTTATTACCACTTTGCAGAAATCTTTCACAGCTGAATTGCGCAGAGAAATCCCAGAGCTGAAAGATCAGGTAAGGAAAAACGACAAAACAATCAAAGTTCCGCAAAAGCAGGTATGTGATCTCGAACTTAAAACTGGTGGTCTTGAGCAGTATTCGCGAAGAAACTCACTCCGAATTTGTGGGGTTGAGGAAAAGGAATACGAAAACCCAGTTGACAGTACGATGGATTTATTTACAAAGGAAATGAGCATTGAAATGCAAATTACATCTCTAGATCGGGTTCATAGAATCGGGAAGAAACGGGACGATGGGGCATGCAGACCATTGTTGGTGAAATTTGCTACATACAGAGATTGTGACGTGTGTACAGGGCAAAATCACGTCTCAAAGCGCAAAACTTCCGTCACATATATGTGAATGAAGATCTCACACGGATGCGAACAAACCTCCTATACCAAGCTCGTCAATACAAAGAAGAAAAGATAATCCTGGATTGTTGGTCACACGATGGACAGATACTGGTTAAGAACCAGCCATGAAGAGTGATTTCTATGAACGGTAAACAAGAACTTGATGACGTCATAACACAGAATAAGTGATAATATTAAAACTCACTCGTATATACATATTTCTTTTGACATTCTTATATATTGTCTGATATTTGTTGTTATATAATGCACATTTTTGCACATTTGCACATTGATATCCCTGTTAATTTTTTTTTATCGAGCGATACATCATAAGACTATGTATGGAAATACCATTGATCAATATGAATTTCAAGAATATCAATGATTAAGTAGATATTGATCGATTAGAACAGGAGGTGGGGTCTGTATGTATATAAACAATGATGTAAAATGGATAAGACATTACAGTGGAAGCATCAAGTTCATCGCATAGCAACACAAATTGCCAGGGTAATTGGCATCATAAATAAAATTAAATATAAAATAAATGAACATACTCTGATAACTATGTATAACACATTTATCTATCCGTATTTAATATATCGTAATATAATATGGGGGAATGCTGCAAAAATACATCTCAATAAATTGCTTATCTTAAGTCATTCAGGGTATAGTGATCATACAGAAACATTATTCAACGAACTAAACATTTTGAACATGTATCAGCTCCACCTGTATTGTGTAGCAATATTCATGTAAATATATGATTGTGGATTCTTACCAGGCGTATTGAATGACATGTTTATAAGATATAGTGACCATGGATATTTAACACGAAATATGCTAATCTACTTACCCCCTAGGTGCAGAACCAATGTCCGTCAGAAAAGCATTCACTATGTTGGTGCCGGTTTATTGAACTCTATTCCAGAATATTGTACTGTTTGTCACATTGAAATAACTGCAATGCCATCGTTTAAGAATATTATGAGGGAAAGTTAAAGTCCATATAGCGTAAATGATATTTACTTCCTTATGAACCTTTGTTAGATCAATACATTGCTGTATGAAGATGGTGGAGCGCGCAAACTTTAGTTTCTGTTCCCATTGTCCAAGTGCACATATATATGTGATTACATACATATGCTAAGTATTCCATAATCTATATTGTAATCATGCATCAACTTATATTGTTGCTATTCAAAGTATGTAACCTGTGTATGTATTTTTGCATGCATGTGTATGTGGCCAAAAAATATCTTTCTGTCTAGTACATTCTTTTATTGTCATAATGTTATTTCCATCAATACATTATTTCGTATTGATACACAGCAAACGTTATCGGGGGGTCGGGGTGGGTACCTACCCTGTGAAAAAGACCCTATCCGCCCATTTATTGTTCTACAGCTGGCATAACATACTGCCCGTTATGAATTATTCCATTAATGATTAACCAAGCTCGCCATACCAGAAACTTATCAGGATGCCGCATATTCCATGAATTATAACTTACCCGAAGACTTCAATATGCAATTTATAGAATGGCAGAAACTCTGTGTTATAACATCGTGTGTAGTAAACATGAAACATTAACGTAGGGATGGCGTGAAATTGGTAGAAATAAGTTAATTCAAATACATTTTTCCTGCACCCTGCTGAAAGGATGTACATCTTGATTGACTGAACATTTATGATCTCGCTCTCAAAGCCGTCTTGGTCAAGGTCGTATAGACTGAACGCCCCTGTCGAGGTCAAGGTCATATTTGGACCACGAGTTACAATGAAAAACATGTAAAACAAAGAAGTGTGAGAGCAGACTACGTTGTTGTGCAAATACGATGTTAGTCCTGCGTAGATTATGTTAAGTTTGAAGCGCCTGGGTGAGCGGGGAACCTCCATTTGAGTTTCTTGTCTAATTTATTTCATATCAGCAAATATATGATTCATTGTAATTAGATATGTGGTTTGCTGCAATGGATTGTTCGGCCGTGTCATAACTAATTTTGTACTGTTTAAACACACGACATAAAGCGTGTGTGCCCCAGTGATGAGTTTGGGATGTTTTCGATCTTTGTTGGACATGTCTTATCCCAAGGTTATTGACCATTGGTCATCATTAGAGGCCTTTGATGTTTTGGCCATTCCTGAGAACTTGCACACTCGATGAACTTCCGACTTCTTCAGAATCCACAAGAGCCAACATCATAGGCCGTCGACGTGACGATAAAGAGCAGCACTGAATACATTCCACACGCATCAATGACAGCCCTGAGGGACGAGCACGTTTTGACGCATGCAATAAATTTCCATCTTGAGGGAAACTATTGCGTGTCATGAACTGTCTACAAATATATACGCCGATTCCTGAGATAAATAACTCATCCATAGCAGTAATATATCATTTTATCAAAGTTCATTGATGTATGATTATCAGAGGCGACCTATAATTACCGGCGAACAAGCTAATACATAATTCCTCATAAAACTATATTTTTTTCCTTTTCTCTCTCACAAGAACCTCCATTTATTTCAAACTAACATCTGTGACAAGACCAGTTAAACCCCTATTTCTGGTCATTATACATTAGACTCACATGATCTAAGTAACTTCTTAGTGGGGTACGTCACGTTTTGCAGGAGGTGTTCAGTTGGCTTCACTATATTCATCTACGCGCTTATGTTTACTGCATATACTGATCATTGAGTCCCCTATATATGAGTTGTTCTTGTAATGGATCGATCGGTGATGAGTTTCTTGCAATGTACTCTTGTTGTGAATTCCGAAACACCTTGACTATTTTCAATCGACAATCTGTCAACTCAGCAATGAACGATGGTTCATAAATGATGGCAAGCCTATAAGGTAGACCGTGAATACAATAAAACAATCAGATTATGTGTCTTTGTCTCCACCTTGGTTGAGTGACATAACCCAGAACGTCAACGATGACGTGACGTCCTTCTTGAAAACGAAAGCAGGTCTCTTTGAACGTTTTACGCGATAAATACATAGGACAGGCGATGTGAGGAACACTTAGACTTGAACATGGAATGCAATATTCTACAGGGCTTCTGATGAGGGTGTTTCCTCTTGGAGGTACAGCGAGCTATTGCTCATTGTCAGGACGTATAGTTAAAGCTTCGAAATACCATCAGGAAATGGCTATCATTTCAGTGTGTGAATTTCTGATAATTGCTAACCGAATCTGACTCTCTGATCATTCTACTTACGTGTCTTTCAATCCGAACATAGAAGTGAAGTTTTTGGGCCTTTCAATCATGTGATAAATTTCATGAGCCCAAAAATAGTATCTGCGTGTCAATGACCACTGAAGAGCGCTGACTTAAGCTATAATAAAGCGGATGTGTGTGGTGCGCACTCCTTGAACTTCTTCATTCATTCCTCTTCAGAATTGATGATAAGCTATATATTACTCTGTATGTGGGTGCGATCTGATTAACTCACACAGTAGTGGCAGCTCTTATTTGATAACAGATTCGATGTTATATCATATCATACTAAAATACCGACCGTGTCAGGGCGTTTGTTATCCTAAACAAATAAGTAAGCTGGAGATTTACGTCGATTTACAATACGAGATGATGTCTAAGTGAATGATGATCATCGCGATGCTTGAAGATGCACCTTTGGTGCCATCGCAGGAAACAGAAGTTCAACGTTTAGGACCAAAATTCACAACTTCCTTGTTATTGTTAAAGGCTGTTAGTGTAGCTCTTTTGAACCAAGTGGAGCTTGAAAATTCGATAATAAAACCTTACCTTCACGATGTCAACTAGATTTAACAAGTCCAATTCAATGGGCAATCAGTATTATGCATGAGTCTCAGGAATCGCAACAAGTTGTAAATATGCATAATCGCCTTAAATGTGCGAGGCGATTAACTTGTTGTGATGATGAATAAAGGAGAAGAAAGGGCAACTAGGTCGGAGAGTTATAAGGTATAAATCTAGTATAAACTGACTAACCTGTGAAATTTATTATCAGGCAGATGATGGTATGATGAAAACTTAGCAAATTCCACGCGGTCGTTTACGACAACGTCATGCAAGAGACCGTTTGTTGACAACCACCAGAATTCGGTGTGGAATTTCGCCGATAAACAGTGGGTTTTCCTGTTAGACCAACAAGGGAGTAACCGATCGACTGTTGGTGTTTTGGGCTATGTTAGGGCAACCGACAGAAATTGTGGTCTAACTATTAGCTTATTTTCATACCAAACTACTCTTTGTTTTTCAAGAGACATCCTTGCGTTAATGAGGTATATTGTGGGTTTCCACCTGCCATGATTAGTCCACGTCGAGTTAAAATGGTTTCGAGTCTATCAGGCTATTCAATATGGCTAGTAGCGCAACAGGTATTACCAGTTCCTACGCCAGGAAGGTGATGAGGTATTTGACCAGGGCACTTATGAAGAGTTAATGTATGATTGTCATCATACCGGGCGTCTGAAGATTTTCGTTTTTGTTAAGGACTATTTCTGCAGTCCAATCTTCGACTTCAGCATCAGAAAGTAGACCCCGCTGTGTTGACTGTATCACATCGTATTCATTGAGCCGCCTGGGGCGCTTTGTCTTGGGCGTGTCTTGATGGGCGAGAAGACAACAATATTTATTAGACAAAAATTAGTACCTAATTACCTTACCGTGAATTATACACGGGAGACATTTGTCAGAGACGATAAAAAGTACATGGAATAATTCCGCTTGTGACGACCTAACAAATGCAACCTACAGAGGTGTTTGATGCTTTCAAAGAGACAAATGTCAGCGATGTGTATTTCGACCGGCTTTGTCTTGACAAGCCTGATATGGCCTCCCCCTGACGTATCTGATATGGCCTCCCCTGACGTATGGCCTCCCCCTGACGTATGGCCTCCCCCTGACGTATGGCCTCCCCCTGACGTATGGCCTCCCCCTGACGTATAGCCTCCCCCTGACGTATGGCCTCCCCCTGACGTATGGCCTCCCCCTGACGTATGGCATCCCCCTGACGTATCTGATATGGCCTCCCCCTGACGTATGACCTCCCTCTGACGTATGGCCTCCCCCTGACGTATCTAACAATCGATGCCAGTTTCCTCATTTATTGATTATGTGACCCGAGGCTTCACAAAAACCTTTCTTAAAAAACTTACCAACGCACCTATGTAAGTATTACTCTGTATTTATAGTACTGAATATTTTTAAGACATATTTATATTAGCAATTAGATTATAGATATTTGTTACTTACTATATGCTAACGGAATGAAAAAGGAAGCCAAAATAGTGAGGCTATCCTATAATATATATATATATATATATATATATATATATATATATATATATATATATATATATATATATATATATATATATATATATATATATATATATATATATATATATATATATATATATATATATATATATATATATATATATATATATATATATATATATTTTATACATAAATGTATGCATATATAACAGATGTAGTACGGCGGAGAGAATCCCTCCCACAGTTAGTTATCCCAGCGTAAATGAGGTTCGGTTGGCTGAACTCAGCTTGTTTCTAATGAGAACCGAAAGCGTAATGTCGAGTTAAGTCGCTTACGTTTGCCTGTTAACACTCACTTATCTATCTTGAAACGCCATATATAAACGTGCGAAAATAGATATGGCCACAAATGGCATTAAAGTCAAGAGCTAAGTGGGGTCACACTTTACTGTCTGGAACGCCCCTGTCTATGCGTAACATTCCTGCAAGTCTGGATACGCCCCTGAATTGTGACAGGTCCACTCACATATCCGTCCTGCTGTATGACACATAATGCATACTCCCCGAGAGGGCAGATTTATTATCGAACAAGACACAGGTTTTATTTCACTTATTGCGTGTAGTCCATTAATGAATCAATTAATAGGTGCGATTCGGTAGCCATGTACTGGTGAAATCGAAATGAGGGTATGAGGCCCCGCTCCCGTCAACGCGGTCCTTAGAAACATGTATGTTTTGGTGGATTACCTTGACATTCTCTATATAAAGATCAAAGAGACACGTGGCATGAAATCTGAATCTATTGCAGATTTTCGGGGTGGGGGGCTTCAATTGGCTTCACTATTGTTTTTTGCACCTACACGCTTCTGGTTCCTATATATTTCTTACAACCAAGGTTGTTTACATGCAATATTAACTGATCATCGGCAGGTCTTTTATATGTTAGTTCAATGTTAAAGGTATTGGCGATGAGTTTCCTCTCACTGCCTTGTTGAGAATTCCGAAACTCCTTGACTATGTTTAAGCGAAAAGTTTAAAACTGCAAACTCAGCTGCTGCGAGCTAGTGTCAGGTAAGACGTATGTTTACTGCTTCTAAATGTCATCAGAAACGCGTGGAAAATGCTGTTATGATAATCATGGCACCGTGTCAGTCCAGCGTTTGAATTTCTGTTAGTTGCTTTCACACCAAACGCTCTGAACTGTAAGAATAAGATATCGAGATGTAGCGTGGTGAACATTTTGTTATATTTACAGTCTGTTTGCATGTCTTGGAAGCCGAACATAGAATTGGACCTTTTTTTGACTCAGAAGCATGTGATTAGTTGACTATTCGGATGAATGTATTATCTCACCAAGACCATACTTTGCCCGGTTGGTTGGTGGTATTGTTATGATAACATGCGACCGATCATATAATCATGGCGTTAGGATTAAGAACATAGGTCATTAGAGCAATTACTCTGACCCCCGCAAATGACAGCCTATCGCTTAACAGGACTAGGCTATTCCAATGCGAACACCTGTACATCCTTATCATCCCCTATAACTGCTTCATCATCCCCTATAACTGCTTCATCATCCCCTTCCTGTGATTCTTTCCTGTTTATCGTGGGGTTATATCCACTCATCCAATCGTTAAGGCGACACATTGGTCAATTAAATTAGCGTTTTGTTCTTAAAATCGAAAAACAAATGGCCATATTGCAGTTAAGATGACGCCTTCAAAGATTTCACGAAAACGCTGGCTTGTCAACTCTCAGCAACAAACCTCGATCACAGTTAATTTCCTAAACCGATACGTTTGCTACTAGATGTTAGTTGGATCACTTGTATATTTTTTTTTGACACACACACAAACACACACACAAAGGGGTTCATATTGATAACAATTTGTCATTCACCACCCACTGCCACAACATCAATTGTCAGAAGGTCTTTCGTATATTTGGACAAAATGACCTTCAACCACCTCTACAAAGGGCTGATCAGACCCAGAATTGAGTATGCGTCATCAGTGTGGAGTCCTAGATGAGTAAAAGACATCAAGCGAAGGGAAACAAAACTGATCCCGGAGATGGCAGAACTGAGTTGCGAGGAGCGACTCAAGTGTCTAAACCCAGGTCGTTTGAAGGATGCGTGGAGGTATCATACATGTTTTCAAATTTATCCGAGGAATGTTCGATGTGGATAGTAGTTGCATACATCTATTGAGGAATGAGACAACCACGCGAGGTCATCCCTACAGTATATCAAAAAAGCGCTCAAAGACCTTCAACCGAATGCTTTATTTCTCACAGAGGGTGGTGAATAATTGGAACAGCCTCCCTATTAAACTCGTGACTGCGCCCAGATGTAGCATATTCAAGTCTCGACTAGACAAGCACTGAGCCTAACGTTAACTGATGTATAAGGCCCCTGCAGATGTGTTTGACTAAATGGTGAACAGCTTTATGATGATCGGTGAACAGGCGCTTTGCCGACTGCAACACCGTATCAGATATCTTATCTTATAACAACGCCAACCCCGTCAGTCCGTAAACTACTATTTGGGATATGTAGCGTTGTCAGTTTCTGTTGGCTGCACTCACTATTTCTTTAACATATGCGCTTCTGTTTACTGTATAAGGTTGGTAACATACAACGTTTACTGTGCATTGATTGGTCCCCTAGATATAAGTTGATCGGTGACGGTATTGATTGGTGGGGAGTTTCCTGAAATGAACGCTCACTGCCTTGTTGGGAATTACGAAACGCATTGATTATTTGAAGCTTGGATGACACACTTATAAATAAGCAATAAATAGATCGTTCACAATTGATGAAGTGGTTAGACCATGAACACTTTAAAACAAGCTCATTATGTGCGAATTTTGTTCCCCGTCTCTCGAGTGATACTAGTGTTTATTAACACTGAACGTCAATGAGCGTGATGGTATGTGAACGTCCTTCTTGAAAGCGAAAGTAGATGTCCAAGCCTGGGCTATCCACTCCACCGATACGTTCACTTTCGCGCGATAATTGCTAGGACTGGCGACGTGAGGCACGTTGGGATTCGAATCTGCATTTCCAGATTCTACTGGACTGCTAACGAGGACGCATTCATATATGCTCTTGGAGGCACAGCGAGCTTTTGGTCATTGTCAGGTAGGAGGTGAATTTATTGCTACTAAAAGTCATTAGAAACGCTGGAAATCGCAGTCCAAATGTTCATGGCACCGTGTCAGTCCAGTGTTGGAATTTCTATTGGTTGCTTTCACATCAAACGTTCTGATCCGTCAGAATAAGTATTGATGTTTAAGCTGGGTGAACATGTTGTCATGGTCACATTCTGTTTACGTGTCTCTCAAGCATGTGATAAATTTACTGTTCAGAAGAATTATTGATCTCACCAAGACAGACTTGTCATACTTGTTGGTCGAGAACTGTTAACGAGACATGCGCTGAGTGCGACCCGTCATATAATCATAGCTTCAAAATGTGTGATATCATTGCATGTGTCGTTCGTAAATGAGGATTAAGATCAAAGATCATTGGAATGAAGACTCTGACCCCAACCAATGACATCCCATCACGTATTAGGCTTTATTCCATCAATTAATCCAATGTGAACACATGTAGGCCGTTATCGCCTTTCTTTGCATCCTCATCCTACATTCATTTCATGAAAACCCTGTCTCATCCAGTTTTCATAACACTCTACTATCGAACTGAATTTCCGCAACTGAAACGTTTTTTTACCAGCTGGCAGCTGGCTCATTTGCGTTGCTGATTTACGTCATATATGGAAACAATTACACACACACACACACACACACACACACACACACACACACACACACACACACACACACACACACACATATACGCACACACACACACACACACACACACACACACACACATACATACATATACATACACACACACACATATACATACACATCTATATATATATATATATATATATATATATATATATATATATATATATATATATATATATATATATATATATATAGTCAGTAGTGTTTGACCTGTTGATTTGCTTCCTCATTGCGCGGCTTACAATAAAGTACAGATCCACAAAATCAATGATAGTGTACAACGACATACCTTAGGTGATCGTTTAACCATCCAGCTCACTGAATAGATGTTGTTTTGTTTTGTCGTGTTGTAGAACCCGTAGGTGTGTATATAAATACATATATGTATATAAATATATATATATGTGTGTGTGTGTGTGTATGTATATAAATATGTATATATATGTGTGTGTATAAATGTGTGTGTGTGTGTGTGTGTGTGTGTGTGTGTGTGTGTGTGTGTGTGTGTGTGTGTGTGTGTGTGTGTGTGTGTGTGTGTGTGTGTGTGTGTGTGTGTGTGTGTGTGTGTGTGTGTGTGGATGTGGAGTTCTGATCTGTAGTATCAAGATAATAGTCAATCCATATGTGTGTGGGAGCTGCGTTAACAGCTGTTTATTGCTTACCTCTCGGGTACATTTTCATTTTATTTTAAGTAGTAACATTAAAAATTAGGCACCGACGGTAGTTTTTTTGGGGTTTCCCCTCAGAGCTGTCTTTCGCGATACTTATCAGCAGTTGCGAGATTCAAACTGCGTCATAAACCATTTGTGGGGTTGTCATGTTCACATTCTGCTTACTGGTCTCAGAAGCCGAGCATAGGAATGTTTTTTTTTTGCCTCTCAAGCAAGTGATAAATTCAATGATCTGGAGAATTATTTATCTCACCAAGAACGACTTGCCATACTTGTTGGTTGATAACTGTTAATGGGACATGCTCTGAGTGCGACCCGTCGTATATTATAGCTTCAAAATGTGTGATGAGCTTCCACGAGAAGTATTGAACCCCATTGGAAAATTTATAATCGCAGGGTGTTATCTGGGCCATCGGTCATCATTACGGGCCTTTGATGCTGTTGGTTATTTGTAAGATTGTTTAAGCCACTGCAGCGCTCTGTCAACAGTCCTGATCAGGCCCCTGTTACGTCTGTAAATATTATCAGATATTGATCAACGACGCGTGAACTCAATTGTCGTTGGTTGGATCTCCGAGTCAATGAAGACTGACGGTCACTGAAGTGCGCTATGAAGGGGAAGACAGACGTTGTGCACGCTACTTGAACAGTTGTATCTCTTCAGAATCCATCCGAGCTAATATGTACTGAACGGTGTGGTCGTGAAGATTAATGCGCCGAGTACATTCCATTATCATGAGTGTTATCAGATATATAATTAAACTTCAGTTCACTTGTACACCTTTACACAGTCCTCGTTTTCTGCTATCTGTCCTGTGCCAATCAACTGAACAGGATGGGATTTTACGTTTTCAAAACCGAGCAGATACTACGTGCTCTTGTTATGCTTTGCATCGTGTACGGTAAACACAAATTGCATTATCTACAATAGGTAGACAGTTCAACAACACAGAAGTATACTGTATAATACTTTACAACCTAACATTGATGGCAGAATTTATGTCATATATAACCTTGTTCATGTCAACTGCTATATCTTCCAAGTTCCGCAAATGGAAACACAAGTCCGCCGCGTAAAATCATGTGTCTGAGAATGATTAATCCATATGCACACGACAGCTGCATTCATCACTGTTCATCGCTGTCCTTCAAAGGTGTATGGTCATGTTATTTGAATCCATACATCTCCTCGACACTGTCTTGCGTAGGCGATAGTTTTTGGGGTCGTGTTGAGGTGCTGCTATCCAGTAAGATTCAAACAGTCTCATAAACATTGACTCTTGAGACAGCTGATTCTGTCCGTGATTATAAAATATTTAAATAGTGATATCTGTCTCTACTTCGACGAGTTGTGGTTCCACAATCTGACTTCTTTCGAAATCGTTGCTCGTTCCACTTCAGGAAGCTGGGTTTCCATGATTCGTAATCTTGTTGTTTGACTTGTTACAGAAACCTCTTCGTTGTTTTGTTGGTTTTGTTGTAGACCAAACAATGAAGGAAACGTTCTTGAAATTTCCGCTAGATTGTTGAATGCCTGTTAAATAAACAAGCAATATTTATTGGTTGGCTTAGCATGGGGCCAAGCGTTGCTTTAAAGGGAATAGTGTCTGCATGTCAATAATCGCTGAGGATCATTTACTTGTGCTATAAATAGCGGTCTTATGTAGTGCGCACTCCTTGAACTCCTTGAACTCCTTCATTCATTCCTCTTCAGAATCGATGATAGTTGATATATTACTCAGTATGGCGATGTGAAGGTCAGACGCAGCATATTAATTTAGTCGAAAAACATGAGACGGTGCCTTATCAGACATCTGATTAATTAACATGAATCACAGGTGGTTCGGTTTGACTTGCAGAAAGCACGATTCACATGTGATTCTGTTTGAACTGGCGTTGTGAATCACAGTTTGCTTTTTCGGATTAAAAAGTGGTATGATTCGCAAGTGGTTCCATTTGATGAACAAGTGATATTAATCACAAGTGATGAGATCGGTATGTGATTGTGTGGTCCTCATATGGTTGGCCTGAAACACTAAACTACCCTCAAACTGCGAGTACACAATCTTTATTGCATCAGGTGCAGCCTGTTACATCTGTGGGTCAATAACTACTGACGATCACTGAAGTAATCTATAACGAGAATGACAAATATGGCGCTCACTGCTTTGACATTTGTACCTCTTCAGAATCAACGAGAGCCAATCCATATCATGATGTGCCTACGTGACGATTTTGGGCAGCACTTATTACATTCCACACGCGTCAATGACAGTCCTGAGATACATGCACGTTTTGATGTATGCCATGAATTACTGTCTTATGGGAAAATATTGTGTGGCTTGGAGCGACATGAACTGTCAGTAAGTATGAATTCCGTTTATTGAGACAACTACAAGCCGCAAGATATCCGTTTACCAAAGTTCATAGATTTATGTTTAACTGATGCAACATCCAACTTAACCAAGTTAATGCATAATTTCTCGTGAAAAGATTTGTTTCCATATTTTCTATCACATGCAACAGCATTTGTCTCGAACTAAGATAAGAGTGGAAATCATCTGCTACAAGACAATTCAAATCCCTACTGCTGGTCAGTATTCATTGGAGTAACATCTAAACAAATATTTTCACATCAAACACTGGGATCCATAAGAATAAGTATTTGGGCTCCAGAGGGGTCTTGTTAACATTCATTCTTGGAAGACTAACATAAAAATGTGGGTGTTTTGCCTCTCAAGCAAGAGAAATACGTTGAGAGTGACCGGTCATATAATTATACCTTGAAAATAATTTTAGTAGAGGATACATATCGAAGGTCATTGGAATAACGAATCTGACACCGACTTATGATAGCCCATCGTTTAATCAGGCTCGGCTTTCTTTCCACGACAATTCCAATGAAAACTCCGATAGTCCATTATTGCTTTCTTTAGCATCTTCATCGTCCCCTTCCTGTAAGCTCCCTTCTTCCCTTTCGCTATGGGGCTGCATCCGCTCGCCCATCGCTACAGCTACGCTTCGTTTAACAGAATTTGCGGTTGTTTTAAACAATCCAAAACTGATGGACATATCGCAGTTATGATGAGGCCCTAATACAGTTCACAAAAACCCGGTCGCTGAAGCTATCCAGAGCAGTCATTGGTCGGAGCGAATTTCCCCAACTGATACGTACGCAACCAGTTGTGTTTTTTTCTCTGTGATATATGGAAACAGCTCTTATTACCGGTCCTAACGTATTGAGCTTGTTGGCGGCTATCTAAAGCCGTCAACACTATTGATCCATGAGTCGTGGGGCCATAATCTAACGTCTTTTCATGCTGCAGTTCCGTAAGTTCCTCGTGTCCGCACTGAGTCGCGTACTTCTGCCAGTGGACAAGTCCAACTTGTTCCTATTGGTCCAAGATCTGAATTCACAAAGTGCATCATGTCTTTATTCTATAATACTCTCTTGGTCCTTTAAGGCATTGGGCTTGATTTGTAAAAAAACTGTATGTGTATTAAAGTTTGAATTTGAGTTGGAATGCTATTCTTCCACTTATTTGATATGATACATGTTAACCTGCCTTGGTTTATTTAATTGCCACGAGATTGTTCGGTCAGAGGAAAGATATTTTATCAGACAGCCTTTCTTAGTGTGTGAGTGGATGCTGTGGGCTGTTTTCATCACTGTGACATTCAAGAAGGTGTAAATGAGGATTCAAAAAGATGACTGACACCTTTTCAATGAAGTGCATTTTAGCTCTCACGGCATGTTCCCCACAGAACCCATCACGTTACCAATTTAACTGCTTCAGGAATAGGGTTTTTCTGTACTGCTTTGCTAAAGTCGTTCGTGCTGTCAGAAAGTCTACTTCATCGATTACAACGTTGTATTGCGATGTGTGTGTGTACACAACGCTTCCAGCGTTCCAACGGCTCGACAATATTTTCTGGTAGTAGATTCAACTACCGTGTTGTCTTCCATTTGTGGGGTCGATGTGTCATGACCAATTCGTCAATGTCGTGATGTGACATTGCGTCACCGACACATCAATATTATATGGTTGAGTCTTAGAGTCAACGAACACCGATGATCACTGAAGTGCGATATAAAGACGATGACAAACGTTGCACACGCTCTTTGATCATTTGCACCTCTTCAGAATCCATGAGAGCCATTATGTTCCGTACGTTGTCGATGTGAAGATTAATGCGCCTAGTACATTCCTTTAACATGAGTGTTAGTAGATATATAATTAAACTTCAGTTTACTGATTCACTCCAATACACCAATAAACAGCCCTTCTCTTGTTTCTCACGGTTCTGTACTAATTACGTTTTTCAAAAACCAGCAGATACCACATGCATTTGGTAAGCTTTGAATCGGTACGATACGCACAAATTTCTTTATTTGCAAAAGGTAGAGAGTTCAATAACTGAGAACTATGCATATATATCACTTGACATCCAAACGGTTGTAACTTGCTACATTGATGGCAGAATGTATGTAACATATAACCTCGTTCATGTCAAACATTTTGGTTGGAGCAGTGCATAGACCACTTTACTCTTGCATCAAAACGGCTATATTGCAAACATCCTAACTATTGTTAAAATTAGAAGAGACTGTTTTATATTATGGGTGACAGCAACAAATATCTCTCAAACGTAGATAGCCATATTGCCACCTCAGAGTTTAAAGAAACGATGTACTGTTTCTCATTTGTGGCTGTTGTCACCAAGCCTACAAGAGCAACAGACCATTCTGCAATGTTAATTGATAACATATTTTGTTACTATCATACAAACATTAGAGATCTAGCGAGTATTTTCTGCATCGTTAACAGTGATCAATTCCTCGTTTTTTTTATAAACGACAGCCTTCTCCGGAATATATATATATATATATATATATATATATATATATATATATATATATATATATATATATATATATATATATATATATATATATATATATATATATATATATATATATATATATATATATATATATATATATATGTATTTACATATATATATATTTATATATATATATACATGTGGGTGGGTGTGTTGCTTGCGTGATCACACACAAGTCATTGTTGACAGACCAAAACTTAATATTCTCCCGTCAGTCAGAATGACATTTGGGGTACGTTCACCTTTCATTAACAGAATAACTGGAAGCTGTCCATACTATTTCATATACCTTTTTGTAGCTGCTGACTTCGCTCACAAGAAATGTATTTAAAACATCCAAAATTTGGTGCGCCGTTAAACCCTTAACTTACCTTACCACATTGGTAAAATGGTAATGCACTATATATTCCCCCAATTCTGCCGATACCCTACCGCTAAGATTCGATATTGAACATTTCCCATATCGTGGTGAGTGAATCCCTTCCTGTTAACAACATAGCCATCATCCACTGTTCTCAATATAGCCATCCAACAATATCCTCCATATCGCCACAATACACTACACGCTAACGCTGCCACCAAACCATCCACACATTTTAAAAGAATTAACACCCACCCTACATCATCCCCTCAAAAGATATTGCCACCTTATACATTCCACAAGCCATCGTTTACTTAACCTCAACATTGCCAACCTACATACACCTCATCATTGCCAAATTATACTATCCTCAATATTGTAAACCTTCACAATCCTCAACATCGCATACACCTGCGTTACATAGCCACGTAATTATGGCCGCTCATCCTCACCATCTCCACAATCCCAAACAGCGTCGAACCCCAATTCTCAACATGGCATTATCCTCTGCATTGCCATTCAAAACATCGCGATCAAAGACAGTCCTGACCATACCCAATCTTAACTTTCCTTTATCTCGACACAACACTCTATAAAAAACACTGTAGATAATATTAATATCTCAACCCTCAAAAACATCAATACATAGTTGAGAATAGTAAGTCATTACAAATACCCCACAATTAAGCTACATTTCCTAAACTTAAGTCTAATATTGAATACATTCAACTTCATAGCAAGTGTCTCCATCCCAGTTTACTACATCGCCATTCTATTTTGATCTTAACATCTCCGTCATACACTACCCTTAACGTATAAGTATGTTATCGAATGGTCACGCGGATGATATAGGGAAAGACACCCGGATGCTCCGCGTCCTCGTGTTCGTTCCCCATATCACCAGCGTGACCATCGCGATAACAAACACATAACGACAGGTTACAGTCTCTACATAGGTATATCTCCTACTGCCTCCCTCCATCCCCTCATATCCCCGCGTATATATATTCATATATATATTTCAATCTATATATATATATATATATATATATATATATATATATATATATATATACACATATATATACATATATATATATATACATATATATATCAATATATATATAAATATATGTATATGCATATATATATGATATATATATACAATATATATCAATATAATTTATTTATGTGCATATATAGTATATAATATAGCTGTCAATATAATATATATCAATGTATGTGTATGCGTATACACACACACATATATATATATATATATATATATATATGTGTGTATATATATATATTTATATATATATATGCATATGTGTATGTGTATATGTATCTGTATAAATATTTATATATATATATATGTATATATATATATAAATATATGTATTTATATATATATATATAAATACATATATATACATATATATACTTGTTTATATATATATGTATATGTATATACATTCATATATACATATATTATATATATATATATGTATATATATATATATGTGTGTACATGTATATGTATTTGCATATATATATATGAATATGTATATATATAGATATATATATATATGTATATGTATATACAGATATATATATATATACACACACACACACACATATATATATATATATATATACATATATATATATATATATATATATATATATATATATATATATATATATATATATATATATATATATATATATATATATATATATTCGTTGACACAACACTTTGGTGTTATTTGCAACGAAGAGCATACAATATGGACAGGAGCTTCTCTTTGATTATGGGGACGGAATCGGAGACCCGTGGTGGAGGGCTGAGGTAAATATTAGGTAAAAAGTGTGAAAGCATTGTAATTGCATATTTGAGAGTGGCTGACATGCACTGTATTTCAAGTGGAAGCATGCATCTGACAACTGTAGGAGTAGACTATTATATTGCTCAGATGAAACGTGATGGTGGTAGACTGACGTAATCATGCCATCGCACTACTCCCCTCTTGTTCCTGGCGCTGCTTCGTGTTTAATGCATCCCCTCCATGTTATTTCAGAATAAACGCACCAAACGTGCAAGATCAAGCAAAAATGAAGCAGGTATGACATCTTACCCATTAGTCGCTGTATCAATAAACAAGCATTACATACACTAGCTATAGTTTATTCTCTCTTTTTTGTATTGACTCATTTATAGTAAAAGAAACTCCAAATGTTACTGTCGACGTTATCGTGGATTCACATCGGACCCATGACTCGCGTATGATTACTGCAAGTGGGCTCAATTCGATTAGTTATATGCTTAGCCTTATATAAAGGGCAGTGACAATGACACACCCGTTATACCCTTCATCTGAACAATACTTGTTTTATAGTTATCAACAACATGTTTTATTACTCTGTTTTCTAGACCAAACCTCGAACGACACGTGTAACGGTCAGCAAGCAACCAGGGAGATGCCATATTCTTCTACTGACACCAACGAGCACAGCTATGCAAGGGGTCAGATTGTTTCCAATTTAAGTAGCGCGATCTCAATTCAAATGACAGACAACAACAACAACAAGCGGTCGTGGAACAAGAGGTTCTACTGCCTGTTTTGTGACAAACCACAAGCAAAGCTCCCAAGGCATCTTGTTAGTTTGCACAAAGACGAGCCTCAAGTAATTGAGTATGAGTTGGAGAAAGATTCTCGGGCTAGACAGATGAAACTCACAAAATTGAGGAATCTTGGAAAACATCACCATAATGTGGAAGTTCTGCGCGAGGGGAAAGGCGAATTGATAGTAGGTTACCGGCCAAATAGGGTGGCCAATCCTGAAGACAATGCTCCATGTTGATTTACCTCATCAGAACGGACTTATGGAAGCATAAATGCCCAGCGGCAGAGGGATCTGTCCCAAAGGGTCGTCCAGCTCTCAGTAGCAAACTCTTACTCCCTGCACCACAGGGGGTCACGACCCAGCTGCATGCATTTTTATTAGGAATGAATGATGACAACATCGCACGAGCCGTCAGAAATGATGAATTGATTCTTGACATCGGTCAAAGAGAATTCCAATGTAAAGGTCACGATAAGGACCAGCATAACGATATACGACAGACCCTACGGAGGTTGGGAAGACTGCTGGTGCAACAGTATCAGCCGCCCTCTTTCAAGTTTTATTGACCCTGTTATATTCTGGCAAAGTATTGCAGCTGTGAAGGCCATAGCTGGCTATGACGAGGTGACGAACACCTACAAAATACCAAGCCTTGCGCTTAAATGCGGTCAATCCCTCAACCGCTGTTCAAAGATTGTGGAAGGAAAAGCGATAATTCAAGGTAACAAAAGAATGCTTGAAAACGCGACAGAATTTGCGAGATTGTGCGAACTCAACTGGAAAGATTATATTTCCGCAAACGCATCAAGAACCGTCAACGACAACAAACGTAATAAGGTGAAAATGCTACCTATGACGGAAGACATTATGCGCTTCTCACAATATCTGAAAGCGGAAAGTGTTAGGTGTCAGAAAGAAAAGGAAGAAGATTCATGGAAAATCCTAAATGAGGTCAGCCTTGCAAGGGTGATTCTCTTGAATCGTCGGCGACAAGGGGAAGCGTCTAGAATGACTCTAAGCGACTTCAACAAGAAGGCAAAACCAGACGGCGATAGAGTTACTCTAGAGGGATTGTCCCCAATCGAGAAAGAGCTATGCAAGACCCTACATCGTATCGAAATCCGCGGTAAAAGAGGAAACATAGTTCCAGTTCTTCTCACAAAAGATATGGTTGAAGCAATTGACAGACTCATCGAAACGCGAAAAGGCACCGGTGTTGTTTATGACAACGCTTACTTGTTTCCCCGTTCCAGCTACAGCAGTTTGGGATCAGATGTTTTGAGAGAACACAGTATGAGATGTGGGGCAGCACATCCTGAACTGCTACGATCAACTGGGCTCAGGAAGCAGATTGCCACTGTCTCACAGATCGTCAATCTCAAAGACAATGAACTTGACATCTTAGCTAAATTTCTGGGGCATGACATCCGCGTCCACCGGGAGTATTATCGGCTACCTGATCACACGATCCAAGTTGCTAAGATGTCAAAGCTATTGCTTGCATCCGAGCAAGGACGGAGTGACTTGCCGAGGAAGTCGCTAGATCAGGTTGAGGTTGACATGGACGATAGTAAATTATGGCAAATTTCACACTATAAATTGTCTAACATCGAGTATAAAGTAATTCGACATTTAAAGCAGCTAAGCATTTATTAGATTTCGATGCACGAACTTCATATTAAAATTTACACTGTGGAAATTCTTCATTTGAATTTCAGAGTAAACACAGTGAATAAAAGCTAGAACTAAACTTTTGGATTGTATGCTTTAGAATCGGAAGAGGAAGTGACTGATGGGGATGATGAGGAACTGAAACTTGTTGAAGAAGATGCACCTGGCGGTTAGTTCATCTGTGTTTCCATACAAATTGTTTATATGAGCACTTACTTTTTGAGTGCATTCACATGCAGTAACTTGAAGGCTCTTAGGTGTTAAATTCATCATCATTTACTAATGTTAAAAAGTGAAGACAAGTCTTAATTCGCCTTTTGTTGCTATAGTCAAACATTCTAGAGACACTTCAAACGTGTTGTGTAAAAGATGCAGGCACTGCCAGGAGAAATATCCTTGTACCACAGTTACAGAGTGCTGGTAAGTTAAGATAAATTTAAGATAAATATATATGCAGAGTTTATATCTATCTGTTATACAAATCATATTTCTGCTCAGTCTATTTTAATATTGAAAGTGTTTGTACTATGAATAAATTCATGATGTCCCTTTCTTATAGGACCGAAGAGAAAACAAAAGAAGAGGCCTTGGAGCACAGCTGAGAAGGTGGCAGCTCAAAAGCATTTAGGCAAGTTAATACTGTCCCCCAAAAATATATATATATATATATATATATATATATATGTATATATATATATATATATATATATATATATATATATATATATATATATATATATATATATATATATATATATATATATATATATATATATATATATATATATATATATATATATATATATATATATATATATATATATATATATATCTATGTATGTATGTATGTATATGTATACATACAATATATATATATTGTTATTTACATTAAGTATTCCAAATAAATCCTATTTCTGTCCAGTCTATTTTAGTATTGAAAGTGTTTTTACCATGAATATGTCCCTTTTTTATAGAACCGAAGAGAAAACAAAAGAAGAGGCGCTGTAGCACAGCTGAGAAGATGGCAGCTCAAAAGCATTTGGGCGAGTTTTTTATACTGGCAAAGAAAAAATAAATATATATATATATATATATATATTCATATATATATATATATATATATATATATATATATATATATACAATATATATATATATAAATATATATATACATATATATATATAATATAAACATATATATATATATTATATATATAAATATAAATGTATTTAAATATATATATATTTAAATATATCTATATCCTTATATATTTATATATATACATATACACATATATATACACATATATATATGCATATATATATATAAATCTATGTATATATATATATATATATATATATATATATATATACGTATATTTATGTATGTAAGTATTATAGATATATACATATAATATATATTGTTATTTACATTAATTATTCGAAACAAATCATATTTCTGTCCAATTTATTTTAGTATTGAAAGTGTTGTTACCATTAATAAATTAATTATGTCCCTTTTTTATAGGACCGAAGAGAAAACAAAAGAAGAGGCCTTGGAGCACAGCTGTGAAGGATGCAGCTCTAAAGCATTTGGGCAGGTTTATACTGTCAAAGAAACTTCCTGAAAAATTGTTAATTGACGAATGCATTAGGAAGGAGCCGGCCCTGCAAAATAGATCTGCAAAATAGATACCGAAACAGAATGTCCATGAAAAATCCTCTACAACTGTAAGAAGGCACATCATCCAGCTATAAATTCTAGCCAAATTGAAACAAGCATTTGTCATTATCAAGATAACTTTGCTTTACTGCTTGTCAATTGTTTCTGTGTCTTAGTGAACATATTTTGAGTATCTTATATCAGCAAATTTAAGAATACCGATAAGGGTGAAATGATTTCAAAATACAGGGTACGATATGTCAGTCTATTGCATAACATGAGTGATATGTGTTTGATGCTCTGGAACGTATTTCTGCGACTGTGCAATGCAATGAACTTTACAGTGCCTCATTCTTGTCGAATCTGATGGTTTCTAATAAATGGATTAGATCAAGTGCTACTAGTAACTTCATATAAAGACATTAACGGGATGTATCATGCGGGATATATTATAATAGCTTTACCACATGCGCATTTTCATAAAAGCCCATTTGTGTATAATGTGCCTGTCAGTAAATGAGTATTGTCAAGTTAGGCTAATTATATTGTCAAATCACAATGAAAGGTGTCAACTACATTGCTACTCGACAATATACTAGAGATAACAACTATGTACTAACATACAAATACATACATATATGTGTGTATCTATATAAGTTTATGCAGCTATGTACATTCACAGCATAAGAAGAAGTAAACGCTGATCGGTAATTGTTGCTATGCTGAGATCGTCACAACAGAGTCACTAGTCTAGTCATCACCGACATCAATCTCAAACGATTCTATCGACACTTGTTAAACATCGTATGAAGCAAGTCTCAAATTCTTGGGGTCACATATCCTTTCTGAGGCATGAATCCCAACGTTTTTACGCAAATTTTGGTGCGTTGGTTCAATCAACTAGCTCTCTTGAGTGAACTTTGCTCGAGGTCCATTCCGGTTCAAAAATGACGCACATCATATAGTCGTTTCCCTATAAACTACAGCTGTGTGGCGAGTGGTGATTCGGTTTTCGCTTGCAGTAGGACCACAACACAGTTCCCAGAACATGCCATGGAGATTTGTACCAACACTCGAATGGTCAATAGGATGAAGGCGCTTATCCTTCATATTGACGTTCTAAGGGTGATATTTGCCTTATACCGTTAATCTGAATATGCGCTTAATATACACAGATAACGGATTATTTCATTTGTAGGTGGTTTGCATATGTTTCTTCAGTTGTTTAATGGGTCGGGCTAGTATCCACGGAGTGGGGTGTGGCCATTTCTTCGTTTAGAGACAATCTTCCAGCCCCTCAAGTATAGTACATTGTCTGCCAGTCTTTACAATCTATCCGGTCGTACAACTTCCGTGTCCTCGGTTAGATAGCGTAAAGCATGCGACGTGGGTGTCCTCGGTAAGATAGTGCAAAACATATGGCTAGTTCGAATAAAGCATATGATAGGCGTTTCCTCGGTTAGATATAGTCGAACATATGATGTGCGTGTCCTCGGTTAGATAGAGTCAAACAAATGATGTGCGTGTCCTCGGTTAGATAGTGTAAAACATATCATGTGCGGGTCCTCGGTTAGATAGTGTAAAACATATCATGTGCGGGTCCTCGGTTAGAAAGTGCAAAACATATCATGTGCGTGTCCTCGGTTAGAAAGTGCAAAACATATCATGTGCGTGTCCTCGGTTAGAAAGTGTAAAACATATCATGTGCGTGTCCTCGGTTAGAAAGTGTAAAACATATCATGTGCGGGTCCCCGGTTAGATAGTGTAAAACATATCATGTGCGTGTCCTCGGTTAGATAGTGTAAAACATATCATGTGCGGGTCCTCGGTTAGATAGTGTAAAACATATCATGTGCGTGTCCTCGGTTAGAAAGTGCAAAACATATCATGTGCGGGTCCTTGGTTAGATAGTGTAAAACATATCATGTGCGGGTCCTCGGTTAGAAAGTGTAAAACATATCATGTGCGTGTCCTCGGTTAGAAAGTGAAAAACATATCATGTGCGTGTCCTCGGTTAGAAAGTGTAAAACATATCATGTGCGTGTCCTCGGATAGAAAGTGCAAAACATATCATGTGCGTGTCCTCGGTTAGATAGTGTAAAACATACCATGTGCGGGTCCTCGGTTAGAAAGTGCAAAACATATCATGTGCGGGTCCTCGGTTAGAAAGTGCAAAACATATCATGTGCGGGTCCTCGGTTAGAAAGTGCAAAACATATCATGTGCGTGTCCTCGGTTAGAAAGTGTAAAACATATGATATGCGTGTCCTCGGTTAGACAGAATAAAGCATACGATGTGTCTTTCGTTTGATGGGAAATTTCTCTCAATTAATTACTAGTATTAATAAAGGTTTTAGTCGCTTAAATAAATTACATGTTGCATTCAGATGCATTTATGCCATTGTCATGTTCAATAACGGCAATTATGAATTGTCCTCGTTTGAATAGCAAAATTACACTGTCCTCGGTTAGCACCTTTAACAGGTATGTTTGTGTGTGTGTGTCTGCCTGTGTGTCTGTCTGTGTGTGTGTGTGTCTGTCAGTGTGTCTGTGTGTCTGTGTGTCTGTGTGTCTGTGTGTGTGTGTGTGTGTGTGTGTGTGTGTGTGTGTGTGTGTGTGTGTGTGTGTGTGTGTGTGTGTGTGTGTGTGTGTGTGTGTGTGTGTGTGTGTGTGTGTGTGTGAAGATAATGGTTAATCCATATGCACACGACAGCTGTATCAACAACTGTGTATTGCTGTCCATCCAGACATCGCCTCGACACAATTTTGTGCTGACGATAGTTTGTGGGGGTTGCCTACCTAAAGTGTTGTCATTCGCGATCAGGTAAGTCAGATTCAAACAGTGTCATAAACATTGAATCTTTGGAAAACCGATTCTGTCCGTTATTGCAAAATGCTCCTAAAATAGTAATATCTGTCTCTTCTTCGACAAGATGTGTTTCCATAATCTGACGTCTTTCGAAATCGTAGCTTATTACACTTCAGGAAGTGTGTGGTCCCAAAATTCGCTATCTTGTTGTTTGACTTATTACAGAAACCTCTTCGTTGTTTAGTTGGTTTTGTTATAGAGCAAAGAACGAAGGGAACGTGCTCGAAATGACCGCTAGATTGTTAAATGAACAAGTAATGTCGATTGGTTGAGAATGTAGATGGTAGCGCGGGCCAAGCGTTGCTTTGATGGGAATTGTGCCTGCGTGTCAATAACCGCTGAGGATCATTTACTTATGCTATAACATAGCGGTCTTATGTAGTGCGCACTCCTTGAACTCCTTCGTTCATTCCTCTTCAGATTTGATGATAGTCAATATACAACTCAGTATGTCGATGTGAAGGCCAGACGCAGCATATCAATATAGTCGATTAACATGAGGCTGTGCCTTATCAGAGATCTGATTAATTAACACCGTAGCAGCAGCTCTTATTTGATATATTATTCAATGTAATATTATACTGATATACCAACTGTGTCATGGCGTTTGTTATCCTATACAAATTAGAAAGCTCGGATTTACGTAAATTTATAATACACGATGACAACGATATCGTGATGTATGAGGATTATCGCGATGCTTGAAATTGCCCCTTAAGTGTCATCGCCTATTTGGCACAATCCTTTTGCAAACTGCCGCTACGGGGACTAACTACAACGTCTAGGATCTCAATTCACAACTTTATTACTACTCTGTGCTAGTTCAGATAATCTGAGGAGCTGGCCACTTGTGATAACCGGTCATTTATGTTACTTGTGTCTACGTCAAGATTCGAACAAAACACAAAATTCAATAACAAATAATTCGTTATAAAGACAACAAACTAATAACAGAATAATTCAATGACGTTCTAGCTGCCAGGATCGAATACAATCTAAACCTTTACATTCAAAGCCCTTCAAAGATGGTGGCTCTAAGCTTACTGTTTTTAAAAAGAACACAAACTATAAGTATATCGCTACAATTTGTCATTCAGTCCTGAAGCAGACAGAAAACACATATATTCTAAACTACATAGTTTTAGATGATAAAACCCAGTGTTTACCGACTTGAAAATATTTCGTTTCAAAACGCTGTAACTCAAAATATGAACCGTTTGCGAACGCAGGCGGGTTCTTGTGGACGATCATCGTGGGTTTTAATCGATTTCGGTTAAGCATTCCTAACATAAGTTCGGCGGTTTTCGGAAACCGTCGGGAGTCACACCTTTGGCACGTGACCTCCTAAGCCAATCCACTTCCGTCTTGCCTGTTGCAAAACAATTCTCGGCGCCTCAGGTTCTTAAAAGTTATCCGGCATTAGTTATTTAAAAACGCATTTTTCACCTACTCTTGAAGTTTATACCGCGCAGACTTACTTCTCCACAGGTCGTATATTTTGTTTTTCTTCTCTACGTTTCACCATGCCACCAGTAGGCATGATCATCGGCCACTCTTTTGTCTCCGACTTACAACATTCCCTCGCCAATAACAATGGCAAGCCGCAAACACGCTAAAAGTTAATCATCATGTCCCTCAGATGCATTTAGCCGGCAAAAGAGGTGGCACAGTACACGATTGCATTCCTTTTCGGCTCCTAATGCAGGTTAAACCTACTTTTGTCATTCTTGACATAGGATCCAACGATCTGGTTCGAAACATAGATCCTCTAGTGCTAGCTTCACTCATAATCGATCTCGCAAAGACGTTAATCGCCCATCATGGCGTTCGACACGTCACCGTTTGCTCTGTACTCTACAGAGGTGCCAATCTTAAACATCTCACAGTGGAAGAATTTTCAGCCAAAGTAAATTCGTGCAACACCTTCATGAAAAACTTTGCAAAGGTAGAACCACACATCTCTTATCATACCCAAAGAGGTTTTTGGACATGTCCAATCACTCAGTGGTCCAAGGATTCAATTCACCCAAATTCTCCACTCGACAGGAAGAAGTATTGCACTTCCATCACCAAAGCAGTGCACAATTTTTCCAAACTAAAACTTATCTAGGGCTAAATGTCAGTATAACTCCTCCCACACCTCACCATCATTTGGCTTCACTATCTGGCCCTTATGACGCTCCACTTCAATTTCATTGGCAAGATTTCATTGCATTCATTACCACATAACAACCTCCACATTTTCCTATCATATCAGTTTACCTCGCGATTTCATTATAGCATTCATTACAACACATAACAACCTCTTGTCAGATTTTGCCTATCATATCATTTTACAACTCGCGACAGCCTTGACATATTTTCTTGTCAGAATTGTTGCTACTATAGGCATTTAATTTTACAACTCGCGACAGCCTTGACATATCATTCTTGTCAGAATTGTTGCTGCTTTTGGCATTTAATTTTACAACTCGCGACAGCCTTGACATATCATTCTTGTCAGAATTGTGCTGCTTTTGGCATTTAATTATACAACTCGCGACAGCCCTGACATATCATTCTTGTCAGAATTGTTTCTGCTTTTGACATTTAATTTTACACTCGTGACAGCCTTGACATATCATTCTTGTCAGAATTGTTGCTGCTATTGCCATTTATATTTACTCCTCACAACAGCCTTGACATATTCCTCTGGTCACACTTGCTGCTATCTCCATTGCATCCATTGTCGTTGTTTCCTAATACAATATCCACACCTTCGATCAGTATATAAATTTCAAACAGCCTTGACATTTCTTCCATTGCCACACAATTAACTACATTTGGCAACAGCCTTGACATATTTTGCTTGTCAAATTTGTCACAGTTTCTTGGCACAGCCTGTACATCTTTCTGGCCTGTTGTTGTTCAATATCTTCCGGGCGGACACTTGATTCTTGTTACAGCAGACATGTCTGGAAAAGGTGTGAAACGACCTTCGAACGCATCCCAGCCACCTAGGAAGTCCAACAGACCAAAACGCCCTCCTGTTAGGCTACCCTTGGCTGCTTCAACCGCCTCCACGTCAGTTGCCACTCCACTCGACCATGACCAACCCATCACCACACATCAGTTGTCGTCCCCACCTGCCCCAACGCAGCCAGACAACCCAGCAGACACAGTCAGCCAGCTCCTTTTACGGGTTGACCACCTACAATCAACAGTGGCTTCACTCACCAACATTGTGAGCGATATGGTGAAGACACAATCTGCTCAGGGCTCTTCTCAACCCCAAGCCCAGGTCCCATCATTGGCCAGAGCAAATTAATGTGGACGACCCTACTCTTCAGCCTCCTGTCGAAATTAACTATGGTGAGAACAATTTGTCCTTTCTGTCGGCCACCTCTAAGCGCCCTGTTCTACTCTCCAGTGGAGTCAGGGCTGGCCACCATCTACCAGACAAATTCAAAATAAAAATAGCCACTAATAAGTACGTGGACTTTCACAACATCGTTTACCCAGACGCTGACCAGTCATACTCCATGAGCCTGGCCGGTCCCTCGGCTGTGCCCGTACTAAATTTTGCCCCCAAAAAACGCCGCCCCCTCACGGAGACCGAGTGGTGTGCAGCATGGGACGACTTTCTTTCCATTTACTCAGAGGCACATCCACATGAACTGTCAGACCTTATCACCTATGGAAAGTCCATCAAAAACCTCATGACCCGCCAGCAAAATTGGCGTCTTTACGACGAGCAATTTATGAAAGACCGGGAGCTAACCCTTTGCTCGTGGGCTTCGATGAGGCTCGACTTGCAAATCCTCAATTTTCAGGCAACAATAGCCCCCTTCTTTCAAACAACTCACAATCAGCCATAATGCAACCGCATATTGTGCAAGAAAAAATACTCAATGAAAAGAAACTAGGTAGAATTCATGGCCCGTTTGTTACACCACCCTTTCCCAATTTCAAATCCTCTCCCCTCGCAATAAGTGAAAAGTCCCAACCAGGAAAGTTTAGGCTGTTACATAACCTCTCTTACCCTTATGATAGCTCTTCAGTCAATTTCAATATCCCTAAATCTGCCTCCTCCACACATTACTCCTCCATCCAAGACGCCTTTGTCTTAATACAGCAGGCGGGGCCCAAACCTTACCTTGTAAAGTGTGACATTGCGGAAGCTTTCCGTATAGTTCCTTTACATCCCTCACAGTATAACCTTACTGGTTTTTATTGGGGGGGGGGGGGGTTTTACTATTATGACAGTTGCTTACCCATGGGATGCAGTAGCAGTTGTGCTATTTTTGAGGAGGTCTCTTCCGCCATCCTCTAGATTTTAGAAAACAAAAAGGGCATCCACAGCATAGTTAAAGTGCTAGACGACTTTCTGTTCGTCGCCCCCTCCCAAACACAGTGCCAGCGCATGTTACACATTTTCACCCAACTATGCATTCACATCGGGATCCCCCTAGCTCCTCATAAAATTGTCAACCCTACCACCGCCCTCACATTCCTTGGAATTGAACTTGACACGATTGGCATGGAGGCCAGATTGCCACTTGACAAACTACACAAGTATTCAGGTCAAATTCAAGATGCAATTCAACTTAATAAAATCACCTTGCAACACCTCAAATCTCTCATCGGCATGCTTCAATTTGCATGTACAATCATTACCCCAGGAAGAGCATTCCTTAGGCGGCTGCACGACTTGACAATACACACACACAAACCCTTCCATTACATACACTTAACTGCTGACACTAAAAAAGACCTTAGTACTTGGCTGCAATTCCTATCACATTTCAACGGCAAAACTATCATGCGTCAGATACATTCTGCCGACTCCCCATCTCTCCACGTGTTCTCTGACGCATCTAAGTGGGGCTTTGCAGTCACTTATGGTTCAAACTGGCTTCAAGGGGCCTGGCCGGCCTCATGGACCAATTTTGATATTACCGTTTTGGAGCTCTATCCTATCTTCCTTGTCGTAAGTGTCTTTGCTGATAAAATTTGCAACTCCCATATTATATTCCACTGTGACAACCAGGCAGTCGTCCATAGCCTCAATAAACAGACAGCCAAGCACCAGGTGGTTATGTCCATTATCCGTCCACTAGTCCTCGTCCTCCTTCAACATAATATGCGCCTATCTGCTGTGCACATTCCAGGTATCGACAATACTGTGTGTGATTTTCTGTCCCGTCAGTCGGCTACCCCACAAGCATTGGCTCGATTTGGGATGAAGTCGTGCCCGACATCCATCCCAGTACACCTGCTAACAGCCTACTTTGTCGGGACTTAAAAAATCTTTTGGGCTCATCTGTCAAAAAGGCCACTTCAGACACTTATTTTCACCATTTCACCTATCTTCCCACTCCATTCCAAACAAAATGCCCCCTTCATCTTATACTTTAGCTTTGTTCGTCACCTACCTCCGGAACCAAGGCCTTAAACACACCACCATCCGCACGTACCTCTCTGCCGTCAACTTTGTGCTCAGCCTTAAAGGATGCTCAGACATCACCAACTCTGTGCTCGTCAGCAAAGCCCTCCAAGCAATTCAACAGCAGGGTATGCAGGGGCAGGAAGGATTGCTTCCTATCACGCGCACACTGTTGCATAGACTAATAGACAAAATTCCGATCATTACCAACAGTTTCTACAACCAAATCCTGTTCAAGGCTCTCTTCCTGCTTACGTTCTATGCCTGCATGCGGGCTGGTGAGGTCGTTTTGTCTTCCGATTCTCAACATGTGCTAAACATTCAAAACCTCAAGTCCGTCAGCCTTGGATCCAGCCGAGGTTATGAAATCAATTTTGCTACTTTCAAACACAGTAAATATTCGGTCAAAACTATACTGCAAAAAGGATCTTCACCTCTCTACTGCCCAGTTCTTGCCTTGGGTGCCTTTCTCGCTGTAAGGCCTCCCCACAATGACCAGGTGTTTGTCCTTCACTGCAAACAGCCTGTCACCCGCAATATTTTCGCTAACATCCTTAAGCAAAGCGTTGAACTGTCAGGTCTGAACCTTATTCGATTCAACACCCATTCGTTCCGAATAGGGAGAGCAACGCAGCTGGCACTGGACCAAACCCCACATGCTACCATGCTCAAAGCATCTCCGGCACATCGACAGCGCCTACCGCTTGTGTGTTTAATAGTACAGCTCTGATAGCAACTGGGGGCAGGGCCAGCTTCTGCTGACTGCCCCCTTCGGGGCTTGAAGTCTGTACTCACTTCCATTACCCTCTAGGTCAGGGCCAGCTTCTGCTGACTGCACCTTAAGGGGTCAAAACTATTGGCCAGGGCCAGCTTCTGCTGATTGCTCCTTTAGGTTTGTTTTGGGTTTTTTTCGTTAGGTAGCTACAAGTTGTGCGAGCAGGGGGAGTTCCTTATGGGAGCCAGACATGGCCTCGGCCCTGTCTTATGGCGGTTTCACTAGCTCTCATACCTTCATACATGTTATTCAACGCTAATATTTACAGCTGGGTATACCTCACTTTTAGTAGTACCTAATTTCACATCACCATGGGGGGTTTTGTCATCAATTTTAATAACTTTGGTGGGGGGTTTTACAATGGTTTTCAACAAATAACTTGTATTAATATGTCTGTTGTTAAGCATGCTTCATAACATGCTATTTGTATATTGTACACATTTACTGTTTAGTTGCACTGCATTATTTTATCTGCAATTTGTACTTCATGAAACGGTAGCTGTTTTAATTAAATAAACATCTTGTTAAACCCACAATATGTCTTGATGATTAGTTCACAAAAAATGTATTATATCAAGATTAATAAAATAGGCTTATTTATCTCATTATTCAATTGAATCAATTGCATCAGTTTAAAAACATTGGAAGTTACGTGTCCGATTAATGGGAATTGCAGAAGGATTTCGCATGTTCTCGATTTGGTGGTTTGCGATAAAATGGCTACATAAATGTCGTGTTAACAGTGATGTTCTCTAGTCCTTGCACATTCAACTCGCTCAGTTCCCAAAACACGGGATGAAGTTGCTGTTCTGGTTACAACCCGGAGGTATTTATATATTTCTTCACGCAAATAATGCGTCCCCAGAATTTGTGAAATTGGTATGCTTTAATCGCTGACTAATTAGGATTGTAGACCCGATTCACTTCTATATCATTACACAAAAACAAACCGATGAAAGAAAACGTGGTTGCCGCTGTGATGAGCTTCACGCAGAAGTTTTGAACCCCAATGGGTCATGTCTAATCCCAAGGTTTTTAACCATTGGTTATAATTAAAAGCCTCTGATGCATGTGGCTATTCCTGAGAACTTTCTGTGCTTTTTGCGCCTTTGACTCCTGCACCTTTTAGACATCTTATTTTGTTTGTATCACACCAAACTATTCGAACTGTTTTTGGGATTATCAAGAGACATAAATTGCATGTGATTCTGTTTGATTAACTTGGGGCATGAATTACAGGCGGTACTGTATGACTAACAGGAGGCATTTTTCTCAGGTGGCTCTGTTTGATTAACGGGATACATTTTCACAGGTGGGTCTGTTTGATTAACAGGAGGCATGGAACACAAATAGCTCTGTTTTCTTAACAGGAGGCATGAATCAAAGGTGGTTCGGTTTGATTTGCAGAAGGCATGATTCACGTGTGATTCTGTTAAAACTGGAGTTGTAAATCACAGTTTGCTCTTTCTGTTTAATAAGTGGTATGATTCACAAGTGGTTCCATTTAATTAATAAGTGGTATTAATCACAAGTGATGTAATCGGTGTGTGATTGTGTGGTAATCATATGGTTGGACTGAAAAAACTAAACTACCCGTAATCTGCGAGGACTCAATTCAATGTGACTGCGTCAATTAATACTGAGAGCCAAAGCATATCATGATGTGCCTACTTGACGATTCTGGGCAGCACTGATTACATTCCACACGCGTCAATTACAGTTGTACGTGACCACAACGGGAATTCCCTGAGATGACGTCACATCTTCCTAGGAGTCAGTACGTTCACAGCTTTCTCAGGAGTTAGTCGCTTCCTCGTGAGTTCAGTGCACTTGAGTTTTTGGATTAAATTAGGCATTGGATATTGTTCAGCTTTCGTGTGTGGATTATTCCCCGTTGAGAATTAAGTGTACTTTTCTTCTTTTTCTTGTATAATTCTTCAGTGTGTTTGACTGCTTTTCTGCGTGTTCTTGGAGACTGCGCCACAGGCCGTGTGTCGATTGTTCGACAGCAGTTCATTATAAGACATTGACTTTTACTGCGTCACAGGCCGTGTGTCATTTGACAGCAGTATTTCTCTTTATAAACTCACTGTGCCACAGGCCGTGTGTCATTGGACAGCAGTGAAAACATATATTTTTAGAGTGTAAAGTGACTGCCGCTGGCTGAGTGTTCTTCCCGAACAGCAGTACTGATCTCAAAATGGCATCAGAGAACACCAATCAAGGTGATGTGGTAGACACTATTCTCCAAGAAATGGATAAGACTTTGGGGAAACCCACTAAACCCAAAAGGAGACACAACAAAAAAGCAGCTTCGTCTACTCTTTCTGAGACTGCTCCTTCAGATGGTCAAGACGCCAACAATACACAGCAGTTACCTCCATCTGCTTCTTCCAATATGGCGGATGAGGACATCGTTACTATACCTCATGGTCAGTTGTCCATCTCTCAACCTACGGGGCTTTAGCCACCTCACCAAGGGGGAGGGATAACGGACGATGTCGCAACTTTGCTCACAGATATGGAAGGGTTCTTTGAAGCTCAGGAAACATCTGGGCCGGATACCCTACCCAAAATCGCGACAATCGTTAATACGGGCTTCCGTTCAGCAGTCCCGCCAGAAAAATCAAAGGCGCTCTGCGAACAGTACACCAAACCGGGTAACTGCAATAATCTGACAGTGCCCAAAATTAACTACGAGGTTTACCGGTCTCTGAACAAACCATCTCAACAGAGAGATAAGGGTTTGCAGCAAACCCAGAAACTGATGCTTTCGGCTTCTGTGCCGATTATCCGAATAATGGAAACTTTCGTACGGAAAGACAAAATGGACCCCAAAACATGCCTCCGCCTGGCTGGAGACAGTTTACAACTAATGGCCTCTGCCTTCACTACCCTTTCCAATAGACGCAAAGAGTTACTTCGCCCAGCATTGAGCGAACAGTACAAACGCCTGTGTGGCACCAATAACCCCGTCACGTCTTCCCTCTTCGGTGACGATCTGGCCAAACAGATCAAAGACATTGACGACACTGAAAAGATAAGAAGAGATGTCAATAAATCTCGCCACGCTTTTCCCCCTTCCTCTCACAAGCAAAAACCGATGAGGTTTCCAGCTGACCTCACTTAACTCACAACCGCTTCACGCCTTACAACCGCTTCACGCCTTACAACCGCTTCACGCCTTACAACCGCTTCACGCCTTACAACCGCTTCACGCCTTACAACCGCTTCACGCCTTACAACCGCTTCACGCCTTACAACCGCTTCACGCCTTACAACCGCTTCCCTCGCAGTCAGAGCCCCTACAACAAGCCTGGTCATCAACCCAAGAGGTCTTTTTTGGCCAACAAGCCCCACCTTCGGAAACAAGGAGTGGGGCAGCAGACACAGGGCTATGCTCACAAATAAGCGCTTCGGTAAGCAGACATTCCTTACTTCACTCAGTGATCAACACACCTGACAACTTCCGAGGTGGCCAAATATCACACTTTTTCATTTTCTGGTCGACACTAACTACCGATTCCCATATTTTGTCAATGGTAAGGGGCCTCGCTATTGATCTCATCGCACCTGTAAAGCAAATTAAAGCACCAAAACCTCTGCGTTTCTCTACCTTTGAAACAGATTCAAAAACTTATCAACAAACAATTCATTTGCCAGGTCCATCCTTGTGAAGGTCAATTCGTATCGAACATTTTTCTAAAAATGCTTATTTCTCACTCAGTATCAAGCTTGCCTTCAGAAAATTATTAAGGTTTTATTGGAACAATAACCTTTACGAGTTTCAAGGGCTGCCACGGGGTTTATCGGAAGGAGCACAAAAATTCACCCGTTTGATGAAAGTCTTGCTCGCCGCATTGCGTCGCCGAGGAATAACAATTATTTCTTATCTTGATGACACCCTCATCATGGCCGACTCTGCTGACGAATGTGCAGCCGCAGTTGCTACCGCTGTCAAAGTCTTCGATAATGCCGGATTCACGATACACCCGGACAAATCCGTTTTATCCCAAGTTCAAGAAATTAGTTTTCATGGGTTCGGACAACATGACTGTTCGACTGACTAAAGAGAAACGTGACAAAATTCAAACAGCAGCCTCTGCCATCTTAAACAGTTCCTAAGTAAAAATCAGGCAGTTCGCAGAGCTCATTGGTCCATTTGTCGCTAGTTAACCAGGTGTTCACCAGGCAGCGCTACATTATAAATTACTCGAAATTGAGCGAGACGCAATCCTAAAGAAACCATCAGGAATTATGAATGCGTCATAACATTGTCGCCAGCCGCACGCGACCAGATTACTGGTGGCGTTACAGCATTCAGTGTACTAGCCGCTCACTCAAACAACCCCCAGTGAATTACCTAATAGAATCTGATAGCAGCGACTTTGCCTGGGGCGGGCACTGCGAAGGCATGCTTGCTGGGAGACCGTGGACAATACACGAGGCGACAAAGCATATCAACTACAAAGAATTGTTTGCCGTTTTTCCCACTTTAGTCTTTCTGTAAAGACATGTCAAACGTCCACGTTCATCTGAGGTTAGACAACACCACAGCAGTCGCCTACATTTCTCGACTTCATTGATTTGGGATTTTCTTAATACCCGTAACATTCTGTTTACATGTTCCCACTCACCTGGTGCAAGGAACACCTTAGCGGATGGAGCTTTGATAAAGAATGGAAATTACTGCCACCTTGTTTTGACAGTATCACTCACATATAGGGAAAACCCGCAATAGATTTATTCGCCTCCAGAATTAACTTCCAACTGCCAGTGTATGTCTCATGGTTACCGGACCCCGCAGCAATAGCAGTAGATGCATTTACTTTGAATTGGAGTGTTTATCAATTGTGCTATATGTTTCCTCCCTTCAGTGTGATCGGGAAGATTCTCAACAAAATAGCCAACGACAAAGCCGAAGTAATACTGATAGCCCCCCTGTGGCAGACCCAACCATGGTTCACAAGGATCCTGGAACTGTCAATCGACCATCCTCGCCTCATAACCTCTCCACACCCCCTCATCCTTCCTCATCAACCGACCACACGCCATCCACTGGAGTCTCGACTGAAACTGACTGCCTTCAGACTCTCAGGCTCGCCCTCGAAAAACACAAGATACCGGTCGAACCTGCAAAGATCATTCTTCAATCATGGAGAGACTCTACCATTACGCAATATGGAGGATACATTAAACGATGGGTACTTTTTTGTGGTGAAAGGGATGAAAATCTCTTTAATCCGATTGTGAATAACGTTTTGATTTACCTTACGGCGTTGTACGACGCCGGACTGGGTTACAGCGCTATAAACTCCGCCAGATCAGCCTCATCTGCCATCACATTCAAAAGTGACAGCATAGGAAAAAACATTTTTTGTGCGCCGCTTCCTCAAACGCGTTTTCACTGCCAGACCAGCTTTGCCGAAATTTTCAGGCATTTGGGATGTGAATCAAGTTCTCGAATTCATAGGGAATGGACCACAACTCCATCAATTGACAGTTTTACAACTATCTCGTTAACTTGCTACGCTGCTTGCGCTCTTATCTGGACAACGGGGACAGTCCATTCACTCTATTTAAACAGAGAATATTCATATCAAATTTGATTGTTTGTGCATCAGCATTGGAAGTCTACTCAAACACAGCAAGCCGGGAACCCACCTGCATGAAATTGCTCTCCCTGTGTACCATAAGAACGCTCGCATGATGCGAGAGTATCTAACCAAAACTAAAGAACGACGAAAAGAGGAAAAGACATTATTCCTCACAGCTATCCGCCCCTACCGCGCAATATCCAGGGCTACGCTCAGTAAATGGATTAAGGCCACCTTAAGTGAAGCTGGGATTGACACGGACACCTTTAGCGCCCACAGCACTCGGGCAGCTTCAGTGAGCGCGTCTAAGGTTCCAATCGACACCATTCTCAAGACGGTAGGGTGGAGCTCAGCTTCGACGTACAGAATGTTTTATAAAAGACCTTTTTTCGGACTCGCATAAATGTGCGGACAGTATTCAAAAGCAGTTTCATTAATGTTACATTGATTCAAGGAGATTATTGTTTCCTTCACTACATGTTTATCAAGTTTTTCTTCGTCCGTTCATTCTTATTGTCACTCATATGCTTTGATTTATTATAGTTTTGATAATGTTTTTTGTCATTATCATAACTTGACTAGAAGTTTCAACTTCTATTTGAATAACATGTAGTTATTAGCCAATTAAGCTTTGACTCCTTTCGTTCTGGACATCGTGTTTGTCATCATTGTCTATAATATTGTTTAAATCTCAGGAAAATCCCGTTGTGGTCACGTGGTACAATTTATAAATTAAACGAGACTTACCTGTAAGGCGAAGTTTGATTATAATTGTAACACGTGACCTTAACAACAGGAATTAACTGCCACGTGACCTTAACAACAGGAATTAACTGCCCACCCATTACCCACCCTAACGTGTTTCCACTTTTGCCATCATATTGCAGCCAATTGTTTAAGACTGACTCCTAGGGAGATGTGACGTCATCTCAGTTAATTCCTGTTGAAATGGTTCGTTTGGTAGTTTATGTGTTCTCAAATGTCCCTGCGATACTGTCTGTGTTGTGCATCAACATACATTTTATTACCAGCATCTTTAAGCGATATTGGGTCTCCCAACTGAACGATTTAATTCTCTTCCATTTCAAAATCTCCAGTCATAGTACCGCCACATTTTTGTGAGTCACCAATAGATACATAGGTCTTTGTGGCATATTCCAAGAGGTCAGCGCCCTGAACAGTGCTTGCCGGTTTTTGCTTAGGTCCATAAATACTCGTTTATATTGACATCTTGTATATTCAAGAACAACGCTAACAGGTAAGTCATGGTTATCCAATAGCCTTCTCTTATCATTGCGTAACAGAAACAGTGCTTGCCGGTTTTTGCTTAGGTCCATAAATACTCGTTTATATTGACATCTTGTATATTCAAGAACAACGCTAACAGGTAAGTCGTGGTTATCCAATAGCCTTCTCTTATCATTGCGTAACAGAATATTTAACTTATGCCCTGTTCCGCTAGTGACACGCTTACATACAGGATTAGTGACGTTCGTGGTTACAATATCACTGAAAGAGCCACCCTCTAAGCAAACAACTTTACGAAGCGTAGTGGGCACACCATCTAGCATGTTGTGCGTGGTGCTGACTTGATCGAGATGGACATAAATTGTGTTAAAGATGCCAAAGTTGATGGCCCGGTCACCAGTGTAAGTACTGAATAAATCCACTGCCTTCCGAGACCGTCATCAAGACCTAACATTGTTAATACTCCGTCTGATATATTCACAGTCCCATCAGGAATTTCGAGGGTAATAATCCCATTTACAGCATCAACTTCTAAACCAAGACCTAATGATGTAATTTGCTGCTGAAGAAGGCTGAAACTCCAGAGGCCGGGTTTTAATTGGATTCTTCCTCCTTTTCAAGCAGTTTCAGACCGCCATGTAATGTTCTCGTCTGTTTCGTGATTGTACCAGCCAACAGTATACGTGATTGACCTCAGGCCACCACAAAGATCCCCCGCAGTATTGTCAATAGGATTTTGCAGGTACACAGCCTCGCCGCTTTGAACATTAGACATAGTGTGATATATAGCACTATGAATAAACAAGCCTTTAGTTTCAATAGAAAAGATACATAAAAAACGGGCGGGGTGTATCCAGCCATTTTGGTGGGAGACAAACTAACCCGACAAACAATTCCAGTCGTTCCCAATGACGGTACATCACAGCAAAATGGCCTGATCAATTCAGTATCTATAAGGTGCCGCCGGTAACAGCGGACAAAGTAGGAAAAGACTGATTGACAAATCCAATGCAGTTTTGGCAGAACCAGGTAAACTTTGCAGTGTGGTGTGCAACATCCGGCTGCGGCGTGTCATTCCTCGACCACCTCGAGGCTGGGATTCCACTCGTGAAAGCTCTCTACACCTTTCACCTTTATTACACAGTGCGTCGCCTATTGGCAGAACTGCAAGCGCCTCTACCTCAGGATCATGCCTATAACCCCTATAACAATACATATGACAAGAGGGCATAGGAGAGACTCTGCATTAACTTTGGTGTTCAACCCAACACAGACTGACGCCAGAAGGCAACCGCCGCTAATAGTGGCCTTGGTGTCTTATATGCACATGATGTGTATGGTTACAGGAGTGTCGTAATGGTGGCTGGTCGAAACGTTCGTTATGACACTACCGGGATGGCCTTTGAGGCGGAAAAGGATAAAAAGCCAGGTTTTTCCCACGCGAGTAACCTACAATCCTTTCAGGAGAAAATGGGTGCTGTTCTACATCTAGCACAGGGACCTGAAGCAGATGAGGCCCGCAGTACATTCATACTGAACACGTCTGAGGGCTTTACACAGACTGGCGTTGAACAAATTAACAACAGCATCAGGACCTATGTATGGGCCATTCTTAGTGCTCAGGCTCAGACCCGTTCAGAGAAACTAGGTGTTGGAACGTCCTTTGATGCCCAAAAGCAATTTCAGGCTGACGTTGAGGATGCCATCAACTCATCAATGGCCATTTCATCATTCCTCCGCCGGTATCAGAACGTCCTCCAGAAAGCTTCCTCAAAGGTAGATTATGTGTGTTTGGAACGGGCCTGTTGATGGCTCCGTCGGATATGAGCCTCGCCATTGGAAACGTGGCTGGGTACAACAATCTGATTACTATCGCAACTTTTGAACAGCAGATCGGCAGCAATACTGATGTCAATTCGGTTCCGGTGGTTACAGATAGAGGAAGCTTTGACCCTCCTCCAGATACAGATATGGGAGTCCCCTCTCCAGGGCCGGCCCCTGTCGGCATGGCCGAGACGGGTCTACGTGGAGCGCACGAGGATGAGAAATCGCTCATATTGAAGGCGGAATCGCTATAGGCTTAGCTGTGCTTTGGTTTGCTACATAGTAGGTCACTGAGCATCAGGAGGATAACTCCCCCCCACCGCCACAGCTGCTGCCCACACATGTTCTGCCATCCAACCAGCCACATTTGCAGCTGACTTAAGCAGCCATGATACAATGGAGCCAATGATTCTTGGAAGGACAGCTGCTGCCTTACCGGCCAGGCACTTTAGGACGTTTTCCAAGGAGTTCAGCTGTTTTTTAATCCATTCCTTTACACTGGGCTTATCAGCTGGCTTCGGCGTTGGTGCCGGGGTTGCACTAGTGCTCCCTCCACCCGTCAAAGCAACTACATGGGAGATTGCCAATCCAATTGCAGTGAGGGTGGAGGCGATTTTAATGCCCTGCTCCTTGAACAGGATGCGTACACGCTCAGCTAGCGTTGTGTCCTCGTTAAGAAGTCTGTTGATCGTTTCCCTGATGCGGTTCGCAGACGTTCACGGTTTACAGAGGCATCCTCAACCAGGGCCTCAAGACAGGGCCTCCAGTATCAAGGCATTGACACATCAGATGACAGAAACACAACTAAGATACGAATGGGGGCAGGGGACAAGGATGAAATGGAGGAAGAGGCAGTAGCCAATGTTTATGCTAACAGGTTCTACGTTCCGCTTGATTTTGAACTCCTCGAGAGCCACATGCCATTCTAGCAGAGTGCGATTAGTGACAGACTGGAATATGAGCTAACATTCAACGACTACAACTGAGTGATTCACGCATCAAGCGACTCACACTACAAAATTGATGGCATCTGCTTAGAGTATGACATGGTTACCTAACCAGAGTTGGCACGTAATGATACGCACCCAGTGAACAGGTCGACTTGCGATTCTGTATGAGCGGCTGCTTTATCACAGGAAGCTTGTATACAATAAAAAAGATACACTCTGGAACATCAATCTGAATGTGCCGGCTCGCAGCGTGAAGGGAATTCGACTGCTCTTTGAAGACCCAGCCAATGCCACAGTCGCCAGGTAGAAAGAGTTGTTCTACAATCCAAAGATTACATAAGTTGAGGTGACCATTTAGGACATTCCCAACCAACTCTATGCCCAGGATATGCGTGGCTACCAGCAGTGGGATGAGGTGAAGAAGGCCTTTGCAGCCACGAGTAAACGAGACCTCAGCGTAGCAATAGCTGTAAAAGACTTGGCATTGTCGGACGTGTCCCTAAGAGAGTACCTAACCTGTAAGTATGCTCTGTGGCTCGATTTAAGGACGAATGATGACGACCAGCTGCACGATAGTGACAGGGGCGTGGAGAATGCCTCTGAAGGTTATCACCATACAGATCACAAAAAATCAGAGGCGGCCGGTGCATTGAACGCCTATATGTATATTGTTATGGATGCACAGCTTAACATTAAAGATGGCAGGTTCGGGAGCGCAGTCTACTAACAAGGTTTTGATGAAACAGAAAACAAAGTTTACATTTCCAGATGGTCCTTGTTCGGCAATTGTTTATGGGCAGACAGGATGCGGGAAAACCGTATTCATCCTCGACCTCCTACAAGGGCCCTTCTTTGGCGCCTTCCAACATATTGTTATCCTTACATTTCAACGAGGCCAATCAGTCGCGGTCATGGAAGTGGGATGATTCAGAGGTCTACGTTGTTGATCCAGAGGAGCGGCTCCATGACCACCTGAGGGCTTTCTACCATTGTTTTAAGGGCGAGCCAACATTATTGATGACTAACCAAGAATAGAGACATGCTATCCGAACTGGCCTTTAGCGGCCGCCATGCACAGCAAAGTGTCTGGGTCCTCACCCAAAGTTGGTGTCTTACTCTGTGATGAAGGACTTACGTGAGCAGACACGCTGGATGGTGCTCTTTCACACCAAGAACCCATACTCGTTCAAAGAAGCCTTACGTGAAAATGATGTAATTCCAACAAAGGAGGAACGTGCCACAGTACGCCAGCTACTAGCAAAGACCAAGCATGCAAAACTGCTGGTGAAGACTGATAAACCTACTGCATATGACGTCGATTGAAGTGATATTGGCCTTGATAACAGCTGCTGCCTCAGTAACCAATTTAGGTTTCTTCATCTGGGTGGTGGTGCAGTATTTTAAAGTTCGAAGGCGTATACTTATATTCATGGATCCTGATACCATTATTGATAAACTCCTTGAACAGGACACGACTAGCTTAGACAAAGTCTTGAGGAGCGGAACCTAGTTGCACCGGAAATGTAGATATGTCTTCTAAGAGAGATAGGCTTGCTGCTGTCATAGCTGGCGGTCAGGCCCGTCAGTATCTTGGTTTGGAGCGCCTTACAATTGACCAGGTTGAATCAATGTCTGATGAAGAGATCATAAAGCTATATGTGAGATACGAGGCTCGCCTAGGCGCTTGCATGACGCGCACTCTAGGTCAATCATTGCTACAGCTATACTCAGGTATTGCTTGTATGTTTCTACCAATCCCACCAGAATACTAGCCAAAGGTTATTACAGACCATGAGACTGACCCGTTTGTTGGCCACGCACTAAGCGCTGCCACTTGTGAGCTATATCATCGCTATGGTATGTTTTTAGCTCCACTAACCGCGGCTTTGACAACAGTTAAGCACTGTCAATTTAGAAAAACAAGCATTGAATCAACAGGGCGCGTTATAGTATGTGTATAACTCCACCATAGCATGTGCTTAACTCTGATATAATGGTCACACTCGCGCTGCTTGTTGGAGGCGCTCTTGTTAACGCCCTTGCATTCTGTGGGAGCAACTTTTTATTCAGCCAAATGGACGCTGAGTAAACGCCATGATATGGCAAACGAGCAGCTTCAATCTGAGTCAGGAACTTGCCGAGCATACTTTTTGGGGTTTGGACGAGGCTATGAATGAGTACTCCCTGATCACGGGTAAAACCATTGATCCGCTGGGCTCTGTCCCGCAGCTTTCAGGCTTCTACGAGCCCTTAGATGGTCAAAAAGGGCGTGAGGTGGCGTTCATTATTCTGGGTATGGGTGCGACAGGGCTGGTTGCATACAGGCTTGCCAAGTAAGTCATTTGGAGACTCGGGCGTTTACTTTGTATAGATCGTCACATGCACAAGATCTACTATAGTCCTAATGGCTATCAAGAAGCTTGCAACAGAAGCAAGGGTTTCTGAGGAAGTTGTCAGGGGGTGGCTAACAAAGCAAGCTATATGGCAAATCTACCTGCCAGTGCCAAAACACACTCCCAGACCAAAATTCGTTGTGTCTGGGTCTAATAAGGTGCACCAAGCCGATCTCTTATTTCTTCCTCATGACATTGTAATGTGCTGCACTTACAAGTATACCCTAACGGTGGTGGATGTCGCCTCGCGCTACAAAGGGGCCGAGCCATTGACTACAAAAGAGGCTTAAGAGGTCGCAGGTGCTCTGGAGAGAATATACAAGTAAGGACCGCTGGGGTGGCCTAAACTACTTCAGGTCGACCCCGTACGGGAGTTAATGAGTGCAGCAAATCAGCTGCAGAGACACACCCAGGGCTATAGCACCATGTCTCACTTCAACATCGTCCACGTCGACTGCCACCTGGCAGCTGTCAGGTGAGATCTAATCTTCCTGAAACAGTTATCTGATTTAATGATTATTATGGCATGTCATAATGTATTTTATGTGAAGGCTTGTGCCTCATCATGGTTGTTCTTAGCGGTTTGCCATATCTCGCTCACCAAGTTGGTAAGTCGCTTCACTCCCGCCAGGGGCGGTAGCGTCCATCAAATCACTGGCATTGCGTCACATGGCCTGTTCTCTTCGCGCTAGCCATTGGAAAACTTTGCAGCAAAAAAGTTCTCTCAACAGTTCTCAAAGTTTTCATTGTTGTTTTTCCCTCATTTTTCTTCGCGTCATCGCCGACTCATTTCTGCTTCTTGGCAACTTCGACCAGTTACGTGCAGCACTTGTCAAGGTAATATGAAAATTACTTATTTGGCTGAAAAAGTGACTGTTACTTTACTAGTTATCATGGCTGTTGCCATCATCGGCCATTCATACGTTCGCTGTTTGAGTGATTATGTGGCTAGGAATGGCGTGCAAACGCACAATCTTCGTTTCAATGAAGAAGAAGTTTTGTTTCATGTGTTTGGAGGGGCTAAAGTTTGTGGCCCAAAATCAATAATACCCCATTTACATGGCTGGTTAGGGTCCCAGGTCTGGAAGGTTATGTTCCTTCAATCAGGAAGCAATGACAGGGCAATCAGTGGTTGTGAGAGATTTGTTGGCCATTGCCAAGTTTATCATCAATTGCTATCATGTCTCAACAGTTGTTATTGGCCAGGTCCACTACAGAATTGTGACAAAGGTTTTAATGACCGAGTTCTTGAAGCAAGCAAGCACCTTCGTTTTCATGATCAATGACTACCCGGAAACTCAATTCAGTTTGCTTCTCTTCGAGGTTTGGCCCACTCTCAATTCTCGAGTGATGGCATTCATTTCAATAACTTTGTTCATTGGTATAAGAGGTGCACTTCTCCGTGCAATGAAACCAAGAGAATTGTAGTCAGTTTCAAGCTATGTCCCTTTTTCATTCTCCATGGTAATGGTGCACCTGTTCATAATTTTTGATGCACATAGTTGTTTAGTAAAAACAAAAAATCAGTTTGTTTGCACTGCTAATGTTTTTCGCCAGTGCTGTCATGTGTAACAGTTAGATAGCCTTGCCATTAGGCACCGCAATTCCTGGCACATGTTCAGATGGTAGTCGGGGAGAAATATGCGCAATTGTTTTTCATAACACATTGCAATATCATTTCCCTCATTAAAAAAATTATTATGGTGACGCTTCGGTTACCTGCAGCAGATTTTCAGCTAGACCAGGAGACCCTAATCGATGTCATCTATTCTAGGATGCGTCGAGATGGAATTCTCCCATCATTCTGTACGCCCGTGGTGTCTCAACCACAACCATCTCCTACGCCGCTAATTACACAACAGGAACCAGATGTGGTTAACCAGGCATTGGCGTCAATATTAGGTTCAGGTGAGTTGCAGGACACTGAGCCTCAGGCCCAAACCAAAAACCCTGTTAGACTCACAGCTCCATTGGGTGCGCATATCCCTTGCTGACTAAGCAACTAATTTGGGAAGGGCGTTTTGTTCACCTGCAAGAGCTTGTCAATCCAATCCCCAAAAAACCCCAAGATTGTAAAGATAAAGCCAAGCAATTGCTCTCAATTGGCGAATGAGCCGAAGCTTTCGAGATATTTGCATCTATTGCAGATGAACAGGACCCTCAACTGTCTTGGGGCTGCTGAAATATATGGCCAATGTAAAAACAATAGCTAAAACCTACGGGGCAGAGGCGTTCAGTCCAGTTCAGTCCAATATGAAACTCTTGATGATGTCATTCAATTAGTTCAATATTTTGGTTCAGGTTGCGCAATGGCAAAATGCGACATCAAAGAAGCTTTCCGCATTATACCAGTAAGGTATGAAGAAAGACACCTGCTGGGTTTCCAATTTAAGGAAAAACTCTATTTTGACAAATGCTTGCCAATGGGATGCCACACGTCTTGCAGTATTTTTGAAGCCTTCAGCTCTGCCTTACAATGAGCAGCCTATAATAAACTGTCTCTGGTCTAAGCCATATACTAGATGACTTTATCTTTGTCGGCCCTCAAAATTCCAATAACACAGTAAAAGACCTCAATAGTTTCCTTGCCATGTGCATTCCCATCAAACAGGAAAAAACTGTCCCTCCCTGCAAAAAATTTACTGCTCATGGCATTGAGCTCGATTCGTTGGCAATGCAGGCTAGACTACCTATGGACAAGGTGCAAAAGTGTGTCGCCTTCTTTACTCAATTCGGAACAAGGAAAAAGGTCACTCTAAAGGAATTGCAATCCTTGGTAGGGGCTCTGAACTTCGCTTGCCGAGTGATTCAACCAGGTAGTGCCTTCCTTCGCAGGATAATCGACTTAACAGTAAACACAAGCAAACCTCATCACAAAATAAGGCTCAATTCCTAGTCAAGAGCAGACATGCAAGCGTGGTTAGAGCTCCTTTCTGTTTATAATGGGATCTCCTTGTTCCTTGAAGAATCCTGGACTCGTTCTGAGGACCCCAAACTCTTCTCTGATGCATCTGGTTCGCTGGGTTTTGCCGCTGTATACAGAATACATTGGTTTGCTGGAAAATGGCCATCCTCCTGGGACAAATACCACATTACCCTTAAGGAACTGTTCCCAGTAGTAGTCAGTATTGAAATTTGGGGAGATTGTCTCTCACGAAAAAAGATTATATTTAAAACCGACAATACAGCTGTTGTTGCAAGAATAAACAAACAAACTTCCAAAGACCCAGTCATAATGATTTTGGTGCGTCTTCTGGTGGTTGTTGCCCTCAAATTTAACCTAATATTCAAAGCTCAACATGTCCCTGGTTTTCAAAACGTTGTGCCTGACAAATTGTCTCGTTTCAATTTCCAGGAAGCCAAAAGAATTGCTAATTGGCTTGATCCACATCCCACTCTAGTTCCCAGTCACCTGACCACCCTTTACTGAGGCAACAAGCCGCTAAGCTCCTTTCGGTATCCTTGGCTCCTTCCTCAAGGCTAGTTTACCGCCGTGCAGTAGTTAAATATGCTAGTTTCGTAGATTCTGTCCACTCATCTCGGTTCTTCTTTCCTGTGTCAATCGATTTTCTGATCACTTTTATCACATACTTACATTCTCAAGGATTTGCTTCCTCTTATATACTTAGGTATTCTGCTGCTGTTTGCTTCTTCAAGAAGATGCTGGGGTTCAGAGATCATTCATCTTCATTCATTGTCAAAAAAGTATTGAGCGGTGTACAATGGGCAGGTATCGCAAAACCACAACGTAGCCCTATACACATTCCTCCCCTACATACCCTAGTAGACCCCATAGCAAAGTCTGGGCTTTCTAACTTTAATATCTTGCTTTTCTTGTATGTTTTTTCTGGCTTTTCATGCTTTTCTCAGAATTGGGGAAATCACCAATCGAAATCAGCATAATCACTTCGCAATGTGTGCAACTTCATGACTGCAAATTTACTTTCTCCTCTGTTCCCCCAGGCAATACACCTACAGGAGTGGAAATAACACTGCGTTATTTCAAGGGAAATACCTCACGACAGCCCTTTGTGATTCGTATCAACTCCTCTACTGTGTCTCATTATTGTGTGGTGTCCAAACTACGTCAATACACCGAGACCGCTTTTTGTTACCCTTTTGGCAATCCAGTTTCGCGTAGTGCGTTTAGCAATCAGCTTAAAGCTAATCTTCGTCAGGCAAACATCAGTGACGAGAATATTAAACCCCATTCCTTCCGCTTGGGAGCCGCTACTCGGCTTGTGCACAAGGTGTCTCTGACCAGGACATTCAAAAACTAGGTCGGTGGAAGTCAGATGCATACAAGCGATACATCCGCATTCCACATTTTCAGGCGGTTACTCCTGATCCTCCATCACTTTTAGGCGGTATGTTCATTTCATCTTAATGGTTGGTTTTTTCTTTGTAATCAGATGTATTATTAGCAACATGGTCCGGGCATCAGTTGTAGCCTGGTGGCTAGCTGACCACTGGTTTGTAGAGCTATCAAGTTTGTCAATCAAACACCATAACATAGCCACAGTTGTAGTCTGGTGGCTAGCTGGGGCTTAATACTCTAATTTTTGTTAGTGCCAAAGCAAAATTCAGTAATACAAGCATGATCCACGTCTCATTTGTAGCCTGGTGGCTAGCTGAGGAATCATTTCCTTAATACTTCCCTGTTACGGTTGAAACCCCGTTTCGGGTACCTAAGTCTGTCTTCGTCAGCTATCTAGCCAGGTGTTATCACTGACTTCACTGGAGACATTCCTTACCCCACATAAACCTATCGATCAGTCATTCTCAATATCATACATCCACTGACATCTCTTCATTTTGATCATCGACATACAATCGCTTGCTTGCAGACACAACACCTACCTTCAGGACTGTACCGGAATCCGTGATGCCAGTTACCCCTACACGGTACACGACGTGAAGCATCTGCTGCTGCGGTTTGCTCTCGACCGCCCAGGAGAGTAACATGTTGCTCCTCCCATACGTCATGCACATGGCGCTCTACGTTATGAACACGTCATTATGCCGTTATGATGGCTCTGTTCACTCTATGATGTATTTATAGCTGCCTTTATAATAAACACATGTTATCTGAATTTGATGTTTTGTTATACGTACACTATTTTGAACTCGTACATATTCAGGTATCCATTGTTTTGATTAGTTTCATTCTGTTGTTCATTTCTTCAATATTAATATGCATGTCTGGAAAGCGGATACAGAATTCAAGAAAAATGTTATGATACATCAATTCTAATCTATGGTCTAGGATTTCTCTCAAACCGATTTTTGTTTGTTCTCCTCTATTACATCAGCTATCATGGGTTGTCATTAAAGTTGAAAAAAATATTGATGCTGATGGCACTAAATGGAACTGACAGAACACATAACTCATATGTTGCTCAGCTATCTGTGACAAAGTAGGGGATGATTCCCACCAAATGTAGTACAAATACAATATACTTCCGTTTGAAAAATTAAAAGATATGTTAAGAGTAGCATAAAACAACCCTAATCTCACAACCCATTCTTCATTTCACAGTCTAGCCTTTATACTTTCTTCACAGATGATGTTTCACCTCATTATTGATAACTGGGATTTTGGCTGACAATAGCTTCCTAAAAGTTTTCAAGAGACAGTGACCTTGGCCCATTTAAGCGTCTTCATTTTTGGGTTATCGCGTGGTATGGATCATAACGCTCTTAAAGCTAGATGTGCGTCATGATTAGAATGGCAATACTACTCGAATTAAAGTAATCCCGGATAATTTCTGTTGACAAAACAACCAGACGATAAAACCAATAACTTTATTAATATTTGTATATAAGTGAGTCACTGATACATTACAATCTATTTGGTAGGTGTTAACAGATCTAACAAACAGTATCTGGTGTGCAATTTATAGCTAATCGTTGCATTTTGAAATTTGAGAAATGTGTAAGCGGTGACAGCGCTGGTGACACTGACCAGTAGCTGTCAGTGTCACCACTGGTCATAGTAGGTAAAGAAACTTCGCCTCTGACAGCGTCCGCGCTGTTAACTACTTTCGATCTCTCTTGTCCGCGCTAAGGTGGCTTCAGATTATAAAAACACATGGGGCGAGTGCCTTGGCTTGGTCACTGACAGTGTCAGATTTAGTCACTTGCTGTGACCAGACCATGTCATTCTAGCTCATCCGACTTTTAAACCTTCTCCCTGAATTATTCAGTACGACATGTTTAGTCTGGGTCCACCTCCGCCGGCGTGGTAGGGCTGTGACCCTGGGAGCCAATCCTGGTCTCTCATGTCGGCTAGACAAAAGTGGCGTGGTAGGCAAGGTAACTTGCCCCTGGTGTTTTGATGATCTGATGCCACCTTAGGGGCGAGGGTCCGTATGCAGAATTTTGAGCGTTTTAAGCAAATTTGTTCCTCCTTACAATGCAGACAAGGGACAATTTAAAAAACATAGATTTTCATATCCATAAATGTCTTACCATCAATCTTGCCTAGAGCCCAACAACAGTCATACTCCTTAATCAACAGAATCAACGAAATCCAACACAATTTTAAAATTGTTTTCCAACATGGCTACCTCGCGAATCAAAAACACGAACGAGAATTAACGCAATTATGTTGCATTGTGGGAATCCCTATTGTTGAATTTTTGAACAAAGTTTCATGATGTGCAGTATTTTAGTCCCTTGAACAGAACAAGTAGACAAAACTGTAGTAATAGAATCAGTCCTCGTGTCATTTTGTGATATAACCTTGCATTTTGTCACACATTATTTTGCTTGGAGGGCTTTGGTAATTTTTTAAGTGAGTTCATCACAGTCCTGGTACCTTTATAAGCTACTACACTAGGGTCAGTCAGTGAGATTTTTCTAGTCAAGGGACAAGATTCTGACTGAGATCCCAGTGAAGTTTCATTATTGAAAACTCAATAAAACCAATAAGCAACTCTACTCCTGGACTCCTGTTATTTCTCTGGCTAGTGCCCACTCTAGCAACAAGAAGCATGCGACTGACATGAAGTCAATGTTAATGGTACATCTGAGCAATACTTCACCCTGTCCAAAGAGTGACAACCAAAATGTTGTATTTATCTTGTTTGCAGTCAAAAGAAATGATACAGCATATCAATTCTATATGTATTTTACATAACTGAACAATCCCCTGATGTGATTTCAGAACTGGCCTGACTCATGTCTGTGGTTAATGCGCAGAATGGCCAATTCAGAGAGCTGCGATTCAAATAGCAAGTCTGATGAAACCCCTCCCAGTTCACACAATGACATCAAACCTAGCATCCAGGATCATCTGGGGAAACCAATAGATGAAGAAGCTAGCAGAGAAACAGCAGAAGGTTGTCATGATCAGGACTCTGAGTCGACTGACGGGCCCATGGATTTACGGACTAACACAGGCAAAAAAAATCACGTTTGTGGGACATGTGACAAGGTTTTTCGGTTGTCTAGCAATTTGAAAAGGCATATGATGACTCACAGTGGTGAGAAACCGTTTGTGTGTGAGGTTTGCAAGAGAGGCTTTACTCAATCAGCACACCTGAAGTTGCACAGAATGATACACACAGGTGAAAAACCGTACGTTTGTTTCCCTTGTGGATTGTCATTCCGACACCCCAACCAGTACAAATATCATATAAAAGCACACAATGGAGAGGCCGTGTTCAAATGTGAAATCTGTGGCAAGGATTTTGCAATTCGTAGTCAGTACACAAAGCATATTGCTGTCCATGCAAACTATAAACCATTTAAGTGTGAATGTTGTGGTGAAAAATTCAAAACAGCTCATCAACTGGAATTGCATGCCAAGAATGATGACGGAGGGGAGTTTGAATGCAAAACCTGCGGGCGGCACTTCAAACAAGCCTGCTCTTTGTCCAATCATGAATTGACTCATACACGAGAGGATCCTTTTGTCTGCGAGACCTGTGGAATGTGCTTCAGTCAGTCCATTCATCTCAGGGAGCATAGGATAATTCACACTGATGCCAAGTTCCAAGTGTGTTCCACCTGTGGTAAAATATTCAGAAGTCCCGGATACTTCAAAAAACATTTGCTGGTTCATGTGAATGGAAAACCTCACCGATGTTCTGTTTGCGGTAAATCATTTACGACTCACAGTCACCGTGCAAAGCATGAGAAAACACACGTCGACGATAAACCGTACAAATGTGACACTTGTGGAAAGTCTTTCAAAGACGCCCATTACTTCAAAACCCATGTAAAGCACCATGTAGTTGTTGAAATCCATACATGCGGGACTTGTGGAAAGTCTTTCAAATATTCGGGATCTTTGGCCAGACACATGATGGTGCACCTGGGCGAGAAACGACATGTGTGCGAGACATGTGGAAAGGCCTTCAGTCAGTCAGGCCACCTCAAGGTGCATAAAATGACACACACTGGTGAGAAACCTTTCTCATGCCAACCTTGTGGCAAGGAGTTTAGATACAGTGCAAGCTATAAGAAACACATGAAAACTCATCGAGGTGTGAAAGATCCTAAACTCAGTGTCTGAGAAGTCATCAAGGTGTGGAAGTTATCAAACTCACAGAGGCAGGGAAGATACCAAACTCACAGCCTTAGAACTCAGTGAGTTGTGGAAGAAACCAAATTCACAGCCTGAGAACTCATCAAGGTGTTGGAAGAAACCAAACTTACTGCCCGAGAACTCACCAGGTTTAATGTGCCATGGATTTTTCATAACACTATCTGTCACAACACCACTGTTACTCTTATAACTATTGAATGAATGGTAGTCTAATTAAATAATTATAAAATCTTTCTTGGATTTTACACTTTCAGTTCAGGGTGCTAAGGTTTTGATTGAGAAGATCACAGGCTTGAGACTTTTTTTCTAAAAAATAATAACAACATTACATAAAATTTATTGAAATGACATACACAGATACAAAAATATTCAGGCTGTTTTCTTTTTAAACCGGCCAAATATATTGTACTGTTCCTCCTTTGCCTCTGTGTTTTTCCCCTCGCCATCCTGTTTCGTCTTCTTCCTGTGTACAAACTCCCGTATCTGTTTTTGTTTCTGTTCAAACTGAACACCTTGTTTGCGTTTCTCCAGTTTACCCGCTTTACTCTTGCCCTTTTTCTTGTAGCGCGGCTCGAATTCTACCTTTTCTGGTTTCAGGTGCTGCAACAACCAAACAAAGGGAAGTGTGGGTTACTAAAGTCATGTTTATTTTAACTTCATTGTAAGAAGTCTTCCTCAAGTAATAATGAAGGAATGTGTAGGATTGTATGATATTTCCAACAACCCATTATTGAATTGATGCTTGTTTCAACTCTATGATAATCACGACTGAACTTGTAAGATTTATGCATGTGTTATATTCAGCCAGTGTTCAGTGAGCCAAAGTATGTAAGGTACTGATAGATCTCTTTACAAGCCACTGAAGTATCCCAGGTAGTGATTAACAAGCCTCTGTAGTATCTCAGGTAGTGATTAACAAGCCTCTGCAGTATCTCAGGTAGTGATTAACAAGCCTCTGTAGTATCAGAGGTAGTGATTAACAAGCCTCTGTAGTATCTCAGGCAGTGATTAACACACCACTAAAGTATCTCAGGCAGTGATTAACTCACCACTAAAGTATCTCAGGCAGTGATTAACACACCACTAAAGTATCTCAGGCAGTGATTAACTCACCACTAAAGTATCTCAGGCAGTGATTAACTCACCACTAAAGTATCTCAGGCAGTGATTAACAAGCCACTAAAGTATCTCAGGCAGTGATTAACTCACCACTAAAGTATCTCAGGCAGTGATTAACAAGCCACTAAAGTATCTCAGGCAGTGATTAACAAGCCACTGAAGTATCTCAAGCAGTAATAGATAAGCTACTGAATCATCCCAGGCAGTGATGTATTCACAAGCCAATCTCACCATGCTTTTCACTTTGGATGCCATTTTCTCCTGAAGTGTTTTGCGGTCGATCTTGCCGAGGACATCTGTGTCGATGCTGATCATGTCGGGTTGGATCTGGAAATTCAACGGTCCTCGCGTGTGTTAATTACAGTAAAGTACATGCCAGCCACACTAACGATCAATGTAACACCATAGCATCAAGCTCTCATAAAAGCTCTTGTTAGCTTGATGTCAAAAGTGGGGTACAAAATCCCCTTTGCATCACAAGCCCAATTAAGGCCGTGAACGATGAGCATGATGACGATGAATGAGCCATCTTAATGTGGCCACCATACGATGACGACCCACCTTCTCAAGTAGCATCTTAACCTCAGCCTGCTGTCGCTGAGACTTGCTCTGGTATGGATTGGCCTCGAGCGCGTCAAAGTTTGGCTCACCAGCGCCTGAGTCAGTCACAAGACCAGAACACAATGAACCAATCATAACGAGACTACATGATTGAGATTATTTAGGAAAGAAGTCAAAGAAGGACTGATCAAAACAACCGTAAACTTCCTTCTTCTTATTTCAGTTTTCAAGAATATATAACGAAAACGCAACACTTTACGTTATAAACCTGTATAACCAGTAAAGAGCTACCCTTCACATGCATTGCCTCCATTTAAAAACAGCATGGTTCACCTGGTACTAGGAGGCTGGAGAAGCCCTTGCCGTGACCCACTCCCAACACATCCTCATAAGGACAGAACTGGAGGTTGGCAGTCGTGTTAGGAAGCTGATGACGCAGGTAGGTGGAGGTAATGGGCTGCGTGCGACAGTCTTTGTAAACCTGGAGTGATGGACAATGATAGCATGTGTTCACTGATTGTCCCAAATACACCGTCAAACTGGTGACCCATCCATGGATATATTGATGAGCCCTTTCAAGTAGCTTCTCTAAGATGAGAATAAGAAGAAATTAACAAATTTTACAGTAGGCCAATTAGAACAACATACACAAATTAATATGCAGGGGATTGATATTTTGCAATAACAACTCGACCTGTACAAACTTGTCCATCTTACCTCGACTATATTGCCTATGCCAGCTGCCAGTAAGCCCTTCTGACTGAAAGCCAGACTACCTGGCCCAGCCCCCACTTTACAGGTGTGTAAGGCTTTGTATGTACGCAGGTCCCACACCTTGATGGTACGATCAATACCTGATGTGGCCATGTATCTGTTACAGCACACATCACAGATACATATCACATTTATCAACAGAAAAGTACCTGTCGTTGTCAAGGTACCTGTCTAATGCTCAGATTATCCCTAAAAATATGTAGAGCCTCCGTTATTAGTACACATGTCATAAAAGGAAAGCTTTTATTTGAAAATAAATAATGGAATTATCGATCAAGCCAGCAATGCCAATATCCAATAATTAGTCAATATCTGTCTAAAACAATGGGTAATGAACGTGATCAAAGCTGCTTTGATAGATAAATCTTATTTCATGACAGTCCTTTTTTTCTCCGGCCAGAGAGGATTTTCATAAGCAGGACCTTCTCATGTTTCTGCACTGATAAATACCGGTATCAGACTAATCTGCATAACACTTTTTATGTCAAACTGCTGTGTTATACAGGTTCCCGTTAAAGCAAGATTTACTAAGAAATGTCACGCAAGAATAAGACATGTGGTGGAGTATTATCCCCTGATTGCCATGGTAACCATCATACAGAACCCTCCAGACACCAGCATAAAACCTGTGTAAACATGCTGCAAATGGGAGTGACTGATTAAACAGAATGTAAGCTCACATTCCGGAGGGATCCACGGTAATCGCTCGTGTCCCTACCCCATGACACAGCATCTTCACCAGGGGCTCCTTGACATTGGGTGACCACAAGGTCACAGTGCCTGCAAAACAACAACCAAATGTACAATGCAGAAATCCTGGGTTCCTTCTATTAGGCACACACTGTGTTAGAGCAATGAAAAAGGGTGTCATCCACAAGAAGTTGTCAGGTCACAGAATGTTGCTGAGCAGTGGGTTGCTAAGGGTAACTAAGGGTAGAGCTTTCATAAAGCAAGTTAAATGGAGTTTGTTGAATTTGTCATTTGTAAAGTGAAGCGTGTGAAATAACACAAACAAGGAAGTGAGCTCAATTGACAGCATGCACGCTGAGACGCCGAGTTTCCCGAGAATCTAAGACAGCTTAACGTATGACAGGTTGGCCAGCCAAGAGTGGAAGAGAGATTGACTATTAGGGACTGTGGGTGTCATAGAATGAACACTGTAACAGTTGCAATGAATAAAGGGACTCGGAACTCAAAACTATCTAATTATTGTCTTTGTTCATAACGATCTGTATACTGGCAGAGACAAGTTACAGACGATATGTCCAAAAATTCACACACAAAACAATCAACAGAAGATAAGATGTTCCAAGGAAATCAAATCATGATTTACTTCAACACAATATGTTGCACAATAGGAGAATGTACCTCCAGAATGTCCCATGTGTATGATAGCATTGCTCGGGTTCTGACACATGACATCAAGGCGGCCCAGTCCAGTGGAGAAACCTGCTACTTTCTGCCCCACTGAGATATCAAGGTAGGAGATGTAACTGCGGGCATTCTGAAGTCACACGCACATCAAGTCTTTGTTTTATTGAAATACATTCAGAGCAAAGCATGATATCCTTGATATTATAGAAACGATAGAGCAAAGCATGATGTCCTTGATATTATAGAAACGATAGAGCAAAGCATGATGTCCATGATATTATAGAAACGATAGAGCAAAGCATGATGTCCTTGATATTATAGAAACGATAGAGCAAAGCATGATGTCCTTGATATTATAGAAACGATAGAGCACAGCATGATGTCCTTGATATTATAGAAACGATAGAGCAAAGCATGTCCATGATATTATAGAAACGATAGAGCAAAGCATGATGTCCTTGATATTATAGAAACGATAGAGCAAAGCATGATGTCCTTGATATTATAGAAACGATAGAGCAAAGCATGATGTCCTTGATATTATAGAAACGATAGAGCAAAGCATGATGTCCTTGATATTATAGAAACGATAGAGCAAAGCATGATGTCCTTGATATTATAGAAACGATAGAGCAAAGCATGATGTCCTTGATATTATAGAAACGATAGAGCAAAGCATGATGTCCTTGATATTATAGAAACGCAGAGCACAGCATGATGTCCTTGATATTATAGAAACGATAGAGCAAAGCATGATGTCCATGATATTATAGAAACGATAGAGCAAAGCATGTCCATGATATTATAGAAACGATAGAGCAAAGCATGATGTCCATGATATTATAGAAACGATAGAGCAAAGCATGATGTCCATGATATTATAGAAACGATAGAGCAAAGCATGTCCATGATATTATAGAAACGATAGAGCAAAGCATGATGTCCATGATATTATAGAAACGATAGAGCAAAGCATGATGTCCATGATATTATAGAAACGATAGATACTTGTTAAAGAAGCACACTTAAACTTATCAACAACACCTCATTGAGAACATATAGGCCACTAAAGTAAAAACTTTTTAGTATTTTTGCACCCATATGAAGTTGAATGAAGGAACAATATGGGCAAGCAGAATTTTTATTACAGAAGATGTCGAAAGTTCCACTTAAGAAGATATTCCTTGTTGTACTTACAGCTGTACAGAGGAGGAAATGGTAAGGGAGGAACTCCATCCGCAGCACAGAGTCAAGCACCTTCAGACAATGCAACTCAATACCCTGATTGTCGTAAATATAGGTCCACCGTTTCTGAGCCACAGCAAACATTGTCTCCTGGTGGAGCCACCTGTCACAAGTAACAAATAAAGGCTGAGGGTGTTGAAATATTTCAGGGGTACAGGATGTATGTGGGCGGTGCAGAGGGTGGGGGAGGGGGTTAGGGTGTGATGAGTGCTTCTATAAATGGGAAAAATATATGTCATGCACAGCAAATGATAGTAGAGTTGACAAAGTAGTTCTGAATTTTTTGCAAGCATTATCAGTGTGATTCTTTGAGTGTGAATGTTTCCTTCACTTCTTGTAAAATAACTGTCAATTTAATGATTTATCAAAGAAAAGAGGCATTTTGGTGATGTGTAAAAGGCTGACAATAGAGCCATTTCCAGACATGTTAGCAACAATTGAAGGGCTTTATATTCATCAGTTAATCATATTACTTGATTTTACAACACTCACTGGACATCATTAACTGTTTCCATGACGTTCATTTCACACATAAGTCTCTTGGTCTGCCAATCGAAAGCCGCGACATGTCCCTTAGCACCACCGAGTAGAAGCTGCCTGAAATGACGCACAGGAAAAGCCGATTTCCTCAGAGAGTTGTCTTCCACAGATGACTAGTTGTAGCATGATAACCTCTCATGCTAGTTCAATGCAATATATAGATGACCAAGTCTAGATTTAATTCTTGGGTTTACATTTCACAGAAAGGGACAATTGACCTTGAACTTTGGCCTACCTCCCATTCCTTGTGTAGTTCGCACGATATGGACCAAACTTGTCCATGTTCAACTCAAAAAACTGCAGCATAAGCATACATCATCATGAGAAGCAAATGATAATATGTGATGGATGAAACGTGTGCGTTGTGCTGTTGGGTGACTGATGTGGAGCTGGTTAGACGGTCACCTTTTGGGCGCTGGATGTCGGCAGCATCAGCAATGCTGTGCTGTGTAATGTCACTTGTTTCCTCTCCTTCATCGGCTTCTAAATAACTAAACCGAGAGCAATTTCAAATCGAACTAGTTATCATTTGGCAACACAGGTCATGGCACAATGATAATGAGTGAAAGTGATATCGTGACATTGTATAATAGTGTTGCCATTGAATAATGATATTGTGTAACAGTGATGCCATAGACAGAGATATTCTGTAAGAGTCATACCATGGGACAATGATACCATGTAACAGTGATGTCATAGAACAACAATATGATGAATATGAAACAATATTATGCCGTCTCACCCAGCCTCTTCATGCAGCAGTAATTCTGATCGAGCCGCCTGCCGGACAGCATTTTGAAATTTCTCTGTTTCTTTATTGTACTTCTTGCTGTGGAATTTTGTTTTCATATCAGCCTGAAAAGATTGATAGAAATTCAGAAACACATGATCATTGAGGATGAGTAATGTGGTACGATAAAATGAAAGGTGTGGAATGTGTACAGCAGGAGAGTACCTTAGGATATTTCACTCTGCTATATTTCTCCAGACGTTCATTGGGGATTGGAGCACTGCCAGGGAAAGGATCCTGAAAAAGATAAACCATGATAAAATCATCAACTATTTGGCGAAGGAACCAACAAAATTATTAACAAATTTGTAGACACCTACTATCACTTGACATTGGTCAAAGTAAAAGGAGAGCAATTATAAAATTAATATATAGATTCAGAGCCGAGGCTCTCTTAGTGGACCTATATAACTGACACCAGTCTGCACTTTATTGACATGGCATAACATTGACCCCTGCATAATATAATGGATGCTTGCCCCACCCCTTAATTGTCCATCACCTCCAACCCAATGAAGCACATTATTAACAATTCAACAGAAAACCATTAGGCTGACAGTCACTAATCAACAATAACAATTATTGACAAAAACATCAACAGCAAAAATCTGAAACTAACATACTGTAAAATCTCCTCGCTTTGGAACAATATTTGTACTATGGAAAATTATATAGCATCAAGATAACACTCTGTAAATGTGCTGAAGATCCGTAACAAGCCATTACACCTGATTAAAATTGGCCACTTTAATGCATTTATAATCTGGCCCCTACAATAACAACTGGCTGACAGACTAATACACGCCCTAGGAAACAAAAATGCCATGCTTTGACCACCTTCCCTGTTGTGATTTTCTGTCTAAGTGTGTCAGTGGAGCTAGTAGACCAAACTAGAGCTGGGCTCTCTAAGGGCTGTAATATACTGACCCCATTATTCTCCCAATATGCCATTTGCCGTTGCCTTGGCCAGATGGTCACCTGTCTGTCTGCATTCATTAGTTTCATACCTCACTTTCTAAGACGTCACAGTTATGATGCGGATGCCACTATAGTGCACCTTGTTTCACTGGCTATGACTTTTATCTACAGTCAGTGGTGAGAAAACAGCCGATATTCCCACCTGCCCATCTACAGACACTTTTGGCGGGTGAAAGGGATGGCAGGATGTGACAGCAACATGCTGACATAACAGTGTAAAATACACAAAACATTCACGGTAGTCTGGCGGCCCAATCTAACCACGAGGGAGAAACCCAACATATACATTTTGTGTAGATCAGAAATGCTGCTTTGCAAATATAAGACACACACCCCTTTTAACAACCTACAAATAACATTTTACAGTAAATGTATTCCAAGAAAGTTAGTCACTGGCAGTTATATGATTGCATCAAATACCTGAAACCTGTCTTTTCGTTTCTGATATTTCTCTCTGGCCTGCTCCTTGTATTTTTTCTTTTGCATGAATTTATCCACAGATATATGTGACAGGTCATGAACGGCAACAGCAGAGTCGGCTTTGGTCTCTTGGTCGCCTGCATCTTGATGCTTTTTCTTGCGCTTTCTGATTGGCTCCGCAATCTCCTCCTCTGACTGCTTCTGTTTTGTAATTACTTTGGTTGCCACTTCATTGGGGTCCCCGGTAAAATACCTCTTCGACTTCTTCTTTGTGTTATCCTACAGGTAAAATCAGAATATTGAATCAAAATAGGTTTCTGAGAAATCACAAATAAAATATTTGCACGGTAACTTTGAGGTGGTTTGTTTCAATCCTGAATAAAATGATGGATTTGCTGCCTGACTGAACACTATTTAATTTAGAAATTGGTTCCAGGACCAGGTAGGCAGTTATGTCTTGATCATAGTCTGGTTCATGTTTTCACCATATTCATGGTTTGTAAGCATAATAAAAACTAGAAGGGTGGCATATATTGTGCTTGGCTGATTGGAGCATCATATATTTGACTATGCTATCTTATCGAAAAATGTGCCAAAATATATTGCAGCGACCGTGCATAGGCTTGTGCAAGCGCAGGTCAATGTCGCACAGACTGTCATCGTTTGTGATAGGAGTTTTGTGAAAGGAAAGCGTTACAGGGTAAACAACATTGGACCTGCCCTAAATGAAGCAAATGATCCAATTATATATATATATATATATATATATATATATATATATATATATATATATATATATATATATTATATATATATATATATATATATATATATATATATATATATATATATATATATAAATATATATATATATGTATGTATGTATGTATGTATGTATGTATGTATTTATGTATGTATATATATATATATATATATATATATATATATATATATATATATAAGTGGTCAGCTAAGTGAGCGACAGTATTTTAGCGCCCAATTAACAATACCAATGGGACATCCGATAAGGTCATATAAGGTGTCCAAATCTGTATATTCAGTACCACGATGAAGACCGTCTTGATAAATAATCACTGCGTTAGGACAAGGAGTTATAACCAATAGCCTAGGTTATATAACTCCTTGGTTAGGAGTAAACAATCACCGACGATCTCAGTCGGGGTTCGGAAGGTTAATTGCATCTTAAATTAAAGGTGGGGCACTCGGCTGTTAGCTGTTTCTTGCGAGCGGATCACAAGTATCTAATACAGGCGAATATTGTTCACTCGCCAAACGGGCGACCAGTTGCGTAATTTCTACTCGCCCTAGGCGATTTTGACCCGCCATTGGCGGTCGGGCGGGCGTTAGTTTTTTGAGCCCTGTATATATATATATATATATATATATATATATATATATATATATATATATATATATATATATATATATATATATATATATATATATATATATATATATATATATATGTGTGTGTGTGTGGTGGCGGGCTGGTAAAAAATAATAATATGGGGGTTTAACTTCACTTTCAACAAAGCCCACTTGGCACCAACCTGTTGTCCAGACCGGGCAGCGAAACCCACGCAGCTGGGACAAAGATCCAGCATGGTACTGTTAAGCCCTACAGGACGTCTACCGGAGACGTCCTATGACGACTTAATCCAACGCAATGGATAAATCAACGGAAATCAGATACCTTGGATGTCTAAAACCTAACAAGTTGTTTGGTTTCATTGCATGTTTTGATGGTAAAGAATAATTTACACATGTAATCACAAGTGATGTATTCAGCTGACATAGATTACCATTACGATTGCGTACATGGAAGCATCATCGATGAGCACATCTAGCCATGTTCATCTTTAAAACGAGGCGGTAGCTGCGCACAACCACAGTCCAGACTATTTCCAACATATGGCAGTTCAAAATGCATGGTGGGGGCACAGGCTTGCCACACATATGCCTTTGTTAAAATGAATTATCTGTGAGCAGGACAGAGATGATAGCTTTCTTGATTGGATTGTTTTTAGGTTTGATACTACAATACGGTTGTGGAAAAAAATTAAAAAATTCTGCCCAGCCACAGGGCTAATCTAGTCTGAATCTGAACATTCAACGCCAGAAACTAAAATACATGCGATGAAGCTCTTGTGTAATGGCATCTGAAAACGCAGAGTAGAACCCACTCTGCGAGCACAAAGTGAACGGAGAGCAAAACAATACTGTGAGACTTATATTTCGGAAATGGACAAATAGAATCGATCGGGGTTAATATTTTTGCACTGTACCATATATTTTTTCACAGGCTCTTGATATATGTTGTTTTCTAGATGCTAAATCAAGCAGTTCCCTAAAAAAAAATTGTCCATTGGTGCGGCCAGTGACGACCCAGGACGTTATAATGAAATGGTACGTCAGTGCGGGGCTAGGGTACTGTTGAGACTGTCGAGTACATCCCTTTTCAGAGATGGGACAGCCATTTAACGTGATCATCCAAGTCCCGGGAAACCAGTCAGGTTTTCACACCTTGGTATCGAACCCCCAACCTGTGGGTTGAGAGGCGACACAGTTCACCACTGGATTTATACGGTCAGTTTGGGAATCTTGGCAAGGACCCTGATGAAGTCCTTCGTCATTTATGTGAGATCGTTCATGTATTTCAAATGTACATAGCTCTTTGAACTCACCAAAATGTAACTAAGGTTAAAAACTAAAACATGACACCCTACGACGTTGTCTGTTCCCAATCATAACACTTAACAGCGTGTACTGTTGAGCGATAATTTAAGATCATATGATTCTTATTAGACTACGTATCTTGCAAAACCGTTGCAATGTATGGAAACATCTGCTATGACATACCATCAATTTTGTAATTTCGCACAGCTGGTGATACAGTTGATACTATGAAAGCATATATACTTCACTTAGTAAACAATCAGCTTGTGACGACAACGAACTAAAATCAAACAAATTTCGGATTTAATAAACAGGAAACGGAAATTCGATACCGCGGGATATTTGACATTTGTTTTGCAATGGATTTTATCGTTCTATTTTGAACCCATGTAAGACTTCATGATTTACCTCATCATGACATAATAAACCCTCTATATAAAGAAAATTGTAACTAGATAACTACTGACATCATTATGTTGCATACCAGCGCTAGATGGTCAGCCGAGATGTTTGGTGGCCAAAAAGCTAGCATTTTATTTTCGCAGTGGCTATCCGTACGGCAGCCGTACGAATAGCAGTTTGGTCTGCTGCATGTACGGCGATTTTCATCCAATCAGCAACGGCTATTTTTGCGCATGCGCATAAATTGATACGGCCGCAAAAGAATCGTGCAGCATCTTTAGTTTGTTTGAAGCGTTCGAACAAGACAGAATTTATCTTGCTGCTGAATAGTAGTTTGTTTTTGAAACGTTTTTTGTTCATCAACGACCTCTGTTAGCATGGCTGATGCGGATCACATTAAAGAGGGACAGGAATTTTCCTCTTGGGAACTTTTCCAATCTGCATTGAGAAGTTATGAAAAGAAGAACAATGTCCTTTTTCATCGGCGGGATAGCAAACGAGTGGAAAGAGCCAACAAAAGTAAGTCGGCTGTACAAGTAAATAATGCTGTACGATTTTTTGCTGTACGAATAGACCCATTTTAATTTCTGCTGTACGAATAAGCTCCAATTGAATTTCTGCTGTACAAATAAGCTCCATTTGAATTACTGCTGTACGAATAAGCTCCAGTTTAATTTCTGCCGTACAAATATACTCAATTTGAATTTCTGCTGTACAAATAAGCTCCATTTGAATTACTGCTGTATGAATAAGCTCCAGTTTAATTTCTGCTGTACAAATAAACTCAATTTGAATTTCTGCTGTACAAATAAGCTCCATTTGAATTACTGCTGTACGATAAGCTCCAGTTGAATTTCTGCTGTACGAATAAGCTCCATTTGAATTACTGCTGTACGAATAAGCTCCTGTTGAATTTCTGCTGTATGATGAATATACTAATTGTTGCAGAACTTTCAAGCTGAACTGTGAGGCTTCCATTCTCCTTGTGACCGAACGCAAGCGACAGGTGCTAGTGGTGACAAAACTGCGGGATAACCACAACCACTCTGTCGAGTCAAGGTTGTTCGATCTCTATCTAGAGAATAGGAGACTTGAAGAGGTGCAAAAGCAGAAAGTTGGGGAACTTTTTGGACTTGGTGTAAATGTAGAGAACATACGTTCCCACCTCATGCAACAGTCGGGCAAGGTTGTCTCCAGGAAGGACCTGCACAACATCCGCGCCTCTCTTCGTGGCAACAAAACTGATGAGGCCAAGGTTATTATCGATGTTCTAGATGGCCTTTTGCTCCAGGACCCGAATTCCTCAGTGGCAGTGAAGACGACAGACCAAGGGGTAGTCACTGTTATTGCTGTCCAGACCAGCACCATGGCAGAAAGCTACACCAAGTTCCCAGAAGTCCTGCTTATGGATGGAACCTACAGGACCAACACAAACAGGATGCCACTCTACACAGTGCAGGTAAATGATGGGAATGGGAAAGGCCAGACATGTGGCTATGCTTTCATAGCGGAGGAAAGCGACCCAGAGGCAATTTTTTCTGCCCTGGTTGTTAAGTTGCTGAGGTGCCCAGAGGCAATGGTTCCTGTCCTTGGGAAAGTGTGTGTGTGTGTGTTTCATGAACTGTTTTTTCTTAGTTATAAAGTAACAGTTTCATGTTGTATGGCTAATGTTCTGGTAACATGTCATTACCGCATTATGTTTTATGTATGAACCGACCTAACTCGTAACTACTTGTCTGTGTTGTTGCTGAGGTGCCCAGAGGCAATTGTTCCTGTCCTTGGGAAAGGTGTGTGTGTGTGTTTCATGAACTGTTATGTTTAAGTTGTAAAGTGTGAATAAACATTGTTCACAACTGTAATACAAATTATTTCTTCTTTACTTTAACCAGCACCCTTGGAAAAGGTGTGTGTGTGTTTCATGAATTGGTTTGTTTAAGTTGTAAAGTGTGAATAAACATTTTTCACAACAAATTTTACAAATTATTTCTTTACTTTTACCAGCACTCTGTTGTACATTTCTATCAATCCATAGCTATATCTTTTAAATTTGATAACTAAGCCAAGGAGGTGTTTTGTGATAGTGGAAAAGACTCCATATCCTTAATATTTTGGGTATTTTTCTAAATAGGCAAATACTTAATTACAACAACTAAGTTCCATCCAACTAGTCCACGCTTCTAGGCCTTTCTCTTCTTACCTTGTACAAGTATTTACACAGCTAAGAGCATATATATTGAAGTTCCACATCCCACCACAACACTTACAATGAATTGGTACTGTGATGAAATATGTTGAGCTGTCCTGAAAGACATTAACTGTATAACTAGCTACTCGTATTGTGCGCATAGCCAAAACAACCGATATATATCTTATTCGTACGAAGAGCCAAAATGCACCCTATTAATCATACGAATAGCCAAAACACTTTTATTCGTACGGCTGCCGTACGGATAGCCAATTCCCATCTTATTCGTACGGCTGCCGTACGAATAGCCTATTCCCATCTATTCGTACGGCTGCCGTACGGATAGCCAATTCCCATCTTATTCGTACGGCTGCCGTACGAATAGCCTCTGCCTTTTATTTTTAGCCACCAAGTTTCGAATTATGGTGGCTCAGAGTATCTTGTCGACTAAGTCAAAACTCATAAATGATCGAATTGTTGGCCTTAATAAGTCGGTCAAAATTAAGCAAATTTTCCGCATGACAACCCAACTAAGTCTAGGTCCCCATTCCCTTGAGCTAAATTTGGGCTAAATACGGAGATAGCCGACTAAACAGCTAAACGCAAGATGTTGTTCCGCCATTTTTGTTACGCTGAAGTGATCAGGTGATTGGGCATTTTCATATTTGGAAAGCGGGTTTTTCCAGTTGGAGCACTTGGAACATGTATTGAATGCAGACTCTGAGGCGGTGGAGAGAAGCGAACCGCACCAGAGTGGAGGGATGATGACTAAACCTAGCCATGATAATCTGGCCATAGCTTCTAAATCCCCCTATACAGTTTGCTGGATAGGTATATTTAATTGTAGCCGCAACTTGGACAGGTGTCGGCTCACCAAATCAATGCCAAACTTCGCACTTCTACCCTACCCCGACAATGAAATAGAGATATTCACCAGGAATCTAAGATATTTGATGATAACAGTGAAGTGCAACAATTTCCTCTTTTCGGCGGATGCGCCGTTGTGATCGACAATGGTGCCGGCGTGTTTGAGATCTTTACATGTCCCTGACACGCCAACAAATGTTTAAGTCTACCCCCAGCCAGTTCCCTCACTCTAACGGTTGTTGACAATCTAATATCACCATCTACAGCGCGGACATTAAAGTCACATGGCGAGGGCAAAGAAGAAGGTGAGATAGCTAGGGACTACAAACCAGATCGTCGGTAACCATTTGTACTGCAGTCTGATTCGGTATGCTGCAGCAGTGAAAGGAAACTAGCAAACACAATCACATCTATATGACGGGGCTCTCGCTAGCCAAAAATTATCAAGGGTCCAGGACCCTCAGGTTAAAATTTCCAAGGGTCCCCAACACATTTCAGGGGTCTACTAGAAACTTGAGGGTCCAAATAGATGTTTATTGATAACTGAACACAACACCACAAACGCCTATGTACAAACATTGCATGCATATTAATTTGTTTATCAGCAATAAAGTTCATAGCTGCTTTCTGGCTGTCAAAGTCCTGAACAGCTGGACCCTCAATCTTGATGCGCATCAGTATCTCCAGCACTCTTTCTGACAACAAAGCAAGTTTGCGAGATTTTGTGACATTTTATGGAGAAGTTCATGAAGCAGCTCAGAATAAAATCTCACCACAGACTCGACGCTACACAAAACGCGCGATCGCCCTTTGATGTCCTTTAACTGAGTTTCGCTAGCACAGCGGCCAGCGCTGCCATGGTTACAAGCCAACAAGATGAAGTTCAGTTGGTAAAACATGCTGTGAAAATGATTCTATCTGCATATCTCTTCCCAATAGAACATCTGTCGCCAGATAATGTCAATACTCTGAAACCAAACATTCTCATCACTATCTTCTAGACTAATGATTGAATTCGTTTACATTCGCCAAGTAAAGAAAGCGTATCACCCGTACGCTGTAGCGCATTTCTTGGCGAGAAAAGCTGTCGCCACTGCATCGACCTGACGGGCGCAGAGTGAGCTTATCAGTGTGCTATATTTATTCAAAGAAGTCAGGAGACGCAACTTATTTTAGTCTGTAGTTTCGACTTTCAAGTTTTCATTTCAACTGCAGGCGGGCCAATTAACGATCTCGCAAATTTTGTAGCTTTGGGTGATGGCTGCACGGCATAACACATCTGGCACGTCCACGGGACCCGTCGGTTCCCGAGAGCCCTGTATGACACATGTTAAATTACCTGTCTGAAAGAATGTTAAAAGCTTGTTTGCAGCCTCTTGACTGACAAACAAAAGTATGAAATAAAAACGAAAAAGCTGACTTAACACCAGGGTTCTGTGTCAAGAAAATAGGATGAATCTTTCACCGTCAGATCTAATTGTCTAAATTGATACCACTATCTTGTGTGGATATTAAATAATTGCCCTGGCAACCTTGAGTCACCGCCATCTCAAGAGTCGAAAAATGTACACTCAGCTCGGAAAATAACAATCGAAGCTGGCTTGAAGATTGATGTCCAATACGTCCTCGTCCAACCCTGTCCTGACTAGACTTTAACGTTGTTGTTTTTTCACTATTGTTGTGATGTTTTGACTGTAAAGGTGATCATGACATCAAGTACAGACTTGTTGACTGGTGGCAGTGTGCATGATTACGACACAGAGAAATGCAGTGGATTGGAAGAGACTCAGCTTATCTCTAGTCCTAAAAAGATCTCTCTTTTCAACAGGAAAACATCACCTGTAAAAATATCAGGTGAATATTCATTGAATGAGTAGTATTTAAAAATCTGCTTTGTTTTGTCTCATTGTTATCCATATCACTGTTAAACATCTGCTCCTAGATACATGTGATCTATTATGCAAATGAATGAAGTGATATTTAGCAAGTATGGAGTACAACATTTTAACATGGGTGGGAATGTCCCTTTTACACAAATGAATAATAGTGCTTCGGTCAACAAAAATTGACTCAATAAATTGAAGACAATAATGTTTCCGTATCAATAGAATCTCAAGTCCCTTTCTATTCACTCACCTAATTGATATGTTTGCCAGTGGATGTGCAGGAGGAAATTGATGAGCTACACGAGAATGTGCCCCAAGTGGCACAGCATTTCACCATCATCAACAAGATTGGATCTGGTACTTTTAAGCACATCCTTTTGACCGGGCCACTTTATCGGCCGTGACTTTCCCGACTCATTATCTGTGTATTCTGTAGTTATTCATAAATTATTGGTATTGATATTAAAAAGTGACTGCAGTGTGGTCAGTGTGCATGTGTGAGATTTTGTTGAACTAAAAATAATATATGAATAGTTTGTTTCAAGTTAGATTTCAATTTTGTGTGTGTTGAACTGACATTCAGCAGTTATAGTATAAGTGTATTTACAAGTTCACGTTTTGATCTCAGAACCACTCATTTTTCTAGTGTTGTATAGATAATCAGTTGTGTTTTCTGTCTTTGATCCGAGGATCAACTGTCCTTGATTTCTGGGAGGATAGTATACATATTCAGTAGTATGTTAAAAAGGTTTCCATTTTCGATCCAAGGATCAACCCGATTTCTGTGTGCGCTGTAGGAACATTCAGCAGTGTGTTTGCTGCCAGACTGAAAGAGTCGCAGGTGAAGAGAGTGTTTGCTCTGAAGCATATCATTCCTACAAGCCACCCTTCTCGCATAGAGAGCGAGTTAAGGTGTTTACAGAAAATTGGGTGAGTATTCGTTAAATTTAGCATCGCAAAGAATTGCTCAACATTGGACAGGGTCAATGAAGAATCCACCGTTAGAAACTGTCGAACATTTCTTACATACACCTATATTTACTCACTATATTTACTATAATTATTGACAAGAATGCCATTGAAAAATGAGGGATGCAACCTGTAAATGCTGTTTGGAAATGATGTCTGCAATACAAATGTTAAATTCAATTCTTCTCAATACTAGTACCAAGTGGGCCTAAGTATGAATGTTATGATCAAGACTTTGTGATATTACCATTTATCTATTGCATATCACAAGAGGAGAAGTTGTCAGTCTATTACATATTCAGTATCTACAAGTGCAGTAGTTGTGACTATGATTTGCGAGTATTTGGTGTTGATATCAGGTTGTTGAATGTTTCATTAGACTATGTGTTATGTGTTGTTGTGTGTAGGGGCAAGGACAGTGTGATGGGGGTAGAAGCCTGCTTCAGAGAACGCGACCATGTTATTATTGTCATGCCTTTCTTCCAGCACACCCGCTTCCAAGTAAAGTCATCTCATGTTTATATAACATCAATGTAGTAGCAATATGTATCGTGAGAAATACAAATATTGATAATGCTTTAAAATCCAGTGGTAGGTGCCAGATTAATAGAATTAATTTCTTTGTAATAAAATCTTAGCTTTAACATTGAATCTATGATAAGACACATTGAACCTGTTCATATTTAACTTCTGATGAGTAATTATCCAAGGTATTGTGTCCTGATACCATTACTCATCAACCAGCCATCTCTGTATTACATTGCAGGATTACGTCCAAGATTTAAGCTTGACAGAGGTACAAGATTACATGTTTAACTTGCTCAAGTCTCTGAACAGAGTCCATCAATGTGGCATTATTCACAGAGATGTCAAACCCAGCAACTTCCTCTACAACCGGAAACTTCAAAAGTAAGCTTCATTCCTCTTCCTAAGCTGCCTCTATATTATAATCCATAAACTCCTGAGCTTGGCCAGTTCATACTGATTGTGCCATCTTTATGAAGGTATCATAAATACTTTTTATGAGGTGGAATTTTCTTGTATTACTTAATGTCCAGTTTTCACCTGTTTTTATGGCACTTCTAGGTTTGCATTGGTGGACTTTGGCCTGGCTCAGAAAGCACCAGATGTGGCCAGCAACAAGAGCCCAGATGTCAACACCAGTCGAGTGGGTGATGCTTCTCAGAGGAAAACACGGGCAACTACTAGTAGCAATGAGGTAACTTGATAATTCTTCATCTTGCTATTCCTTCACACTTCATGCCATGACTAAAGGGATATCCAACTGTCTCCTATGTATCCATCTCCTTCACATATAAATGGGATCATATTTTGATTATTTTGGGGGGAAGATATTTGTCTGAGCTAGTTCCCTCAATATTATATTACAGGGTGCGTCGTCATCTCCGAAGAAACGTAAACTGGAAACAACCACCCCTGCAAATGAAAACCATCCCCAATCGCCTCGTAAAAAACGCCTCACTTGCCCTGGTGGCCTGACCGAAATCAACCAGAATGGTATTTCCTCCCAAACTCAACCACACACCAACCTGAAACCAAAACTCCCCACAGACTCTCACCCTAACTCCACTGAAACTAATCACCTGGACAAAAAATCACCCCCAAAAACAACCGATCATAAAAGTCTTGGAATGTGTTCGCGCCGGGGAGATAAATCTCCACGTCGGACTGTATTGGCGAGGAATGCGTTACGGAAGCAACAGGCAACAGGAATGGCCACCCTTGGGAAGAGTTCTGACGTGAGAAGCGGGATCCAACTGCAGAGGAAGGCAGTGATTGTTGCTAACGGTGCGGGAGGAAGGCCTGTTTATCGCACTGTGGCACCCACACAGTGTACCTGCTATGGCAAACCAAGTGTATGCAGCATATGTATGGCCAGGTAGGTATATTTATTGCACTGTGATAGACTTGTATCACTGAAATACGGATGGAAATGTATCATTGTGAACCACAGGTCCACTAAATTTTGTTTCATTAATTTCTTGGATGATGCAAGTGCCTCGCTCCATGGGATTAATTATCTGATAAGTTCCCATCATCACCATTGCTATGTTTCTGACATGAAATGGGTCATAAAAAAATATTTGTCAACTTTCTCAACGTCCCCAGGTTATCGACTGCCTTGATTATCTCTCACAATTATGATGATTGCATGTTGCATACAGGACTTCCCAGCATGCGCCGCGGGCAGGTACACCGGGATTCCGTGCGCCGGAAGTCCTGCTTAAATGCCCGGATCAGACGACAGCCCTTGACATATGGTCTGCCGGGGTGATATTTCTCTCCTTGTTGTCCGGAAGATATCCGTTCTTCAAAGCCCCGGATGATTTGACAGCTCTTGCTCAGATCATTAGTGTGTTTGGTTCCACGGCCATGCATAAAGCAGCTCTGTCATATGGTAAACTACCATCAAGTTTTATCTTTGTTGCTTCTGTGTTGGTTGCTTTGCTTAAATATGACTATAAATTAAGAATTCACATTGACACATGAATAGTCAGCCATTTTTTAAATATTGTATTTGTGTGTTAGGCAAACACGTGATGTGTGGCCCCGCCCAGTCTGGCTATGACATACAATCAATGTGCCAGGCACTGAAAAACCCCGAGAAAAACAAAAACCCTTCTGCAAAATCTCCCAAAAACAATGTCAGTTCCTCCAAGCAGCAAAAGGATGACAAAGATAAGAGATGCTGGAAGGCTCCTGAGTCTGCGTACCATCTTCTATCGAGATTGCTTGATCTGAATCCAGACGAGAGGATAAGAGCTGAAGACGCGCTCAAACACCCTTTCTTCTCGGAAAATTGTGATATCTTTGTGGCTTTTTAGTTATGCTGTAATACTCCTATTGCTATGTACAATGACAGCAGTTTAGACATGTATGATAGGTTGTGTAAATTAATTTGTGAGTTGCCACTTGCTGATGAAGTCATTGCATGAGTATCAATGAAACATTTGTCAGATCGAACTTTCTATTTAATTTTTTAAAATCTGCATTCTAATTTGTACCGTAGTTGTCATTTTGTGCTTGTTTCGGGCAATGGTTCTACGTTATCATGCACCCGACAGTTAAAATTAAAATGGACATCAGGCCCAACTGGAACTAAATCATTTGCAAATTAATGAATGCTCCTCCATTGTGATTATCTTGTCTGTAATTGATCAATAATCGGAAAGTGCCAGGAAGCGTACTGGTCAGCTGCTGTGTAAATATACTAAAATTGCATAAGATTTTTCAATCTTGACTGCAATTTGTGTATATGTTGCAACATTTTGGCCAAAAATCAATCCAAAAAAGGAATGTTCGACCTTAACATTACAAGGGATACCAAGGCTTGTGGTAGTCTATCGCCTATTGACTGGGACTAGATTTCAATATCGGGCTTCCATTCAATCTGTTACATCCGTGGTGAGCAGTTCAATTCCCCAATACAAACTAGCTCCAAGAATCGTTTCTCATTCCTTTTGTGGATTGATTAAAACAAGTGTAAAATGGCAGTGATCCGGGATTGTTTGTGTAGCATACCCATAGCTACAGTCCAAACTAGTGTAACGCTCTTTTCACACCATGTGAGGTTGCGGGGAAGGGTAGAGGTTTACATGCTGGGTAGGTGTTGTTGAGTACGAGCCAAACAGCAGATTCTGTAAAGGGACCAGACCCTCGCTAACTACAGTGGGGTGATGGAAATCATCTTTGTATTGTGCTACTTGACGTTATCGTGTTTTAGTCGCAGTCAGGTGCTTACGAACACCTGATACACAATATACCCGTGTTCACAATTTACTTGCGTCGCCATACCCTGACACTATACTGCGAATTTGCCTCCTATTTAGTTAAACCTGTTGTTAGCAACACAGCAGGTACAGTTATGCCACAGGCCTGGGTGGCAGTAGCTCCAGCAGCAGGCGTCGACAGGCCGACTTCCTGGTGTTCGAGCAGTGGTCCTGGTTCAAGGAGAAACCCAGGCACCTGGTCACCTACCAGTCTGGCGTCGCTGCTACTCAGATTGACTTCGTCTTGTACCGGCGCAGTATCAGAGAACAGGTGTCAAACATGAAGGTCTACTCGGGGAGGAGTGTGCATCACAGCACAGACTGGTGGTCGGAGACTTCGTGGTCTTCGTCCCCAACCCAAGTGTAAGTTCGTGCCTCCCATCAAGATATGGAAGCTGCGAGACTCGGAGAAGCAAGCCGAGTACTCCGCGAGACGAGGCCGAACTCAGTGGGTCAGCTGTGGTCTACACCGAAGGACAGCCTGTTCTGCAAGACTCTACTCAGGCACGGATTTCGCCCAGACGAGACGCTGGAATGGCCTGGTCCAGTCAATCGGCTGGTGGTGACTGCCCTAGGATACTAAATGCATTTTTATCTTTTCAACATCATCCACTTGTACGACCCTCTTTTTTCCATCTATCCTAGAAGGCGGTTGCTTAATCAGGTCGAACTTATCTATTAACCTTTCTAGGCGCCATATAACACATCCGTGCGGGAAAACTACAATCAGTCTGCGACGACTTTCACATCACCAGTAAGAACTGAGGCACAGCCCACAGCACCTGTAACCTGTTAACCTCAATCTGCGCCCACTCTATCCTCCTGCATGTAAGAGTCGACTAATAGGGGAAAACCTGTTGGGCATGGGTTGCGACTCGGGTGGACAATGGGATCCTGATGGTTGAGTGGAGAGGTCCTTGCAAGGGCCATATATGTAGCATACCACTTAGGCCCGGATTTCACCTAGACAAGAGGCTGCAATGGCCTGGTTCAGTCAATCGGCTGGTGGCGACTTGCCCTAGGACAATCGTTTGCATTTTAATCTTTTCCATTTTCATTTATCCTAGAAGGCGACTGCTTAATCAGGTCAATCTTATCTATTAATCTTTCTTGGCACCATCTAACACATGAGTGTTGGTGTGCCCTTAAACCCTATACCTACCTTACCTTTCTGTCTCAAAACGTGTTACTAGTGGAACTGTAAATGAATTGAAGGTTAATGTACGGAATGATAAGAGAAGGTCATTGGACAACCATGACCTTCATGAATTGAAGGTTAATGTACGGCATAATAAGAAAAGGTCATTGGACAACCATGACCTTCATGAATTGAAGGTTAATGTACGGAATAATAAGGGAAGGTCATTGGACAACCACGACCTTCATGAATTGAAGGTTAATGTACGGAATAATAAGGGAAGGTTATTGGACAACCACGACCTTTGTGTTAGCGTTGTCCTTGAATTTACAAGAGCTCACTAAAAAAGAGCATCTATGGACCACAACAGAAAAGGACGGATCCAGACCTTTTTGTATATGCAAAGCAGGCCTCTGTATTGGATAAATCAGGTGATGCTACAACCTTTACATGCGAGGTAACAAAATACGTCGTCTGCGTGACCCCATATGACCAAAGAATGCTGCCAACAAACAGTATGTTGAATTCGAGAAACGGCGGCCATCGGAGAATCCGCGCGGAAGCCAATACTGACTGTTTGGTCTGAATCGAAAGGCGATAGGGAGCATGCATGGGCGATGGGTGATAATGGCGCAATAGTTAATGGTGGTGGATATACCATGTTTAGTGTGGTAGTGTACTACATCTTTTTGAGTCGGCCTCCGTCGGCTTGTCATATTTAACAAACCCTATTAAAGAGACTGTTCAGCCACATATAAGGCAATCAGGGATCATTTCGTTATTACATTACTACGATTAACGCAGACGTAAGTAATGACATCTTCTAATTTGTGCCGCCGAGTTTACATGATGGAAGTTATTATTTGACTGGAAATGTTCATGATATACTGTGGAGATCTGTTTTATTCAGTTATGTCGTTCCATCGAAAACGGTGCCTCCCTAAAACCATGAACTACACGAATGTTAGCTGTAAATCATAACGCGCTCTGAATTTACCTCGCTAACGATGCGTATTCTTCCGCTTTAGTTACATAATGTAGATTTCATAAAATCTTCACTCATTCAAGTTGTGGGCATAATTGTGCACACATTAGACCGACAAGCAGGAAGGATAATGTCCGACAACATAAATGGCGACTGTCGAAGCAAGGATCTTTTTTCTGAGACCACAGCGCCGCGTAGCGACTGAAAGTCTGAAAATGTAACATTTTTGGTTTCCAAGGTGCTGTTACCAAGCAGCTTGCAAGGCAACCACTATCCTTATTTGGGGCTGAACAGTCTCTTTAACCAGCCTCATGTAAGAGCAACTTTTGACCCAGCCATATAATTGGGAGATGGTGATATAATCAACTTCGTAAGGAGATGATCTGCGTTTGGGATTATAACACTCCTAATTGAAGGTTCAGTTACGGGATCATGAATGCAGCACCTGCTTGGTGAAGATGTCAATCAAATCAAGCATCTATGGACCACGACAAAAAAGACCTCTCTGAATATGCAAAGAATACCCAGGTCTCACAAAGAGTGTCTAAATCTGATGATACTATGACTGGTGCCTTTGGGTCGGTCAGCGTAGGTAAGGGTAGGAGAGGTGGGATACTGCTCTCCACTGTTACCATGACGCCCATTGTACCCAGGCTTGAGGTAGGAGCTGTGGCCTGCTGCTGCATCTCTGTGGCGGGAAAATTGATCAGCCACAGACTGTAAATCAACGCCAAGAAGCACAATGAAGTCAGAGTCCTGCCCGACAGTAAGCTTGACACGATTACAAGTCATACATCTACTGCGATTACCGAGAGGAAAATATCTGACCAAGAATTCAAGCTGATTCTTATGTATTTAAGTTCCGTCATGTAAACAAGAAGATCTAGGCTAGAGCACGCTGCTGTAACCATTGATAGTAAGACAGAAAAACGCTAATACAGTGCATACTGGACTAACAATTAGCTGCACAGTAATCTATGGCGAAGATGAGCCACCCGATTCACATCTGAGACCTGTCTAGATTACATATCGCTTGGTTAAGCGCGTGTGCATTCAAGCACAGCAAGAGGTACCTGTGTATTGGCCGCGACAACTGAACATTGAGGGTGCTGCGAGGGGGCTGGTCCAGGAGGGGGCTGGTCCAGGAGAAGAGGGGTTGGGCTGCCATTGGGGGATTTGGACCTTCCATGACCCCTGGTCCAGCCCCGTTAGTCTGTATACTACTAGTTACCCCCCCCCCCATACGAACTAGCTCCTTAACCTGTTAACCCAATCTTTCTTGCATTTTGGTTAATATCACAAGGTGCGCCATGTGTGTCCCGAGAATCTTTTCGTGGGTAGATAAAAGCAGTGTAAAGTGGCATGTTTAAAGCAACAGTCATGTGGGATTGCGGGAAGGGATGGGGATGTTCAAGCGCCCCCCATCCCTCGGGGGAAGGGGGCACTTGGCCTTTTACTCGGATAGGGGTGTCCCGCGGGACCTCGAAAACCCGTACCCGTTGTATAAGTTGAAAATGGAAAAAAAAGCGTACCCCGTCGTACAAGGTATAATGCAAATGTATAACGTATAATCCGTCGTACGTCGTTGGCAGGATAAATTTCAAAATGTTATGAGCAGATTTCTGGTTTCATGCAGTTACAACTTTGCACGGTCGAGCCACAGGGATTTGTATTGGCCGGCCGGCCGCTATCTTCTATGCATACATAAACCATAAAGGGTTTGTATACATAGAAGATATCGGTTAGCCGGCCAATGCAAGTCCCTGTGGGCTGAGCGTGTGACTCTCGGGGCGTCACGCAGGGACCATTCAATGAATTTGCACCGTCAACGATCGGTGGGAAATCCCGGGAGAAGATATCGACATACTGAATGGGAAGAGAAAAGATACCCTGCTGTACAAAACGAAGCCCCCCCAAAAACCCGTCGTACAGATTGTCGCTGAAAAACATACCCCGTCGTACAAGTATGGCCCAATAAAACCCGTCGTGAAAGTCGAAAGGGCGAAAAAATATACCCCGTCGCGCGGCCTCTATACACTAAAGTGCCCCTTCCCCCCGCGGGCTTCAAGCCGACCATCAGTTTGTGTGTGGTTTAAAGGCGCCAGCAGACACGATGACCAAGTGATTCTTCCTTTCTTGTTCGTTGTTTCACGCCTTTGTATGCAGTTGATGTGCTTCTAATGAGCGACTTACTTGAAATCGCTAGAGTTGACGCTCCAACACACGACTCCATGTGCATATGCCTGTTAAGGCGGGGATCAGGACGTGATAGGGCTCACAAACATATCTTAGCTGGTAGCAGTAATAACAGTGACTTTGGGTGTACTGTATTGAACGGCTCTCGGTTCCCGATGTCAGACGTACGAACACAGGGCGTCTGTGTCTGTTAAGGCAAACTGTCACCAGCATTCACCTTTGAGCAAGCGACTCAAGTCGATCAAGACCTGTCGGCTTCTTGTCTGATAATCACTGATAACTCGGGGCCCTGTGGCGTGTTTTTGTGAATGAATTGAATAACCGCTGGTTTCAATCAGTTCATCCTGTCTTTGTATTTTTGTAATATATGTTTGTGTATGTGGGCATATTGAATCTTGTATACAAGACGATGTGGACCCGTTCCACAAGCGACTAATGTGGCTGCCACAGGGATTTGCATTGGCCTGCCGGCCGCTATCTGCTATGTATACATAAACCCGTTTAGACCAACTGCGGTTGCCGGAAATTCATCGATCATCTGCCCGTCGTCCGGGGAAAAGCAATGATCGATGAATTTCACAGCTGGAACAATGTTGAAGTGATTGCTATGTATGGGAGTCCGCTTACGGCAGCGTGAAACTAAAAACAAATAAGTGTTTACTGGCATCAAATGAACCTACGGGCAATGTGTTCTTGATGAGACCAATGTCCATGTATTCTTTATGCTATGCCGCTTATTAATGCATGTGTCGACACCAGTAATCGCCTTCTGCTTCTGGTTTGTTTGCATTGCTTTTATTGTTTATTTTATTTGGCGACTATTATCATCGATCCAGTTTCCCGAATTCCTATTTGTATTTGACAGTGTTTGGCATTATTATTGGTTTTGTATTGTGTGGTGCACATTTATGTAATGATGTCATTTGTCGTGACCGCTAAAGCTCAGCGCCTGGCTGCTAAAGCTCAGCTGATCTCAATCATTTACGTCGTCTCTTCGCTGCTCAGTTCACCTTCTCTGTCCCTCCTTACTGCATTCAACTACCTCTGATGCTGGGAGTAGGATTCTTTCAATTTTCACTCTCGTCTCTCCTCAAGTTGCCTCACCAAGGTCTTAGTCTGAGACCCGTTCACTCATCCATTGGACGGGTGAGTCGTCGTTTTGGACGGGCTGGAATTTCCCCCTAAATGTCCGTCTACCCGTCACCGCAGATATACAACCGCAGCGTTCCGCCACTTACCATCGCTTATCCGAAGTGTAACGCCTGCGCAAATACGGCCGGTTCTCACTCCATATTGAGCTTCTGATAAACTGCGATAGAGGGTTATTATGTTGATTTTCCGCCTTTATTTCTCTAATAAGCGATCGTTATCAGTGTTTATAGGAAGAGAAGAAGAGCGCTCAGGGTCAAGCACAGAAATAGTATGCATGATAGGGGTTCTTGCCCACATACAAATGCAAAAGTCACAATCCAGCAACTCTCATTGAAAGGTCTAAACAAAAATTGCCATTTCAAATACATTCAACTGATTATTCCTGACTTTTCAAACATTTTTGTTATATTTAAGCATAAGTCAACCAGGAAACCCGTGGTCATGCTCCAATGGTTTCTGTTTTCGCCTAGTTCCTGAAATGACCCCATTGTAATCTTTGGGAAAACCAAATCATCAATAATTTGCCATCTAAATATGCATGTGCAATTCCATCATCTTCGGATTTTATAGCTCAAACTCCGTCCGTTTTCAGCTTGGTATGTCGAGTAGCGCCCACCACGCACCATATTTTGGTTATAATTCACGTCCCGTCAAAATTAAGGTATCGGCCTTAAAAAAGCCTCAGAAATAAAAGGGGCCACAGATTGGATTGGATTTTCGGATATCATTTCCAAAAGTTGTAAGGAATCTAGCCGTTAAGCTTTTTTCACAACAGAATTTTCATGATTTTTTGTGAAATGCAGAGTTAAATTTATTTTAATGACCCTGGTGGACGTTCATTTTTCTAAACTGTTACTCCTTGAACCCTAAGTCATAACATCTCGTGGCTCGGCGTCTGGCCGCTACTGTTGAAGATATAGAGTATTCTGATTGGTCCAGTTGGTCACGCCCCTGAATTGATCAGAAATGTCCACGTGATTTTAAAGGGAAATGCTACAGTTTACTGCCGCGCCACCCAGCGGCCGTCGCGTAACTGCGCGTCTTTTGACAGGAACCACCTTTGACGTGCTACGCGTATTTTCGCTTTCGTGTCTGCGCTGCAACGAGTTGACTTTAAAGTAATTCGCGCGCACATAGCGACGAATTATTTCCGTTGAGTTTAGATCAAAGTCACTGGTCATGTACGACCCAATCCAAGCTGTTTGGTGACAAAGATATAAATGGGCACATAAGAGTTACTAAAAGTAAAAGAGTGATTTCATCTGTTGCCAGATACCTGAGTCAACAATGCTAGTGTATGTTTCTGGCTATGATTCATTGGGTGGTAATCCTTATGTCTTTGGGAATTTATACTTTTCGGAAATTGATAGTGTCGTTCAAATGCATTTTGATGCTTGATCAAACGTAACTTACTAGTCGTTGACGTATGTTGTTTGTTATATATATGTCACTGATATAATACTTGGTACGTTATGTGTTATATAAATAAGCAAATATATTTCATGATAATCCATAGTAGTCATTTTATGTCCCTTTTAAAAATGTTCAAAAGTTGGTGGTCATTTTTTGTATAGAGGTTTGAATATTGCAATAGACCAGACTCACGGAATACAACACAAAATCCTATCATTTTTTCAATTAAGAGACGCGATGACAAAGCACCAAGCAGGTCACAGGTGATGTGTTTACATATTTTCTCAAACGGAGGCGCGAAAGAGCCATCTAAGCATAACTTTAAGCTCTTTGATGTAATCTCCCATTGAAACCAATAAAAGATTGGGTTTAATCTTTTCCATAGTCAAATAATTAAATGCTTAAGTGGGGTAAGTGGTGCAAACGGCTAAATGTGATACAACAGAGCGTGGAAATATAGGCCAAACACCTCATTGCGTAAACTACTTCAGCACATGCTTAAACCAATTGAACCCGATGCACATCGGTGCAAAGATATAAATGTACAAATATATCGCTTCAGTAAGAAACGCATCAGATATTTACCATATATAATGCGGTCAAGATTTAACAGCCGTTTACCTGCTGTGGCCTTTGCTGGTATTGTTTTTTTTATTGCTGGTGCTGCTGTCAATAATGTATGGAAGCAAGATTCAGTAGGAATCAGGCGTAGTAACAAATATAACCGCACAGTTGGTGCACTTGGTCGAAGTGGAAATTCTCGTAGCCATGTCATGACCTCGACCGTGGTGATATTCGTGGATCTTCAGGCCTCTGATCTGACGGCTGAACAGTTTCAAGAGTTGCTGGTTCAGAAGATGTGTCCACTCACTCCATTTACAGAAAGTGTGGCTATTCATGTTTTCTCCGACCACGTGAACTCGAAGCATTTAAAGAATCAGGCCGGTCAGGCGAGGTGTCCTGACAGCTCTGTCAATCTCACATTTCACGTCCAGATTATTCCCATAAACGAGCCAAAGAACCCACTCGCCCTTTGGCATAAGGTGGCATTTGATTGGTACCTCAAAGATGCAGGACTTTTTCTCTTTACAACAACTACAACGAAGAACAAGTGGGATTTGACTGAGCTTGCGGACAGGTGTATACAGAGAGGTGCATCAGTGTCACCTACCGGGGATCTGTGTGTGAATGCGAGTCATTATGAGGCGTTTGGATGTCTGTTTCCTGTTGCAGAAAACCCTTCCCTTCTGTTCCCATCTTTTACCTTTAACAACGGATCACACTATGAAAAAGCATATCAAGCCTGGATACCGTGGCTAGTGTGTATCTATGGTAACCGTATCGTAAATGAATATATGATGAATACTAACATCTGTACTGATACAGAAGCTGCAGATAGGCTACAAGGTGATGAGAAGCGTCTACACAGGTGAGAAAACTAATATATCTTTCTTCCTTGTCACGTCATAACAACTCGCCATTATTTACTCAAGGCACCTCACGACCCTAAATGTTTTATAACAGTACTATGTACGAGTGTTAGTATATGTGGCATGCGTTAAAACGGAAAGTGTGTTATTTCAATCCATTTCTTGACAAGAAACCTACTCATTACACGTGCTTCAACTAATTAAGTCGCAGAGGCGGATCGTCCCGGGGGCGCATCGACCCGGGGGCGCACTGCCCGATACCAGTTGTAGTACATGCGACAAAGGACAACAAATAGTCATGTATATCAACCTCCCCCCTCCTACTTGATAGCAAGACATGTTTATATTTTCAATGCACCTCATTATCCTAAATATTTCATAGCAGAAGCATGTTGGAGTGTTAGTTTATGTTACATCTCATCTCAATCAATCATCATTACCTATCCTTAATATTTCATAGCAGAAGCATATTGGAGTTTTAATATATGTGACAGGTATGTCATCGCAATCAATCATCATTACCTATCCTAAATATTTCATAACAGAAGCATGTTGGAGTTTTAATATATGTGACAGGTATGGCATCTTAATCAATAATCATTACGTAGAATCTCTCAAGCGAGGTTTTTTTTCACATTTTCTTTAACCCCTTGATGCTCTAGTCTGGCTAATCTTGCTGCCCTTCTCCAGATACCCTTGCTGCCCTACTCCAGCTACCCTTGCTGCCCTACTCCAGCTACCCTTGCTGCCCTACTCCAGCTACCCTTGCTGTCCTACTCCAGCTACCCTTGCTGTCCTACTCCATCCACCCTTGCTGCCCTATTCCATCCACCCTTGCTGCCCTTGCTGCCCTACTCCAGCTACCCTTGCTGCCCTATTCCAGCCACCCTTGCTGCCCTACTCCAGCTACCCTTGCTGTCCTACTCCATCCACCCTTGCTGCCCTATTCCATCCACCCTTGCTGCCCTACTCCAGCCACCCTTGCTGCCCTACTCCAGCCACCCTTGCTGCTCTACTCCAGCCACCCTTGCTGCCCTACTCCAGCCACCCTTGCTGCCCTACTCCATCCACCCTTGCTACCTGACTCATTTGTTTTTGCGTCTTCCTCTTGAGCTGCTTGGTTCAGTAATTTATGTCTCTAAGCAGTTTCTTTTTCCTTTCGCCGCCTGACAGCTAACGTGTGCCAGGTGGTACTTTTATATATTTTAATACTTCAGTTTTTACCAAATGTTTTGTATCGATCACTATCCTCAATCAGAAATAGCTGCGCCTCGTGGCTTTAATGCCGTTTCTTGGTCAAACACCGCCATAATTCTCTAACCCTCGTTCCATTTCGACAGCGGCTTACATTTGCGTTTTCTTTTCCACCATTGCACGTAGATCACAAATATTGCTAAGCAACTTGTAGCTTCCAGACAGGTGCAACTCTAAGCATGAATATTTGTTTTGGTTGCAAAGACATGTATCAATGTTGATGGTATATATACCAATGGCACTTTGCCTCCAGGTGGCGTGCTGCTGAGCGTACCCAGCCCGTCATACAGGGATCCAATCGCAAAATCATTTCCATGTCACTCTATGGAAATAACCCGAAATATACGTATGGTGCCTTTCGTAACGCAGTGCTCTCTCGCATTCACTTTCCTGACTGGACCCTCCGAATCTACAAGAGGAACGATGAAGCAGGAGAAAGGTTGCTAAAGAAACTGGTATCACTTGGTGTGGAATTGATCGACGTAGCGTCCAATGTTTCTGTTCCACCCATGATGTGGCGGTTCCTCGTAGTGGATGACCCGGATGTAGACATGTTTATAGTTCGAGACAGTCGTATTGGAGAAAGGGACGTGGTTGTCGTCAAGGAATGGATGATGTCGAATTCAACATTTCACTGCATACGCGACCATCCCAGCCACAGTCTTTACCCTGTGTCTGGCGGAATCTGGGGAGCGCGTCGAGTTCCATTTTCCGCCATCCTTAATGTTACTTTTGCCAACATATTGAAGGGAACATCTAGTAAATATTTAGCCGATATGAAATTATTAGGCAATGTGATATGGCCAAAAGTGAAGGAGGAGCATGCTTACTGTCATGATGCATATTCGTGCAATAAATATCCAAGCTCCCATCCAATGCCCATTGCGAGAATCGGTGCCGAGCATTTGGGGCAAGTGTTTGACAGATATGATATTCCGCGGGCAGGTGACATGAGAACCATCAAGCGCACGCCCGTCAACAAAAACTGCTCACCATAGACGTTTTGCCTGCGGGACCCAAATGTTCATATCAACTGTTCATTGAAGTGTGTGCACGAAAATAGTATATAGGTTCATCGTTTCCAGGTGTTGATAATTTTGAATTTGAGAGTTGAAGGCGTCTTATAAGCTTATCAAATCTTTTGACAGTCTGTCTTGATATTGGCTAAGTATTACTGTATTTGTCACAGCATTAATTAATGTGTTATTTACATTCGTTATGGCTTTTCATTTGTATAAGCAATATCCAGACAGAGGGATTCAATATCCTCACCCAACCACATAGAACCCTGTATAATATCGTGCATCGTGGTCGTTAGCTAGTATTACCACATCAAAACTGTGGATCCAACAATTTTAGGATAGTTGCTCATGATAAGGCAAATGGTTATGTTAAGATTGGAAGAATACCCAGGAATGATTTAACAAGGTTTTGAAATAATTCATGTGGTTTCGACGTTATGTGTGGCTCAATGATTTTATTATATCAAAAATGCATTACCACAGCCAATGAGTAGCGCGAATGCATGATTCCTATGGTTAACAACAATTGAGTACAATATTGTAGGGTTTGATGGTACGACCTCTCATCCAGCCTCTCTCCTTCTCACTATCTCCCTCTCTAACGTTTATTTATCAGGGATCAATAGGGATCTTTATCAGTTTATCACGACATCAATGTGGAGTGATTACGGGCACGATTCGTGCAGATGATACGATGGGTGCCAAAGGGTATCACTTAATATGTACAAACTGGCCTTTATAAATCCTGCTCTACTAATTTATAGATTATGTTGATTATCAAGAGGTCGTGGTCTTTCTTATTCTTGAATCCGAATTTATGTGACAGACTCTCGATAGTACACAAGCCTGCTGGGTAACCGCCCCTGACAACCGTCCGAGCCAGTCCTCATCTGGACGGTAAGATGACATGATTGTCACGGGCGTAGCCAGGCTTGAAGGAATGTCACGCACAGACGGGGGAGAAATCTACAGTTCCAGACAGTACTGTCTAACCCCCCTTAGCTTTTGACTTTGATGCCATTTTTGGCCATATTTATTTTTTCACTTCTCGAATTGATGTTACGCACGTGCGTAATCGCGTATCGCTGGCTACGCCCCTGATTGTTGCTATAGAGTGGACGATAAGAAGAGCCGACACCGTCGTGGCGAAGGTTCACTACTCGATATCAGACTCTGCTTGGGCGAAATTAGCGTCGACTGTTTCTTTGTTGATAAGGTGCTTTGCTCTCAAAAACAAAACGAAAACATTCTCGTCTTGGAACCCCCATTCCAGTCTTTTGTATCTTGATGAACTCGTAGCAAGTTCAAAATGACGCGGAAACTCAGCTGCAAGTGTCGTTGATATTTAGGAACAGGGCTGCTGACGGAGCAGGGCTGCTGACGGAAGTAAATCGTGATACTTTTGTAGGATGCAAACATGAAAAGCCAATGCTGATATTTTTATTGAAATAAAAAGCTAAATCTTACAACATTTTCATCTTTACTCATGTTATTAATGCATCAGTAACTGTGCCCATTCAACTTACCAACACCTGTATTTAACACAAAACCAATTACCACAAATAAATCCTTATTATTCCGAGAAGAGAGGGCGTTTAGTACTTCTTCAGCTCTCATCCTCTCTCCTGGAATCTTTATCACGACGCAGATGAAATATATACCCTGGTCTGTCTTTATCCAGTTCTCAGGATATTTCCAGCTCCCGCCTCGGCCTTCGATTTCATACCAATCCACAACCTACCTTTGAAGGAAAAGTATTCATCGGCCTAGGGTACAGATCGACAAAAGCACTACCTCACTGAGAAGACTGCTTGCCTTCCGATACTAACGATAGAGGAGAGGATATCATGACGGCTGAAGAATATGTCGCAGAAGAGATGCGATAAGAGGATCCAGGCAGACAATGACCGAAAGAGACAGGAAAAGGGGCACGTCATCTCAGTATTGTATGGGGTGCTTTGTGATGCTGTAGAGATATCCCGCAATTTTTGATATAATAAAATCATTGAGCCACACATAACGTCGAAACCACATGAATTATTTCAAAACCTTGTTAAATCATTCCTGGGTATTCTTCCAATCTTAACATAACCATTTGTCTTATCATGAGCAACTATCCTAAAATTGTTGGATCCACAGTTTTGATGTGGTAATTCTAGCTAACGACCACGATGCACGATATTATACAGGGTTCTATGTGGTTGGGTGAGGATATTGAATCCCTCTGTCTTGATATTGCTTATATAAATGAAAAGCCATAACGAATGTAAATAACACATTAATTAATGCTGTGACAAATACAGTAATACTTAGCCAATATCAAGACAGACTGTCAAAAGATTTGATAAGCTTATAAGACGCCTTCAACTCTCAAATTCAAAATTATCAACACCTGGAAACGATGAACCTATATACTATTTTCGTGCACACACTTCAATGAACAGTTGATATGAACATTTGGGTCCCGCAGGCAAAACGTCTATGGTGAGCAGTTTTTGTTGACGGGCGTGCGCTTGATGATTTCCATGTCACCTGCCCGCGGAATATCATATCTGTCAAACACTTGCCCCAAATGCTCGGCACCGATTCTCGCAATGGGCATTGGATGGGAGCTTGGATATTTATTGCACGAATATGCATCATGACAGTAAGCATGCTTCTCCTTCACTTTTGGCCATATCACATTGCCTAATAAATTCATATCGGCTAAATAGTCACTAGATGTTCCCTTCAATATGTTGGCAAAAGTAACATTAAGGATGGCGGAAAATGGAACTCGACGCGCTCCCCAGATTCCGCCAGACACAGGGTAAAGACTGTGGCTGGGATGGTCGCGTATACAGTGAAATGTTGAATTCGACATCATCCATTCCTTGACGACAACCACGTCCCTTTCTCCAATACGACTGTCAGTGTCTCGAACTATAAACATGCCTACATCCGGGTCATCCGCTACGAGGAACCGCCACATCATGGGTGGAACAGAAACATTGGACGCTACGTCGATCAATTCCACACCAAGCGATACCAGTTTCTTTAGCAACCTTTCCCCTGCATCATCGTTCCTCTTGTAGATTCGGAGGGTCCAGTCAGGAAAGTGAATGCGAGAGAGCACTGCGTTACGAAAGGCACCATACGTATATTTCGGGTTATTTCCATAGAGTGACATGGAAATGATTTTGCGATTGGATCCCTGTATGACGGGCTGGGTACGCTCAGCAGCACGCCACCTGGAGGCAAAGTGCCATTGGTATATATACCATCAACATTGATACATGTCTTTTAAACCAAAACAAATATTCATGCTTAGAGTTGCACCTGTCTGGAAGCTATGAGTTGCTTAGCAATATTTGTGATCTACGTGCAATGATAGAAAAGAAAACGCAAATGTAAACCGCTGTCGAAATGGAACGAGAATTAGAGAATTATGGCGGTTTATGACCAAGAAACGGCATTAAAGCCACGAGGCGCAGCTATTTCTGATTGAAGATAGTGATCGATACAAAACGTTTGGTAAGAAATTAGAATCAGTTAACGTTGTGAGCAGTGAATCGCCTATGTGCCAACGTTTAGACTGTAGCTCAGTGCTTTGTGACCACACTAGCACACAACATCATAGCTTCCAAAGGGTGTTTGGTTCTGATTCTGTGTACTCCTCGCTGATCTTGGTGTTGCAATGATTTCATGGGGCAATGAGATTTCAGTGTAGGTCTTATTGTATAGCGTATGATCGAGGAATTCTACGCTGGGGAGCTAGTAGTTGCCAATTTCTATCCATCTGTAAACAATCACATACACACACAAAGAACATTGCTTACCGAACTTTGCATGTAATGTTTTTTTAGCTATCTTGATAACGAAAATATTAAGTGATCTAAAAGACGGCAATGAATCTTCCAAATGTTGGATCTCCCTTTCTGGTTTGCTCTGTGTTTTGGTGATGCAGCAATTTGTGCCTTGCTATCAGCTATAACCCTACCTTTATTAATTTGGCGAATTCACATTCGCAAGAAAATGTGAAAATCTTGAATATCTCAGAGTATAATGCTTCTATTTTCACACAACTGACACCATTTTGTATCTCAATTTAAATGCCAACTTTTAATATATATATATATATATATATATATATATATATATATATATATATATATATATATATATATATATATATATATATATATATATATATATATATATATTGCGTTGTAAAAAATCGATAGTTTTCTCAAGCGCCAAAGGTCGAAAAATCGTGGTATCAGTCCAAATTTTAGGAAAATTAATCCAATGAATTCAATTGCCTATAAAACAAATAAAAAACCGTTCCATTGCAACAAAGTTGTTAATGACGTCATTTCCGGTTGCAAAAGCATCAAACTTATCAAAAAATTACACAAGTTTAATGCTTGATACCTCCATGCTTTAGAATTTGATTTTAAAACAGCTTACATATTCTGAAAGTGTAATGAAATAATAAAGTATTTTTAGATATATGTAATTGTAAATAATGCATCGTTGAAAATATTCTAGCAGGTCGAAAATTTCTGATAGCCAAATTTCTAAACCTTTTAATTTCGCAATTAATTCAATAATTATAATCCTATTGTAAAAAAAAGTTCTGAAAGCGCAATTATCAAACTTTGATAATTGAGATATTTTATCAAAATATTCGTCCTTTTTAAAAGCGCGTTGAGCTGGGGGAAAAAATTCTATTACAACATATTTCGTAAAATTTTCGATCGCTTATAAAACAGTAAATATTAGTTCAATAGTCATAAAAATTGGATGATTTGTTGCCATAGACCATAGCGCAAATTTGATGGATATCTATATCGTCACTTCCGGTTACGAACGAATCAAAATTAAAACGGGACTGAGATCTGAATTTAACGTTTCTCGGTTGTAAATGATCATATCGTAAATTTAATAATACTCGAAAGAAGCCCGTTCAATTCTGAACGTATAACTAATTCTGTTACGCTGTAAATTATTGATAGTTTTCGCACAAAGTAAGCTTCAAGTACAGCGGGTGTCAGTTCTGCTGGGTTTTCACTGGTTTGTAAACAATATTACATTTCATTCAGTGCAAAGATCGTCGTTACTCTCTCCTCGCCTAATCGGCTTGCTGTCAAGTATGGCACGCCGCGGTAATATGTAATTGATAAACAATGCTCATCCTTTACACAGCCAAATCATTGTCAACCTATCATGGCCCCGGACAGCATGATTTCTTTAATAAATGTGAACGCTTATAAAATTTTCAATTTACATTCGATGCATGCTCATGAAAATAAGCTGAATTGTGTTCGCCAAAACTCCATGATAGCTGGTGTATATATATATATATATATATATATATATATATATATATATATATATATATATATATATATATATATATATATATATCTATATATATATATATATATATATATATATATATATATATATATATATATATATATATATATATATATATATATATATATATATATATATATATATATATATATATATATTATATATATATATATATATATATATATATATATATATATATATATATATATATAATATTCTGTTTTTCTGTTATATGCCTCAGCTCCTACATTTAGAATGTGTGACGGGACCTCGGGTCGTATTCTCAGCTGACATTGTCTTTAGCCTGTGTCCAAGCATGTATACCGCAATGAGTAAATAGGTTCTAAATTAGATTTTAATCCCTACACAATCGCGTCATTTTGACTGTTTCGTTAGATTTCCCATCTCGAAATAACATACAGGCACGCTTGCGACTGTTAACGCACCCTTTTTTTAACGAAATTATTCCGATTCCTATCGTCGAGTCGATATTTACAATGTTAAGGCGGAAGTGGACAAGGCGGTACTCGTTTGGTAAACCGCAACGTTATAATTGACGCTCGGTCCCGGTCATTCCGTATAAGGGATATATATATATATATATATATATATATATATATGTATATATATATATATATATATATATATATATATATATATATATATATATATATATATATATATATATATATATATATATATATATATATATATATATATATATATATATATATATATATATAGAGCAAAGTGGGCTAATTTCGACCCCTTATCGTTTGGTGAGCGATAAAGAGGAATTATATGTAGTTTACCAGGCTAAAACGTAGCACATAAAGTTGCCTGGCTCCCCGGCTATTTACTTTAACGCACTGGCACACCGGATATCGTATGTGGTAGGACCAGTCCTTATTTAATGTTCAATATGTAGCATGGGCTAATTTCGACCCCCGTGGCCTTATTTCGACCCCCAAAGACCGACCCCTTTTGAATTCTTCGACGAGTGCAATTAGCAGGTAGGCGAAGACTGGCACATGATAGCGTACCTTCCGTAGTTTACATAGCCAACAGTCTAATGCAAATTTTATAATTTATAGTGTCTTTTACTATTTGCAGTCACATGAATTTGTTTTCTCAACTTTCTATATACATTTGTGTATTCCCATATATCAGTCTGCTGATAAGTGGATCCGGGGAATATATTGGCTTAACTACAAGCTCACGATTATATTATTATAAAGGACTCATCTGTGAATAAATGTATATTGATGATACAGAGAGTATGCCAGAGAGCGACGAAGTAGATTATATATTAAATGAAATGACATCGTTAATGTTACTACTACAACTAATAATAATAGCATTTATTTCGCACTCATTGTACACATATTTGCTTTCAGGATATTCGAGTCACGTCCTCTTAAATGATCACCCTCAACTGAAGAGTTCCGTCTTGTTTGATCAGCTTCACTTCAGCAACGTTAAACACGAATATCTTTGAAGAAAAGAACTTAACCGCTTTATTGTGTACCTTATGGGCGACGCTTGACATCAGCCCTTGTTATACGATGTGAGCTAGTTTTGATAAAGCTCCTTGAGAGTACAAATATTCAGTGCACTGCTTATCCAACGTTGAGTGGATTTTAGCATACATTGATTCAGTTAGAAGGGTTGTTGACTTCTTGAGAACAAAATTTACTGGCGACAATCTGAAGTGCTATTAGCCATGCATATCCGGTTGAAAATGTTTTATTGAACCATTATAACAAGTTTATTACTTTAAGGAAAGCTTAGAATATTTATTTTGTCTCGCGATACAGGTCGCATTTTTCAACATATTTTCGAATTTTGCTCAACAAATAGAATGTATAATTCACGCGCAACACCCAGAGGTTTTATTTCGACCTTGTTTGTTTGTAAAGAATTTTTGTCTTGTGATACTGATCGAAATTTTCAAGATATTTTCGAAATATTTTTTTCTATTGGGACGGTGTTGATGATGCACAGAACCCACAGACTTTGTTTTCCCCTTGACCTCAAATCAAGTTGGTTTGTAAACATTATTTTTGATCCGCGATTTTGATTTTTTTTCTCATTAGCTCGGCGTCAATAATGCGCAGAACCGAGAGGTTTTGTTTTGACCTTGATCTGAAACTAAGGTCAAGGTCATCGAATAAGTGACAAACTAGTATCTCCGTTAATAATGGTCGGATTGTTACACAATTTACATCATTGTAAAATATATGTGGACATCGAAGAGAGGGAGGAGATCAGGGTTATATAGTAACATGGCTAAAGCGGTGGGGGATCAGGGATATCTAGCTACAAGGTGAGAACAGTGGGATAGCAGGCTTATCTAGCTACACGGCTAAAGCAGTGGGATATCATGGTTAACTAGCTACACGGCTAGAGCAGGAGGAGATCAGGCTTATCTAGCTACACGGCTAGAGCAGTGGGATAGCAGGCTTATCTAGCTACACGGCTAAAGCAGTAGGATATCATGGTTAACTAGCTACATGGCTAGAGAGGGAGGAGATAAGGCTTATCTAGCTACACGGCTAGAGAGGGAGGAGATAATGCTTATCTAGTTACAGGGCTAGAGTTGTGGGATATCAGGCTTATCTAGCTACACGGCTAGAGAGGGAGGAGATCAGGCTTATCTAGCTACACGGCTAGAGAGGGAGGAGATCAGGCTTATCTAGCTACACGTCTAGAGCAGGAGGAGATCAGGCTTATCTAGCTACATGGCTAGAGAGGGAGGAGATAAGGCTTATCTAGCTACACGGCTAGAGAGGGAGGAGATAAGGCTTATCTAGCTACACGGCTGGAGAGGGAGGAGATAATGCTTATCTAGTTACAGGGCTAGAGTTGTGGGATATCAGGCTTATCTAGCTACACGTCTAGAGCAAGAGGAGATCAGGCTTATCTAGCTACACGGCTAGAGCAGTGGGATTTTAGGGTTATCTAGCCACACGGCTAAAGCAGTGGGAGATCAGGGTTATCTAGCTTCATGGTAGCAGAAGTGGGGAACAGTGTATTATATTATCAGGTCAATATGCTTGTGACAGAAATGAGCATTCAAAATGGTGGGCATCAGCATCTCCCTTGAATATGGTTCGATGGTAAAAACAATTATGCATTATTGTAATTAAATTATTTTTTTTTCTAAATATAAGGTAATTCCAAGAATTCCATGCCAATAAGGCTTATGACGATCGTAATGATGACAATGAGAATTTGTAGGATGTAATTAATTATGAAGCTAACCTTGATGATCAATATGATGATGATGATGATTATGATAACAAAAATGTCATCAACGATACAGTTCGCCAAGTTCTCCCATATACTCATAGGCCACTTGTTATCTTGGTCATTCGCGTTTGTTTATATGAATGTATGCATGTTGTTTTTTTTTAAATTGGCTCGGGATAGAAGTCGCATTTTTTTAATTCTTTTGAATTTTTTTTTAAAATGGTCGGCTTCAATGTGCAGAACACAGGTTGAGGTCATTGAAAAAGTTAAAATCTGCAATCCCAAATGCATCAGTAGATATTGGTTTCTAATTTATCATGATGTAAAAAAATAACAGCGCCTGAGGTCGAAAAATCGAGGTATAAGTCCAAAAATGTCCGATGGTAATAAAAACTGGGTAACATGTTCTCCGCAACAGCTTTAATCACATCCTAAGATTTTATAAAAGTCGATGACGTCACTTCCGGTTACGAAAGCATCAAACGTTTTAAAAAATGGCACAAGTTCAATGCTTAATATCTGCTTGTATAATAATTCGATTTTAAAACAGTTTACATATTATGAAAATGTAATTTAGTTGTGAATATGTGTTATTGTAAATAATGCGTTGTTAAAAAAATTCTAGCAGGTTGAAAATTTCTTATAGCCATCTCTAAACCTTTTAATTTTGCAATTAATTTACTAATTATCGTCTGATCGCAAAAAAAAATTACATTTTAACACCTCGATAATTGACATGTCTTATCATCAATATTCGTCGTTTTCAAAGCGCGTTGAGTAAAATTTCGTCCAATTTTCGATTGCTTATAAAATAGTAAATAGTTCAATAGTTGTAAAAAATAGCTCAGCTGTTGTCATAAACAGTGCGAAACTAATCCACAAATTTTAATAATATCGGTTGCCTCACTTCCGGTTACGAACGAATCAGATTTAAAACTAAAGTTAACTGGATAAGTGTAACTGGAATATAGAAACCACCGAAGCTGGACTAAAGCAGCAAGGGTAGCTTGACAAAAGCAGCATTGAAAGGTGGACAAGAGCAGCAAGGGAAGCTGGACTAGTTTAGCAAGGGTAGTTGGACTAAAGCAGCAAGGGTAGGTGGACTAAAGCAGCAAGGGTAGATGGACTAAAGCAGAAAGGGCAGCTGGACTAAAGCAGCAAGGGAAGTTGGACTAGATCAGCAAAGGTTTATGGCTGGATTTAACCAGGAAGATGAAGTACAGGTATAATTCCGCCAACACATTTAAACAGTCGAAGGTAACAGATTGATGCGAAAGTATCGCACCATAAGCCACAGTGGAAAATGATTCATTAATTAACAAGATAATTAACAATTACGTTCGCGTGTTATTCTGCTTTTGAACCCCTCCATTGCTAGCGCATAGAAGACGGGATGCGGATCGGTGAGTCGTTCGCTTTCACGTACGCTGGGTGGCCTTAGTCACTCGCAGCCAAACAAGTCAGCTCACTCTTAGGCTTTTGTGATCGGGTTGGTGTAAGAGAAAATGAAAACAAAACCGGAAATTTGAATACATACCTGTTTGTTAACGCTTTTAAGATCTCCTAACGCTCGCACAAATTGTTTAATGCAATATATTGGGTCCATACCTGCTCATTGATAAACTATCAGAGCCACCGTTGTGGAATTGATTAGTTAAGCACGTGTAATGACGTGACACTAAGAGATATCTTGATTGATTGAGATGTCATATATAAAACACTCGCACATGGTTCGGTCATTCTTATGTTATATTTTTGTTGTTTATGCACTCTCCTTCGTTATAGTTTTCGTTGCTGCTTGTTGTTGCTTGAGTGGGGACTAGCCAGAGAAATAACACGAGACCAGGAGTAGAGTTCTTGTTGTTCATTGAAGTTTAGCGCTATAGCTTTGCTGGAGTCACGGTCATAATCATTCCAGAATTTTTTGATATTCTCCTCTCTGTGCTAGGTAGCTCTCCTATAACCAGCGTGTGTAGCCCTTATATCGGGGTTCCGGGCGTTGGATTCCGCCCCGAACCGGTCGATCAGCTGACACCTCATTGGTTTAGGTAAAGCCGGCCCATTCCACAAAGGTCACCACAGCTTAAATCTCCAAGTTCCGCGTGATGTATTGAGTTTGTGTTTTGGAAAAACATGCACCTATTTCTGGTGGAAAAGCAGTATTGCCGTCAGGCGGCAGCGACGGAAACCCAAGAATGTGAAGGCCCCTATTTTCAGAATAAATCGTAGTGGTCCAGTCCTTCTTGTGCGAGTTGGTGGATTGTGATTTATTTATTGTGATCGAAATACGGCATCAACAGTATGTGGTCGAGTACTTCTATCATACATACTACTTCTGTGTCGTACCGTAAGCGCTAAAACCTCTTTCCACATGGGGCGTGAATTCGTAAGGTCAGTGGTCAACGGGAATGGTACAAGCCAAGACTACTTATCAGGGTAACCTCCACACCATATGGGCGGAGGCTGACCCGGGCTAGTGTAGACATGTTGTACTGATAATTAAAAGGAGGGAAGGCTTTAAAAGTTAACATTCAATTCATAACACTATGAAATATTGAAGGTCAGGAGGTGCCTTGAATAGTTAAGCGTGCGTTGTTATGACATGGCATGGAAGAAAAATATATTAATTTTCTCACCTGTGTAGACGCTTCTCATCACCTTGTAGCCTATCTGCAGCTTCTGTATCAGTACAGATGTTAGTATTCATCATATATTCATTTAAGATACGGTTACCATAGATACACACTAGCCACGGTATCCAGGCTTGATATGATTTTTCATAGTGTGATCCGTTGTTAAAGGTAAAAGATGGGAACAGAAGGGAAGGGTTTTCTGCAACAGGAAACAGACATCCAAACGCCTCATAATGACTCGCATTCACACACAGATCCCCGGTAGGTGACACTGATGCACCTTTATTTATACACCTGTCCGCAAGCTCAGTCAAATCCCACTCGTTCTTCGTTGTAGTTGTTGTGAAAAGAAAAAGTCCCGCATCTTTGAGGTACCAATCAAATGCCACCTCATGCCAAAGGGCGAGTGGGTTCTTTGGCTCGTTTATGGGAACAATCTGGACGTGAAATGTGAGATTGACAGAGCTGTCAGGACACCTCGCCTGACCGGCCTGATTCATTAAAAGTTTCGAGTTCACGTGGTTAGAGAAAGCATGAAGAGCCACACTTTCTGTCAATGTAATGAGTGGACACATCTTCTGAACCTGCAACTCTTGCAACTGTTCAGCCGTCAAATCAGAGGCCTGAAGATCCACGAATATCACCACGGTCGAGGTCATGACATCGCTACGAGAATTCCCACTTTGACCAAGTGCACCAACTGCATTATTTTCCAACATTAAAATGACAGATCCTCGGTTATATTTGTCACCACGCCTTATTCCTACTGAATCTTGCCTCCATACATTATTGACAGCAGCACCAGTAATAACCAACACAATACCAGCAACGGCCACAGAAGGTAAACGGCCGCAACATCTTTTACAAGGTGAATATCCCATGCTTGCTTATCAATGCGACATAGAAGTACTTATGTATATATACAGCGATGTGCATCTGGTGCACTTTGTATAAACATGTGTCAAAGTAGTTTACGCCATAGGGTTACTGGGCCACATTCATTGTAAGGCCATATTCTATCAACATAAACCGTGAATCACCATTTAGCAACTGACGTAAGGGTTGTATGTACAGAAGAGTACAGGAGACTGTGTAGAGGCTTTCTGTTTTTGCTCTTGGTGCCTTAACGACCATCACCATGGAAGCAATTTCGGATAGTTTCTTCATATCTAATGAGCGTACCACAAGCAACATCCAAGAACATTGGAGGTCGACTAGGGTCACCAAACATGGGTTGAATAGCCTACCTGCCTGCCTGCCATTGGGGTATGAACATGATTGATTTCCCTATATGACTTATGCTTGAATGATTAACAGGGGCCTTCACATTCTCGGGTTTCCGTCGTGGCTGCTTGGAGGGCCACCGTCGTGCACAGCGATTTTTACCGGAACTGGGGGCATTTTCTCTGCCTGGCAAGCTGTCAACGGTTTGTTTGCGCTTTACCAGTTGCTGTTTGAAGTTCCTGCGTTGTTGCGCGCATTCTTGTTGCGTGTTTTTATAGCTGTAGGGACATCAAAGACGTCGCCGAAGGTGTCAAGCATATTCTGAACTTTGCTTAAGTTCATCTGAACGCTGTCACGTCGCAATGAGCACATTTGAAGCAGTTATAAAACACAGAAAATAGTGATAAAAAATGTTGCTACATTCATCTCCAGTCGTCTGGAGAGTGTTCTACAAGAACATCAGTATTCATCCGATATCATTTCGAAGTTAGCATGCGTGACTGTTGCTACACCATGTCATCACTGTCCCCTTCTTAGTGAAAAGCACCCCAGCTGAAACTTTCCTCAGCGATAGGGGAATCCCTTGCTCCAGTACTAAGTTCGTAGAATTAGCTGTTCCTCAACGGACACATACATGTAGTTGAATATAATTCCCTGAACCATTGTAGGTGTTATCTGAGTGGGGAAATGTGTTAGAGAGCTGTCCCAGTCCGAGCAACTATACACTGTACTCATCTGGTACCTTAGAGTCTGCTGGATGTGAGTACACAGGGTATTTCTTAATTCATATGATTAGAATATTTAACTTCAGAAAGTTTAATACAGATATGTCACACATCTCATTAATATGTATAAATACCTATGAAGACTATATTAACTTTTCGTTTTGTTTTATGTGGTGTTGTCGTTTGGTGGAAGAGAGATAAAAAGTTTGTTATTTATTTTCTCATCTTTCTTTGGACAGATGATGCCGGTTGCAAACATGTTGTGGCCATGATGTTTCAAGTGGCTGAATTCAACACCAATGCAAAATCTACCAGCATTACCGCCTGAATAAGAGACTTGTTGCACGGCTTGTCGCCTTGATTATTTTGATGTCTGGCAATTGCAATTACTCAGTCTATATAGTTGTCACGTCAGTAATACAACTGACGTAAACTTTACTGTCATCTACGGGTGTTTTTTCGTTTTCTTGCAAAGATCGGCCTTGCAGTTCACTACGGCGCAAGTAAACCTGGGCATGGATTCTTCCGCGCAGTATGTGTAGTTTATAGAACGATATTCCTAAACAATTTCTTCAAAATAACACCAATATCAAACATAAAACGACGAATTTTCACCAGAGCTTAAATCTCCAAGTTCCGCATGATGTATTGAGTTTGTGTTTTGGAAAAACATGCACCTATTTCTGGTGGAAAAGCAGTATTGCCGCCAGGCGGCAGCGACGGAAACCCAAGAATGTGAAGGCCCCTATTTTCAGAATAAATCGTAGTGGTCCAGTCCTTCTTGTGCGAGTTGGTGGATTGTGATTTATTTATTGTGATCGAAATACGGCATCAACAGTATGTGGTCGAGTACTTCTATCATACATACTACTTCTGTGTCGTACCGTGAGCGCTAAAACCTCTTTCCCTCACTCAGTCACTCCTTCTCTAGTGTTTGTTTACCAGGAATAAAAAGGCTGACTTTCTTTATCGGTTTATCGTGACATCAATGCGGAGTGATTACGGGCACTATTCGTGCAGGTGGTACGATGGGTGTCAAGAGAATCACTTAAGCAGGAAAATCTAAATGTGGATACAACGGACATGTATCTCGCCATTGCGAGACAGGATGTTTTAATCCGGTACATAACAGCACCGCGCAATGCGGTCCCTCGCCCGCTTTCCGTGGTCAAATACACACGATTTACATAGAAGTTATATCGTCTATAACCTACGGGAAAATCAACACTTATGAATAGGTACGGCCGTCTGACCTTACATCAATTGAGCTGATGAAGCGAAATGCGAAGCTTTGCGTACGGAAAATTGAACTTATTGAAAGGTGAGTTGCAATCATTTGTTCGGCCAGGATCCGAATATTTTGTGTTTACGTTGGGATGAGTCATTTATCTGACCTGACTCGTCCATGCTATCAACCTTTCATTTTTATTACTGATTGTTTTTATGCTATTTCGTCTCCCCTTCAATCAGATAATCTGATGCAGTTGTTTTATAAATAACCTGAACACCGGGTTAGTGTTTCCAACCCTGACACCCATCATTCTTCCTAGCTGAATACAAGAAGAAGCCTGGGCATGCTTGTAATCGCCGCATGTATAACCCAGTCAATATGTTTGTGGTTTATTGAGGGTGTTGCCCTCTTTTCTGCAGACTGGAAGCTTATGACCACAATAACAAATTCAATGGGGTAGAAGATACTGTATCAACACACCTTAGGGAACCAGGTAATATCCTGACTGATTCTTTGTTGGCTTACTTGTTCACACCAATGTATTTGTATTACTGATAAATTATCAGTTATGAATGATTATCAGAAAGAAGTTTATTGTGTCTGCGTATCATCAGGTATAAGAATATTAACGCGGACACCCTGCTACCCTGCTATGATATGGCCCAAATATGGTCAACTACATCAACAAAGAGCTTACCAAAGATGCATAGGACTATATTGTTGAGGTCAAGTGCCCCTGCAGTATCATGGACAAACCTTTCACACCTGTCTTCGTGCCATACCTGGTCAGTTTGTACAACCAGCTGACCCTCAACAGCCAACACGACTACTTTTCCCAGATTCAGGGCCAGTTGTTTTGTACAACCTGTCGACTTTGTCACCTCGTGGTGTTTACCTCTAAAGAGCATGGAGATTGTTCCAGTGACCCGTGACAATGACTTTATTCTGAGCGGGGTTTTTTCAGAGACTACTTCAAAGATGCGGTGCTTGATTAAATGTATTTTCCCAATTGCTGTTACTGAGTTTGTTTAGTCTTGTGCACTTATTTCTTTTTTCCTTCAATAATTATCTACCTGACTTCATTCTGAAGGTTTTTTTCAGAGACTGCTTTAAAGATGCGGTGCTTGATTCTATGTATCTTCACAATTGCTGTTATTGAGTTTGTGTAGTATTGTGCGCTGATTTCTTTTTTTTTCTTCAATAATTATTCACCTGCAACTCTAGTTACATATTGTGTGTGATGGAATGCATGATGAACTCTGAGACTTTGAGTCCAAAGGGTTTTACTTAATTTCTGGGTTCTTCAACATTATGAAACATGACCTCAGTGAGAATCCAGGCCCATTATCATCTTGTTTAATGGAGGAGACAAACATGAATAAGTTACCAAACAATGGTATCCTCACAACATTAATACTCAAGTGAAGGATTATTATAGATTACATATATCAGTTCATGGTTTAAAATGGAAACTATATAAGACCTTTCAATGAGATTCATTTAATGTCACACCCTGAATGAGGCATTCATATATACATTTGATATCCTCTCATCCACATTCACATTTGACAAACACTACCCATATCGTTAAGCATTTGTGGAGAAGATGCTCTGCCGAAAGTTGCATAGCGTATAACAGACAAAGATTATGTTGGAGGAATATGGTCCTCACAGTAGTTCATTTGTTGCCCCAAGATTTTGAAAGTTTTCCTAAACCTGCTATGCGCTCAATGTGAAATCTCTTGCTGGATATCTTACTGTCGGACTGCACCACTTTCCCTGTCAGTCGGTTCTTCTTACTGAAAAAGGTTGGTATGTTGACAGCCGACTGGTTTCACAGCGTTTCGTAGCTTCTCGTCCGCTACGCGCATCGCACTGTCAGTGACAGCTTCACCCTAAACAAATCGTTACTATCATTTTCGCATGACTGCTTGACGTAGTGCCAACAGCGAGATTTCTTCTTCGCAGTGGAGCAAAATGGAAACGAATAATTTGTGTTCACGCATTAACCATGAAGTAAGCGCTCTGAGACGATAACTTCGGTCGAGCTTGGGACCGCATTGCTCTATGCTGCCACCTCTCTCGTTGTTTTTTTATTATGATTAATCCGAACCAATATATCATTAAAAAACACCATGCAAGATTGGAAAAATATTTTTGATATCCGGTGATTTACTCGGACGTGAAGAGAATGTAGCGAATTAATACTACTTGTCGACATAGTCCCTACAGCCGATATAATCCGGGAGTTATCAGTGGTCCTGGTTTACCTGACAGTAAAATATGTTGCCGAAGTGCTGTTGAACGGCTGATGGATGCAGACATTTCAGGCTGTATTTGCGTGCAACAAGGTGACTCACACATGGATAATCGACTTAATGTGCCATGTGTCACAACGTACCTAACTGTATAGTATCAAGTTTCCTCGTTTTCGCTGCTGTCCACTGCAGTGGAAAATAGGTAATGAATATCAAAGGCTGCTACCGCACGCCTGCCGTCTTCCATGCTTAGGTAAATCTTAAATCACAATTATGAATCGATAAACTGAATGAATAGTCATTATTCACCCTAAAAACTTCCATTCATCGAGTTACAAACTTATGAATTGTGTTCAAGAAAACCACAAATATATGGTGAATAACAAGTTGCATTAAGTTGAAAATTATGGAATGATCATGACCTAGACTAAGAAGAATGGGTACGGTTGCATACACTCCATCTTTAGCTAACCCTTTAACGCCTTTTGCGAATATTTATGCCGACACTTTATCTAAACATGGCGGCCTATGAGAGAGTGGCCATATTCGTATACGGATGCAGGAACCCTGCTGCGCAAAAACCTTATACAGTATACAAGCTTTTTTCCGGGTTACACGATTAGAGCGGGAGGAGATCATGGTTATCTAGTAAAATGATTAGAGCGGGAGGAGATCATGGTTATCTAGTTACATGGTTAGAGCGGTGGGGGATCCGGGTTACTAATCTACATGGCTAAAGCGGTGGGGGGTTGGGGTCAGGGTTATCTAGCTACACGGCTAGAGCAGGAGGAGTAGTATACATGGTAGCGGTTCTAGGACAGAACCGCTCTCATGTAACTACTTCACCCTTTGGCAGCTTATACAAGTGTTTTGCTCACTCTAGGGCCCCTCGGACCCGACCCCCAAACGGCGCCTCGGACCCAACCCCCAAACGGCGCCTCGGACCCGACCCCCAAACGGGGCCGAAGGGCTAGTTTGTTGGTAAACTAGTGTGCCCATAGGCCAGGGTGTCTACACCTTTCGTGGCTATCCACCTCTTGAATCAAAGGGTGAGAGGGACACCTTGTTGACGTGGAGCCCATATAACTTATAGCCATCACTGCACAGCATGTTAATTCCATGGCGGAACTGCTTCTTGGTGAACAGAGACTTCATATACTGTTCATGGCGTGGGTGTTTCTTAACCACAACCTTAGCCTTTTTAATTTCACCGTTGTCTGACATCAGAATAGAGTACTTAGGACGCAGACCGACATACTCCTTGATAGGAACAGCTCCACATTCATCCTTCATTTTCCCCAACACCTTCTTATGTACGTTACTGAACAAATGGTGGGAAGGATCATATTTGCTAGTGTCAAAGAGATGTCCATCATCCTTCATGTCAGTATAGATATCATCTGTTTGAATCTCCATAAGGAGTGAATCTGTATCTGTGTACAGAAGCTTAAGGTTGCTGCCATATCTGACTTTCATTACGTTGTAATAAAAGTTGTACATTAAGTGATTTGAAAGATTTAGAATGCACATTCCGACATACACCGGGCGGTTCAAGACCAATTGGCTTTCATGCATATGTAGGGCAGCCAGATCATCATCAGCAAAATGAGGTTTTTTGGGTTTTTTTCGTCCTCATTAGCTGTCACAATTTTAACGTCCGTGTTAGTTTGGGATTCACTGAGTGGTCTCGACAAGCGATGTCATATAAGGAAGCAAAAGCCCTCCAAGGCGTTAACCAAGCAGCTGCTAAAGCCACAGAGAATTTAGAAATGAGCGGCACTGAAGCCATAACTTCCGGTGGAACAGGTGGTGTGGAAGATACAAGCTTCATAGAGGACATTCATAACGATATAGAAGACGTGGGCACACAGACAGATGGTCTGATATGCCGAGAGCTTGTAGGGCTTGACAAGGCTATGCAGGCCCAGAAGGGCGAGCTGGTCAATAACTTAGCTATGATAACTGAGAAAGGGATATAGAACTGGACAAGAGCAGCAAGGGTAGCTGGACTAGAGCAGCAAGGGTAGCTGGACAAGAGCAGCAAGGGTAGCTGGACTAGAGCAGCAAGGGTAGCTGGACAAGAGCAGCAAGGGTAGCTGGGCTAGAGCAGCAAGAGTAGCTGGACTAAAAGAGCAAGAAGGGTAGCTGGGCTAGAGCAGCAAGGGTAGCTGGGCTAGAGCAGCAAGGGTAGCTGGACAAGAGCAGCACGGGAAGCTGGACTAGAGCAAGAAGGGTAGCTGGACAAGAGCAGCAAGGGTAGCTGGACAAGAGCAGCACGGGAAGCTGGACTAGAGCAAGAAGGGTAGCTGGACAAGAGCAGCAAGGGTAGCTGGACTAGAGCAGCTAGGGGAGCTGGACAAGAGCAGCAAGGGTAGCTGGACTAAAAGAGCAAGGGTAGCTGGACAAGAGCAGCATGGGTAGCTGGACAAGAGCAGCAAGGGTAGCTGGACAAGAGCAGCACGGGTAGCTGGACAAGAGCAGCAAGGGTAGCTGGACAAGAAGCTAGACAAGGCTAGCTGGACTAAACAGCAGGGAAGCTGGACTAGAGCAGCAAGAGCTGGAGGGTAGCTGGACAAGAGCAGCAAGGGTAGCTGGACTAGAGCAGGGTAGCTAGGGTAGCTGGACAAGAGCAGCAAGGGTAGCTGGACTAGAACAGCTGGGGACTGGACAAGAGCAGCAAGGGTAGCTGGACAAGAGCAGCAAGGGTAGCTGGACAAGAGCAGCACGGGTAGCTGGACAAGAGCAGCAAGGGTAGCTGGACTAGAACAGCTAGGGGAGCTGGACAAGAGCAGCAAGGGAAGCTGGACTAAAAGAGCAAGGGTAGCTGGACTAGATCAGCAAGGGTTTATCGCTGGATTTTACCAGGAAGATGAAGTACAGGTGTTAATCCGCCAACATATTTACACAGTAGAAGGCAACAGATAGATGCGAAAGTATCGCACCATAAGCCACAGTGGAAAATGATTCATTAATTAACAAGATGATAAACAATCACAGTCGCGTGTTATTCTGCGTTTGAACCACTCCATTGCTAGCGCATGGGATGCGGATCGGTGGGTCGTTCGCTTTCACGTACGCTGGGTGGCCTTAGTCACTCGCAGCCAAACAAGTCAGCTCACTCTTGGGCTTTTGTGATCGGGTTGGTGGTGTAAGTGAAAATGAAAATGAAATCGGAAATTTGAACACATACCGCTTGTCGAATCTCCTAACGCTCGCAATATATTGGGTCCGTACCTGCTCATTGATAAACTAGCAGAACGACCGTTGTGAAATTGATTAGTTAAGCACGCGTAATGACGTGACATTAAGTGATTTCTTGATTGATTGAGATGTCATATATACTAACACTCGCACATGGTTCGGCTATGAAATATTCAAGGTCACAAGGTGCCTTGAATTGTTATGACGTGACAAGGAAGAAAAATATATTAATGTTCTCACCTGTGTAGACGCTTCTCATCACCTTGTAGCCTATCTGCAGCTTCTGTATCAGTACAGATGTTAGTATTCATCATATATTCATTTAAGATACGGTTACCATAGATACACACTAGCCACGGTATCCAGGCTTGATATGATTTTTCATAGTGTGATCCATTGTTAAAGGTAAAAGATGGGAACAGAAGGGAAGGGTTTTCAGCAACAGGAAACAGACATCCAAACACCTCATAATGACTCGCATTCACACACAGATCCCCGGTAGGTGACACTGATGCACCTTTCTGTATACACCTGTCCGCAAGCTCAGTCAAATCCCACTTGTTCTTCGTTGTAGTTGTTGTAAAGAGAAAAAGTCCCGCATCTTTGAGGTACCAATCAAATGCCACCTCATGCCAAAGGGCGAGTGGGTTCTTTGGCTCGTTTATAGGAACAATCTGGGCGCGAAATGTGAGATTGACAGAGCTGTCATGACACCTCGTCTGACCGGCCTGATTCATTAAAAGTTTCGAGTTCACGTGGTTAGAGAAAGCATGAAGAGCCACACTTTCTGTCAATGTAATGAGTGGACACATCTTCTGAACCAGCAACTCTTGCAACTGTTCAGCCGTCAGATCAGAGGTCTGAAGATCCACGAATATCACCACGGTCGAGGTCATGACATCGCTACGAGAATTCCCACTTTGACCAACCATGACAGATCCTCGGTTATATTTGTCACCACGCCTTATTCCTACTGAATCTTGCCTCCATACATTATTGACAGCAGCACCAGTAATAACCAACACAATACCAGCAACGGCCACAGCAGGTAAACGGCCGCAACATCTTTTACAAGGTGAATATCCCATGCTTGCTTATCAATGCGACATAGAAGTACTTATGTATATATACAGCGATGTGCATCTGGTGCACTTTGTATAAACATGTGTTAAAGCAGTTTACGCCATAGGGTTACTGGGCCACATTCATTGTAAGGCCATATTTTATCAACATAAACCGTGAATCACCATTTTTTTTTTTGTATGTACAGAGACTGTGTAGAGGCTTTCTGTTTTTGCTCTTGGTGCCTTAACAACCATCACCATGGAAGCAATTTCGGATAGTTTCTTCATATCTAATGAGCCTACCACAAGCAACATCCAAGAACATTGGAGGTCGACTAGGGTCACCAAACAATGGTTGAATAGCCTGCCTGCCATTGGGGTATGACCATGATTTCCCTATATGACTTATGCTTGAATGATTAATTGTGAGAATATATCATCGTGGTCCAGCCCTTCTTGTGTGAGTTGGTGGATTGTGATTTATTTATTGTGACCGAAATACGCATCAACAGTATGTGGTCGAGTACTTCAATCATACATACTACTTCTGTGTCGTACCGTGAGCGCTAAAACCTCTTTACTTCACTCAGTCACTCCTTCTCTAGTGTTTGTTTACCAGGAATAAAAAGGCTGACTTTCTTTATCGGTTTATCGTGACATCAATGCGGAGTGATTACGGGCACTATTCGTGCAGGTGGTACGATGGGTGTCAAGATAATCACTTAAGCAGGAAAATCTAAATGTGGATACAACGGACATGTATCTCACCATTGCGAGACAGGATGTTTTAATCCGGTACATGGGAGCACGGAGCAATGCGGTCCCTCGCCCGTTTCCTGTGGTCAAATACACACGGTTTACATGGTCCTACGTTACTTTTGATCGCAGCCTTTTGAGTTATATCGTTGATCACCTAGGGGAAAATCAACACTTATGGATAGGTACGGCCATCTGACCTTACATCAATTGAGCTGAAGAAGCGAAATTCGAAGCTTAGCTTGAGGTGTTGTCATCTTTTCGTCAGGCTGGAAGCTTATGACCACAACGACATCTTCAATGGGGTAGAAGATATTGTCCAGGACTACTGCATGAACACACCAGAGGGAACCAAGTAATATCCTGATAGATTCTTTGTGGGCTTATCGTGTAAGAATATCAACGCGAACACCCTGCTACCCTATTTTATATGGTCCACTAACTCAACAAAGAGCTTACCAACGATGAAAAGGGACTATATTGTTGAGGTCAAGTGCCCCTGCAGTATCATGGACAAACCTTTCACACCTGTCTCCGTGCCATACCTGGTCAGTGTGTACAACCAGCTGACCCTCAACAGCCAACACGACTACTTTTCCCAGATTCAGGGCCAGTTGTTTTATACAACCTGTCGACTTTGCCATCAGCGAGAATTCTTCGTCTCAGCGGAACAAAATGGAAAAGAATATTTTGTGTTTCCGCATTAACCATGAAGAAAGCGCTGATAACTTCCGGTCGACCTTGGGACCGCATTGCTCAGTGCTGCCACCTCTCTCAGTGTTTTTTTTATTATGATTAATCCCAACCAATATAGCATTAAAAAAACATTATGGAAGATGGGAAAATATTTTTGATCTCCGGTTATTTACTCAGACGTGAAGAGAATGTAGCGAATTAATACTACTTGTCGACATAGTCCCTACAGCCGATATAATCCTGAAATTATCGGTGGTCCTGATTTACCTTACAGCAACATCTGTTGCCAACGTGCTGTTGAATGAGTGATGGATGCAGACATTTCGGGCTGTATTTGCGAACAATAAGGTGACTCACACATGGATAACCGAGTAAATGTGCCATGTATTACAACGCACCTATATCTGTATAGTATCAAGTTCCCTCGGCCTCTATCGAACGCCTGACATCTTCCATGTTTAGCAACAGCTGTTGACTTTTCCTTGCGTGTAAATCGAATGACATCACGAAATAGCGTGCATGAAGAGTACAATTATGAATCGATAAACTGAGTGAACAGTCATTATTCACCCTAAAAACTTCCATTCTTCGAGTTATGAATTATGTTCAAGAATACGACACATATATGGCGCATATACTTCATCTTTAGCGAACCCTTTAACGCTTTTTGCGAATATTTATGACGACAGTTTATCTAAACATGGCGGCCTATGAGAGAGTGGCCATATTTACATACATATAAAGGAACCCTGTTGCGCAACAACCTTATACAGTACACAAGCTTGCTGGGTAACCACCCCTGACAACCGTCCGAGCCACTTCTCATCTGGACGGCAAGATGTCATGATTGTTTCTGTAGATGGGATGATAAGAAGAGTCGACACTGTCGAGGCGAAGGTTCACTACTCGATAGCCAGAATCTGCTTGTGCGAAATAAGAAAAGAGCAAAGACGATTTCCATCACCCCGTTGTACCTAGCCAGGTTAGATAATCAAGACAAGGCCGAATCATCCTCCCATTCACGTGACTGTAATGGGTGAAAGGTCACTCGACTACACCAATATATCACCTAGCCAAGATCGAATCATCATTGCCATACACTGCTGATGTTTCAAATCCATCGCTGAATGATTTTACGCAAGGAGTTTATAGGTAGGATCAATAGGGCTGACACCTGACAAACTATATGAACTCGTCACCTGTGTGATAAGTCAATCAAAATCTCATGGATAATTGGAGGCGCGGTCGACTCAACCAATAAGATGTCGCCATTACTTCAATATAAGCAACAGTGCCATGTGTTTATGCTGATTGTCTTGAAGCGTCACGTGACGTTGGGCGTGCTGGAAATGCTCATAGTATAGGCCGATAGGAGTGAGCCTTCTTTGCTTAGCTTTAAGCTCTTTGATGTACGGACATACTCACCAAATATAGACTCATTTATTGCTTAACGAAATTCACCGTGGCAGACCAAAACTAGAATGGTAAAACATTATACATCTAATGGTAAATCTCAAAGAGAGAGGATTAAGTTTTAGAATTTGTCGTTTTGAAAAACGATCTTCAATATGCTCACATCCACAAACATATTGTAAAGTTGATGTCCCTGTTTGGGCTAATTAACTTCCTTTATAAAGTTCGAGTTACTTCTCAGAAGAGGAGTTCTCCTCTTAACATCTTTACGTGCACCATGAACCTTCCCCTAACATCGGCATGTTCCTCCTCTCAACATCATAACATGCATCATAACTTTCCCACATCGAAGAAGGTGCAGTGCATTCGACATTTCGAATACAACTACGTTATAATATGATTACCTATTAATGCTACAAGTGACCGTGACACTTTCAGAAAAGGGGTTAACTATGTGCATGATGTGCAAGTTAACATCCGCTAGCTACTGTAAAGGGTTTTCCCGCTCATGTCAGATTTAAACAGGGCATCATCATGTAGAAAAACGTGCAGTTAGGGTCCGAGTTATCAGTAATTATCAGCGAGGGGGTCAATAAGCTTGACATGAGTCGATTGCTCAATGTAGCTTCATTGTAAATCACTGTGAATCATAAGTGTGTTATGTATCCGTCGGCGAGAAACTTTAACGAAAGCGTTTGGAAAGTCTGAATAAGTTACCTCTACTTGATCCCCAGAGTCTAACATTTAAATAATATCCTCTAAGAATTCAAGATGGTTGGTAAGCCAAAAAAGTTTGCGCTGAAAACCACGTTGCATTATGTTGATATTGCTACAACTTTAGCACATTCCCTTCATTAACGGGGCCTTTTCTCAGACTTTACCCAAGTAGTGTGCTGTGCCTAGTTACCAAGGCTGTTAAGCAGGCCTCCGTATGAGAGGCCTTCTGCTTAATTCACAAGTACTGGCTTGATCTGTTCCAATAAAGTAGTGAGAAATTGTCTACGCTTTACTAAGGATCTGACAGTCAGTCTACAGGAAGAATCAACAGTTATAGTTGCTGCAACTTCACAAGTCCAGATTCTAAGATCGAGCCTCCGTGATGTGTGGGAGATCGCGGGTTACAAGAGGTCGAGATGTTCTGTTGGAATAGAGCCTCTTATTCCTCGCCATTGTAGACGCAAATAGCATAAGAACAACCTGACAGTTCTACTGAGGATCCGTCTCAATTCCATTCCTTGAATTCATGCCAAATGAGTTCTCACCCCAGCACCAAAATGACCCGACATGTACCAGTAATTATTTCTGCTGTCATTGTGTCCCAGGTTCCAGAAGAAACAAATTGAAAAATGCAACAAATTGCCACCGTGTTTCGGAATTATTCTCCAATAAATGCCAATGCTTCAGTTAGCCTATTAAACGGGAACAACAGGAGCTTTACCATGGAATGACCACTTTACCAATCCGGTCTGCAAATGCCCTTTAATGTGCATCCAGTGAACAGTTTACAAACATAAGTTCGCTAATTGTCATTGTCGTATGGTGTTGCGATGCTCACGATGATTCCATGACATATGCTCACAAGACAAATGCTCACAGGGCAAATGCTCACAAGACAAATGCTCACAGGGCAAATGCTCACAAGACAAATGCTCACAGGGCAAATGCTCACAAGACAAATGCTCGCAAGACAAATGCTCACAGGACAAATGCTCACAAGACAAATGCTCACAGGGCAAATGCTCACAAGACAAATGCTCACACCCTTAACAGATTTTCAGACAAATGCTCACACTTTTTTTATATATTTTCTGATTATTGGCTTGTGGTCTATCAAGTCTTTGTAGATATAGGAGAATGTGTGACATCTTTTTATGACAAAGCTTTGTTGCCTATGTAAATAATCTAAGGTGTAACATCAAATGTTCTCACTTGTCACACCTCTTTTCACAGTTCGTCTCAATACTAAAGGGTGTTAGAATCGAACCGTTAGAATCACCTCTCTTTTCACAGTTCGCCTCAGCACTAAAGGGTGTTAGAATCGAACCGTTAGAATCACCTCAGGTGTTAGCGTTCGTTAGAAGCTAATCTGTATACATAAGCTAATCCTAGGCTATGTGTTGAGCAATCTGAGTAGTTCTTGGATGTGATGAGCTCAAATTTTGACCATATATAAGGATGTCAGGTATCAGAGTAATTCACAAACACTCACCATGGAGATCATCAAGACTAATCGAGGAGGCGACAAGCTCTGTCTGGAAGGCTACATGTATGTGAAGAAGAGGAGCTACAACAACTGGATCAGATGGCAGTGCACATAACAGCGGTCATCAGGGTGCAAGGGCAGCCTAACTACAGACTCTACAACCATCCAGCTGACAGGACTGGGGTTGAGGTCACCAAGCTTCGAACGACGATGAAAGCCCAAGCCAAGCAGTCCAGTTCTCGTCCAAACCAACTCCTCACACAAGCCCTTCTTCATGCAGCTGATGAGGTCCGTGTCAACATCGGCAACCTCCAGTCTTGTAAACGAGATCTCCAAAGACAGCGTCGTGGATTCCTGCCTCAGGACCCTGCTTCAATTCGAGACCTCAACATCACCGAGGACTGGACACTGACTGGAGGAGCAACTCCCAGGCCCTTCCTCATCCACGACTCGGGCCCTGAGGAAAGGCAGCGTGTTGTGGTCTACGCGTCAGAGGAGCAGCTACGTCATCTAGGTTCAGCTGACACTTGGTACATGGATGGCAACTTTTCAATGAGTCCAAATGTCTTCGAACAGCTCTACGTCATTCGTGCTCCCCTTGGTGATGGCAACGTTTCCTGCGTCTACGCCTTCCTGCCTGGAAAGAGTTCACAGGTCTATCAAGAACTCCTGCATGCTGCTCTGGACAAGATGGAAGAGCTGCTCATCTATCCAGACCCCCGGATCGTCATCATCGACTTCGAGCTGGCGGCCATCCAAGCAGTGACAGCTATGCTTGGACCACACGTCACCACTCAAGGCTGCTTCTACCACCTCACCCAGAGCACCTGGAGGAAGATTCAGAACCTAGGCAAGACTGAGCTTTACCGTATGGATGACGATGTCAAGCATTTCTGCGGTATGCTTGATGGCCTAGCCTTTCTTCCTCCGGACCAGGTGCAGGAAGGAATGGAGTATCTGAAGGACAGGGTACCTGAGGGGATGGAGGCTTTAGTTGAGTACTTCGATGCCACCTACGTTTCTGGGTCCTACCGCCGTGTCCAGCCTCCAAGAGCTCAGCACGATGTTCCCCTCCCACCACTCCGGGTTCGCCACATCCCACCACGCTACGACATTCCCGTTTGGAATGTTCACCAAGCCACCCTGGAGGGCCGTTCCCGTACTAATAACGCTTGTGAAGGATGGAACACCTCATTCTTCAAACATCATCATCCTTCATTCTGGACAGTTATTGAAGGTCTACGCAAGGACTACGTTTTGGCTACAACACAGATGACGCAGTACTCCAGAGGTCAGCTGCCCAAGAAGCGCCAGCGTAGGGCCCAGAAGGAATTACAAAAGAGGTTGCAGACACTCTGCAAGGACTTGGTGGAGGGAAACAGAACCACAGTAGAGTTCCTCATTGCTGTGGGACACAGCATCCGCTTGGAGTGATGCGATTTATCGTTAATGCCTTGTATGATGTTATATTCCATTGCTCCATTTATGCTATTCAATTTCTTGATTTATGCTATGTAATCTATTTATGCTATACTGTAATAATAAAAATTATATAATAAAAAAAAGTGTGAGCATTTGTCCGAAAAACTGTTAAGGGTGTGAGCATTTGTCTTGAGAGCATTTGTCTTGTGAGCATTTGTCCTGTGAGCATTTGTCCTGTGAGCATTTGTCTTGTGAGCATATGTCCGCGCACCGCTCACGATACGCACTTGTGATGAGGAAGAAAGACGCTAACTCCAGGTGTATGTTGTTAAAGGAAACTTTGAATGGATCTTAACCCAAAGGATGGAGAGGGATGTATTGATTTCGGAGACCAGGATAGAACTGTATTTAAAGAGGCTATTCAGCCCCATGTCGGGCACTCATGGATCATTTTGTTAATACATAGCTACGTATAACGCAGGCATAAATAATGCCATCTTTTAATTTGTGCCGCGAATTTTACTTGATCGAAATTCATGCTGATAAATTTTCAACATTATTAATTGACTGTAGAAATCTGTATTATTTAGTTGTGTCATTCCATCGATAACGATGCCTCCCTAAAACCATGACCCACACGAATGTCAGCTGTAAATCATTACGCGCTCTATTACTTCCTCGCTATCGATTGCACTCTTCCGCTTAAGTTACAAAATAGAGATTTCACCAAATGTTCACTTATTAAAGTTGTGGTCATCTCTTAAATATTACAAAAATATTTTCTGTTGTGTGTGATTAGAATAATAATAAATATTTTGTTATGGAAAACCTTTTTATAGGCCCAATATGAGGCATTTATCGGAAAACATAGTTCCGCGGACGTTTTATGGCCGTAAAGCGTTTTAAAGAATGGCGGCAGTCAGCTGTGAAAACGAATTTGTAATCGAAAGTCGACTGAAAAAAGCGATAGAGAGTTACTAGCCGGGATTGGAAATGACAGACAAGCAGCGAGAGTGTTTGGAGAAGTTGTTCGACGTTGTTGCTAATCTACCAACGGGATATGCCCCCCCCCACCCCCGATGGGAGTTCACATGTTTTATGGAAAAAATAAAAAGACACTGTTGTGTATTACCATTCCGTATGCTGTTTGCAGATTGCACTTTTCACTCTCACTTTCACGCATGCAAAAACTTGAACTGCTAATGTTAGAATAAGATTTGCCAAAATTTAATACTTGTGACTGCAGGGCTTTGGTTGTATAACCTCAATAACTGCAGCGTATAAAGCAAAGAAAGTTCATAATCAAAGGCATCAAAATGCTGCCTTTGTGGACAGTAAACACAGCTTTATTTCCCACAGAAGGGCTTACTTCCGAGCTTCCCCGATAAGCTCCATTCATGTTGACCATTCATGTTTGTTTATGTTTGATGCGCGCTGCTTGTTATCGCCCGGTCATAGGTTAAAACCGGGTCAAATCGCATGCGCTCCGTTAACTATTGCGGAGATGTTATGTTAGCATAGAGTCAAACATGTCTGTCATGGAGAGTGACGTGGATCTAGGAAGCTCGTTCGTTTATTCGAATTAAAGCCGTTTCTGGCTTCAATGGTCATGTACAGCTAAAAAGCTTGGAAGCAGAGGTTTATAATTAAGATATGCTGTGGGGATTTAAAGGGCTATTAAGTGATGTCGTCATAATCCCTTCCGACCCCACGTTTCGCCCGCAAAAAGATGCGAATACGGCTAGGCTGGCTCCAACAACAGGGGGTCCTTATAGCATTGCTCCACAAGTTAAAGACTTTTGACACCTTGCATTTTGTCCTCAAAATTGTTTCTTTAATTGTTTCATCAATATTTTATAGCCCCGTTAAATAACCGTGGAAGTCTGATATTTCTCCGATTCGTGGTCAACGAGATATTGCATCCCAGACATGACCAGAATGCCACAAACTGGAACGTCATCAGTAATGTGACGTCACACATTGTAGCCCTATTTCCATGGGACTGATGGCTGATAGGGGTAGATAGGTAGATTTGTTGTCATTATGTTAATTTGGCACTCAACAGCATCCTCTGTGTTTTAACAGTGACTTCTTGCACAAATGCAAGAACATGGGTTTTTTTTGTGTCGAGTCACCACGGAGATGAACCTTGGTAAACCCACGTTAAACCAGCCTGATAAATTGTCACATCCATAATGATAATTCCAAATGTTATTGAACAGATCGTACAGGATTTACAATATGGCGCCCGAGAAAAAAGAAGCTCATAAAAGTCTTCTCGCTAGGACATGTGAGACACAATCATATACTCTACACTGACACACAGAGTGATAGTCATATAACGACTATAAGATGCAAAATAGATAAAATCTTCTACCAACAGGATAAATCTGTCAAGATAGTTTTAAGTAGTTCCACAGACATCAACACTCTTATTTTTTTCAAATAGAATTTAATCGAGTTATAAGTTGAAAGCTATTTTTCATGTTTTTCTGGTATTTGTTGTTATCTAGAAACACCATTTTGTATGGATGGACCAAACATACCCAATTTCACCGTAAATATGCTGTAAATGCCCCAAACACTAATTAAACTAAAGGTTATTTTCCAAAAATGTCTCAGTTATCCTCACGTGGTATTCGGTTTCTATACTGAACATTCTCCTGAGCATCCTCTGCATGTATAGTGAACTGTCGCAGTCAGTGATACGCTATGACAAGTTTATCATAACGCTCCCGTGTTACTAAGTGGTTGTGGACTAAGCGGATAAATAGAGAGTGTTAATTCGTCTGCTTTCATGCTGAGCTGTCTTTACTGCTGTGGCTACATTCCCGATATAAATAGGGCTGCGAAGTCATGCCGCCATAACCCTGTCTGAACCCACGTTGCCCCACCCAAACAAGGTGCTAGAAGTTCCAGACTTTACCTGACCAACTAACGCACATATGCTTGATAATCAATTCCGTGGTATTTTAACTGATAACATCGCCACTTAATGAACTTTTCATTAGCATGCTTGTGTTATTTTGCAATATAAATATTCCATCAATGAATTTCATTATAAATCAATGGAACGTTCAGATAGTAACTGCTGTTGTTGAAGCGTTTAATATGTTTTAAGCAAGTTTAATCACATATGTTAATGCGATTATTTAACAATCATAGTACAGCATCAAAGAAGGTAAAAAAAAAGTTTTCACCCAAGAAGTAGTATAGATGTTAGCGGTACTGGCGCACCTATCTCATATGATTATGGCACACCTATCTCATATGGGTGCAACCCAGAAAACACACATATACAGGGTGACTCACATGAGCCAGCGAACCGCTCGCACCTCCTCCCCACCATATGAGCCCAGCCCTTCCAGCCCCTATGGTATAGGCCCACTAAAGAGGGCGACAGCATTGTCAACCATCTACAACAGGACCCTGAGGAATAAGCTCTTCTAAACGACTCACGCGCTCCAAAAGGTCCTCATACTTCGATTCCAATTCCCTCACCTTCTCCTCTACACCAGGACCCTGAGGAATAAGCTCTTCTAAACGACTCACGCGCTCCAAAAGGTCCTCATACTTTGATTCCAAATCCCTCACCTCAATCTCAAGGTCCACCTTCTTCTCCCATATATGTTCCACATCTGCTTGCAGCTCGGCCACCCCAATATGTTCATCGGTGCTCATTCTATACCTCAGCTCTCATATGTTCAACATATCGACGCGTGCCCATAGGCCAGAGTGTCTACACCACCTGGAGCTATCCACCGCTTTGAGTCAAAGGGGGAGAGAGACACCTTGTTAACGTGGAGCCCATATATTTTATGGCAGTCACTCCTGAGCATGTTCATTCCGTGGCGAAACTGCTTTTGGGCGAACAGTGACTCCACGTACTGAGCGTGTCGTAGATGCTTCTTCACCACCACCTTCTTCACACCCTTAGCTCTTTTTATCTCGCCCTCATCAGACATCAGGATAGAGTACATCTTAGGGCGCAAACCAACGTACTCCTTGATGGGCACGCCAGCGCACTCATCCTTCATCTTACCCAGAACCTTTTTGTTTTTGTCACTGTGCAGGGCATGAGAAGGGTCAAAGTTACTAGTGTCAAAGAGATGCCCATACTCCCTCATATCAGCATAGACGTCAGTGGTACGGATCTCAAGCAGCAGCGAGTCTGTGTCTGTGTAAAGCAGGTTAATATTACTGTCATATCTAGCCTTCATGGTATTTTAGTAAAAGTCATACATCAAGTGCTTGGAGAGGTCCAGAATGCACATGCCAACGTAGACCGGACGGTTCAGCACTAAGCGAGTCTTGTGCATATGCAGGGCAGCTAGATCATCGTCAAACACTTTTTGTCGAGCATAGGCGGGGCTGGCCACAAGCCTACGTATTTTTTTCTTTTCCCGATGAGCGCACAATCTTGACGTCGACTCGCCTCCGGAGATTCTCCATCGTTTTACCAAAGACGGAGTTATTCATAAGTTTATAGAGAGATCCTTCTCAAAGTCGCTGTTGGCGGCCTTGCGCAGATCTGTATTCATCCTTATGTAAGGCTCCATCCATGGACTCTGGTCAAAGACAAGCGCACGATGAATCTTGGTGAGTCTCAACCCCAAAGACAGATATAGCTTGAGGTTCCTGTAGTGTACCACATACTTCTCCTTGTTCCGCAGGTTGGGCACTAGCTTTTCAACTCCATTTCCGGTGCTCCCCAATGCACCTAGGAGATCTTTCTGGTAGTCTGACAACCACTCATTTTGCACAAGAAGCCGCTCCGGCGCTAGGGGGTAATCGTTGTGTTCGTCATGAAGCGCAGCAGGATACTCCAAGTCAACCTCAAGTATATACCCCGTTTCAGCATCATCGGGATGGTCCTGGATCTCTAGGTTCTCAGGCGGTTTTACCCACTCAATACCCGAAGTAGGTAGGGCTTGGCTCATCGCCCACCCATACAGGTTGTTGGCATCGAGGTACTGGATATAGCTCGCTGGCTTATCCTGCTCAAAGCCCTCCACGTATGGGTTGTTCGCTTTAGCGTGGCGATGTGATACCATGCTTATCCCACCGCGCAGCCCCTTCTCAATAAACAGGTGCTTGTCATAATCTGTGAGAAGCTCGAGTTCCACCCCTGTGCTCTTAAAAAGCGCATCCCACGACAAACCGGGGCTGGTATAGTAATGGGCCGGATCCAACCCGTATTGCTTAAGACAGGTTTTGCGGAATGTTTCAAACACATCGGCCAGGAGCAGTACATCCGTGCGTAAGTAAAGGTCATGGTAGTCCCCCATTTTTTTACAACCGAACGCGTTCCAGACTTTCTGGGCGTGTTCATAGTCTGCAGCAGATATACCCTGTTCAGAGAGCTTGCTGTAGAAATCATGGATCGGCGGCAGTGTAGCATCAAACTTATCCCAGCCATCCATGAACTCATAGGGATACACTCCCTTACGCAGCAGCAAGCGCCGCTTCATCTGGTATGGCTCGTATTCTGCCGTCACAGCAAAGGCATCTGGGTTGTTAGCAGACACAAGCTTGTCGAGCGAGGCTAGGAGGAACTGTGCACTGTCAATGAAGCGCAACTGTCCGACCGACAGGGAGATATACTTCTCCATGTTATTTGGGATGCAGTTGATATTGCCCTCCACTTTGCTTATACCCTGCATCAAGAGATGGGAGTCGTAGCCCCGCAGGTTATGGAACACCACAGGGATGGGTGTTGTCTTGGGACTCAGCCGAAGTTTCAGGTTACACACGTTATGAGCTGGCCCTCTGTACAAGCCTGTTATATGGCAGTGATCGCGAACAGAGTCACAGCCCAGTTTTTTCTTGCACACATGACAGTGAGTTGCAGTCTTATGTGCCCTTCTATCCTCCCAAGTCATCCGCATAGGGACAGGCTTGGACAGAACTGCTTTGATCTTTTGCCCCTCCTGCTGCAGAGCCTGTAAGAACTTCTCCACAACATCGCTTCCTCTATAAACCACAGGGGGTTCTGTCTGCCCATCACATCGGACAACCACATAGCCGTAACCACATGGCTCATGCTCCTGCGTTCTCTGCGTGTTGCTCTTACCAGGATTAGGCGCAGGTCCCGGAAGCTTCACTGTGAGCGCCTCAAAGTCGGCATAGATAAGATAGGGGACAGCAAGCTGTTTCTGCCAGTTCTGGAAGGATAATATGTTCTTCCCTTCCTCAGGCATGTCAACTCGCACAGCAGTCTGCCCGATACCCATGCACTCAGGTTTGTGCGCCAGGAGCAGTTTCTCAGTGGTGTATCCATGCAAGCATCGCTCGCAGAAGAACTCGTACTTACTCTGGTCATACAGCAGGCGGTTCAGGTCTTCGATCTGCGTGTAATGAAACCTACCGTCCTCCTCAATCAGCATGAGGTTTATACATGGACCAGGCTGTCTGCTGATACGGTGAACGATGGTGGCCTTTCCATCCCAGCCAAAGACATTCAAGCCGCCTACTTTAGCATGTTTTTCTATCTTCTCAATCTGCGAGATAGGTGTTGGATAGTCCACGCCTTTTCCTTCTAAGAGTCTTAAGAGCGGCTTAATGTTATATTTCGATGGTCGCTGCGGGTCCTTGGCAACCAGGTGCAGAGCCGCTTCAATGGAATATAGAACGCTGTGTGGGTCGTTTGTGTTTTTTACGTTTCTAATTGCCTTCTTTACCGCCAGCTTTCTCGGCAGTTTCAGGTAGGAGCCACCTTTCAATGGCTGGTAGTTGGCAATATCAATATCAATCCACAGAGTTGTGACCGCCTGAAACTCCCAGCCAGAACCTTGGTTGGTCCACTTCTCCAACCGCTCTTGGATATTAGCATTGCACTGGTCCAGCTCATCGTTAATATCTTCTGAGGAGAGAACCACCTGCTGCTTATTACGCAATACAGGCTCAAAATACTCAGTGCTGTCATCATCGGCGTGCTTGGAGAGTCTTACATTAAGGGCAAACTGACACTTGATTCCACCTAGCTCTTCCAGCTCACCAGTCAAAACTTTATGCATCTTCCGACGCATGCCCTTAAAGAACATCATAAGGTCCGAGCTAAGGGGGTGAGACTCAGGAACGTTCATCACCCATCCACTTAGTCTTCTTGAAGGCAAGACGCGCTGTGGGGACTGGGGACTGGGTTGTGGGGATGCGTGGGGCAGGGACAGGTCTGCGTGGGGCAGGGACTGGTCTGCGTGGGGCAGCAGTGGGGACAGGGGTGCATGCCACCCCAGCCTTTAATCTAGCGAACATCTCCTTGTATGTACGGTCATATTCATTACGTGCTTGGAGTGCAGCCTTAGAGCGTGGATTAGGCAACAACAAAAGGCAACAACAACAGCTATGCAGTAAACACCCGTCTCTGACAAGGTGCCAAGCTTCGTCGCACATAGGCCTAGCCGCCAAACCATGTTGTTGACAGCGCCACAAGATTTCTATTTTTATTCAGTGGGGAATCCCCGTTCAGTGGCGCCGACTGGCGAGTCAGTGTCCCCAGCTATAGGCCGTTGTGAAACAATTTTTTGGGCAAGACGAAGACGACTGTGGTTGACTTTATCGAACCCACAATCCATGCACAATCCTACCTTATTATTTTTTATAGCCTTCTGACAACCCGTACAAAGACGATTAATGACACCATGTTTTATCTTATATCTGTGTAATCCACAAAACTCTTGCTCTTGCGTACAGGGCCTGTTACAGGGGACTTTCTTTCCGAGCAATATCCATGGGCACTTATTGTCAAATACTACCATTGTTATATATATAGATATCTATTAGTCTAATTGATAATACCGTCTGGCAGCAACTGGGTATCGGACGGCACCACAAGCAACTCCTCCTTTACAAAGTCACGGAGAGGTCCATCCAGCAAATAGTATAGTACAGGCTCACCAGATTTAGTGACAGAGCTTCCAATCCGGTAAACATTGAGTGACCACACAGGGTCAGTGGCCCGCCGCCGGTGGTCTTGCTCTGCCTCACCAGGCTGGTAGAGGTAGCGAACGCCAACATCAGAGGGAAGCTTTTGCTCTTTGACCCCCAGAGGGCGCCCTGGTACGACTGCAGAGGGCTTTTGTGCAACTCGTTTTGCCTTTATAGCATCTTTAGGTTTTTTTCCAGTCAAGCGGGTCACCTCATTATTTATCACAGAGACTACAGCCTGCAGTCGAGAAACCCACTCAGTCGATCGTTTTCCAGTATCTCTTAACTCTACGGCATACTGGTGACCAAAGAGTCGTTCAGCAAGGGTTCGGTTAAAGCTTTCCACTATACCCTGGTCTCGATGGATATTCACACGGCCACGCCTGACTGATACTCCATGTTTTACTAACAGCTGATTCGCTGCACCCATAAACTCCCGTCCGGGGTCCACCTGAAGTAGTTTAGGCCAATGCAGCGGTCCTCATTTGTATATCCTCTCAAGTGCACCTGCGACCTCCTTAGCCTCTTTTGTAGTCAATGGCTCAGCCGCTTTGTAGCGCGAGGCCACATCAACCAATGTTAGGGCATACTTGTAAGTCCGGCGCTTCACAACGTCATGAGGAAGAAATAAGAGATCGGCTTGGTGAACCTCATTAGGGACAGGGACATCAAACTTTGGCCTGGGAATGTGTTTTGGCACCGGCAGGTAGATTTGCCATATAGCTTGCTTTGTTAGCCACCCCCTGGCAACTTCCTCAGAAACCCTCGCTTCTGTTGCAAGCTTCTTGATAGCTGTAATGCCTTTCCAGTAGCCCTTAGGACTATAGTAGATATTTTGCATGCGACGATCCATATACAGTAAACGTTCGAGTCTCCAAATGACCTACTTAGCAAGCCTGTATGCAACCAGCCCAGTCGCAGCCATACCCAGTATAATGAACGCCACCTCACGCCCCCTCTGTTCATCTGAGGGCTTGTAGAAGTCTGAAAGCTGAGGCTCAGAGCCCAGCGCGTCGACGATTTTATTCGTAATTAGGGCGTACTCACGCATAGCCTCGTCCGCATCCTTAAAAGTATGCTCGGCATGGTCCTGGCGGCGCAGTTGCTCATTGATGAAGTCTAAGCGCTCAGTTCTCTTCTTGGCCCATGCTGCCTGAGCAGATTGAAGCTGCTCGATTGCCATATCATGGCGTTTACGTTCCGCGTCCACTTGGCTGCCTCGTAATTTAGAGAATAAAAAGTTGCTCCCAGAGAATGCAAGGGCGTTAACAAGAGCACCCCCAACAAGTAGCGCGAGTGTGGCCATTACTTCAGTATATCAACTGGTACGATTCCTTGTTTAATTAGCATATCCTTTGTGGCCATAGCTAGTGATACATCGGCAACAGCCATAGCCAGGTCCCGTGGGGTGAAATCAAGACGTGGCACCCCACCACCCAGAGCCATCTTAGCAAGCTTGGCATAACCTATTGAAATACCGGAAACAACTACACCGTGGTACAGAGCGTTGACGAGCATTTTTCCATCAGTAATTGGTGTTGTCATCTTATTCCATATAAAACGGATCCTTTAAATGAGCGTCTGGAGGCTTTTGTACCACAACCTGTTTAGGGTGTGAGGCTACCATCTGGTGCCTGTAGCAATACAATGCAAACACGCCAACACCGCCGACAACCAAAGGCACAGCCCATGTTGGCCACGTCCACCTTTCCAGAGGTTTGCTCGTTGATATTGGCTCGACAGCTTCGTCTCTACCATCTGTAAGCGCTGCCTTAGCCTCTCGGAGCTCTCTCAGAAGCTTATTTTGATTGGCTTTTCGAGCTGCAGCACCCTTTCGTCCTGCCGCAACCCTTTTAGCGTTTTTTGTCACTGACGTTATCTCCACCGGTGTTGTCTCCCCTTGATTCGTGTTCGTTTCTTCCATGTTTACTTACTAAATTTATTTGTCCAATTGATAGCTCTTAGTAAGCACCTGTTATAGCGGAGTTAAGCACATGCTATAGCAGAGTTAAGCACATACTATAGCGCGGAAGTGGTGTCTGTTGTTAAAGCCGCAGTTAAGGGAGCTAAAAACATACCATAGCGATGATATAGCTCACAAGTGGCAGTGCTTAGCGCGTGTCCAACAAACGGATCCGTCTCGAGGTCTGTAATTAGCCTTGGCTGGTGTTCTGGTGGGATTGGTAGAAACATACAAGCAATACCTGAGTACAGCTGTAGCAATGATTGACCTAGAGTGCGCGTCATGCTAGCGCCTAGCCGAGACTCGTATCTCACATACAGCTTTATGATCTCTTCATCAGACATTGATTCAACCTGGTCAATTGTAAGGTGCTCCAAACCAAGGTACTGACGGGCCTGACCGCCGGCTATGACGGCAGCAAGCCTATCTCTCTTAGAAGACAAATCTACACTAGGGGTGCAACTAGGTTCCGCTCCCCCAGACTTTGTCTCCACTAAGCTAGTCGAGTCCTGTTGAAGGAGTTTATCAATAATGGTATCAGGATCCATGAATATACGTATACGCCTTCGAGCTTCAAAATACTGCACCGCTACCCAGATGAAGAAACCTAAAAATTGATTACTGAGGCAGCGGCTGCTATCAAGGCCAATATCACTTCAATCGACGGCATATGCAGTAGGCTGATCAGTCTTCAGCAGCAGTTTTGCGTGCTTGGTCTTTGCTAGTAGTTGGCGTACTGTGGCACGTTCCTCCTTTGTTGGAATTACATCATTTTCACGTAAGGCGTCTTCAAACGAGTCACGGTCCTTGGTGTGAAAGAGCACCATCCAGCGAGTCTGCTCACGTAAGTCCTTCAGCACAGAGTTGTACTTTTGGGTGAGGACCCAGACACTTTGCTGCGCATGGCGGCCGCTAAAGGCCAGTTCGGATAACATGTCTTTCTTCTTGGTTAGGGCCTTTGTTGCCGAACAGTCATCAATAATGTACAGGGTTGGCTCGCCCTTAAAACAATGGTAGAAAGCCCTCAGGTGGTCATGGAGCCGCTCCCCTGGATCAACCACGTACACCTCTGAATCATCCCACACCCACGACCGCGTCCGATAGGCCTCGTTGAAACGTATGGTAGGGCAGAGGATTACAATATGCTCGAAGGCACCAAAGAAGGTCCCTTCAAGTAGGTCGAGGATGAATGCGGTTTTCCCACATCCTGTCTGCCCACAAACAATTGCCGAACAGGGACCATCTGGAAATGTAAACTTAGTAGACTGCGCTGACGAACCTGCCATCTTTAATGTTAAGCTGTGCATCCATTACAATATACATATAAACGTTCAATGTGCCCGCCGCCTCTGCCTTTTTTGTGATCTGTATGGTGATGCCCTCAGACGCATTCTCCACAGCCCTGCCACTACCGTGCAGCTGGTCGTCATCACTCGTCCTTAAGTCGAGCCACAGAGCATACTTGGTGGTTAGGTACTCTCCTAGGGAAACGTCTGACAATGACAGGTCTTTTAATGCTATTGCTACACTGGGGTCTCGTTTACTCGTTGCTGCACAGGCCTTCTTCACCTCGTCCCACTGCTGGTAGCCACACATACCCTGGGCATAGAGCTGATTGGGGATGCCCTCAATGGTCACCTCGACCTTCGTTATCTTTGGGTTGTAGAACGACTCTGTTTTCCTGGCGTATGAGGCGTTGGTCGGGTCTTCAAAGAGCAGTAGGATGCCCTTCATGCTGCGAGCTGGCACGTTCAGGTTGATGTTCCACAGTGTATCTCTTTTATTGTATACAAGCTTCCTGTGACGAAGCACACGGTCATACAGAATCGAGAGCCGACTTGTGTACTGTGTGCGTATCATGCGGGCCAACTCTGTTTAGGTAACCATGTCATACTCCAGCGAGATGCCATCAATTTTGTAGCTTGCAGCGGTGTCGCCTGTTGCGTGAATCACGCAGTTGTAGTCGTTGAATGTGAGCTCGTATTCCAGTCTGTCACTAAGCGCACTCTGGTAGAATGCCATGTGGCTCTCGAGGAGTTCAAAATCAAGTGGAACGTAGAACCTGTTACCATACACATCGGCTACGGCCTTGTCCTCTTCCTCGGTATCAACCTTGTCTCCTGCCCCCAGTCGTATCTTAGTTACGCAGGGTAACGGATGGCTTTTGTGTGCTCCCGATCCAGCGGGCTGGAGTGGATGCTGTCTGTCTGGGGCATCCTGAGGAGGTTGTGCTGCTCGAGATAAAGTGCCCCTACACTCGGAGTCCTGGGAGAGTGATTCCGAATATGTATAAGCCTCAGGTTCTGTTGGGGTTGCACCACAGTCCGGTGGCGACCATCGGCGTGTTTGTCGACTGCGTTTTCAGGTTGTGCTCCTTTGAGGACCTGGGGAGGGCTGAGGTGTATAACCAGGTGTATCACAAGGATCAGAAGAAGTATAAGGAGACGGTGGCTTGGGGGTGGGCGGTGGTGGAGGGGCTTGAAGACGGCGACTATAGTGCGAACGGGAGGTTTAATAGTTGCCTGGGCTTGGAACAGGAGCATCACGGTCCTTGGTTGGGAAGACCGAGTGGGATCACAGAGAGGCCGACGGGGGCTTTCTACTGTTGGAAGCTCTTTACGATGAGATTGATAACCGCTCGTCCCGATCCCGAATTTATCGAGAAGAACGACGCTAAGGTTGCCCAGTTTATACAGGACCTCAACCGCGTGAAAAATGGAACTTACAGCGACGGTCGCAGATATTTATCACTCAATTACCTCTATGGTGACTAACTACTGGTGTGGGCCTATACCATAGGGGCTGGAAGGGCTGGGCTCATATGGTGGGGGGAGGTGCGAGCGGTTCGCTGGCTCATGTGAGTCACCCTGTATATGTGTGTTTTCTGGGTTGCACCCATATGAGATAGGTGTGCCATAATCATATGAGATAGGTGCGCCAGTACCGCTAACATCTATACTACTCAAGATTATAACCATCACTTGCGTTGCATGGTGTCCCGTCAAAAAGCCTGCACAGTGATTCGCAGATCTTAATCAAATAATTTGCATACAAATTAAAAATACTCGTTTTTACTCACAATTTGAGTTCAATTACGTAATTATAAATAAAATTAAAATAATTATCAAGGTATATAAACCTGCAAATAGCCAAATATGAGATTTTCCACAAATGGTGAAAAAGACCACCCTATTGTCCAATGGTCGATCAAATATGTACGTCATAGTAAACACATAACAACGTGCATAGGTGGCAATTGCGCGTTGGTAATGTTGATAATGTGTTTGTTTCTGTGAATATCTGTGTGTATTTGTGTGTTTAGGTGTGCGTTCCTCTTTTATTTCATCATAGGCCGGTAAACACCTTGTGCCATTTCGATTGATAAAGCACATCACCAGTTCATCATTAGCCGATAACTATAGGCCACTATTTGCTGGCGACAGCAACTCAACTACTGCAGCTTACCTTGTCTAATCTGCTTAATTTAATTGACAGCCTAATGTGCGTCAATCCAATGCCAGAGAAGCGAACACTTGCCGCATTGATTTTATCATAAGAGGAAGCACAGTTTGGCTAAAAAAACTACTGATGGTGCTGCCTGACACTAGGTGTCTAATAAGCATGCGCTCGTAGCGAGACGGCGAGACTGGCGAGCTAACAGGCGTGGCACCTAAAGCTCTGTGTACATGAGCATACCTGCCCACAGATCTGCATACACCAACTACGGCACCTGCCGACTTCAAATAATATAGGAAACGAATATGGCAAACTACAGAAAGGTGAGCCCCGGCTATTCTATATCACCCTCACCCCCTCCCCCTACCTCCCCACCAAATGCTAATTAGCTTTACTTAAAACACTATATTTTGCTAAAGAGTTGGGTGCGGCTGTTACGAATGTCAGACGCGCTCAGGTGCGTTCCGTGTGTTTATAATGACTAGTTGTTAATTCGTATAATATCTTGGAATATGAAATGTTACTGCGGTTTTTAAAGTGACATTGTTTCAAAACAGTACCAGGTTATTTATCAATATTGTTGCTGTATCCCTAAACGACCGAGTTTGCAGTATCTTTAACCGTTCCTGAAACTGAAAATTCAGTCATTGCTGGTGTAAGGTGATGCGAAACCATCAGTTTTAGTTATTGTCAGAACTTTGCGATCAGCATTCAAATCGGCATTCTTTAATGCGAAACGCACAAACAATGTTTACAACGAGACCACAGACATTTTAAAATCTGTCTGTGCATTTATTGTGATTTGAGGAGACCAAACACCATCACCCCACCCCCTTCCCCACGCCTTACCCCATGCTACATCGAAGCTTGACAATCGTTACATAGTGTTGCTGAAGCTATTTTATAACGCCGGTGGCAACAATTTGTTTCATTCTGTTTACACTGCCACGCCCTAGATATGTGCTTTCATACGCTGAGCGGTCAGTTTACATACTGTATCTCCCACCCAACCCATACCCCATAGTCACGACAAAGTCTTATTGTGCTGTCATAAATGATATGCCAGTCATCTTTACCTGTTACATTGGCAATAAAACGCCTGGTTACAAGATCCTCTCTCGATATCAACGTATGGCCTTCGCAGAATTCGAGGTTTTAATGTTTTGTATTACTCCGTGCAAGGAGTTCGTGATGTTATATTTCCAAATGATTTGCATTACAATGTATTTATGGTTCGTGATAGAACACAGATGAGTATTATTCAACGGATATAATTTGTCCGTGACAGCGACAGGTAACGTGAACATAGTCCGATGAGACAAGAATATATATATATATATATATATATATATATATATATATATATATATATATATATATATATATATATATATATATATATATATATATATATATATATATATATATATATATATATATATATATATATATTGTATATTATACATGAGCATTTTGTATTTTACATACATACAAACAAACACAAAAATTTTGGGCTTATTCAACCTCAAAATGCTATGAGCATATCAAAGTGCACAAAGAATCTGCCTGCGAGATGAAATGAGTATATCACAATGTCAAATCGCACTAAAACGCTGTTGACATTTGGTGAAAATGTTATGCCTCTAAGACCAAATGTTTTCCTTTCAGCCTTCGCGAATGTCATCGAAGGAGTTCGAGGGTAAGTTTTGTATGTAAGAACGATAGACTGATATTGTCAATTAACCCTTCTCGATTACATTGTCTATCTTTTAATCCCTTGATCATGCACAGAATTTTTTCAAGCTTATCAAAATCTGCAAAATGTTCTCAATGTTCAGCTATCTCTGTTTTTACAATAACGTTTAATATACAAAACATATTGAACAATGGAGTTGAGACACGAATTCATATATTTGCATAATTACCGACTTCTGTGGTTACGTAGAATTTCGTGAGTCGTTCAACATGTTTGACAAGGACCAAAATGGCCAGATAACGACTCAGGAACTGGCTAATGTCATGCGCAATCTGGGTCAGAATCCGAGCGAACTTCAAGTCCGTCAGATGATAGCCGAACTGGATACAGATAGTAAGTGGTGTCACATTTTATGTATCAATGATTTTTTGTGATCTAAACGCGCGAGCATATTTAAGCACATTGCCTAAATGCGGAATTATAAGTCGAATGGTGTGATTCGATGAACAGATTGCCATTTAGGCGTGCAATTGTGCTGTGTTTATATCGTTAAATATACGATGAGGAGTACGTCGCAGTTGCTCTCGTTCAGTGATGACGTATGCTTCTAGATATTTAATAATGTGCAGAAAACGGAACTGTGGATTTTAACGAGTTCCTGGCCATGTATGGTCAGCAAAAGACGGACTCTGTCTGTGAAGAAGCTGAGGTCAAAGCGGCATTCAAGGTCAACACAGATCACGCAGAATTTCGCAATTAAGTTGATTTGTTTTCATTTAGCATCCCTCTCCCTGTCGATAGACACTATTAACCTCCCTGGTTGAAAGAAAGTTACAAGAAATGAGCAATTAGCACCTGTTCTGTGGTCCGGTTTGTAGTGACCAGTTCTTGACGAGGTCGTCCCCATCTAATCAGTTCTATGCTACCTTACTAATCATCATGATATATATTTTGATGCTATAATGTACATACAAGGTTCACACTATGTTGTTGGACGCACAGACATTCGACAGAAATGGCGATGGGTATATAAATTCGGCGGAACTGCGTCATGTGATGACATGTCTTGGAGAAACGCTGTCGGAAGAGGAAGTCGACCAAATGATTCAGGCAGCCGACATGGACGGGAATGGCAAGATTGACTACCACGGTAAAGACAATCGAGCATCGCTTTGCTCATAGTTAATTTATTAATAATTGGTATGCACCTATCATTTCTTATTAATATTAGATATCAAAATATAGGTTTTATCTTTCAGAATTTTCAAAACTCCTTCTGAAGAAGAAATAACTTTTTTTATATCGAAAGATCGTAATTTGCGTATTTTTTTCACTTTTGGAATGTTAAATTTTAAATTTTAAATTGAAAAGTTTGTTGTTGTTTATATAATCATCACATTCAATAAAATAGCACACGAATCATTTTATTTATAGTGATATACTTTTTTCATTTTACGTTGTGTGCTTGACCAAGGTTCGTTAAATTGGCAAATAAATGGTCCATCAGGTCACTTGATCAGGTTAACGATTAATCAAAACATCTTTGAAAGAGGCATGATATCAAGAGCACATTCGACGTGTTTGCACCTTGGACCAAACAAATGCACATTATTGCAAAGCGTCGCATATGATTTGACCTGGTAAAGATTGTATTATTATATATTCATCACATTGTTTGTTTGAATATTTTCCAATATTGCGACAAATCTATCCACGTGTCCACTTAAAGAATGCATATATCATTTTGGAACCATATGTAATGTAACATCTATGTGTTTGTATGAATGTAGTGAAAAATGAATTGTGCCTTTTTACAAATATCTTATAAGAATATGGCTTAGCATGATGGTTGTATTTGGTGAGGAAAATCTTTTAAATTTTGGATGGATCGTATTTTAAAACAATAAATCTTGCAAATATGGCTCGAAGAATTGATTTACAATGGCGGTAATTAAATAAAACGAGAGAGATGTGCTACAATGTGTAGGTAAGTGCATTTATAACATTCCACAAGCCATGTAAGACAAACCATACCTATATCTTCAGTCACAATGCCTTACCCCACCCAAACCTCAATAACATCCTAAATAAGAAATACCTATTCTATTTAGAATTGGGACAAAATATTAATACATTTTGTACATTCAAACCTTGGAGGGAATTGTCATGTAGAGCTGAATTTCCGTTTACTAGGATAAATTATCATGACAGATGTTTATAAATGACACGGCATAATAGTCCATCAAATGGCAAATGGGCGGTTGGGTCTGATCTATACTGGGCCAGAAACAAATTACAAATTTAGCTCTGTTGATCGCATATATAAACAGCATATTCAATTTCCCATTACAGTTTAAATAGCACAACAGATTTTAACAGTGTTTCTTCCAACAGAGACATTGACTCAAGAGGAGTACACATGTAATTTGGGGTTCCTAGTAAGATTTTAATAAGAAAATGTGCCCCGAAAAAGTTTACGTGCAGATGGATGGACGTCGAAGCAAACAAAGGAAATGCCCTGCTTCACAGGAGAGCTAAAATCTGTAAATCGAACGTCTGAATAGAAGCCTTTCGACAGAGCAGCTGTTGTGTTGTTTTTACAGGCAGCATTAGCCACCTGCACCCCGCCGTTATTTAAGATTTGACCGTGCGCTAATAATTTCATAAGCAAGTGGGTCTGGGGCCGTATTCACCAACCGACTTAAGTCTAAGTTTTGTCTTAAAACGCTGAGCCGTGACTTAGCGGTATTCACCAACAAACTTAAGTTTAAGTTTTGACCCAAAACGTGCTCAAAGCTGAGACACCTTCGACGGTGACTTAAGTTCTTAATAATGACTTAAATATGGCCGACACAGTTAACATCAACATTCCGCAGCTGTTTTGTTTGTGATTTTAAGAGTTAATATTTGATTATAGCTCATAATAAAGTTAAATGAGAAATAAATCGACGAGCTTTTCCATTTACATGTTAAATTTTAGCAATGTTTATACAACTGGCCGGATGAGACTACAATCGGTCTGCGAAGCGAGATATTTCGCTCGCGACCATATTTTGCCATACACTGCCAAGATGACAGCGAACACATGACCGCGGGTCGATGATGTTTACGTGGCATTTGTGTCACATGCAAAGTATAACGTCTGCTAAATATCAACGGAAAATAGTCAGTCATTCATTCAGAAGATGGCGATACTGTTTTGTATTAAAAAGCTTCGCCCATTACAACGATAAAAACTCATTATGATGATTTATAACCCGGCCATCATAAAGTATCGAGGCCGAGAGGCGATATGTCAAACGTCAGCTGCATTGAAATGTAAGTCATACATTGTATCGACAAATTATATTTAATCTATCTTTTGCGGAATGAGGGAACATGATTTGGTTTAAATGTCGTGCTGACAACTATTTAAAATACTCCAGTCTACATTGCGTTTACATTGGATAGATTTTGACAGTAGTCTATCGGTGAGAACTGAAATACTTCATCCATATTGAATATATAAAGTTCCGAACAAAATTGACCAATAACCCAGAGTTCAATCATATATTTAGTTATAATCTTTACAAGATCTTTGGTTCAATATTAAATGGAGAGGTTGGTTTAGGTATCAATTTCCAATTACCAAGGAAGGTATTTATGACAGGAGGACACATTACCAAGACTCTTAAACACTTATGATATATATTGAACACAGTTAGAAAAATGCAATTGCTGGTGGAATAGACAGTAAGTAAATGACAAAGTTAATTTGATGTGGTAATGGTATGTTTTTATTCCATTCTACCTATGTTCAGACACTGTTAAAAACATACTTATAAATATCATTTTTCTCATACATCCTGTTGTTGATCTAGGTGCCAGTGCCGACAATTATATATCACAAGAAGCAAGCACTTCTACAAGTGAGTTATAATATTCTTATAGAATATAAGTATATGAAAACAAATCCTGCCATCATATGATGATAATGATAAGTCATAATTTCCTTAGCAATATTGTAAATACATTATATCAACAAATTTTGTGTTTTAAGATAGATGTGAACTTGTTATTTCCTTTTGGATACAAATGTTGAAAATAACAACAATGGTTGCAAAATTAAAAACTCATTTGGGCAATGCGATCCCTGGCCAATCTGGCTGCTTGGTTGGCTGGTTGGTGATTAACATCTACATCTACAGCAATCACATCATTTACATCATTCATTTCCTCATACAATTGGCAAATATTGTCATTGTCATCAGAGGCTATGTTGTGGAGAATTGCACAACATACAACAACACGACACGCTTTGGCTGGGGAGACTCTAAGCCCACTATGCAGACAAGCAAATCTTCTTTTGAGAATTCCAATTGTCTGTTCTACTTTAACCCTTGTCTGTGTGAGTGCAGTATTGTAATTTGTCTGTGTTGGTGTATTTGGGTGGCTGTATGTTGTCATAAGATATGTCTGTAGTGCATATCCGGAGTCCCCAAGAAGTAGGCCCTGGTGAAACCCTGCAACAAAACAAATAATTGTGACATGTTATAGAAAGATCAATCATTGATGATGGTCAATAGCAAAATCTTACCTCTGCGGAACTCATCTCATCTTAAACGTTTAACAATAAAATTAGCTTTGCAAATTAACTTATCTTTGATGATATTGTAGTGTCGGTTTGTTTTCCGTTGATTATCGTCCATCGCCAAGACGAACAACAAAGAACATTGTCAAACTCGAATTCTCCTTGCGTTGACAAGTAATAATCCTTGATAACCATCCATGCACACAAACTGGATGATGTAAATCTCTTTATCCAAACTGTCGAGTAGTAGTAGACATCGTAGACCATCATATGTCTACAAACCCGCGCAAAATGTTTGAACCACGGCGCACTGCGAGAGGCGAGGTTTTGATTCTGGCAGACAGCCAAAACGTTGCGCGCGTGTCTCAACTAAGTCCGGACTCAACGGTGTTGGTGAATACCAACTTAGCGACGGCTCAGCTGAGTCATCATAACGGCGACTCAGCGTTGAGTTGTGACTTAAGCTCAGCGTGGTTGGTGAATACGGGCCCAGAATGCCTAATGCTTTGATACCAGAATCACGTGACGGTGAAGATATATCGAGTTCGTTTCCCTTCATCAGCTCCAAGCCAGCCACTTGTAACGTTAGTAAACAAGTGGCATAATGGCGTCGGTAAAGGCGTAGAACAGCAGCTTAACTGCATTGCTCTGGTTAATAACACACGCTCGGAGAGGACTCTGAACACGCCAAATCGGCTCAATAAATTGGATATGTTGCCACCCATTCATTCATTGATGTAACTGATTTGTAACCCAGAATAATTTCTCAATAATGGTTGTGGCCAGTAGTTATTTGGCCCCACAAAACGTCTATATTGTTGATGATATAATGACGTCCAATAGGTCGAAACAACAGGGGGTACGTAGGTCCTATTGGCTTACACTTCTACCTACGTTACATGGTGAGCTGTACAGGTAGATGCGAACCCTAGCTTACATCCACTCTACAAGACACGGGTTTGAATTTATGTTAATGATAAAATTGTGGTAATAGTGTCACTCTTACAAAACACACATACATCATGTGACACACAGTTCACATGACACATCATAGTTCCCGTGTGACACAGTTCACATGACACAATAAAAGTTCCTGTGTGACATAGTTCACATGACACAATTGAAGTTCCTGTGTGACATACAGTTCACATGACACAATCGAAGTTCCCGTGTGACACAATTCACATGACACAATCATACCCCCCCATGTGACACAGTTCACATGACACAATCATACCCCCTGTGTGACACAGTTCACATGACACAATTATACCCCCCATGTGACACAGTTCACATGACACAATCATACCCCCGTGTGACACAGTTCACATGACACAATCATACCCCCGTGTGACACAGTTCACATAACACAATAAAAGTTCCCGTGTGACACACAGTTCACATGACACAATATCCTTCATTGATTCACACTCGTCTTTATTCTCCATGTTTCACATGCCAAAGATCATACTAGCTTCTCCACAATGCACAAGTCCAAGAAATTATACAGTCTATACGTCAATATAACTGTACAGGTATATATCTAATAAATAACAAGAAGTATACAGTGAATGAAATATAATCGAGTAATTGAAAGGTAACCACCTATGTTGATAATAAAAATCAATTTGATGAAGCAAGTAGTTAATATGAAGTCATTGTTATTGATATTGCACACGTCGTGAATAGCAACCTTAGACCTTTGTTTTCTTTGACGACATCCTATATTCTGGACTCGACTCCGAGAAGACAAGTATCAAATTCTCATTTGCCTTCATGTGTTTCAAGTCAGATAGCATTTAAGTCTGCGTTGCCAGTTTCCGTTTTTCAGTGACCACAGTGATGGCCAAACTATATAAATGAAGCCATTTCACCGGATTCCATTATTTGTAATGGACCTTTCGACTCACCTGTGAATGAACATTAAGCATTAACAAATGGAATATAATAAACACAATACAATTTTAATCCTGTGGTCAATGAGATAAATAGATGACAAACTTAAAGATGAGACATGGCTGAACCATCATAATGTTAACATCTAATCAAATAGAGACTTCTACGTTCTGCATAAGCTGCGGAAGTTAACTCCAATTAACTCAGTGTGTTAATTAATTAAGCTAGCTCCTAGTTTGGAAGCCTATATTGATTAAAGACTCTAAGTAACAAACAGATATACAGACTGGCAAACAATGTGGTAGTTTTGATGAAGTTGCCAGCAACTTCACAAGAAGCTACCATATCATGTGAACTGCTGACCTAGGCAAACAGGCTTTATATCCAACAAGTGGGCCACGTGTGAGCATCTTAGATGAAAGACTTTTCTCGTCCTAAAATAATATGTTACATCTTTTATGTTGTCAATTTGAATGACAACAAGAGAAGCCCAGGAAACGCCACTCGGACCTCGTTTTCTACCTCCATCACACAGCAGATGCACATCAATGACTTGTTCCACACCATTTACACCAACCATAGCATTTCTTAGCAAGCTAAAGTGATGCCCCATAAAATATATACTAGATATGGTTTGTACTTGGACCAAGTCCAACTGTGGCCTCAAGTAATCACTCATTAACAAAACATTATGTTGGTGGCTCAGAAAACAAGGTAAAATAAGACTAATTAGTCAAACTGTTCCCAATTAGCCATGGAATCACATGGGGGATTTTTAGTAGATACATATTGTACAGGAGATGGGGGCTTAGTGGGGTGGGCTCTGTTATTGGATTGGTTAGACAGCATTGTGGCCCCACCAATCAACTGTGGTGCACCACTTACAGACTGATATGCTCCCCCAATAGATGCTCTCCCCATCAGATTTGAAACTCCACCCACAGATTGTGAGGATCCTATTGTGGATGGAGAAGCCCTTCCAATGGACTGAGAAGCTCCACCCACTGCCTGTGAAGCTCCGCCCATGGATGGTGAAGCCCTGCCCATCATATTTGAAGCTCCACCCACTGATTGGGAAGCAACACCTGCAGTAGGCGAGGCTCTGCCCAATGATTGGGACTTGGTGCTGACTGATCCATGTCCTAATAAATCAGAGAACGGGTCCTGAGACTGGGTTGATGTGAGAGGATTCACAGTTTGTGACTGTCTCACTGTATTTGCTGCATCCCCGGGAAGTTGATTCATGATATTAGAGATACGTGGTCCCAATCTGTGAGCTGGTGACGTGCCTGGAGCTACACTCGACCCTTGGTTGGTGTAATACTGGGGCCCATGAGAAGCCCTTATGAAAGGCATTTGGGTTGTCGAACTAGCTATACTGGCTGGGCCAATCGCACCGAAGCCTCCATATTGAGGCCTGGTCATACCAGGCTGGTTCAAACGAGGACCTCTTGGTGACGGGGTGGGCCGGTCAAAGTTGAGATTCCACTCCTTGAGCAGGTTCTCTTCGTGGTGGGGTTCTCCTGATACTTGGTTTGGGTTGTCCACAACAAGTTGTCCCGTTAAGAGTGGGTCAAAATCCTTTATGTTTGTATTCTGTATGGATGTTTTCTGTGCCTCTGTACTCATGAAAACAGATCGAGCAGCCCGGATGGTCTGGGCATCAGTAGCTTGCGGAGTGGGGGAAATACGTCGGAACGATTGGGGCTTACTGCCTTTATAGAATGCGTTATTTCTAGTTATTGACATACGAGACCCTGTCCGGGAGTTAGCATCTAACTCATCTTGACTAGAGGACGAATCTGATCTCAAAGGATCAAATTCTAAACTGCTCATACTAGAACTGTCTTGTTGTTCTGAGGTTTTGACCCCATGTGTTTGCTTTCCAGACTGACCTAACCGTATCAAGTCGGACTGAGGCACATTAGCATCTGGCGACTTGACTACAGTCATTTCACTGACTAATGCATTGCCATAGACTGTTTGTCGTTTGAGTGGGTCACGAGTGTGTGCTTTCCTCATGATGGTTGGAGGTTGTTGGTTTCTGGTTTGTCTATAGAGTCGGGGTGGTGGTACAGGTGCATCATCAAGCTGACCTGTACTAGCGGAGGAGGTCAGGGTGGAGTATCTAAGGTGGGCGGTCTGGTGGGAGGGAGCTTCCTTAAACTCTTCACCGCACTCGTGGGAAGTTTGAAGGGCAGGGGACGAGTTTAAGACACCCCCATCGTAGGTCACGTCCTGACAACAAAAAATAATATGTAAAAATCATACAATTATATGACACAGAACATAAATGTTGTTTACGAAATTATTATCATGAATATATTCAGTATTTTAGTTTAAATACCAAACGAACAATCGAGGAGTGAAAACCAACACCTTAAAAATGTTCCATACAGTAAACGAATTAAAATATTCAATGATACATTAATTTACCCATCCTAATGATCATGCCAGCATTGGCTGTCTGATATATTGTCAGCTTTTATTATAATAAAATATTAAATGTCATATACCAGGAGGTCCTGACCAAGCGGGGTGCCATCCTCTACACTTCCCTCCCCATCATCCTCCCAGCCCTCCTCATCCTCCTCCAGAGGCACAATGAGGTCCTCAAGACTGTAGCATTTCTTCATGACACTCTGTATGTCAGGATCCATGAGAAGGTCTGTACTGATCCTCTTCATGTTGAGGTCCATGACCTCACTGTCATCAGAGGAGAGGCGCCTGGAGGCACGCTGAGGGTCGTGAGGGATGAGGGTCTGGTCGTCCACTGAGATGATCTTGTACTGGCGTGTCCTGATATAATAAAATACATAAGTAAATTATGGCAGATTCTTACAGGAACAGCAAAGGTACATATCTTGAACATTACGATGTTTGTAATTCACCATACAGATAAAATGAAGGACCATAACATTTTTTGTGACCTTAAAATAAAAAAATGTATATATGTATTTGCTAATGAAACAATAAGAATGTTAGTAGATGCTAATCTGGAATGATATACATCTAAACCAAGGTAATGACCATATCACTGATTGCTGAGTAGACTTTTGCTTTAGAAACAAAATGTAATAAAGTTATGAATGCTTTTCATATAACAGGAAGGTTAGGATCAATGTAGCAAGAACTAAAGAGGAAAGACAGAGAGCCAATCAACCTTCACCTTGTTAATAAAGAACCCACACGACACACGTTAACTGGTGATTGATGAACAAAAAGTCAGCTCAATTGACTACTAATCAAGTGGCACCTTCATCGTCCTCTCTTCTCATTAAAATCGATCACCATTAAATGCAACAACTCCACCAATCATCTCTACAGTTACACAAACACTATCCTTACCATCGATCAGAGAAGCTCTTGTAAAGCCATATTCGTCCAGTAAAGAGTTACAGGGTAGTTGGTTATATAAAGCTCATATACTCTGACTGATCACTTGACATCACACTGATCAAAGCAAGATTTTTATGTTGGGGTAGGAGGTAAGAGAGCAAAATAAAATTTGGAAAATTATTTTAAATTTCAGTCATAGAAAAATTCAATGGGTGATCACAGACGTGACACAGAACACCTGGTCTGTATGTCCTTTATGTCATGATATAAGGAACTCAGACAGGGGTAGGAGTTGTTGGCCCTGAAGTTGTCATCATCTGCCGAGACCTGCTCTACTTAAATATATATATATATATATGATCATTGTAAGTTCCCTTGGTGTGACCATTTTTACGTTCCTTCAGACATGATTGGTTAGATATTATTATCCTTAGCAACCTACTCATCAATATAACTGTGTTTTCATAATAAATATCACAAATGTAGCAACCAAACAACTGACGGAAACCTCAACCCACAAAGACTAACTAAAGTAAGTGTTAGACAACACTAGATTAGAACACGACAACAATCAAGTCATACCTAATGTGCTTGTCTGATAACCCTGGAGACATTATCTTGCCATCAACAACATTAACATTGTTGCGTGGATTCCTACACAACAACTTCATAATATATAGCATGCACATCATAAATTATGTTAATCAGTTATCATCTGTAAACTTAACAAAAGCCACCATAAATTTGCATTAAAGAATCATGCAAATGCAAATGATTTATGAGATGATCTGATAAAAAAAATACAAGCACAATTTGCAGTTTAATGATAGTGATATGAAGCAATGAGCAATAACGTCATGATTTCAGCAGCTTGGTGTTTAATCCAACTGGCTTGTGTTAGTTTGTACCTGGAGGTCAGCCGGGCTTTAAGGCCATCTGGAGACGAGAATTTGCCCCCAACAATACCCTCCCTACTTCCTGGACGCACTGCCCTACATTACAACAGCATGCAAACTTGAGCAAAATACAACAAACAAACCATACCAGACTAGGTTTAGTATCTAACAACAGGTGGGGTTAGAGTCAACTTAATGATTTAAAACTGGATACTGAAGACTTGAAGACCTGGATGTAATGGGATGGGGTCCATCACTTGACTGATCAAATTGGGTATGGTGTGGTGTGGTGTGGGTAAAGAAACGTTAAGTTTGGGGAAAGCTACACAATAGTCACTAGTTTTGATGCAGATTCATATTAAGAACGTATTTTCATAATGTACACATCAATGCCTTGATAACAAGCACAAATGTGAGAATATAGCATGTACTGCCTATGACATTATCACGGTAAACAACCATGTAATACTCAATTCGCTATGCTGAGATGCCATTACACACACTTCTATCAATGCAAATACAAGTCACACAGAAGAATTTGAATTTCAAATTCACCCCTGAAAATACCCCCCAACCAGTGGACAGAAGTCCTTTCAAGTCAACATGAACCATTGTGTGGGATCGATAATGGCAACACACATTGAGAGATGATAGCCATGTCAATACCAGAGATACTTAGCACAAATATTATCCAAGTAACAACTTCAATCTTGTATGCACTCCTGGCAAGTGTTAGTTATTCAACAAAACTCAACCATGCAGACATGCTATTTACCAGCCAATAACCTCATAAGTTTCACCACCCAGTACCCCTCCTCAGACACACATACAATAATACCATGGATAATTGGCTCTGACACTTACTTTTCATAAGACTGCCTCCTTAGAATGGACTGCCGGGGTGTAGGGGAAGGCCCGAGCACCTTACTCAGGTCAGGGGGTGCAGGGCGAGGGGGCTAAACAACATACACACTCTCATTACAAACATTGCCATGACAACCATTGTTACACTGACAGCATCATTTATGATGCTTGTATTAATGTTGTCATATTGACAGCTGTTTGATCCTACCCTTGTTCTTGAGGCTGTACGGAGTGAAAGCGCTCCCGGCTGAGTCCCACTTCTTCGTTCTCCTGGTAACATGTCATGACAACAATCATCACCCACAATGACACTCATATAGCCCATCCTCATAAACCCAATGATACAATGAGTCTGGAAGGACAAGATGGGGTTCTCAGAGTTGGTTTTACCTTCCGCGAGTCCATCTTGGACCTGAGATCCTTGAACGTTTTCTTGCTTCTATCTTTCACCTTAACAGCGCATCAGTCAAATAACGATACAATTTGGTTTGGTAATTTGACAAGCTGAGATGAAACAACATGGAAAGATACACACACAGATATTTCATGTAAAACTAATCTTGATGTGTACGTTCTGGAAGTGAACAAGGTTTGCTAAAATAAATCAAGTAAAGGCCACGATGGAGCATCATATAGAACAGTAGTCGGGGTAAAAGCCACGATGGAGTATCACATAGAACAGTAGCTGGGGGAAAGGCCACGATGGAGCATCATATAGAACAGTAGTCGGGGTAAAGGCCACGATGGAGCATCAACTGTATAGAACAGTAGCATATAGAACAGTAGCCGGGGTAAAGGCCATGATGGAGCATCATATAGAACTGTGGCTGGTGTAAAGGCCACGATGGAGTATCATATAGAACAGTAGCTGGGGTAAAGGCCACGATGGAGTATCATATAGAACTGCAGCTGTGGTAAAGGCCACGATGGAGTATCATATAGAACAGTAGTCAGGGTAAAAGCCATGATGGAGTATCATATAGAACAGTGGGGGTGCCACGATGGAGTATCATATAGAACAGTAGCTGGGGTAAAGGCCACGATGGAGTATCATATAGAGTAGCTGGGGTAAGGCCACAGTAGCTGAACAGTAGCTGGGTAAAGGCCACGATGGAGTATCATATAGTAAGCTAGGGGGGTAAAGGCCACGATGGAGTATCATATAGAACAGTAGCTGGGGTAAAGGCCACGAGTGGAGTATCATATAGAACAGTAGCATGGGGTAAAAGGCCACGATGGAGTATCATATAGAAGCTGGGGTAAAGGCCATGATGGAGTATCACATGTGGAGTATCATATAGAACAGTAGCTGGGGTAAAGGCCACGATGGAGTATCATATAGAACAGAGTAGCTGGGGTAAAGGCCACGATGGATGGAGTATCATATAGAACAGTAGCTGGGGTAAAGGCCACGATGGAGTATCACATAGAACAGTAGCTGGGTAAAGGCATATGGAGTATCACATAGAGAAAGGCCACTGGGTAAAGGCCATGATGGAGCTATAGAACAGTAGGGGAGCTGGGGTAAAGGCCACGATGGAGAACAGTAGTCATAAAGGCCATATAGAACAGTAGCTGGGGTAAAGGCCAATGGGTATCATATAGAACAGTAGTCAGGGTAAAGGCCACGATGGAGTATCATATAGAGGGTAAAGGCCATGATGGAGTATCATATAGAACAGTAGCTGGGGTAAAGGCCACGATGGAGTATCATATAGAACAGTAGCTGGGGTAAAGGCCACGATGGAGTATCATATAGAACAGTAGCTGGGGTAAAGGCCATGATGGAGTATCACATAGAACTGTAGCTGGTGTAAAGGCCATGATGGAGTATCATATAGAACAGTAGCTGGGGTAAAGGCCACGATGGAGTATCATATAGAACAGTAGCTGGGGTAAAGGCCATGATGGAGTATCACATAGAACTGTAGCTGGTGTAAAGGCCATGATGGAGTATCATATAGAACAGGAGCTGGGGTAAAGGCCATGATGGAGTATCACATAGAACTGTAGCTGGTGTAAAGGCCATGATGGAGTATCATATAGAACAGGAGCTGGGGTAAAGGCCATAGTATCATATAGAACAGTAGCTGGGGTAAAGGCCATGATGGAGTATCACATAGAACTGTAGCTGGTGTAAAGGCCATGATGGAGTATCATATAGAACAGGAGCTGGGGTAAAGGCCATGATGGAGTATCATATAGAACTGTAGCTGGTGTAAAGGCCACGATGGAGTATCATATAGAACAGGAGCTGGGGTAAAGGCCACGATGGAGTATCATATAGAACAGTAGTCAGGGTAAAAGCCATGATGGAGTATCATATAGAACAGTAGCTGGGGTAAAGGCCATGATGGAGTATCACATAGAACTGTAGCTGGTGTAAAGGCCACGATGGAGTATCATATAGAACAGGAGCTGGGGTAAAGGCCACGATGGAGTATCATATAGAACAGTAGTCAGGGTAAAGGCCACGATGGAGCATCGTATAGAACAGTAGTCAGGGTAAAGGCCACGATGGAGTATCATATAGAACAGTAGCTGGGGTAAAAGCCATGGTGGAGTATCATATAGAACTGTAGTCGGGGTAAAGGCCACGATGGAGTATCATATAGAACAGTAGCCAGGGTATACTATAGGCCATGATGGAGTATCTTATCAAACAATAGCTAATGTGTACTAGCTTTGCAAAGACTAGACATTACACAGATTATGGTAGAGATGGGCATGGAGTTGCATCCATTATCAAACACACATCCAAACCATAAATTCACCACTCATAACACAAGTTATTCTTCCTCATCAATGTTACCATAAGGAGAGCTACTAGATACAAACTACAAGTAATGGCACTATTACTAACATCTATAGTCTGAAGATGACAAAGTGACAACACAAGATAATGACTTCACACAAGACGGTGATTTAAAACTAGACACTTCATGCAAGACAAAGATTTAAAATTAGACACTTCATATAAGACGAAGACTTAAAACTAGGCACTTCATGCAAGACAAAGATTTAAAATTAGACACTTCATGTAAGACAAAGATTTAAAACTAGGCACTTCAAGTAAGACAAGGATTGAAAACTAGACACTTCACACAAGACAATGACTGCACATGACAATTATTTAAAATTAGTCAATGACTTCTCACAAGATGGGACCATGCAGGACACATACCCAACACAAAGATAGGTATTCAAGATAACATTGCACAACAAGACAATGACATCCACTGACACGATGATGTCCCATACAACATGTCATCCAGAGAATGGATGATTCCATCCAAGTAACATTCCCTACCAATCGTTCTCATGCAATGACGAGAGAGCAACAGTGGGGGTTGGGGGGGGGGGAGAGAGAGGGGTGGGTGGGTGGGTGTGGGGGTGTGTACCAGCATCATAACAGCACCGTACAGCGAGTACACGACAGGCATGGCTTAACAAGATGATGCTAGGCTATGAGTATCACTTACAGTCTGCATAGCTTGTTTCATGGCTGGGTTAGCCTGATATTTCACAATACCAATATATCAATTCACATGAACCTCCAATCAGTGTAACACTAACAAACTAACAAACTGAAATCAGGTTATACTCCAACATACACTCTCAACATATATCTTAAATGCGTTTGTCAAAGGAGAAGAGGATTGCAAAACGTACGAAAAAAAGCATCACAAATGTAACAGTACTTTCTACAGTACGTATTGAACATAAATTGTTGGTTGTGAAATGCAACATATAAGTGTTTATAATGATAAGGCAATCTATCAATATGCAAACTTTTGATAAGAATCATACCTAGCTACAGATGACACTATGAGATAATTAATTCATCTGGAATTCAAACAACCAATGAGAAACAACAACATGAAAATCAGCCAATCAAAACACAAACCTTGCTGGTGAACTCCACCCATTTATCCTTGCCTTCTCTCGAGATCTTTTTGCCTTGTTTCTTTTGACAAATTTCAAGTCAGTTTTGACATCTTACCATTCTTTGAAAGGAATCTCAAGCAACAAATAAGCAAGGAAAAGCGCTGCAGGTTTGATATAAGCAACAGATATTTGTTGTTGGGTCTTACCAGAGGTATAATCATTAATGCTAATCCAACAAAACGGGATAAATATACACAGAAAACAAAGATGTCATCTTTCTTGAATCTCAATATATAGCAGCAATTACTGAACTTGGGATATATGGCTATGGATGGTGACAGATGAGTGTGTGGGTGGAACCTACCTTCATGTTGTTGGTCCAGTCTCTGTAGCGTGACTGGGTGCCCCACTTATCCGCATGCAGGTTAGCCTCCATTTCAAACTCATCTGCAAATCCCTCACCAGCGTTCAACATATCAAGCCTGTACAAAAAAAAAAAACCACTTGGTATTATTACCAAATAATTTCAACAATAAAATACAGCATTCTATTTTTCGGTACTAGTGTCATAGATGTATTCATATTGAATGTAAATTATCTATCATCATCATCATCATTATCATCATCATCATCTTAAAGCTTAATTTGATTTTTTGTGTGTGATGTGGGTGCTTGGATATTTTCACATATTCATTGTATCCATTTCTATCAAATATACCTACCTGTCATTGATAAACTGTTCAAATATCTGAAGTTGAAGAAGATTCTCTAAAAATGGCCGCATGTTCCTGGGACGAGAGAGAACAAAAGCATCCGGGTCAAAGGTGATAACTTCTCCAGGACGGAACCGTAGGGCATCCCTGTATCCACCTGACAGGAAGCAATATCAAAACATGTAGTCATGGAAACACATTTTGTTTTCACCCGTGCCGATAAAAAATAAGGTACAGTATTCAACAAATATTATTAGATGAGTGGGGTTAAACATACCGTTTAATAATAAAAGTCAAATTTAAATGATGGAATACAAGATGGGAATGATGACGAAGGGGCTCGGTGATTTAAGTTGGGCACTATAATACAAGTTTTGAAAAAAAAATCAGCAAAGGGTAGCAAAATTCTATAATAATCAGACCAAAAATTACCTGATGAACAAAAAGAGCAATTGTATACATGCACACTGGTGCAAACGAGATGAGGGCAAGTACCTATGAGGGAGACAAGGGCTTTGAGGAAGGCTCTTGATACGCCATCAGCAGGCAGGTTGGTGCTCATCTTGTCAGACTGTAGAGCCTTCAAGCGCTTCTTTAATGATGACACCTGCATTTATTAAAATAAACAATAGGTGCAAAACACATCCCGCTATGGAATATATGCGGTTTTGAGCTATAAAACACCCCTCGGCCATAGCCTCATATTGAAAAAGACTGCACGAAAGACTAAATTAGAGGGGTGTCAAGTGCCAGCGACAGCAATGAAGACGGGTTTAGGAAATATGACATTATGTTCATGTATAATAGATAGGCCATTACCTTACACATACAGGATAAATACCTTAATTACTAAATTTACCTGCCTCAAGCCACATATCTGTTAACAAGATTCACTCCTATATATTATGCTTGTTTTATATGACACTACTCGCATTGATGACCTTGTCAGTCGGCCCATCTCACCACCAGAGGGAGTTACCAGGTTGGTATGGGAATTACCCTAATACTTGAATTACTCTACATGTTTGTGATGTATGCTAGCAGACTGACCACATCACTGGGCAGTACAGCCAGGTCATCATACTCGGAGGTGACAGTGTTAGCATCCGCATCCAGGACCACAGCATCTCCTAGCTCCTGTACACGCTACAATCAACAATGATACCATAATTACCACTAGTTACAACAACAACAACAAACATTGTATGCCTAACCCAAAATTTATCAATGGATATGTTGTCCCATCACACCTTTAGTGTCAGAGAAATGTTGTAAGTCAACATTAAGAATAAATCACAAAAACCTAGGTGTTTAAAGTCTAAAGTGCAATGCAGGGAGGGGATCGATGCAAACTTACCTCGCGCAAGGATGAATGTATACCTATAAGGTAGGGCATAGGTGCGCTGAATACACACCACACACACTAAGTGTCAGACAATAGCATGCAACTACAGCCAAACATTAGTGTTTTATGATGATGGTTCTCCTATGTAATCAGTACCCTGACTCACCTGCAGTAGTCAATCAGCTTATGAGGAAGAACAGGTATGAATAGATGTTGCCTGTACAAATCACACAGAGTTGCTTTATTGGCCTACTTATATGTTATTTACCTTTTTCAACACCAAATGTCATACAGAAAAGGGTGTGCAGAAAAAATTAAATGAAACAGATGAGAATGGTTATGATGCTAGGAAGAGTTGCCTGCTTGCCCTCTCCGTCACAGATGTGTCGGATTTGAACACTCGGAATAGGGGCTTCATTGCTCTCAGCTTTCTTAATGAAGAGGTCCCATTCATACAATACTCATAGCATTATAGATACTAATGAGGCTAAGGGGAGGTAAATATGGAAAGGAAAAACACTCATAAGGTATGGAAGAACGAGCATACATAGAAGTTGCAGTCAAATGCACACCGGACATAAATACAACTTTAGTCTACTAACAGACTGCCTCACCCATTATGACCTCTTCCATGGGAACATCAATGGAGAGAGAATACCATCAAGTATTAGAATATGCAACATATAAATTATTATTATCATTTGCGACCTTGTAGCTAACTGTAACTGGCCATTTAGGTGAGCATATTGACTGGTTCAGAATTGACTGTGATAATGACAGTACCAGTGCATTGGGTTGAGGAGGGCAGACGCAGCATGGATGCACGAAGTCAAACGACTCAACTTCTTGCTGACAACCAGTACGCGACGTTCATTCAACATGCTGAAACCAAACGAGGTCAATACGGATGAATGATGAATCTCAATCAAAGACATACATTAAAGACCGATTGATATTATACATATGAATCAAAGCAAAGTAGACTTGTCTTACATTAGTCCAATGTCTAATGCAAGCCGGTAGAATTTTGTTGGGCCCATTAATTATTCACTAAAATAGCAAGCAATGCACGAATCTAAAACTGAAAATACCTGGCAAGCCATCATTTATATCAGATTTAACAGACAAAATGGAATATTTTGGAAAAACTGAGAGTTTGTATGTGGTTGATACAGTGTTAATCATGTGTAGTTTCTCTCACCTGGCAAAAATTATCATCATGTTGCTAGCATCCACTGCATTGTAGTACTCTGTCAGGTTCCGCTGACAACAAAATAACCATGGTTAAATTGGAGAACACAATCACACCATGAAAATCACAATAACCATGGTTGTACATCATCACAAAAAAAACACCGTGCAATAGATAAAAATAGCTATATACTGTGGACACTGAGGATGATAAGAACTTATATACCTAACCATGTTTAAGAGATTTATATCAATAGTCTTACATTTTCTGGAATTGTTGGCAATCCTTCCTGACTTGGGTAGTAGAAACAAAATTTCTAAGACAGAGAAAAGGCATTTTGTCAAACATAACCAAACATGGAATCAAAATAAAGTACCTTACCTGTTGTATGAAATTATAATGTGGTTAGTTATAGGGAATAAGTGGAATCCCTTGGGAATAAAATGAAATTTCTCATCAAGAAATGCACCTTAAGATGTGAACACCTGACTTATAGTGCTACGGTAATGACAACAACAGTTCAGATAACTATAACACCTGTATAACCACTGGTAATAACCACCAGTAATAACCACCAATAGTAACCACCGTTACTCACCTGTGTGAGTGTGGATGTGACAACTTCTACTAGTTCTCCTGGATCTGGTTGCTTGTGATCGTACAGCAGCTGTAACAAGGGTTCTACACTCTCTACATCTGTGTTGTTTAACAGCTCAGCTATGTAGTTCAGAAGTTTGTAGAAGACTTCAAACCAGGGATTGCAGCTGAAAGTGAATCAGAAGTCAACAGAGGTCAACAAAACAACACCATTTTGTCAACGTGGAAATATATTGTACCCAAATATGGACTTGGAGATGAAAATTTTAAAAACTGATATAGATACAGGGGGTGTTTTATATATATTGTTTTATTCTGGTGCTTAGGTATTTAATCAGGTGGCCCTTATTAAATGAGGTCAGTAAATTGGCAGTTATGGAAAACTACTCATTATCCGCCATTTGTTTGCCTTGAAAAAGGGTGAAAAAGGTTATACCTACTCCCAGAAAGAAGTGGAGGGAGGGCATGTATTTAAGCAGGGGTACTTATTAGAACCAACTCAGTCACCATGAAATGTTAGGATTTTACAATGCATTTAACCATAGCAGCCCTCATCAGCATGGCATCATCTTGCTTACAGCTGTACCCACCTGATAATACACAGACACGTCTGAGCCCCAGCTGCATGGCGACAAAACCCAAACTTGAACTTGCTGTCAATATCGGTCAACACAAATGTGAAGTGGTCCACAGCAGCACTGGACAGGCACAGCATACAGCTTGTGTCATGCACAAATACAAACACAAAAGTAATATCTGAGGGAGAATATCACTTGATCACAGCAAATCAAGATATCATTCCACATATCTGTACCAACATTGAACATACCTTTCAGTCTGGCAAGGAAATACAAACTTGGGAAGAGATTTAATCACATCCTAGAACATAAATTAGACAATTAACATAACTTATTTAATGGCCCATAAAGAATTAAGAAATTTGACATGCTTATCTGTATTGCAGGTTATCTGAATAGATTTAATCAGCTTGTACCTCTTCTTTGTATGCTGAGGGGTATTGCTGTAATACAAAGGGGTCGTGTTCAGGGTCCACTGGTCTTCCCACTTCAGTGAATACCTCAAACAGTCTCTCCGGATTTTCCCTGGAACAAACAGGCGGATAAATGTACTTCTTTTTAAATTTTACATTTACATATGGAGAGAATGTCCATACTGACGTCTGCTGAACTCATTACAAGGTCACACCACACAGACTGACAGATGCCAAGTGAAATTGCAGTGGATCAGACACAATTGATGGTGCGGTGAGCCTAAACAAGCCATTCTTCGGATTTTGTTGGATTCGCTTGTGCATGAGCACCAACTGTGGTAAGAGTACACAATATACAAGCATTACTTTCCAGATTCAGGGTAAGTAAATAGGAAAAGGGTTCAATTTCACACCAACTATGTTATATAGTGCCTACAAAGGTGAGATAAATATGAATAGATAAGATATACCAGACCGAGAAGCTGACTTCTAGGATAAATGGGGGAAATAGACGGAAGTCAATGTGGATGGAAATGAATAAAACAAGGAAGTGGAAACAATCTAAATTAAATTGGTTATCTTGGTATTGATACCACCAACAGATTGACTTTACCAGGCCATTCCAGCCTCTCGTCTAGGTGGAATCTAGGTCAAAGTAGTGTATTGCAGATATGGATCTAGCAAGGACCACTTCACACAACTACAAGGATCCCATCTTCCACCGCAAACAGGTTGCCCCCTAAGTCATGTCCTTCAACCAAGAGAGGATACAGTGGGCCTATTCTACCCCCAGACCAACATTTGGGTCCATCCCGGGGGTCCATGAGATCACATGACAACATGATCAGCAAGATATGACTGTAGAAAGAAGTGATTACATAATAAGAAATATAACTGGAATGTGCAATACATCATTTGGTAGGTGTTTCATAGCAATAAACCGCAAACAAATTATGGGTGGAATAATTATTGGTGTGTTAATGGAGCAAATAATGTGACTTCAGATGCAACAGTTTAACACATGACAGCTAAAATATAATCATTGATAACATGGGGAAACATTATGTTCGACAACTACGTGGTCCATTATTAAATGCGAGCTACAATGAATTTGGTTGTATAACTGGTTTGTGCTCATCGCTTGAATAAATTTATCACATCTTAATGCTAATATTTACACTATCTGATTTGATTAAGTGATAACTGATAAGTTGCGAAAACAATAAGCAGATAAGGGGGCGTAAACATAAGATTTGAATCAATGTCTCCACGACAATTGATATCAGTTAAATTGAAGTAAATAGTTACCGTAATCTGGACCCCATTTTCTAAATGTGTGTGATCATACCAGTGGTGAAAGTTAAACAATTTGTTGGCATCGTAGTGATCATCAGGAAGTCCTCCCCATGGAGGTCGCCATGTTGCTGTCTCTTCGCGGTCGCCAGATGGCAGACCCATAAATCATAACGTGACAGTGGCAACGAGAAGTCCAGCCCCTCTTATCATTGCTGACAGAAACGTTAAAACTAGCGAGGCACAAGACATTCCCTGACAACAGCAAGATTAAAACAGTTTCCAATGACAGCTACACCAATGGAAATGATGAATAAAGACAGTTGAAGCTCATATAGACAATTATAGATGCATTTTTCGGCAATTTTGTGCAAGTGTTGCTTCCAATTTTGTGTTGCAGCTAAAATCTGAACATTTATAATAATTCTATGTTGTCTGGAACACTATATAAGCGACATTTAAGCGATATAGGCACTTTGTTTACAAAAATGTATTCAAATAAATAGTGATCTGGACCAGTACCAGCCATAAAGTTAGCAGGGGATACCGATTGGATTTGAGTTTTTGGATATCATTACCAAACAGATTTCTGGTGATTTTTTAAAAGAAATGCACCTTTAATCTACATACATTGCAGCGTATTAGCTCTATCGAACCAAGCTGCATTCACACGGTAAATACCATTTAATGCTGATTGTTGGGTTACATTTTTATAAATATCAATACATATATAGACCACAGTTACAACATCAATCCGTTTAGATTTTGAAATAATCAACCACAGGAGGGCAAGTCCCGCCCCACGCCACCTCTTGGAGGATATTCATGCTTTTTTTGTTATTCCAAAAAAAGGGTGTGGGAGTAATGTTTGAATCCCGGGGTTTGAATATGGAAATTGCTGAATTGCATGGCAGAAATTCAAACCATGATACAGTGAATATTAAAAATAAGGGTGCGATTGTTTTAAACATCCAAGACGAACATCACTGAAAACAGCCACAAACAAAACATCCCTTGTTCATGCATGGATGACATCGTTTGGTCATGTGTGGTTGTGAATCCCTCGCTATTTACAAATATATGGCAGTGACAGTTAGAACAGACATCGCCATATACCATGGATGTCGTTCACCTGTGACTATCATTGATGAGTTAATTTTCAAGTTCAGCATTTCGATATGTTTCCACGCGCTAATAGGTTATTTTTGCCTATTTCAGTATTTGCTTTCACTCCGACTGAAGTGTCGAATAGCGGACCTGGGTGATTACACGAATATTTGTCATTGACAGCGCATAGACACAGTGCTATTGTAATTTTGCGCTGTAAAATTCGAAAAAGTTATTATTATTATTATAAGCACTAAAACACGGTTGGCTTCATCAGTTTACCAAACGAGTAGCCCCACACGGTAGCTACCTCATCGTTTTCTCTCAAAGAAAACGATGGAGGTAATCATCTGCGCGCGCATCTTACCGTGGGAAATTTGAAACAGATATTTGATTTCATCCAAAGAATGCATCAGATTCTTGTCAACCCTGAGTGGAAAAATAATGTTTAGGAAACACAAATGAAAATTCTTTTGATTCGGTAAAGTGCCGAGAGGTAGGGAAATGTGACAGGTGTCCGTGGATGTTAAATCAACGTCACACAATGTCGTTACTTTTTTCAACAGGTATTATCACCACGCCCCACCGCCAAAACAAACATTCAAGAGTTGCTTTCGATCTGCCAACTCGAAACTCTGGCAAACGATGCTCACTAACTAAAGAAAGAATCAATAGTTCAAATCTCTCAATCAATTCATTTTGCATGCGACGATGGGAAGTGCCTAGCGGCTAGCCCGAGGCAGTCTAGCCGCGCACGACGGTAATATATAGGAAGTTGCTATTGGCACGGAAGCCGGGCCAACAACAACAGTCTCGCGATGCATGTACGGAAACCGGGCACGGAATGCTCTGATGGCGTGTTATTCGCCCGGAAACCGTGCAAACAACTGAACTATCATCTATATGCACGGGACATGATATCTATTGGTTGTGTTGAATAAATCCAGTTCTACTAGAAAATTTAAGTCAGCATTTGACTAGGTTCAGCATTTGACTAGATTTAAATAACATTGCATTTCATGCCATGAGTTTATTTGTACTTTTGATTTGAAGAACAAAATTTAATGGTATGTTCATGACGTCCTTATCGTTGTGGAGAACCACGTGCTTCTCACACATTTCTTAGGGGATATTGCCTTATATGTACATGCATGCATGCCAAATGTACAAGATAAGCCAGTTTAATAGGTTGTTAAGACTATAAGTACTCGTTGTTGAGCCTTAGTACCTGGGTGATTCACATCTGGTTCTTTGTCTAACAATAATCTTGTATTTCTTCCTGTTTTCCCTATGCTATAAATATCCAAAATCGTCAGGGAGATAATCCTAATACTCTGTTGGGTATTTATGATGTATAATCTTTTTCACACCTGTACTTCTCATGTGATGATAGTGATGTCATGTTATAATAGACACCGTGAGAATAACAAATAAGCTTATCTTTGGGTGCACGGTAACCCGGCAAATGACTACTAAGTCAACCATTGCACGGCAAAAGATTTTTCAATTCGGCATCAATGTTCTTGGACCGAAAGACTTTCAGGTGTTCGACAGTCTGCATTGATTTGTTTGATATTGGTGAAAGACTCCTTGTCTAATCAGCTGTCGAAGGTTGACAAATACTGAAATGTGATTAGTTGTCCAAAATGATAAGGAAGTCTATGTTGAATAATTATACAACTGATAAGGCTTTTGTATCCAGGCAAAAGTTTACTCAAAATGTCTGTATTTATGACGTTTTGGTTAGACAAGCATCATGTTCATCGTCTGGCGTTGACGTGCGCTGTTTCTACTGTCTTACTGTCGTGTTTAACGAATACAACATTGTTTTCTTGACCAAACACTTCAACTCCCTCTACCAGTGATTCAAAAGAAGCAAATCTCGCTCCAATGTCGATGGCATCCTTCCACCTCGGCGACGGAAATGAAAGTGACGAAAGAATATCCCGTCACAGGATGTTTCATATGCGCATGCGTTTCTCCCGTGCCCCGAACCATCAAGCGGATGGTTATTGGCCCGGTTTCCGTGCCAATAGACACTACGATAAATATATGTCAATAAGACGTCGTGCACGGCTAGAGGCAGTCTAGCCCTACAAGACGTCTGAGGTAATATTAGCCGCGCACGACGGTAATATAAATATATCAATAAGGCGTCGTGCACGGCAAAGGTAATATATTCATATTACCAGTGATTACCGTTCGACCGGAACTAGAGGCAGTCTTGCCCTGCAGGATGTCAAATTGACGTCCTGCAATGATCAAAGATTTTTTTCCCCATGCGCTGGTAATGATCTGATCAGTACCAGCGGATGGAAAAAAAAGTTATCGACGACACACGAGTTCCAATCATACATGATACATATACAAATGTACATATGAAGAATGAATTTTCACATCTATGAATGTTTATGAACAAGTTTAGTATGTTTACGCGTGAGATTTCGTCAAAGGTGATTAAATCTGTCCAGACAAATCATGAAAAATTCAAATCTCAGAAATCATAGCGTATCCCAGTCCTTGGGGCCAGTGGATTTCCTTATCAGTGCCCCTGATTTGGATGGTGCAATATTTCTCCACCGGGATATTTATGTTGCTGCCGATTTGAGGTTGGCTGCAGTAAGCGGCAGCCTGGCGTCTCTCCCCAGCTCTATGAATAATTAATCAAACTGTAAGGTACGGATAATCATTGGTCAGTGCGCGATAATGAACGTTAGATCATTCCATTCCTGCATTGTTGGCGCTATTTGCTTTTAGTTTCAACCAGCCAGTCACTGGTAATTGCCACTAAAAGATTAAACATTGGTAATACAAATTTATTACACGAGGTAGTAGTACGAGGCTGATAGCTGGGTGTAAGAGACAGAGCAGTTGATATCTGATCCGCAACGAATAAAACCAACAGCTTTTCGCAATGAGTAACACCTCATTCAAGCTGTGCGCCAGAGTTAAGCTAGTGAACATCTTCACTGTGCTCAGTACATCGTCTTCAGCTATGACAATGGCTTGTTCTGGCGTCAACCTTGCCCTTGTCTAAACCATGAACTGTGCTCAATATATAATCAGCTGATCTGCTGCCAGTTTCATTTCATCTAAGTGAACAAATTAAAGCAGCCGACTTTAGTCAACAGGGGGTCGCTACGAGCTATCGATCACAGCAGTTCCTAGCTCACTGGAAAAAGGAGTTCAAGTGGTTGAGGCCAATGTTGAGGTTCACTGACCACTGTGTAGTACCTCTGCAATCTTTATTTTTTTAAATTACTCCCTTTGAAAGTTACCAGCTGGTAGCTCTGTGGTTATTTCTTTATAAAGTAATTTGTATCTTATTTTTTTATCAATGTTTATTTGGGCCAGTGGATTTTAGATTCGGGCCAGTGATTTAGGCTGCTTACTGGCCTGACCGGGCTAGTGATATTTTTGGTACTTGTTGAGCCCTGAATCCATATTGACCCACATTCTAACAGTAACAAGTTTGTCAGATTTTTACTTATGACAATAACATTTGTGAAGTGTTGTTCTATGGTGCAGATTGCATGATGGCAGACCACAATGGCCCTGAGGCTCCCAGGAGTGTATCAGAGAGGATGAAACAGTTTTCCATTGGTGAAGGCAAAAGAGGTGGTGTTCCAGTTGCCAGAACTGTTAAGTTCAGCTCAGAAGTGCTGGAGAGATCTTATGGGGGTACTAATACCCAAGGCCACATGAAAGATTCCTCTATTCTCGAAGCCTCAGTTTCATCGACATCTTCAAATATCCGCTTGAATGTCAACATGTGTCTTCCTACGCAACCACCAAAGAAAACAAGTCCCAGAAAACAGAACGCTCCCAGTGGCTGTACCCCTCGTAGAAAATCTGAAAACATCATTAAGAAATCAGAGTTGCCTGGCACACCTGTGCAAGCTAGTCGCCCTGGCAACAACATAAGAACACCATTGAGAACACCTGTGCAGAGGAGACTTACTGATCAAGGTGTGGGTGTTGTTAGTACCCCAGAGTGTTTTTACAACGTTGGATTTGAAACCCCTCAAGCAAGAAGAAGTCCGCCTAGACTTCAGGGCAAGAGACAGAGTATGGATGAAGAAGACAAGGATAGCGAGGACAGTTCTAGCGTCACTGTAGCTGTAAGAGTCAGGCCATTTAATTCACGGTAAATAAACTCAACACCCTTACTGTTTTGATGGACCTGTTACACAACCAAAACGTTGTATTAACCAAACCCACTTGAAGATTACTCTTGGCCTCTGGTTGTTGTCAAGTTCAACAAACATAGAGAAATTAGATGACATTATATTCCATAGAGCCTCCTCTCATAATGCCCTGTGATTTCTATGTGATCACTGTCTTTGGCTCAGTTTATAAAGATTAATAGTTAATAAATCGACTGTGTTTGGCAACCTTCAGTTGATGTAACTTCACCTCCCGTAAGAGTAATAACTCAGAAACCAGTAACCAACTTATTTTTTGTCAAGTCAGATGATTTGAATAGGGTACCTTGTCCTAATGAAAATTGTGCAGCGAAGCTTGGTTTTTGCTATGTTAAGGTTACAGACAGACATGCAGAAATAATATCCTCGTCATATTAATAGATGGCTTTAACTCCTTTGCTTTTCAGCACATCATGTTTGCCATGTCAATTTCTGAACTGTCACTGAAAGTTGTTCGAATAAGGAATTGCTTGATCTTAGACAAACATGTAATTGATAATATTCATAACATGTAGATTAAGCTGAACAGATCTTGCTGACATGGGAAGTAGAAGTTTGTTAGCCTCACATCATGGTTGGCCAGTATAATCCTGTGTGTGTCTACACAGGGAGAAGTTTGAGCCAGATAGCCATTGTGTTGTGACTATGAATGGCAATGAAACCACGGTGACAACTGACAAAGGAGAACCCCACCGCTTCACCTACGACCACTCCTTTTGGTCATTTGATGAGAAACTCGGCGATTTTGCCAGTCAGGAATTTGTGTACGAGAGCCTTGCTCAGCCTATCCTAGGAAAAGCTTTTGATGGCTATAACACCTGTTTGTTTGCATATGGACAAACTGGGAGTGGTAAAAGTTACAGGTAGGTGGATAACTGTATACTTCTATTTTGTGTGTGTGTGTGTACGTGGTCATCATGCTACCAGGCCGTCTACCAGGCTAATTTGTTGTCTTTGGCACGTAATATTGATCAGACAATGACCTTTGACACCTGATCGCTGTCATGGATACTAACTGTCTAAACTTAAGTGATTGAGCAGTGTGTGGCCTGTTTGTAGCATCATGGGTGGCCATGGCGATGAGGAGCCAGGCATTATACCCCGCTTCTGTGAGGAAATTTTCCTGAGGATACAGTCAGTCACAGAGACCAATGTAAGTTGAAGAGTATGAGATGTATCATGAAGTGTTTACCATTTACTTATATGTAAAGATAGAGAATGTCTGGATCATTGTCACATGGGAATTTAATAATTAAAGTTCAAACTTTCATTAAAAAGGTCACTGCTACTGGGGATAAATTTTGATTTTTATCTCAAACTTTGTGATAAAATTTGTCTCGTGTCTCATTCTTACATCTGCGTTACTGATAAAGTGTTATCAAATCAGTCCTGTCCCCAAAATCACCACGACAATCTTATCAGTGTTTTTGCAATCACACTCTTATCATTCTGTCATCGTCAGTTTCACCATAACAGAGTCCTGTTACATAACATTTCACTGATCAGGGTCTCAATAAGTTCAGTTGTATCAGCATTTTTATGCCATGTCAAATATTCCTGCATCTTTGCAAAAATGAAATATGCATCAACCTCCTATCTGGGCCTTAAAATCTAATGAATAAGTGTACTTGTAATGGATGAATGCAATGTGGATACCTAATTATTTTCATGCATGATATTTGTGAGGCAAGCTTATAAGCTTAATTCCCTGAGGAAAAGTTCACATAATCTCCTGTCAGATTCCAAACGATTGACCATTGACATACAAGGCATGTTGTGTTTGCAGAAGAATGTCACAGTGGAGATCAGCTTCTTTGAGATCTACAATGAGAAGATCCACGATCTCCTAGCTCCTGGATCTGTGTCAGCGTCCTCACGGAAGGATGCCAAGAAACACACAGTAACACATTACTTGGCAGTTGCCATATTTAATTAAGTTAACAATTTGTATTCATAAATTGTGGGGATTTGATTCTGTTGGTGTGCCACGGATATTGTTCTTAACATTAAGCTGTCCATAAGATGGATTCCTATTCCTCAGCAGTGGTTGCATGGGATTTAACTGAGGCTACAAGTGTTAATATATTTTTAATTACACTCTGACCGGTACATGCCTGAGATTACTTGTTTTGCCACTGAGATTACCTGTATCTTATCACCTCTTTTGTGCCTGCGATAACCTGTTTTATACCTGAGATTACCTTTGGAGTACAGTTAAAGGTTAGGGAGCACCCTTCCATGGGACCCTATGTGGAGGGTTTGTCTTCCCATGGAGTGACCTCATTTGAAGACATCCAGGTATGTGTGCCATATTTATTTCTGATCCTTAGTTTTTGTAAATATTCTATATATAAAGATATTAGCCTTTAAAGAGCATTCTTGTACCAATCTAAAAATAGTAACCATGAGTTTTGAGTCTGACGTCCTAAGTGGGCAATGCCATCTTAAATAGCTAGGTATATTTATTGTTCTTCCACAAATAAACCCATTTCTTCATATAGTATGAGTCTATGTGGCTCCCTTTGAGTTCACCTGCCTACCACTAGATGACTAGACGATGGTGTGCTTGTGTTGATAGAGTTGGCTGAGTGTTGGTAATAAGCACAGAGCAACAGCCACCACAGCGATGAATGACAAGTCCTCCCGATCTCACTCGGTCTTCACCCTGCTCCTGACACAAACGCAGGTGATTAACAGACCCAGTCAACACAATGACACCCTCATTACTCCTCTCATAACATAAAGGCAGTTATTGTCTAGTGAATAACATGTTATGTTCTCAATTGTTCATGTGCATCTTACCTTACCCATGTGCGGTACTAGGTGGAGTCGCTAGGTGGCGCTGAACACGGCCATGCCACCACCAGCCGTATCAACATCGTGGACTTGGCGGGCAGTGAGAGACAATCTCTGGCCAAGACATCTGGGGAGAGACTTCGGGTGAGTACGGCATGCAATCTAAGTGTGACCTGCCATGAAAATAGCCAGGGTTGTTTAAAACAAAAAAAAATCCAAGTATATCAAAACCACTCAACATTGATATTCATATTTTAACAGACATTCATGACCTGCTGAATATATTGTGGTAAAATTATGTATAGTTTTTTCTCTCGCTCTTTTCCATGAACATGTGTATATGTACTGTAAACAGGAGGGCGCCAGCATCAACAAGTCCCTCATGGCCCTTGGCAAGGTCATCTACCTCCTCTCAGAGCGATCCGTCTCCTCCAACAAACGCAAGAAGTTCTTCATCCCATACAGAGACTCGGTGCTGACATGGTGAGCACCCGTGGCCACTACTATTGACAGACAGCAGTCTACGGTGTATTGCAGACCACCTACTGACATTGGGCTCTTGTGTGATTATCATTGGTTTTGGTTTGATTGACAGGTTGTTGCGTGAGAGTCTGGGAGGTAATTCTAAAACGGCCATGTTGGCTACCATCAGCCCGGCCCTTGTCCACCTGGAGGAAACACTCAGTACTCTAAGGTACATATCACCTGATATTACCTTCAGATCAGGGTATAATTCTTATTCCTAAGCTCTGTTATTAATTGCTTCCGTGACTGACTCCACCAGGTTTATTGTAATTTTCTGGTTGATAACTAATCAACTTCATTGATGTTCACCAGGTATGCCAACCAAGCGCGCAGCATCATCAACATGGCCAGAGTCAATGAAGATCCAAACGCACGCCTTGTCAAAGGTCAGCACATGTCAATATTATGAATCCTTATTGATAACTGTCCTGTTAATGGTATGGCGGTATTGTTGATTTGTGATTTGGTGAATCCACAGATCTCCGTGCTGAGATCGAACGTTTGAGATCACAGATGGGGGTGATGGGGGATGAAGATAACGTGGATATGTTAGCAAAGATGCGGAAACAACTGGCTGAAAAGGAACTGCAGATTGACGAGATGGCCAGGTGAGTTACTGAGACTTTGTTGCGTACCCATGGTGACCAGGTGAGTCAATGACATTGGGTTGTGTATCCATTCTGAACAGGTGAGTTTATGATACTGGCATTGCGCATAGTAAGACTAATTTTCAACAGAGACTAAGTGTTTGGTAACATAGAAGTGCTCTCTGTGATAGCAAAGATGGTCTGAACAAGTAGATTGTGTCCTTTGTATTGAGAAGTTCCTTGTACTCTCACATTCCCTCATGTGTTAAGTTTCCTTCATCTGACAGATTATCTGATGTATTGTCCATCACAGAAGTCATGAATACAGTAATTTCAATAACTTTTTCGCCAGGTCTTGGCAGGAGCGACTGAAGAAATCGGAGGAAAGCAGGAAGGAAGAATCACTTCTACTGGAGGTGTGTGTGTGGTTGTCATGGTGATAAACTACCTACCATCAGGTCATATCAGCCTTGAGAATTTTATTTATCATGAACGTACCACCATCATCTGTTATAACTATGTTGAAGTGGATAATGACATTTGTTGACGAGCTATGTTGATGTTGCCAAATGAAGGCAGCTACTGGTACTGATCCAGGCTGATTCCATGCAATGTATGGAGACAATTCATGTACTGAAAAAGAGAATCATTCTCTGTTATTGAGGATAGGTTCAACCAGGTACAGCATAATCAAAACTCCATACTGAAAGTCATTTGGTTTATGTAAAACACTTGGGGTAATGGTGTACTTGTTGAGCCACAAGGTTCAGAAGATGGGATAAGGGTGTACTCGGAAAAGAGGAAGTGACTATGAGGTCAGAAAGTTCTTACCAGGATAAAACAATATAGGTAAAACATAGCTTTGATTACTCTGTTGCTATGTTACAGAGGTCTGGGATAGCATTTCAGCAGGTGGACAGTAAGGTACCCTACCTGGTGAACCTTAATGAAGACCCTCAACTGGCCGAGCTCCTCCTCTATGTTCTCAATACTGGGGAGACACACATAGGGCATGTCAACGCCACCTCACACCTGGACGTGCGCCTCAATGGACCTCTTATTGCAGAGAGGCATTGGTGAGTAATGGTTATCTGGCCTCAGTGACATGTTATGATGTGGACATGATATCATGTCATTGGATACTCTCTGTCAAGTTCTGTGTGGCGTGATATGCTATGTAACCTTGCCGGACACATGCCACTTGCTTTTATACTTTATGGTTTTACACTTACTCTCTCATTGTTCCTCTTCACAGTTTGTATTTCATGTTGAGATTTAATTACATGATTGAAGTAGTAAATGATACTGTGTTTGTTCTCTCGCTCAGTACTTTCTCCTACAAGAATAATAGAGTGAATATAACTCCTGTACAAGACGCACCTACTTTTGTCAACGGGGAGCCCATCACAGCCACCACATCACTACATCATGTATGTATTGCTTCCATTTGCATTATGTGACCTTATTACACTAAATGCATCTAGCTACATTATTGCCTCATAATGTCCCTTGTGAACTGATTGCCGCGACATGCATTTAGTGACCTGAATGAATCAGTTTGCACTTGTTGACCTCATTGCACCTGAACATGCAGGCGGACCGTATTGTCCTTGGTGGCCACCATTACTTCAGGTATGACACTTATGATGCATACATAAAACAAACTGGTTTTGGCCCAGGTTGTACATCATGCCGATGCTTTATGCTCATCCTAACTGATGAAGTTGCTGATGCAGGTTAAATCACCCTGGCGACCAGAAGTCTAATGGTACTCACACCACTGGTTCCCAGGACTTCCTGTTTGCACATGATGAACTTGTGGCTGGTCAGAACAGAAGGTAAGTTACAAACAGTGGAAACGAGGAGTCGGTGGTGTGCATAAGTCGCCCGGCCTAAGCTGCTCTCATTCGTCAGGGTCTTTTGAGGAACATAATGTGTGTGTCTCTGGTGGAAATGTCAGATTCACTAGTGATATGATATGTCAGCCAGTAGATAGAGGATTAACATACTCAGAAACATTTGCTGTATCTATTCAAGGTGACACTCAACTCCAGTGATTAACATCTACGTCAATAAATCTGCTTGTAACAAATGTTCACACATAGTCATAGCATTGGCTGCCAAAGTTAGAGTGCTTTACTTGCACCTAAGGGGGTCCCAATGTTAAACACTGTGATCAATAACACCTCCAATCAATGTTTGCTCTGTCATCTCATCTACCTGTTATATCCCTGTCAATTAAATGTAATATCAATACCATACCTTGCCATTGCTTATCCACTCAGACTGGAAGAGGCTAAGCAGGAGATAGCAGCTGAGCTTAGTCGCACAAAACAAGAGGCGTCCAAGGAGATGTCACTGGCCAGGAGCTCGTATGAGGACAAGATTACCAGCATGAAGTCCAAACTGGTCCGTATTGCATGACTCTACATGTACTCATACATGTTTTTATATTTCAAATCTTGCTAAAATACAGGGCTATAAAATAACCTCTCCATCATGGTCAATATTCTGTTTGCCAGTGAAAATATCCATCTTGCATTTGAAAGTAAGTTGTGTCCCCTGGTATGTTAACGGTATAGTGACAACCTGACTAGTGATAACATTGAGGTCCTCACATCACCAGCTCTGTGTTAATGTATTGTAGGGAGAGGCTCAGGTGAGGCAGGATGAGGCTGAGACTCAGTGTAGGGACCTTGAGATGCAACTGAAACTGATGCAAGAGGACAAACAGGTAAAGGGTGCAGCGAGGGTGCACCAGTGGTGTGTGTGTGTCATGGCCGAAATCCTGGCGTAGTATTTAATTATACATACCGACGTGACCATGAAGATGGCTTTTATATAGATTGATGTTGGTAATAATCAGTAAATATTGAAAAAGTCTAATCCTGAAAACGTGGAGAACTGAGGATTTGTAAAGAGGAGCAGATTGATGTGACAATGTGGTATTGGTTGCATATCCTTTTGGTGACTTGCATTGTGACTTGTGTGGCAGATGCTGGAGAGAAGGTTGTCAGCGAGGAAGAAGATGGTGGATGAAGAAGCTGAGGTTGTTATTGTGAGTCGCTCATGGATGGTTGACTAGCAATCAAGTCCGAGCTTACAGTTTACCAATATATTACATCCATGAATGTTACGGATCACCTCTATGATATAGCATATGATTTGACTGTGGAATCACAGGGAAACCATGAATTGATGGTTTTCCATATTATTTTCCTGTTTTGTTCCAAAAAAAACACATATATTTAGAGGAGTAGGTTTGTCTACATAAGATATAGTGTTACAGGAGTTTATGGAAACAGACGGACACCTTAAATACTTCCTGTAGACTGACCTAACACACCTAAAGACTAACTTCTTGCAGTCTAATATCGCTCAGTTTTGTTTGTTACTAGGTGCCCCCTGTGAAGTCCAACCTCCTGGAGGAGCTAGAGAGGTGTAGCAAGGAGCTTCAGGAGAAGGTCAAGGATCAGGACAGGTGTAATCAACTGGCAGTCAATGCCCTGCCAGCTGCCGGCCGTACCCACAGCATCCATCGCCAAGTCAACCAGTCACGTCTCTACATGATGCTCAGAGAGGCAAATAAAATCAGCGAGAATTTGCACGCTAAAACTGTGAGTGCTTTGTTTGCAGGGTTGGAAAGTAGAACATTTTGTTAATTTCACCCTGGTTTGATTCTGTTGTTATATACTTACCCGACTTCTTTACTGCAGCTAAGTTTGAGCAAGTTATAATCAGAGGTATAAGTTACAATGCTTAGTGACTATGCTAACATTCATTAGTTGTTGTCTTGTCATCCAACAACTTGTATATGAGCCAGTACCATATGGAAGAATTGTGATAGTCAGTATTGAAACTTGAATATAGGATGTGTATGCATTAGATAGCTTCACTCTGTTATGGGTGATTTTGATAAGACAACTAAGGTGTGCTTCCATCTGCAGTCCACCGCAATGTTGATATAAGTTGACAGCTGAATATGTCTGGTAATGACAGGAGTTGAGTCAGCTGGACGTGCCGTCGACGGGGGACTCTGGTAGCCTGGTACGCGTGACCAATAACAAGCATGGTGTCAGTACACTGTGGACGTATGATGTCTTCTATGAGAGGCTGCTCTGTATGAGGGAACTCTACCAGGTCGGTACGGTCTCTCTCTACCCCAGACCATATTGTCACCAATAAGGCTGTATCAGGTTGAAATCTCAATCTACTGGGAGCTATGGATTCATAGGAAGAGTGATATGGCTTTCAATGCTGTGTTCCTCACCTGTGTGATATTTCATCTATGCTGACCTCAGCTATAATATTTAGTTCATTGTATGACCATTGTTGATGTATGGAAATTATAGATTTTGTGTAGTTTTGTTGTATTGGTAAGACTGCATTTGTGATTAATTGACATGATAGATTAAATGGTACAATGGATTTAAACTGAGTTACCCGTTTTTTTTGCTACCTTGTGACTTTTATGTCTCTCCACTTACACATCCAACTGATATCATATCTGCTGATGTGAGGAGAATATCAAGCATCTCGTGTTTTGTGGGTAATTCAGATTAATTTGACATCTGACTATCTCTGCATTTAACAGGGAGGCCAGAACGTGACGTCAACTGAGGTCGACAACGTGTTCTTTAACCCCACGGACCACTGGGAGCAGTCGGACAAGCTCCAGGATGCTTCACGCCTGTCTCCCCGCATGTATGTACAACTTACATTGAGTAGCCCATGATTTGCGGGACTTCATTCCAACTTGGTGTCCATGTTGTCGGACATGTCGTGAGTCAATGGCATTACTGAGCTCACCAGGTATAGAAGTGTATGCTCTTGTATGATTTTCAGGGCCTACAGTTTACGGCGACAGACCTTGGCATCTAACCCCGTTCCTAAACTCAATCTCAACACAGGTAAAACACACATTGTGTTGTGATTATTATCTCCAATGCAATCCATCGTCTTCTTGTTGTTCATCTTGAAAACTAGCCGTACACATTACAGTGGACTGGGATACAGCTTAGGTTGCTGGAATGAACTACAGTTTTCTTCCCAGTTCAAATCTACACTATCCTTTTTATTACCATGCCTGTGCTGAGAGGCGCACATCTATTAATACTACAGTATTTTGTTGCACTGTCAATACTGTTTCTTTCTGCTATGGGCAGGTGTCTAGACTTGTTGTCGTACTACATAGTTAGGTGTCATCGTTAGAGAGGATCATTTGGCTGTTTTTTGCTTTTATCAAAATGAATGTGATTTGTACACTTACCTTTTCTGCACCAGCTGTGTTATGTTTCACCAGATGTGATTTGTGTGTTTCATTATGACATCATACCATAATGATGATTTCTCATATATCTCGCCAGTCATATGTACATAAATAGTATACCACCCCTAATTAAACCTGTCATTCCATATTTAGAATGACCTTCATATGGCAGCCAAGTCTTTCTCTGTTTGAAGTATATATGTCACCAACAAACATTATGATTCACTGATGACACTACCTAAAACGGCCAAAGCCAATGTCATGGTTACGCTGTGTACAGATAACGTCAGGACCTCCGGCTCCTCTCGTCCATCTGACACCACCCTACGTGAGACCTCCAGCCTCCTGGGATATTGTCAAGATGCTATCTCTACCACACTCATCCATTGTCACAGTACGTACCTTATACACATCTCCACCCAACTCGACCTGTGTCACAGTACGTACCTCATACACATCTCCACACTCGACCTATGTCACAGTACGTACCTTAAACACATCTCCACCACACTCGTCCTGTGTCACAGTATGTACCTCATACACATCTCCACCACACTCGACCTGTGTAACAGAACGTACTTCATACACATCTCCACCACACTCGACCTGTGTCACAGTACGTACTTCATACACATCTCCACACTCGACCTGTGTCACAGTACGTACCTTAAACACATCTCCACCACACTCGACCTGTGTCACAGTACGTACCTTAAACACATCTCCACCACACTCGACCTGTGTCACAGTACGTACCTTAAACACATCTCCACCACACTTGACCTGTGTCACAGTACGTACCTCATACACATCTCCACCACACTCGACCTGTGTATCAGTACGTACCTCATACACATCTCCACCACACTCGACCTGTGTCACAGTACGTACTTCATACACATCTCCACACTCGACCTGTGTCACAGTACGTACCTTAAACACATCTCCACCACACTCGACCTGTGTCATAGTACGTACCTCATACACATCTCCACCACACTGGACCTGTGTCACAGTACGTACCTTAAACACATCTCCACCACACTCGACCTGTGTCACAGTACGTACCTTAAACACATCTCCACCACACTTGACCTGTGTCACAGTACGTACCTCATACACATCTCCACCACACTCGACCTGTGTATCAGTACGTACCTCATACACATCTCCACCACACTCGACCTGTGTCACAGTACGTACTTCATACACATCTCCACACTCGACCTGTGTCACAGTACGTACTTCATACACATCTCCACACTGGACCTGTGTCACAGTACGTATTAAACACATCTCCACCACACTCGACCTGTGTCACAGTACGTACCTCATACACATCTCCACCACACTCGACCTGTGTATCAGTACGTACCTCATACACATCTCCACCACACTCGACCTGTGTCACAGTACCTACTTCATACACATCTCCACACTCGACCTGTGTCACAGTACGTACTTCATACACATCTCCACACTGGACATGTGTCACAGTACGTACCTTAAACACATCTCCACCACACTTGACCTGTGTCACAGTACGTACCTTAAACACATCTCCACCACACTTGACCTGTGTCACAGTACGTACCTCATACACATCTCCACCACACTCGACCTGTGTATCAGTACGTACCTCATACACATCTCCACCCACACTCGACCTGTGTCACAGTACGTACTTCATACACATCTCCACCACACTCGACCTGTGTCACAGTACGTACTTCATATACATCTCCACCACACTCGTACCTTAAACACATCACACTCGACCTGTGTCACAGTACGTACCTTAAACACATCTCCACCACACTCGACCTGTGTCACAGTACGTACCTCATACACATCTCCACCACACTCGACCTGTGTCACAGTACGTACCTCATACACATCTCCACCACACTCGACCTGTGTCACAGTACGTACCTTAAACACATCTCACACCACCACACTCGACCTGTGTCACAGTACGTACCTCACAACACTCGACCTGTGTCTCAGTACGTACCTCACACATCTCCACCACACTCGACCTGTGTCACAGTACGTACCTCATACACATCTCCACCACACTCGACCTGTGTCACAGTACGTACCTCATACACATCTCCACCACACTCGACCTGTGTCACAGTACGTACCTCTGTGTCACTCGACCTGTGTGTCACAGTACGTACCTCATACACATCTCACACTCGACCTGTGTCACACCCCACACGACACACAGTCTACCTTAACCATCTCCACCACACTCGACCTGTGTCATAGTACGTACCTCATACACATCTCCACCACACTGGACCTGTGTCACAGTACGTACCTTAAACACATCTCCACCACACTCGACCTGTGTCACAGTACGTACCTTAAACACATCTCCACCACACTCGACCTGTGTATCAGTACGTACCTCATACACATCTCCACACTCCACACTCGACCTGTGTCACAGTACGTACTTCATACACATCTCCACACTCGACCTGTGTCACAGTACGTACCTTAAACACATCTCCACCACACTCGACCTGTGTCATAGTACGTACCTCATACACATCTCCACCACACTGGACCTGTGTCACAGTACGTACCTTAAACACATCTCCACCACACTCGACCTGTGTCACAGTACGTACCTTAAACACATCTCCACCACACTCGACCTGTGTCACAGTACGTACCTCATACACATCTCCACCACACTCGACCTGTGTATCAGTACGTACCTCATACACATCTCCACCACACTCGACCTGCGTCACAGTACGTACTTCATACACATATCCACACTCGACCTGTGTCACAGTACGTACTTCATACACATCTCCACACTGGACCTGTGTCACAGTACGTACCTCATACACATCTCCACCACACTCGACCTGTGTATCAGTACGTACCTCATACACATCTCCACCACACTCGACCTGTGTCACAGTACCTACTTCATACACATCTCCACACTCGACCTGTGTCACAGTACGTACTTCATACACATCTCCACACTGGACCTGTGTCACAGTACGTACCTTAAACACATCTCCACCACACTCGACCTGTGTCACAGTACGTACCTTAAACACATCTCCACCACACTTGACCTGTGTCACAGTACGTACCTCATACACATCTCCACCACACTCGACCTGTGTATCAGTACGTACCTCATACACATCTCCACCACACTCGACCTGTGTCACAGTACGTACTTCATACACATCTCCACACTCGACACAGTACGTACTTCATATACATCTCCACCACACTGGACCTGTGTCACAGTACCTTACAAACACATCTCCACCACACTCGACCTGTGTCACAGTACGTACCTTAAACACATCTCCACCACACTTGACCTGTGTCACAGTACGTACCTCATACACATCTCCACCACACTCGACCTGTGTATCAGTACGTACCTCATACACATCTCCACCACACTCGACCTGTGTCACAGTACGTACCTTAAACACATCTCCACCACACTCGACCTGTGTCACAGTACGTACCTTAAACACATCTCCACCACACTCGACCTGTGTCACAGTACGTACCTCATACACATCTCCACCACACTCGACCTGTGTATCAGTACGTACCTCATACACATCTCCACCACACTCGACCTGTGTCACAGTACGTACTTCATACACATCTCCACACGCGACCTGTGTCACAGTACGTACTTCATACACATCTCCACACTCGACCTGTGTCACAGTACGTACCTCATACACATCTCCACACTCGACCTGTGTCACAGTATGTACCTCATACCCATCTCCACACTCGACCTGTGTCACAGTACGTACCTCATACACATCTTCACCCCAACCTCGACCTGTGTCACAGTATGTACCTCATACACATTTCCACCCAACTCTACCTGTGTCACAGTATGTACCTCATACACATCTCCACCCTTGACCTGTGTCACAGTACACACCTCATACACATCTCCACCCAACTGACCTGTGTCACAGTACACACCTCATACACATCTCCACCCAACTCGACCTGTGTCACAGTATGTACCTAATACACATGTCCACCCAACTCGACCTGTGTCACAGTATGTACCTCATATGTGAGTGACATGTTTGGATGGCACTGATATGACCTGGGTACTGTGATAACAACCATCTTCATTCACAACTCATACAAGTGTTACTGTCCCTTAAGCAGCTTGAAAGCCTCATGTTTCTGTTAGATCAGATCGTGATTTGTGGTGTTTAAAGCAGCAATGCCAGCATTACTTATAGGCAAAGACCATTGTCGCAGTCATCCGTAACTGACAAGATGAGAATTTGACTTTTTGTCACAACATTTCACCTTCCCTAACCTCCTTGACAATATCATTGTTCCATGAGAGGTGTGTTTGTGTTTCAGCGCTGCAGACCTCCCCTGGGCTGAGTGAGAGTGTGTCAGACAGTTGTGATGTGGTGCGATCATGTCTCAACCAGCTCACCTCCGCCTCATCACATGGTAATACATTCAATCGACCGATGCCATGTTACGCCCCTCTTGTGGCTTCATGTCTCGCTTGGTTTCTAAGTCATACACCCTTATTATTACATGCTATATTCTGCCTGCAAGTCTCCCCTTTGATTGATTAGATTGTAAGGCCTCTTTGATCTCATCCGAGCCATATTTAATCTGCATGTGACATTCCATGTCACTGATATGTACGATTAATCACATGGTCTATTTACTGTCACAGATTCCACTCGTGACACTATAACGACGTTTACTACCCACATTCAATTCCTCCTCACCACCAGTGCCTTCTATGCGTCGTCCCTAGCAACAGATGGTCATGAGGTGGAGGAGTGTGTGGAGGAGCTAGGTGGCGCTGCTGTCCGCTTCCTGCAGGTGAACTGTTTAAGTACTTCACGTTGCAACTAATAAATATGAGAAATTTTATGAAATACCTCATGATTCTGGAGTTAAAAGGTTATTAAAGGCGCACATACTGACAGATTGAGTCCCTATTTATCTCTCAGTGACTGGAAGTATTCTAACTTATCCCAGGTTTTGTTTACAACCCCACCTGATCTTACCCCACTGTGTCACAGGGTATTGAGAATGGGGTGTCATCGATGAGAAGACAAGGTTCTACGGCCATATCATCTCACCTGGACCGCCTCTCCTCTCTACTCAACACATCTATGTCTGAATGAGAGACTACAGCCTCTGTTCTTGATGTGTTTCTAAAGCCTGCATCCTGTACCCTGGTACCTAATGGGGCGCTGACGACCTCTGTTTGTGAAGCTATCGACTTGTAATGCATGTATTTATTTATTGTTGGGTTGTTCAGCTGATCATGTTTTTGAATTTTAGGACACAAACTTGAAATGATTTTTTTCTGTGATTGTCCTGATCACAGGGTCTCTGATGGGGAACTGAGCTCCTGTGGTCAAACTGAGCCACGGTAGGTGTTGTCTGCAGATATTGCACCACAGCAAATCAAAACATACCATGACAATTGTAAACAGCAGTTTATTTCTTATGCATTAATTAAATTTATATAACACTGCACAGCAAAACTACATAATTTGTGAACAAGTTAAATTTCAATATGGTGCTCCAAAACAACGACCAACTGCCAGGACTCTTACCAAAAAGTTAAGTAAGAATGTTTTTTTAAAAAAAGGGAAGAAATATGCCAGCTATTGTAGCAGTGCAAACTATTACATTTTATGACATAGCATCCCAAATATTTAGCATTTGTAAATCATAATTAGGCTTTAGGATATTTATGTTAATGTTAGTGATTGTATGATAATTATCATAACGTTGAGGCAGTGATTATCTGTTGAGCTTCCTGCAGCCCAAGGCATCAAAAAAGAAAGTGGATATTTTCTGCATCAAAATGGCAATTTGAATATTTGGACTATAAAGATTTTGCATCATAATGTGATATTTATAATGTGATCACTTCAACAGTGAAATAGCCATTAAACATGAACTGTAAAAATAAAGTCTTTAATATTTAAGATAAGTTTTAAGCAATATGTCAATGAGCAAACCCTCTTGCTCCTGCTGCTGAAAGAGAAATTGAAAAATTGCTGTTGTCTTATTTTGTCTTTACTTGTATATAATCTCAGAACTCTAGTCTAGCATGTGTTTACTTTGCGTGCTGATGCCTGTTAACCATAGTGCTGTACTATATGCGATGTGTACCTCTTCCATGATAAACTATATATTAATTACTTGGTCCTCATGCATATTATATATTTGTATTTATTACTGATTTATGAGCCTGCTTTTGTAATAAAGAGATATACCATACCCATTAACATGCCATCTAAATATGTCATGCACAATTTGGTCATTGATTTCTGTGCTGATTTTATTTTGTTAAAAGAAATAACAAATTTAATGGGGTTATTATTTGTTGTGAAAGTAGAACATCCAGCAGGAGGATGTAAGAGATAGGGAAGGGGTTACTTATTATCTTGGAAGCTTTGTGCAGAGAAATAATCACATTTTCTACCAGTCTTGAAAGCATGATAGCTGCATCTGGTACCTCTGTCATTCCCTCTTACCTGATAATTTCTCTCAACCTGTAATTCGTTCCCTATATTGATATATTTGTACCTGCTTTATATGAAAAACAACCACATTCTAACCTGATCGTAGGCATTATATACACTGATTTTTTTTTATATCGAAGCCGACTCTCAGTCCATACATAATCTAGACCAGTTCATCACATGACAGAACGGTCTCGTGACATTGTGACTCCGCATAAAGTATATGGAGCGGCGAATTGTCGAATACAGCTGAGCGTAAAATAATCATGGGAGATTGAGGTGACCCAACCACTCAACGCAATTATACCCAAGATGCCATATAGCGTCATAACGCGTGTCATGGCGCAAAACAACTGCGCTGTTTATTAGATATCTTTACAGTGTCCACTCATATTCTGGTTAAAATTAGTTATTTCAACTTTTGGTTTAATGCCGTTTTACTTTAAGTAATATTGTGACGCTGTGTGGTGTGTAGGGATTGAGCACGGGGAAAAAGGGAGCCCAAATAATTTCTTATTTTTCAAAAAGTACAATCATTTGCGTTGTTCTACTTGCCTTTGACTTTCTCCAGCATCTGTGTTATAATCTCAAGCTGACTCGAGCTGTAAACACAAAGAATTTACGAGACTCTGCGTTATAAATATGTATGTGTGTTACATTTACGAATACATGTCCAATCATAGCCGCGCACGACGTCTTATAATTATATCTATATTACCGTCCGACCGGGGATAGTCCAAGCATAGCTCCGGTCGAACGGTAATATACTCGGACGTCTTGTAGGGCTAGCATATAAAATAACATGAAAACTCTTTTTTTGTCTTAAAACACAATGCAAATGTGTTAGCCAGCTGTAATTGTGTACGTGTTGCATTCTTTTTATCAAAACTTAAGAGTTCTATTTCAAATGAAGTTAGTGATTCAGCATGCGGTTGATACAAATGAGCTACGCGAAGCTTGGCTACGGTTTGTCAGTCTACCACTTCCAGGAGCATTTATTGACCTGCGAGCCATTCGGATTCGATCCAACCTCTCCTCTGCATTGCTGTTCAGTATCGGACGATACCTTCCAATAGATTTATCTTTGTTCACTATATCAGCTTCACTAAGTGTTTTTTTGCATGTTTCCACATAGTGCCTCTGGCCAATACATGCTTTTGCTCGGGCGTGACTACACACAGTAGACTTTGTCAAACGGCTTGTTAGTTCCACCTGGTCGTCCCACGTGGAAATTGCGCGCCACGTACCAGGGTAATGCTTACTAATGCGGTCATAACGTCCTTTATACATTTCTTCAGCTGCCAAAATTGACCTGGCAAGGAAAGACTCTTCGTACAGCTGCCGCGGGTTGGACCAAAGCACAGCTTTACGCCCCGAACTTGTGTTTGGTCTTTCGAGACGTTCTTGCGTGCTGTTGTTCTTCGTCGAACGACACCGTGATGAATAGAGAGAGGGCGGGGCGGTCACTGGACGACTGGGCTCGTCTTCTGCGGAGGTATTTGGGTGCAGCCAAGGTTTGGGAGTTGTTTTGGTGCATCGTCGTATATAAGGAGTCGGGGTTGCAGATCTCTCTTTGTCTGCCCTTCTATTCTCCTCCACTACTGGTGAAATTGAGGCATACAGGTCCCGAAATTCGTCCCGACTGTAGTTTTTCATGATGGTTCTGTATTTACGGTATATGAAGACTGATGCTGTTGAGGACACCTCTGTAACACATTAAGCAGGAAAATTATTGTTAAGCCTTGTGACAATAAACTAGGGATGTCTTACGTCGAAGTTCAACTATGTGCTTGTTCACGATAGAATTTAGCTGGAACATTTACCAAACCATTTGTTAAACCGTGATTACCCGTTCGGATATTTTGATTTAATTTCTACATGCATTTTTATCTACGCACAGCAATCGATCAATGGTATGATAAATATGAAATATCTAATTAAATGGAAATCTGACCAACCAATTACAGATAAATCACTTCCGTGATTGACTCAAATAAACCCGCAATTTACACTTTCAAAGCTTACTTGCCCAAGCAAATATAAGAACAAACTTCTGCTTAGGCATCCGCGAAACCTTAAAATAACTGAAAAGCGAAAGCAAACTTTTAGAGAGTGACCCCTCTGTATTATCTCGAAGAAGCATTATTTTGCCCCGAAAGATGACGTCATGAATAATGTAGAAGGATAATCCAAATATAGATTTCCCACGTGACGTCATGACTGGGGAAACACCTTCTGCAAATGGTTGTCGGTTGTCACTGTTTTGATTTCGACAGGGATGGAATTGGCACGGAATATGGGCGTTACCGAGGAAGTGAATACAAGGAATAATAAATTTGTGTGAATTGGAGAAGGATGGGAAAGAATGCCAGTAAGCTTAGCTCCAGTGAAGTGAAGGAATTAATGTCAGTGACTTACTGTGAGTATAAATTTTTATGCTTTAGCAGACAGCATTCGGCGCTGTCATCTTCCCTTTCCAAGACGGTATACAGGGTGCAGTCCTCTGTGAAGGGAGGGGTTACTTGTTACATAGTAATACAATATATAGATATGCTTTACAGCTCGGGTGCTGTTTTTATTTATAAAAATGAGATACATTTGTTATATTTCAAGGGGAAAAAAATCAGCCGATGACCTTTGAAATGAACCAATCGTTCATTGAGCTAATGTAATGACGTGAATAAAAATATTCAGAGCAATCTCAAGCTTACAAATTCATGCTTTCAAATTATAACCAATGTCGATGGGCTAGCATAAGTATTAGGTGGCATTACTACTATACTGTAAGGGGGAATTACGCCACTCAATATCCAGCACCGATTCGGCAGTCTAGGCGCAATGTGGCTTGCTTCAAACGCTCGTGGGCGATTCCAATAGGGTAATCTATATGTTGGCTTCTAATGAATATTATCTATGTGAGTACCACAGTTGTGGACTTAATCATGTTTGAGGGCTGTGCGTCTTATCCAATACCTTGAATATGCTTATGACTATCCTATATCAACTTACTTATTCAATATGATTTCGTATAAATATGCGAGTGTCATTTTCGTATAATGCCTGTATGATGGTATACCCGGTTGGGATTGAAGCACCTTGGGTCAAACACCTCGTCATATGTCTTGATGCATTGGAAGAACCCCTTACGTTCTATTAGGCGCGTTAATCCCATTCCTGGTACAGAATCAATCTCTCGAGAAGGCTTCAGTTGTGAGGGATGCCAGATCTTTATTGAACGTGGTTCAATGAATACTACTCGAGGATCGTGTATTACTTAGAGGGAGCGATTATTTCTCGTTTCAAACGATTTTAGTTCTTGAACTTCACCCAACTCAACGTCTCCATCATCTGCGCCCTTAAATCTCTCAAGTGCACTACCACACTTATCACGAGTAAATTGTTTTTGTAAAAATCGGTTATTATTCTTTAATTATTGCTGATTGATCCGAGATTTATTGTCTTTTCAGTTAACAAGAAAGAACTACAACAATGGTGAGTAGACGCAATGCAGTCAATCATTCGCAACATTTAAGTATTTTAAAGTTTCGGTTGTGTCAACCGCGAGTTTGCAGACATCACTCTGAATGAGTCTTCTTCTGTGATGACGAGCCATAACATGACGGCCAACTCGGCGGACCGCCCGCATATTGATTGCCTCTGCGGGGGCGCTAGCACACTCGATGACCTGGGTACCCTAAAGCTCCTCTCCCTATATCCATATGTACCTCCGCTCCCAATCCCCCTCAAACTCATCATTCGCCTGCTTTACACCACCCTCACTTCTTAAACACCCTTCAATCTACAACGAGAAACACCGCATTCCCTCGCAGTACTTCCCTTGTCTTCCTACGCCTCCCATTATTCAAGAGGCTGTTGCTTTGACAGCTTCATCACAGAAGACTTATAACCCACATACTCTCTGTATAACGGCCGGATGTTAAACAAAACGTTAGCTCAAAAAATACCTCGTACCTTGCCTATGTCTTCAACTTTACAGAACATTTAACTGAACTAATCTTCAATAGCAGTTATTACGGATGTAAAAAAAACCGCTGGGCCCAGAGGCTTGGTGCTGTGTTACCATAGTGATCATATTCTTGTTGTATAGTGGACGCGGCGAAATAGAAGTCACCTCCCTTGCTGAAGGTCTTAAGCTGCCGAGCTTCCGGTTAATTTCCCATTGGCCATAATTTTTCATGTGACCGGCCGCCGAGACCCCCTGCGTTGTTTCCGTCATAACGACGAATTCCTGCGTGACTGAAGCGGCTTTGCTGCTGTATTAAATATTTTATACACCTGCAAGCAAATTGTTCATGGAACGGTCATTTGAGCAACCGAGAATTGCTCAACCGATATTTATTGGACGATTGGATATATATATATGTCATAAATCGCACCAAGTGACGCGAACATCGTCCTGATATCCGTCCCACGAGGGCGACTTAACCAACTGGGTGTATGTTGACTTCGAGTGAAATGTTGGCCTCTTGGTGAATCATTCCAGTGGCACAGCTCGTAGCCGTAATAGTTTCTATTTCCCTGTTTATGACGCCTCAGATATATGGACATAATAAAAGGCCTTGTTACACGCAACGTGGCTCGTTAGAACATCATTTCGACGACATTGGACTTGTTGACGTTTTTCCTGGTAATCCATCCATGTCACGTCATCGGTTGGGCTACATAACCCCCAACCACACCGCCTCACCTAACCCATCCCACGCCACCAGTAAGCGATCTTATGAACCATACCTTGTAACCGAGGCAGCTCGCGGATTAAGGCTTTAGCATGAACTCGCTATCGGTCAACACTGAGCAGAAGCCATAATAGTAGTCAATGTCTTGTCCGAAGTATTTGGTCATCCAAAGCTTTAGCAAAGTATGTAAATATATATATATATATATATATATATATATAGATATATATATATATATAGATATATATATATATATATATATATATAGAGAGAGATATATATATAGATAGAGAGATAGAGAGATATCTCTATATATCTCTATCTAGATCTATCTCTCTCTATATATATCTCCTATATATCTCTCTATCTCTATATCTCTCTCTATATCTCTCTCTCTATCTCTATCTCTCTCTCTCTATCTATCTCTCTCTCTCTATCTCTCTATCTATATATATCTATATATATCTATATATATATATATATATATATGTATATATGAGCCGAATAACCTGAGCCGCAATGGAAGGACTAAACTCCGACCCAAACTTTGTGTTGCTAATAACAACGACAACGACTGACGACCATAATGAAACACCGAAAATGGGGGAGTGGTCCAATAACTGAAAATAGGTCGCATCAAATTTCTGGAAACCTGGCCGTCCCATGCACAAACCCAATGAACTTGCAATCTCGATATGGCTCAGGATATTATAAAGGTAGTCATACTTTCCAGCTTATCTGCTTTCCATATTGCCGATCGACGCTCGTTTTCTCTATGTCTGGCTTCCGTGCGTTAGGCGGTTAGATCTACTAGGGCTATTTCAATAATAACTTCTATGATTCCTCTGTGTGGCCCTGTATCAGACGAAATTCAGTCGGTATGAATCTTCCATGGCGAATATGATGGATTACCGGTTATGTTGACACTACATTCATATGAATGGCGATCATTGTTATGCTATCTATAAATAGCAAAGTATAAAGTTATTAGTCTGTGGCCCAATATGGGGTGGGGGGGGGGGGGTGGGGGCGTTATTAGAGGTGGCAGGATGGGGCGGGGGTAGAGGTTACAGGAGGGTGGGGTTGTTGTTCCTGTTCACGCTGTGTTGCTGACAGCGTTGAGGTGGCCGTTAAGACTGATTAGATACTTCATTACTCGTGGCTTATCTCTCCACCTGAGATCACCCCAGCCCACCTATTATTCCTCTCAGAGCATCCTTGAGTTATAACACCCTCATCATCAGCGCTCTCCTCTTATCCAGTTAATATCCTGTTAGTCAGTTGCCCTCTAATACCTAGTTTGACTGCCCATCACCAGGCTATACTGCCGACTTTGTCGTAAACGCCGCGTCCCTCTCACAATCATGACTATTCTCGTCCTGTTATGATAATCCCTGAGACCAACACGCAGCAGTATCTTTGTATAATTCTCCATCTATATCCTGTTAGCATCTCGATGCTCGTGTCGCCCTCTGTCACCCCGCCCCGTTGCTAACCAATTCCTGCCCACAAACACACCTCTTATAGCTGAAGCTGCCATATCATGTTAGTATCATCGCATGAGCCGGGTGTAGAGTCGGCTTGTAGCGCCGCTATCGACTATGACCTTGGTGTTATGCACGACGTGGTAAATGATTCACTTGTTTGACCTATAGTCGACCTTAACATGACCTTCACACACCATTATTCATCGCAGTATTTCTGCTAACTAACACGCTGTGTACCACCCATATATCGCTCGCATTCTGAGACGTCCTTTGCCAAAATAGCGACATTTACAGAAGGGCATCTTTTATTATACACATCCGTTGAATGGTGAGTCTGTGAATATTCTCTTCTGAATGCAGGTATCGCGACTTCATGCGTGACTGCCCGGATGGCGTACTCAAAAAAGAGGTAAGTCAATTGTTTTCCTCTGCATCGATGACGTCACTATTCTGGCACGTGTGTACTCCACCGCCCAGAACTATAGCTGTTGACGTCAATTTTGTATGGTGAGCTATTCGCCCATTGCGCTTTGATTCTGCACCGTACTAACATTAGGGGAAGCGTCGGTTGCCATGTTTCACATAGTTGCTTAATAGAATAATTCACAACCTGAATTAAATTGGGTAGAATTGTGGTACCATTTGCCAATGGCGACTTAACCTATTGCAGCCGCTAATTACATGCGCAGGATACGCGTAGCCAATGTGAGAACAGCTGTTCATTTTGAAAACGCACGCAGCACGCGTTCATGACATAACAGGTTCCGAGCATCTGCATCACGTGTGACCTTCACCTCATATTGCGATACTGCGTCATTTGTGACCTTCAACTTATATTGCAATACTACATCCCCTGTGACCTCCACCTTATATTGCAATAAAGCATCACTCGTGACCTTCACCCCATACTACAATATAGCATCACTTGTGACCTTTACCTCATATTGCAATTTAACATCACTTGTGACCTCCACCCAATATTGCAATATAGCATCACTTGTGACCTTCACCTCATATTCCAATATAGCATCACTTGTGACCTTTACCTCATATTGCAATTTAACATCACTTGTGACCTCCACCCAATATTGCAATATAGCATCACTTGTGACCTTCACCTCATATTCCAATATAGCATCACTTGTGACCTTCACCTCATATTACATATTGCCAATGTGTGACGTGAATGCCCTAATACACATTGTTGATCTATGTTTCCGCCGATGAGATCCATTAATGAGCTGTGTTGTGTCAAACAACGAATATGTCTCCATGTTTCGTTATGTCCACCACTTAACTGCTAAAGCGATATTGGTAACAAAAACAACGACTTAACCGTGGGTAACCAGAGCATCGAGCATCTAACGCGCGGCTTCATCGCAAGTGCCCATGGCGGCCTGAATGCGCGGAAATCCTTCGCGACCAATAAGTGTCGTGTGTCAACAGGGCGCGATATATCGGACGTCGATTGCCTCCGCGTGTGGTCTGCGATAAATGATATGGCAGCTGATAAATAGAATATAGGGGCGATAAATGAGGTGTGTGTGTGTGTGTGTTTGGAAGCGGTTGCGGGCTTTGACATTTTGTGTTGATAGAAATAAATATAATCGCATTCCCATGCCACCGTGGCGCCGCTGTGGTGCCGCTTAAGCTTGCAATTAATCCATGTTTTTGTACAACTCACAATATTTTCCTCTTTTGCTTATTGCTCTGAAACAACATGCTTTTGTGCAACTGTCATATATTTTATGTTTTAATAATCATATTGAATCGGGTCTCCACCACTCACACCTAAACTGGTATGGAATGAAATAAAGGTATGCGTGCATATACCAAATGGGAATCTGGCGTTTTGCCCTGCAAACAGTATCCATATACACATTGAAACTATGGTCCAATCCGTATTGGTGAGATATCTCAAATATCCGTGAGCACCTGCCGGCAATGATCTGTGCACGCACGAAGCCAGCTTGTACTGACCTCGCCACGTGTCGGTAGGTTTCTTGGTTTACCTTTTATGAGCAGGCCATGATCAAAAAAACTTAGCGATGGGACAACTATTTTATATTCATCGACCATCGGGCGACAATAGAGCGATGTTATTCTTCCCATTTGGACGGAAACATCATATGATGCGTTAAATTATTGTCCATCAATTCGCAAAGCTTAATATTTGCTTGTTGTTCCTCTCGCCACCATCCACTGCGGGGCTTCGTGAGCGATGCTGCCTCAGCAACCTATCGCGTTTACCACAAACCATTTGCCGATGGGTTGAATACAGCTCCTTTGCAAAGTAGAACATGTTTTCAGATTACAATAGCAAAAATCCCATATCTGCTGTCAAACCTTCTTGCTATCACTATTTAGAATCCGAACTTCCGTGTAAGATATGGGTCTGGTGATCCAATGTGGGTCTGGTGATCAAACGAGAGTCTGGTGATCAAACGAGAGTCTGGTGATCAAATGTAAGTCTGGTGATCAAATGAGAGTCTGGTGATCCAATATGGGTCTGGTGATCAAATGTAGGTCTGGTGATCAAATGTAGGTCTGGTGATCAAATGTAGGTCTGGTGATTAAATGTAGGTCTGGTGATCTAATGTGGGTGTGGTGATCAAACGAGAGTCTGGTGAATAAATGTAGGTCTGGTGATCAAATGTAGGTCTGGTGATCAAATGTAGGTCTGGTGATTAAATGTAGGTCTGGTGATCAAATGTAGGTCTGGTGATCAAATGTGGGTTTGGTGATCAAATGTAGGTCTGGTGATCAAATGTAGGTCTGGTGATCAAATGTAGGTCTGGTGATTCAATGTGGGTTTGGTGATCAAACGAGAGTCTGGTGATTAAATGTAGGTCTGGTGATCTAATGTGGGTGTGGTGATCCAATGTGGGTCCGAAAGTATTCAAAGTTGCTCTTCGCTATGCGGTTTTAAACATGACGAGTTTTTGTTTTATTGATTGAAATGATAGCATCACAGACGCCACAGAGTCCCGTCACTTGTGCTTACTATGCAGACTCTTTGTCTATATAGAGGGTAATTCAGTTGGTGCTCTTGCCAGGAATTGATTGAGGCACATGGCAATTAAAGCGTCTTGTATCGGGAGGGGGTGTTTGGAATAAGGCATGATTCACGCGTTGGATAGTACTCATTGGTTAAGGGTTGCGCACTGGGATCACATAACTACCTGACGTTATGATAACATTCATATAAATGTTGAACCTGTAGTCCATCCCAAGAACTAACATCATGTTGAAACATGCTGCTACGGGTTTTTATCGGTTCCTCTTATAAGAAACCATCTGCCTTGTTTATTGTATTCCCCGTTACGCGAGCTCACCCTTCCACAGTATTGAAGACTGAAACACGGCTGAATTCTTTCAACTGAAAGGCATAATTCTACTCGAAGGACCGAGCAAGCCCGTCTGCGTCGCCCCCATACACCTGAGTGACGTAATGCTGGTAACATATCCTGGCGATGGTCCAGCGCTTTCATTTCCTTTCTTTATTGAAGATAGTCACGTTAAATTGTGATCCATGCAGCTTCCCTTTTGACAATAAGCTTCATCTTCATAGAGCATGCGTACATAATATATTTATCAATGCTTGGTTGGTTTTACAATGCGGTCAAAATATAGCAATATTTGAATCAACTGGCACACGCGTAAGGCAATGAGGTATTATGGCTAAAATTAGGCGATAATATATCGATTTACATTGGTTGGCATTGCGGTAATTGACAAAAGGGTTGGTATCTATAAAATGTGTTTTAAAATGATTCACTTTTTAATTCGTAATGCTAACTCTTAGCTTACCATTCACCATACCACCCATGCTGCGGGGTTTCATGAAAGATACAGCTGCAATGACGTCATTTCCTCAGTTCATCGATAACCTGCCATATTCATCGCTAACCATGGCTGATTGGTTAATCATAGTTCTTAGGCAAACATGGATGTTATTTAATTATCCCCTCTCTGCTGCCAAACCCTCCTCTTTCCATTCATAGTGTAAAATATGGGTCTGGAATTCGTGTGGCCTTAATCAACATTGCTCGTCGCGGTGGAGCTTTAGATGAGTCTGGAAGTTTTTAGTTATTAACAATGGGAGTGTTGACTCGATATTTATAAAAATGATCTCATTTGTAGGCATGTAGCTTTAGTTATTTGTTTGAAATGATACCATCCCAGGCCCAACTGTACCCTCCCAATCCAATTATCATGCACGCTTTTAGGTATGACTAGAATGGGAAATTCGATTACACATCTGCATGAAGTTGTCATTCTGATGTTCGATATCTATATCGGTGGATTGAAAGAAATGACCGTACCAGGGAACCATTTATCACGAGTCAATGGCCATAATCGATGGGCACAGCCAATCTTATGTGGTACAGGGCTTTTCTCGTTGCATTACCTACTTTCGTCGCGCTCAGTAAACATCTCCAGGTTAAATAATCTTAATTCGAATAAACTTCCAATATGATCAGCCTCATGAGCGGCTATATCCCCACCCCCTCCGACAACACTACACCAGGACACAGGACAACACCCCTTGGTTTAGGTGGAATAATGAAACTTCTTTAAACCACTCCAATTTTAATATGAATTAATAATCATCTTAACAAACTCAACTTTGACGAGGATTAACGACCAATGTATATCAACATTCTTTAATTGTTATTTGTTTGGAAATGTTATCATCCATGCTAGAATGGATCATTAGAAGCTCTCACATGACGAACGCTAATTTACATATTTCCTGTACCAGACCTGCTTGGTCGATTAAACGAAGTAACATTCACCAGCTGCTATCACCCTGCATGACACGTCCTACGTGACCACCGAACGGACCCCGGATGAGAAATCCCAATCAGCTGACAGTCAAGAGGTTGGGACTGGGAAAGTGGACAATCCGCCACTGACAGATGACATTATAACCATGCTCTATAGGAACATATATTTCCTCTTTAACGATGTACAGGGTCCTCAAGGGGTATGCCGTAATTGCTTGGATACTATTTTGTCCACATTAGTGTCGCTGCTTTGCCAAGCAAATTGCTTATGATGGGAGAATTCGGATACTTGCCGGCCTATATGTACTTTATTGTCATTATGTATATGAATAATGGATTTTTGATTGTAGTTTATTGCGTTGGAAATGTAAAAATACAACCAGACTACACTGTTGAGTATATAGCCTCGCTAATTGATAGACAGATTCACGTTGTTGTTAGTGGCCCGTCACAAGCTAACACACTTTATTTTGAGGACATTTCACTAAGGAATCTTGTTTTGGTGAGATTCATTTATATTTTTCTACTGAGTATAATGATAAGTTATGAAATTCAGCTGCTATTGCACATCTGTATGAGCCCTATATGAAAACAATGAAGATCAGTTAGTGGTCTCACCCGACATACGCAGTTAAAGCTACATTGCCTGGTGTGGTTAGATAACCTAGTAAAAGAGTGCGTCTCCTTCATCGAACGCCATGCATTCATTTGTGAGAATGTAGGTTTGAGGCGTGATTGGTCGTGTCCACGCTGAATACGCCAGTTTGGATTTATGGCTTTATCGATCGGATATTTGAAACAATATGGTCATAACGAAGCAGGAGAGGATGACAAATACATTTGTATGCAGGATATCGAGCAATGTTTGAATGTCTTTGTGTCATCATATAAAACTTGAAAGCCTAGGCATTTACATTTTCCTTTCTTCACTGAATTGTCCTCCTCCACCATTAGCCACCAAGCATCTTATCGTTTCGTTCTTCATCTCTTAGCTTTAATTGTTTACTTATAAAAATGAGACAGGGCACGTGGCGTGCATATTGCTTGTCGCTGTCGCTTACTGTCCTGGATCAAGTCTATTTGACAGGTACGTTAATTTGTGGTTCACACGAAGTAAGCACTATGGTCTGAACCTGAATCATTATCTTTGCATTATTGTTGTGTATATATATATATATATATATATATATATATATATATATATATATATATATATATATATATATATATATATATATATATATATATATATATATATATATATATATATATATATATAGATAGAGATAGATAGATAGATAGATAGAGAGAGATAGATAGATAGATAGATAGATAGATAGAGAGAGAGAGAGAGACAGAGAGACAGAGAGAGAGAGAGAGAGAGAGGTAGAGAGAGAGATAGGTATGTTCACCACAAACTATTAGTGATGGTTACTTATAGTTGCTTGAGTACTTGATGTGTTCTGCTAACGCGGATGTCATTTCATTATTAAAGTATCCCCTTTGCTGCTAAACCCTCTTTCCTTCTTTATTTCGACTCCGTGTTTGGGGTATAAAATGTGGTTTTGGAATTTGTATGACCTCATTTGTAGGCATGCAGCTTTGGTGATTTATTTGAAATGTTACCGCCCCAGACCCTACAGAGGCTCTCCATCAACTTACCATGCACGCTTTGTGGTCTAATGAGAATGGGAAATTCGATACGTTCAGGAGTTGATAGAGAAACGGGGCAATTAAATAGGCGTGCAATAGGATAGGGGTGTTTTATTGTTGTAGGGGTGCAGCTGTAAATTGTTTCCATGTAATGTCACATCAATATATTCAAGATAATTAAATATATTAAGTGCTATGGATCACATGTGAATGACCGATTGATATCAAAGAATGACTAAATAGCAAGAAAGACTGATCCATTATGATTCCCTTGCTTTGATTCTTTGGATATCAGACAAACGATGGAATCTATGTAATTCACTGGATGTCGATCAGCTGTTTAACAGTTAACCAGTTGCATATACGAATGGGAGCAATAGATTAACTCTGAGGGCAATTAAAGACTGTCGAAGGTACATGACATTACGAATTTGTCTTTCCTGCCTTCAGAGTTTATCCAATCAGATTCTGAAGCGTCACTTTGTAGCAAAAAGCAAGCATTGAGCTATGTATTGAGAGAGTGCGACAAGCCTGTTGTGTATTATTGCTTGTTGGGGGAAATATCAACAAAGGCAATTTTCATTGTCTGAGATAGCATCTTATATTGATTTTTGACAATGCTTTAAAGAATGGCGCCACCTTAAATTAAGTTGATATGCGACATTATCCAAATCACGACTTTGTGACATGAAACGCGATAAAGTTACTGTAATGCGATGAGCTGATTTGCACTTGGATTCGCTCCAATTAACTGCGCATTCTGTTACGATATCGCTGGATTGATAGAAATGACCAAACCAGGGAGCCATTAATTGCGGTACAGGGCTCTTCTCCATCCATTCCCTACATTCATCGTGCACAACAAACATCTCCAGGCTAAATCATCATACTTAGAAAGTTAACTTCCGACACATGTTACGATCTGCATCATGAGCTGCGTGTTACACCACAACCAGCCTTAAAGCCGCGCCCCATTGATTGATCGGAAATAGCAAAATTGTTGTAGACCACACCCTTTAAATGTTATTTACTGCAGCAATGGTAAGATGAATAATAAGCCGTTATAATGGTCTGCTGCCCGTAGTTGTGTGGTCTCATTAACCATGTTCTTGGATAGGTTGAAGGTGTGTGTTAATCAAGCGATGTTTCTTATCCTTTTACTCCATGCGGCATCCACTGTAGTTTGGTTGTCAACAGGTTTATGCCATCAACAAGTAACATGTGATGTAATTATCAACCGAACAAATCAAACATTACCTGGAGTTTAAGAAAACAATGTATATTTGCATTCAGGTTTGCATAATTATTTGTTGAGGTCCAATCATCTCCTCTTGAATGTTTCATTGGATGCTCTTACATGGTGCATGCAAATCGATATATTTCCGGTATTAGTATGCGGATCAAAATATGTGCACTAATGTAGTTGTATAGCGTAAACGATGTTCATTGGAAGGAAGAGAAGCTGTACGAACTGCGCGGAAATGCTGCGATAGTAACTCAGTTAACTACAGATTGCCAATTACAATCCCATATTGCTGCGTGAATCATTCCTGTCGCCATTTCATTCACCAGCCTGCATCACCCAATCAGATACTTTCCACGTACCACCGAAAAGACCCTGAATGACCCCTACTGATTGCTGAGGTTATAACAAACCTCTGTTGACAAATATATCTCCCTTATAACGAGTGCTTCCCGGGCCATCCGCTAGTAGCCTAGATGTTATTGTTTCAACCAAAGGGTCGATGTTTTGCCCAGTAGTTTATTTGGTTCGAGTATTCGGATAAAGCTGTCTGTATGGGGTATTCAATTGATACACAATATATCTTTAGCAATCAGCGGGTGTATAATGTAGCTATGCAATATAAATTGATATGTATCTTTAATAACACAGATAACGATTGGTTGTAGATTCGTGTGTTTATGCTGTTTGGGTAGATACGTAAAATACAAACAGTTTTTAGATTGTTTAGTATTTGCCTAGTATTATGTACCAAAAGACAGCTGCAATGTCTCATTTATATGAATAACGATTTAAAATATAATATGACTGTTGTGGAATTTTGGTATGCTGCTATATTATTACGAGCAAACGTGGCAGAATGGGGTCGACCATGCTTTGTTGGTTAATACCGTTTGTGGCAGTGTTGCAATATTTGCAATTGTTGTTCAGATTAATTGCCGTGCTTAACTGTTAACCCCACCACTCACGATCACTGAACAACCTTGCGACCACAAACAACCAATACCTCTCGCACAAATCACTGCCGCTTCTTGACTGTTGTTGAATAATAATGAGCGCGCAACTTGAACGAGAAAACGTTTTATGAAGGTTGTGACTTTAGATACAAGCCCCGTATGGAAAAATAATAAGCACCCTTAAATAGGCCACGCCCACCATAAGCAAAGGATGTAGTTTTGTCTCAGGTGCATTGTATCCCTGGTAGAAGCCTGTTGTTATGCTCCTAATGCGATGTAATCACGCCAACATTTATGAGAATGCACGTTAACAGGATAATGGGTGATATCTACATTGCAAACACCTATTGAGATGAATAGTTTGATATGGCAGGCACGTTGCCATGGCTAGTATAAAATGACGAACAATTTACCAAGGATGCAAGAGTTCAAGCAGTGTTTTTAGGGATATTTTATCTTGAATTATTTTGCCATGTAAGATATTGTACCCAGTACGTATCTGCTATTCGCTGATTAATTAGCATCGTTATAACTCCGGGTAATTGTGTCGTCGATTAACTAATAATAATTCGACATAAACAAGAAGTATGACTCCCCAATCGCTTGTAGGACACTTACTGCCCTGGGTCGTGTCTGTTTGGCGGATCTCAAGTTAGGCATTATGATCGGTTGAATCTTACGCACAATGTCTATGAATAAACCCCGATTCATTTCGAGCGCCTGTAATTCCAGTGCTTTCACAGCTGGCACAACCGTATAGTTATACCGATAAATAAACGGTTATTATGTCGACATGAATTTCGTTAAGCGCATTCACATATATACTTATTCACCATAAGTAATCACTCTGCGTAATCGACGTATAAAAGCATGTAAAAATACAATAGCTATATGATTCCGTTATCTCAAATATCGGAGAGCACATGTGCAACGCCATGTGCAAACGCACTGAGGCTCACAAAGACGGCCTGTGCTGGTATGTTTTTTGGTTCCCTTTTATGGGAAGCCCTAGAAAGCTCAGGTAGCGCCACACACACACGACTGAAAGTTTGCGCTTGAAAGGCATAATTTTGCTTGATAAGCTTACCAGGCTCTATAGGTTTTTCGGTCGAGATTTGTGATTCTTTAGCGCGCACATATACCTGAGTGACGCAATGGTAGTAAAATATCACAGCATATTATTGGGTCAGAGCTTTCATATACGTTCTCTATTCTACGGTAGGACTGCCATGTAGAATTTGAACTTCCAAATAAAGTGTATCCTTCCTAAGAGAGCACAGATAATATACACCTGAGTTGGTATTGCAGTACTGCCATAATTTAGCAATATTTGCATACACTGGCGCACGCGTTAGACACTGATCAAAAATTTTGTCCCTCGGATGTTCAGATAGTCCACCATTAGTCGATAATGAATCAATTTATGCTCTTTTAGTTGGCATTGCGATAATTGATGAAGAGAATGGTGACTTTAAATGATGTGTTACATTCATTCGTAAGTTATTAGTAAGCCTCATTCATAGCGTAGCATATCCCAATTCCCTTATACGGCCGGGTTTACATCATTTCTTCTGATGAGATCACGTTCATCGCCATCCTTTGCTTCTGGTGTGGTCATAATTAATATAATCACCAAGGAGTAACAATGCTGTGCTGACATAGATGTCACCCAATTATCTGAGTATTCCCTCTCTGCTGCGAAACGTTCTTTCTTACTGGCTTTTGGAAACCGAATTAAGAGGAGAAAACGTGGGCATGGAACTTATGTTGCTTTAATCAACGTTATTCGTCGCCGTGAACAAGGATCGAAGTTTTGGGCGATAAACATTGAAATGATCCCATTTGTAAGCATGCAGCTTTAGTGATTTGTTTGAATTAGTACCACCAGAGACCCCACAGAGTTCCTCTACCTACTTACCATGCGTTTAGGTCTAATTAGAATGGAAATTTAATTCTGTTACGTGTCAGGAATTGATTGAGGCTCGGGGCTATTAAAGAGTCTTGCGTTAGGTTAGCGGTGTTTCATTTATATACATTGATGCCACACAGTTTCACCTAATATGTTTAAGTTAAATACATATGTTTAGCGCCGCACTGAACATGTGAATGAATAATTGATAAAAATAGCGGAGGACCATTTACCCGTTACTTCGATTCTTTTGATAACCAATTAACTGCTTCCTCTAACACTTACGGTGACATTGATAAATTGCACATCATATCCATTCGCTGTTTATACATGACACAATTACAAATATGGATGAGAGTTAGAGATTTACGCATTACAGCATTGCAATACCATTTTAGTAACATCAGCCTATCACTGACACATTATATTGCAGTTTCGTTCCAGCTGTTTGTGATGTCATTCTTATATTTGAATCCATCCAGCAAGTATATCTTCAGCCTCGTCCCAAACCGATGTAAAGAAAAACTTGTGGTTTGTAAGAGGAATGCCCCAGGCGTGTTGTGTATCATAGATGATTAAAACTTCGATTTTGGAACGAAATACGTCTTTAATCGATTACCTACTACTTCTAGTGATGATACCCAAAAACTCGAGTCTAATAGATGACCCCATATTTTTATGGCATTTATAATGTCCAATTGTTTTTAAACCATGTATGGCACACGAGAAACACTACAATACATTCGAAGATGAAAACGAGTTTGTGATGATACCAGAAAATTTCGGAGTTGCGCATGCGTTGTTACAGGTCGCTTTTTATTTGAGGCTGTTTTAATGCGCCTATTAGGATGAATTATCGATGACTAGGTATTCCCAATAGCATGGAAGTACTATAAACGCATAATTTTATCAACTACATAAAAATGGAAGCATAATAAATATTGAATCAAATCTCCGCAAAGTGCATGCTTTAAGTTGTTATGCGACATTGTCCATATAACGACTGTGGTGAAACAGTAATAAGCGACTCCCTTGTGGCGGACTGATATGCAATTGAATCTCCAATCGATTATGCCTTGTGACAGCTGCCAAAGTCACTTATTGCTAGTGGTTTGTCATGTCATGCTAATAGATCCATATTGCTTGATGGATGGTAGTTATTTTACTATTTGTTTGAATCCATTGCTCATGGTTTGTCTTTTGTGTGGTAGTAGGGGTACACGTCACGAATCAGCGAACAATATCATATGGCACAGTCAAACTATTACGAGCGTATGCTCTTCGCATTCCGTTCCATGCATTAAGCGCCACCAACTAGCATCTGCAAGGCTTATTATACAGGTAAACTTGGCATACGCATTGTAGGATCAGTATCATGAATTGTGTGTACCTCCACAAATGCAAAACATTGAACCACGCCCCTTAGATGTGCTGGCATAATGAAGCTTCCGTAGACCACTCCCTTAGAACGTTATTACTGCAGCATTATGATATGACAAATGAGGCCATCTAATGATCAGCTACCCTAAGTTTTGCTGCCCTGACATTTGCCAAATACCTCGGCAGGTAGAAGGAGTGTGCAACACCCATCTTAGTCGACGGCTGTTTATGCCATAAACAGGCAGTGTGATAACGCAGCATCTAACTACCAGCGTATATATGCGCTCACGTTTGTATTATAATTGCTAGAAGAATTTGAACGATCAATACTTGAATGCTTCACTGATAGCTTTGACATGGCGAATGCAAATTGATGCATTTTTTCACGTACTGGATCGCAGTATCACGGGGCAAGCGGGAGGTGGCGCGACAAACACCGGTCTGTCATGGTCGCGATGTAGTTAACTACTGAATACAAATGCTGCATTGATCCTTACATCGTATTTATGACGAAATGGATTTAACAAAATTAGATTTACCGGCCCGTATTGTCTTAAAAGACTCGTTCCACATAACCACCGAACGGACCCCTGATGATCTATTAGATCTCACAATCAGCTGACGGTCAAGTGGTTGGAACTGGCAAAAGTAGGTAATCCTCCACTGACAGATTACATTATAACCAAGCTCTATTAGCTCATATATATCTCCTCTTTATAGACGTACAAGGTCCTCAAGGGGCCATTCATAGTTGCTTCGGTACTATTGTGTCAACAATAGTGTCACTGTCTCGTCTAGCGAATTACTTATGTATATATATATATATATATATATATATATATATATATATATATATATATATATATATATATATATATATATATATATATATATATATATATATATATATATATATATATATATACATATATATATATATATATATATATATATATATATATATAATATATATATATATATATATATATTCATATATGCGTATATATGTATTCATATAGGTATCTATATATGTACAAAATGATATATACATATATTATATATATATTGTATATGCATGTGTATTTATCTATATTCATATACATCTATATTTATGTATGTTTATATTGCCTATTGTATTTATGCAGCAGCGGTGGAGATGAGATGCAAACTCGAGATATGCGTCTCTTTTATCAACACACTTGCACACTGATTGTCAACAGCCCCGTGTCATATTGTATGAGCCCTCGGCACTCTCAAACGCACAGACATTCCCCATATAACACAACATACTTATTCCATTGTCATCATGCCTTGGCTCTATCTTTATCTCTGGTTTGTGATTGTAAAGGATCATCCATTGGAAAAGCAATAAGCGCTCTTTAATTGCCACCGTGATATTAGGCAGTCAGTGATGTCTAATTTCGATTAGCAACTTATCCTAGGAAAAAAACCAGTTGTCATGCATCTCTTGCTTCGTTACCACGCCATTTACATCCATGGAATTATAAACGTGTTCCTTCATACATGCGATCAGGACGTTGCATAAAATGACAAAGTGATACCAATGAAAAGCGAGAATGTTGTTTGTCCTAATGTGCATGTTATTGCTTTGTATATTGCCATATAAAATCTTAAAAGCCCGTGCATACGCATTTTATCCTCTTCTCGCGGAATTGTCCTCCCTCAACATCAGCAGCCAAGCATCTCTATCACTCGGGTTATTAGCTTTGTGTGTTCACTGCAAATAATGCGACAGGAAGCGTGATTCGCATATCGCTTGTTCAGTTGATAGTGATGGATGCAGCTGTGGTGTCATTCAATTAACATGTCGGAACACCCTCTCTTCTCCGGCGATATTTATTGAAATGATCTCATTTATTAGCATGTAGGCGATGTATTGGCATTTATACCACTATACCACCCGAGCCCCAAAATGATCCTCAGGTATTGGTTGAAGTACGGGGCAATTAACGCGTTGTATAAATAGAATTACTTTTAATTGATTCCACATAATGCCCCAGTTATGTGTTGAAGATGACTTGATATCTTAAGTGCTACTCATCATGTGAATGAATAAATGATCTCGGAGGCTGATAAAACTGCAGGATAACCATTGTTATATTGCTTCAATTCTTTTGATAACTAATGAACTGCTTTCTCCAAACCGTATTGTGAAATTTATCACTTTATGTCCTTCCGCTGTTTACAAATGATTCAATTACAAATAAGACTGAGAGATGTTTAGTAAATTATTATAACAATACGATGACAGTCACATCAGTCCAGCAGAGACTCGTTATATTGAAGTTTTTTCTCTGCTGATTTTGATGGCTTTTTAAGGTGAGGCCATTTTCATCACCCGAGATACGATTTGATATTGATTGATGGCACAGGGTTGAAGGCGGAGCTCTACCTGTGTAAACTGTGAAAAAGCTGCCCAGGTCACACAGTTGTATTGACATGTCCTTAATTATTTTTGCCAATGACCCGATTATTGATAATATCTCGTCTGTGTAATCGCCGTGATGGGACAAGTCACAAAACAATGTGCAATACGAGCAGTCACACTATTACGGTAGTATCGTGTATGTATCATGTGTAGCCCTCACCAAATGCAAAGCGTCCATTGAATGTACTGAAGTAATGAAACTTCTGTCAGCCACTCCCTTAAAATGGCATTACCGCAGCAGTGGAGATGTAATTTAGTATCGACGGTACGTCATGGACGTGTGTAACTCAGCCATCACTTAGCTCGCTTTGAAGCCCCTTACAAAAAAGTCCCTTGGAAAATATAATAGGTGCAGAGGAATTGTTCAAAAAGTAACATTCACTATGGCCAAAAACATAAACCGATCTCTTATATGACATAAACTGATAACCTGTGTAGTACAAATAATATTCCAGATCAAGCGGATAGTGCACTAATTTATGTTTCGTGCCGCTTGCTAATCACGCCTTCGTTTCTATGAGTATCAGATCGTCTTGTAACACTCGAAAATCGCAGTATGAAAAACAGCGTCATGAAAACACGTTAAAGATTATATGAAGCGCGTTTTAAATGCATTGTATTTTACTGCTAGATAGTTAAATGATTGAAGGATGCATTTTGGCTCAATCGATGTGATGCCTCGAAAAATCCCCTTGTGCCAAAATATATTAAAACAAAGTAAGGGAAGAGGGGCTGTTTTCATGTCTTTGACATACATTTCAAGCATACTTTTGTCACTAAACGTTCCATCTCAAATCGTTGATGCTTTATGAGGTGGTCAATTCAATATGAAAATGCTTGCCATAGGAACAATCAGTATTGCGTTAACTTATAAAATCGGCAGTTGATGATAACGTTGTGTTGCCGAGCCACAAGCACGTGCCACGACTGCTTATGCAAGGTTTATCAAGCTATAATCATACAGACGGACATTCTATTTGATTGCCAATCTAGACAGGTTTATGGTGCTTCGGAAACCCGCAATTGATAATTGTCTTTTCTTTTGAGTTATCATTTGGTTGAGGCTGCCATCCTAGCGATGTGGTCGCTTGCTGTGGTTTTTGAATCTATACCTTTCTAGGTAGACATGAAAACATTTGATTATTATTTGAGAGTGATTAAGAGGTCGCATCTATTACTTGTGGGCTGAACAGCAAGCTATCAAATCATGGCCTGCATGCACGAGTCAATATATCGTCGTCATAACATCCACCGAAGACGCCATTGGAAATCCTAGGTTTTGTTGTTCTAGAGGTCTGCACTTTTTAGGAATTTAGGAATCATAACTGGTTACTGATTTCACTGAGAGAATGATGCAATGAATAAGCTCGGAATTAAACCTTAAACCCGAGACATTAGTGATTTATTGATCTGAAAAAAATCAGTTTATAAAACTCTAGGGTTGGTAGTTATGAGGCTGTTCCTTTCCTGCTGATTTAGGGCAGCTTATGCCAGACGCGATAACGACAGTGAACAAACTGAGAGTTATACAAATGACAGGAATTTAAAGTTCCCGTTTATTTCTCTGGAAGGCGAAGGCGGGATGGGTAAAGTTGAAAACGAACGCAATATTGAACTATTATATTTAGCCACCTCATGCATGGCTGCTGATTACAAACAGCAACGTTATATTCACAGCAGCACACTATATTGGAAACACTGTAACTGTTTCCATCATAATTACTGTATCGTATCCCCCCCCCTACCTTACAAAGGGTATGTCATGTCACGGACGTTATATTCACAGCAGCACACTATATTGGAAACACAGTAACTGTTTCCATCACAATTACGGTATTTTATTTCCACCCCGACCTTAAAAAGGGTATATGTCATGTTAGGACGTTATATTCACAGCAGAATTAGATTGAATTACATGATGTCCTTAATAAGCGCCGAGTGAATCGTGCAGTGGATGATATTGACATTGCATTAACCTCTCCAGCCCACTGAGTTCTGATGTGGCTGGCACATGTTGTTAGCACAACAGGCAATATAAAATGAAATTATATTTGAGGCACTCAGCTCCATTTGCTAACCACTCCCCACGAAATGCCAGTAATCTCGTGAAAATATTCGCATCCTACACATCCTGCTCCCCCTGCCCCCCTGCTCCCCCCATTCTTATTGATTCATTTACCCCTTGTAAGTTAGTATTCATCATTAGCGATCAATGCAGCACGTCTTCATTGCCCCAGATCATTATTCACTTTCGATATAATATCATGCCTGACCGACTTGCATTTTGTTGTTGTCGATGAATTGCCGGCAACAGGTTTCTGACGCGTACACGGTGTGCGGGTTGCATTAGAACAGTATATTGTTATCTGATGATGATGCAGCAGGGGGAAACCTCGCACACTGCGTCAAGGTGGCGCCATATGGTTGATGTACGAACGTCATGAAACTAACTATCTATGAAAGCTAGAATAAATAGCTTTTCATTTCTTCGATCTAAGTAATGGTTTAATATGTTTGCTCAGCCCTTGTTTTGATGTCGGTCATTCCGCCTTCCAAACCAAATATTTCATTTACGTTTCCAAACACTTGTTCATTGATCGCGGCAGATTTTAAGGATGGGGCTTATATTGTTGGTGCGATGTTATTTTTTGTATGGCAGAATTTAATTTCTGGATAAAGTTGCGCGCTGAAGGATATATAATAAGTTGCAATTGGCTGCATATGATTATAATTGTATAGGACAATTCCTGCTCGGCTACTCTTCGTCGCTTAATGTCTCGATTGTGGATATATAAGTTGGTCCATATTTCACCAAATATAACCGAAGCGAAACACTTAATTCCAGCATCGACCTATTGTCTGGTAACTTTCATATATTGATCAGAAACTACACTATATTGAAAGCCGGATATTGCAGACAAAAGCCTACTTCCCGCTGAATCCTCAGTTAAGTCAATCTATTCGACTCGAGGCTCATCTGCTGATTTATAATGACTCTTAACAAGAGCGCTTTACGAACCGTCCCATTGCACGCCACCTTGAGTCGATAAACCTCTTGATTCGGCATTATGGCTTGAGGTAACATACTTGAATTTGATGAGCTTTCATGAACGATGGTAATTTAGACTGCATGTGGTTATTGCAGAGGACCATTTGAATTTCAGCGCCTTTTTTCTCCACCGCTTCATCCCTCTCATGCTTCTAGTGTATTCTAACTGGATTTCCTTTCTGCGATGATCTTCAATCAGGGGCATTCATACATGAACCAGTAAATCCCATTTATGGCTTAGGCGATCTCATCCCAGACACTGGGAAACGGTCGTAGTTACTGAGCAAAAACCTTAGAAATGTCCAATGTCAAAAGTATCATCAAGGATGCCCTTCACAACGAGGTCTACAGCGCACGATCTGGTAGTTAATTCAATGACGCAACAGAGACATTATGTATATATCAATAGCATTTTGCAGAGATTATCTAGGCGCATAACCGCATTGAAGGGGAGATTTAGCATAAGTCGATTGTCAATTACATTTGGGTTTAATATTTGGGTGACAAGCAGTCAAGTAGCTACTTCCTGAGTTGAACATTTGTTTTGCTGCGATGTCTCTTCCTGCCTGACTATGCTGAGCATGTTTCATCTTTCATTTTAAAAGTACATCTTCCCCCATGGGATTTTGCTATACACAACGTGACTGCAACAGCTACAGAACTGTACTCGTGTGATCTTACAGGATACAAATCCAGGCGCCACCGTGCATGTCTAATGAAGACTTTAGAAGATATATAATCAATTTGTAATCGCTAGATTTGACGTGCTTGAGACCAATGATCAGGTGGTTGTAATGGATGCGGTTTTTAATAGGCTATATTCCTATTTATATTAATCCATGTAAAGTGCATTGCATGAACTGCACATAGATAATATCAGTTCAAATCAAATCAGAAGAATTCGTATGATCCATGATGTGCCGATAAATATAGTCGCGAACGAGTGTATCACTTGGGTGAGACATTCATTGAAGCGGCAGTGCCAATATCGCAATGATATTATTTTAAATCAAAGCCATGCATTAACAATTAATCATATTGTTGATTAAGTGCTGTTGTCACTATTGTAACATCCACCAGTATGTTCATCTTGTTGTGTTGCTTCGCAAATCGTGCGACAAAGCGTACGCATGGGCAGGGCTTTGTCAACCCGTCATCACAAGAATTCCTGCTCATATGACAACATAGATTGCGTTAATGTGATTTAACAAGTATTCCATCATCATTCTGATGTAATCATTGAGATTTGTATGACGGGGGCGCCATGCTGCATCCCGCCATATCTGTGCTTGGCATACTATTTACCAGATGTAGATGCTTGCCTTAACACGTTGTCCTTGGAATGTGCTTTCGTGAAATAACATTACACCAATTCTTTCATCAGTGGAATCAATCAATAATTCGTATTGTTTGCAATGGATTATTCACACCAATGAGAACTATCAGTTTATTGAATTGCTTTAATGTCGATTTGGCTATCAATGACGTCGAAATGGCGGCGTACGTATTTACCAAAATGATTATTGACTTGTCTTATAACATCGATACTAAAAGTATTCTTTGATAAATGACATATTCAGTGATAAATGACCAAGCTTATACCACAGAGGATACACGGCAGCATTACGTTATTGTCCCGCCCTCGTGTTGAGTTGTCTAATTTACATCGTGAATGATTGATGGGGCAACACAAATGCTACAACCACTGGCAGTAGTGCTAGTGTGTTCCTGTACTACCTATTTACCCAAAGAAATGCTCTTGGCTTTCGCACAATCTCAAAAGAAATGCCCAGTAGTGTGTTTTCAAGGCCGTCCATGGCCGCGACACAATACAGTTTGGTTGCTTATATCCGGGGCATATCGCACTTTCTCCATCTTGCTTATTCGAATGAGATATGTTTGTGCTTTATTGCAAGATGTACAGAGACAATGCATCAAACACGCAATCACTTAACCGACATAGAAATATTTGTCTGGATATATGGATTTATACACAACTTGCAACATACCAAAGAGGGAATAATTTGGTGTTTTGACACCTTTTGACAACTAATCAGTCCTCCGCATATTGTAAACATCATTTCAACCACAGTGCTGTCTTTAGTACACGTATTGTGCATTATGAATGGTAATATTGTGAGTAAGAAAGTTGCATAAACAACCTAAACGGCATGAGCCTCATTTGGGGATATCGTCACTAACCCTTGAGCCAACCTTGTCATTAGGTTCTGGCAAGCTTTAGTAAGTATCTATCATTGATCACCCGCACAGTTTGTATTCATGATCTAATATGTCCCTGTGGCACCTTACACCTAATCAGTCAGTTGAGTAGGTTTCATTTATTTATCTTACACCGCCTCGGGCATTTTTGTTCAGGCCGTACTATTTTTAAGTTAAACATCGTCAACCACGAACTGTCAGTGTGGGCGCCTAAGGCCAGATCACGTTGTGGTACGTCATAACGCCGGTACATATTTACAGCGCTATTCGGCTGATCTTATTTGATACAGGTACCTATATATTCATTTTCCCCTCTGATTCATTACAAGGGTTTTTAGATTCGGGGTTATAGTTGGCTAACCGACATTAGCCTCTCCCACCCATTGAGTTCTGATATGGAATTATCACAACAGGCTGTTCTAGCGGTCATTATATGTGAAGCACTCATGCCACGAACATAGCTCCCTCCATCCCCAAGAAATGCACGGAATCTGGGAATGATATTTCAATACAACCAATACAAAGTCTGTTAGTGGTTACTCCTACCCCATATACCATCTATCACTTCCCCAAGCATATAATTTGATAATTTGTCTTTCATATCATTGTACATTTCAAGCCGTCAATGCAATATATATTAATTGACCAAATTCAAATTTTATAGCGTTTAAGCTCTGCTCTTGAACAGAGCTCATTACATGCCTTGGCGCCAGTTTCCCTTTTTTACATTCCATGGCACATAGACCCCTCTTATATCTTAGTTACCAAAGGGAGTATCACATTTGATGACACATGGACCCCATTTATGTATATGCTTTCTTGCAAACCAAAACATGACCTTTCAACCTTGTGTTATTTGAGAAAAAAATCTCTTGCATTATGTAATCTCAATGAAGATTAACTTCAGATGTTGCCGTTTAGGTGGCGCCACATGTTGACACAAGAATTTCAGGATACTAACCTCACTGCCTTCTCAAACGAACATTTCATTTACGTTTGCAAACATTTGTGGGGAATATCTTGATGGTGCGATATTGTATTGTGTAGGGCAGAATATGATTTCAGGATATAAGCGCACATTAAGACATATATATTTACGACAAATACAACTGTACTATCGTAGACTTTCGTGTATATCGCGTTCGGGTTGATGGTCATAAGCATTTATTCATAGGAACGCATATTATTTGGGTATGGTGGTATATATGTCTATGGAAACATCTACATCACCAAATCACACACATGGATTTTAGCAGCATAAAAATATCCTATCACAGAACCTGTACAACCTACCACTGCACGAATTGTCTTGGGCACAGCAAAAGATCCACGCCCTATGGCTGTTATTATAGGCTATATCAGAACAAAAAGATTCTGTCTCAGCAAATTTTACGTCCTTTGGAAGTTGCTTCCCAATAAACTGGGCGACAGCGAGATAGCTAAGTAACAGCATGATGCAGTTCATCCAGGAAGCACAGGCTCTCGTCAGCAGTGGTAATACGATAAAAAATGTGAGGCTGACTGACGAATTAAATTATTGCGACCTATGTATGTGTAGATATATGTACTCAAACCACAAAGGCTTGATCTTATGTGTGTGTTTAACCAACCTACTGCAATTCACCAAAAGACCAAAGAGAATATCACAGATCGAGTTCATGGATACTTTATTAAGTTGCAAAGAGATGATAGGAACTCCCTGCTCGGCTGCTATTCATCATGTTAAGTATCTTTACTGACAATGTATTTTATGTCTTTGATGTTTACCGGGTATAGCAGGCTCATATTTCACTAAACCAAAGAGAAAAATCTGATCCAACGGAGCAGCATGGCTCAGACAATTGCTGCTTCCCGCTGGTTCCTCAGTTACGTCAACCTTTACGACTCGAAGCTGGTCGGCTGGTTTATTACGGCACTTAAGAAGAGGTGCTATTTGTGATTCCTCCCATTCAGTGCCTCCTTTAGTAATTTGACCTCTTGACCCAGTATTATGGGCCGGAATTGATATGAGATGACTTCTTCAGGGCATCCCATCATCACCATCTATCACCATCATACGTGATATGACCTCTGGTAATGTTAGCATGTTTACGACCAACATCTATCAATTAACATCCTTGGACATTCAACAAAGATGACGTGGATGTTTTATCTACATATGATTATTGAGGTAGGGACTAGAAATGCAGTGCCTCCTTTTGCTACTGCTTTATCTCTATCTCTTATGTTCATATTGCATTCAAACTGGATTTCCTCTCATGTAAAAACGACAGTAAAATTCCATGAGCAAGACTCATTTAGATGGATATGGTTAACGTTCCTGCTTGCATCATTACCGACCCGTAAAAGGGAAGTTATCTTATGCACGTGTGTGATATTAAGATTCAGCTCATTGGAAGTGCCTCTCCAGATAAAACTATATATGAAGCTTAGAAGACCGAAAGAATGATATGGTTCGTGATATGTGCCGCTATCGTTATTTTTGAATAGGGAAGGATCAGACCGTAAGAAATAAATAGATTGCCCTCAAGGGAGCTATTATCTAACATGTTACGCGCATTTTTATAGAAATGAACCTAAACTACTGTAAGATTGTCAATTATAGAGGGATATACAATAATAGGTGAACTCGCTTTGCAGCTATCGAAATACTTGTATTGATCTTCTACATTTTGACGACGACTTTCTAAGTGGGGATAGGCTATTTAAAGCAGCCCCAGCTTGCTTTGACATACTTCTACTCAGACCTCAGTTGCCTTCGTTAGCTTATAATGGATTTTATATTCACTGGGCGACATACCCACGTAGATTAACCCATGCTAGATGTAATCTATGAGCTAGATAAGGATTCGTCTAGTTCATACGCGATGGGAAGGGGTCGTTATGCACAAGATGTGCTGACATATATAGCTTACATAGAAGGACATTGTCTTGTTGCTAATTGGTCTCTTGTTTTGCTTCTTTGAAACGACCAGCGCTTATACCGAAATTATACTACTGTAAATCATCAGGACAAGGCCTTCAATAAATGCTTGTCTGAAACATAGTGTTTGTAACAATAACCATAGCGTTCATACTGCCATGATGAATACGTAGACAGGAGTGGTCAATGTTTTATCGGCTTGCAAAACATGGAGATAATGTCGTGTCTACATGGACAAGTCTTTGTCAACCCGTTATTTCTAAGACTGGGTATTACGAATTGCTGCTAATATGATAGCGTTTTTGAACAAGCATTCAAACATCATAATAATATAATTAGTAATCTTGGTATGGCTTGGCCTTAACGCATCAAGCTTACAAAGTTATGCTTGGAATATCAATGGCCAGATTAATGTAAAGACTAATCCTATAGGTAAGGTTACTCGCGTTAACACACTGTGCTTAGAATATATGCGACTAATTGTCAATTATAATAATAAGCTTATTGCATTATTATGATCAGTGACATCGAGATTGCGGCGTACATATTCACCAATATTATGATTGGTTGAAAACTGAATAAAAGCATAGATACCCAAAGTATTCATTGACAAATTATATGTTCAGTGGTAAATTTCTTAAGCTAATACAACAGAGAACACACGGTAGTCATAAATTATTATCCCTTCCTCGAGACGAATTGTCCAATTCCCACTAACAGTAGCATTATAGCAACACTGCCGAACCTTGGATGTACTGTGCACCCAAAGAAATGCTCCTGGCTTTCAAAAGCCTACTTTATGCCTGGTCCCATACACAGGCCAATGAATGATGCCTGTGTGGTTTAAAGTGCTAGAGGTGTCATTTCCCCTCGTAGACAAATATTCGGCGCTGTAGCATGGTTTGCAGTTATAGGCATGGGAAATTTGTGGCTTTCCATTGATCACCTTGAGTTGACAGGCATTACATCCACCAAGAACGCCATCATACTTAAACATTTCGGTTTTTTCACATATATGGCCGATCTGAACTTAATGATTACTTATGCAGGGTTTGTCGATAATGTTGAATGAATGTTACACATAAGAAAGGGATGATTAGTGATAATAGATCACGCGCATTGAAATGCTACTTTTTTATGACCGCTTTTTTTAATTACCTTTCATATTACCGTTACGTTGCTCGCCCGTCCTGAATTCTAAATAGGTAATCTTGTAGTTGTATTCTACAAGCGATGGCATTCATTCATGAACCAGTTGATTCAATATGTCGCCTTTGCGAACCATCCCTGATAAGTAAACATTCTCATGGATTGTAAACATTTTCAATTTTGTAATGCAATCTCAAGGACGCCCGTATTCGTAATCCATACAGCACGAGTTGGTTATATCCGGGGCATATTGCACTTTCCCTGTTTAGCTTATTAGAAAGGGATATGCTTGTGCTTGAATGCAAGAAGGGTAGTGGCAAAACAATTCAACCTAATATCACTTAACCGATATTATTGAAATATATTTGTCTGGATGTGTGGATTTATGCATAGTTTCTGATAAATCCGCCGGACAGTTACCGACACGAATCTGGAACAATTCTCTGTGATATTGTTAACAGTGTTTCAACTACAGCGCCCTTTTTGTGGTACACGTTATGTGCATTAAGCCCGATGTCTATGAGATTGCAGCATGAGTAACCTAAACGGCAACCACTTATTGAGGGATGGCGTCATACAGTCCCACTCAATGCATCGTGACGTCATATAAAACATGTGTCACCCTGACATTATTGCATTGGACTTCATTCGGCATAATTGCTATTTCGTGACTGGCAATTAACTGACTACTGAACACAATAAGGGCTTTGAGGAGACCAAGTTATTAGTTCTTCTGTCTTTCAGTAGGCATGGTTTCATTGATTTAGATCAAATGACTTATTATGATCATTAAAGGAAATTAATGTGTTCAGCCCGCATACCAATAGTCTGAATATATGTAGAAATTGATTTGTCCAGTTATAGATTATGGCTCCATGCGGCAATTCAGAAAAGAGCGCTGCGTGACATTTATTCACGACATAACATGCAAATATTTAACAGTTTTTGTAGCATACATTTTATGAGTTTAATTGTAACTATCAACTTAATTAATTAATTGCGAGCTGAAAGATTTTCAAGTCATCATGTGGTAGTCTCTCTGTATTTGAGTGATGTTTCTGCACGGAGTAATATCTAGATATTCAGCAATCTTAGAGCACACGTAATTGAACGATATCACATTACATAATTCCTATCACTTTGTGAAAAACCACTTCCTCAGAAGACATATGAGAGAATCAAGTTTCCATCATGCCGAGATTATTCGAAGATCAAATTCAATTTTTTTTTATATCTGTAAGTTTGTATAGTTAGTTTAGTTAAATCAATTGGATTCGTCAGATGCCTGACAAGTGGGCCGGTTTAATCAAGTGTGTACATCAGCTAGTGTGTTGGTTGGTAACATTAAATAGATTTGTCAGATACCTGATGTGTGGGTTGGTATAATTGGGTGAATTCTTCGAAAGCCCGACGTGTGGGTTGCAGAAGTGTTCATCTAATGTTTCGTTAATTGATTAATCAGCAGAGGGTGGCCGATGCAGTTTAAATGCTTAGCTTGACTTATTGGCTACATTTGTGTTATATTGCTATAGCCAGCCATATCAAATGTTTGGACAAATATTCATTTACCAACGAATAGACCTAACAATGGTTTTGTTTAATGTGTTGATTGCGGGTGTTACACAAACATTATAAATTGATATTCTTATTCTGTGAAGCTAATACATGGTATGCTTATGTGTAACCAATGTTATGCGTGAATGATATTTGTCCTGCTATGTCTTTGGCTGAGCGTCTCGGTGTTTCAACCATCCCATATTGGTACCACACCAACCTAGTTTGATGGTTTGTAACTTCGTTCAAGGTGTATTATGTTTAAAGTCTCAGTCACTGTTGTATATTTCTAACCTGGCTGGCTTCTATGCGCATAGAATATCAGTGCCTCGTGACTCAGAGTCATGGATTATCAACCTAGATATATTCGACTGGCTGGGCATTTGGCTTACTAAATGTCATATACTAAGTGACATTAATTACCAGTCTGCTTTGAACAAAGCCTACTTCTCGCAGAATGTCTAGTTACGTTAACGTTTGCAAGGCTAATCATCTGGTTTATAGCCGCGCAGAATAAGAAGTCCGCTTTACAAGCTGTCCCATTCAATGCCTCGTTGATGCAGTTTGCCTTTTGATTCACCATAATGGGTTGCTCACGTTGTTGCCCGCGCTTTTAAGTCAACCCCATATATTGCTGTACGCCGCTACGTGATATAAACGGCTGATAGATCCTTTAACCACAAAGTCCGTCTTTGCTTGAGCAAAGATGACCAGCGTATGGAACCGAACGTGGTTTCTCTCAACGCATGTGGTTGATTATATTCGGACGAGATATTGGGGTATATGCGTTGCAGTGCCTCAATTTGCCGACGCTTCAACCGCATATGTTCCTGTTGCATTCAAGCTGGAATTCCTTTCTACAGAAGCATACATACATGAACCTATAAATCCCATTCATGGATTTTGTGATCTCATTGCAGTCACTAGTATATGACAATGGCTTCTAAACACACCCGTACAAAATGTCTGTCCAATGTAATATCAAGGACGTCTTTCGTACAGAAGTATTTTCAGCACACGATGTATTTTGATGACATAATAGAGGCAGGTATTCTTCCTTACGGATTTAGCCTTATAGACAATCTGTATTGCTAATTGAATATGGATGGCGATGCTCTTACATAAGAATGACAGCCATACTCCGTCAACAAGAATGTTTAGTTGGACGACACTAAAGTTCCCATCTACATCAATGAACGTACGTCAAAAGAAAGTTATATTGCGCACGTGTGATATTAAGATTTAGCTGACTGTGATAAAAGTGTCCCTCGAGCAGGAAATGACTGAAAAACAAAGCTTATTGCTGAACCAAAGTGAATATTGCATGACTTAAGACTGAATGAAAATCAGGCAATGCTGACATTTAAACATAATAGGGCAGCAGAATTTTCAATATATCAGATTTCCTTGGTGCATGGTTGATGCGTGGGTTTCCAATCGTCGTTTTGTGAAAATAATTAGTACTACATTACACGATGCGACATATGCGGCGAGTCTCATTTGTTTTCCTTCAATTGTTAAACTATGATCTTTGGCGCTTAATTATTTATCGACAAAACCCATAGGCCGATTGGACTGTTTTCCATATTTGTTATTAATTGTCACAGACATCATAATGCGTCTTCATTAAAGTGATAAAAATGGAAGTACTGGTTATATGGAATATTATTATAACGTTTTGTTCGTTCTTTTAAACGGCCAGTGGTTATAACGGCATTCTATTGGAGTAAATCTGGTTAAAAGAGTATTTTTTCTTCTCAAATATGTAAAACTCACATTTTGTTCAACTTGCGATGATTGATTCGTGAATTGGGATGGCTGGTTAGCTTGGACACAACTTTGTCAACCAGTCATCTCTGAGACTGAAGCATGCGAATGTTTTCTTATTTGACAACCTAGATAGCGTTATTGTGATTGATCCAGCATTCAATCATCATTCTGATTTAATATGTAATCTTTGTAAGAGGTTGTACCCATGAATCACTCTGATTCACCCTGACAAATCTGTGCCAGGCACACAAATGACCAGATTAATGTAAAGGTGTAGATACTCGTATTAACGCTGGTGTCTTTGCACAAGAACAACCGATAGCTCGAATTTGAAGAACTATGATTTTGTCCATCAGTGCAATGAAAATATTAAATGGTTGTAACACTCCTATGTTACAATCGCTTAGAACGAACGCGATCAAGGCTGAGTACAACATGCATTAAGAAAAACACGCTTTGGGTTGGAAATCTTGCTCGGGATAAATAACCAAGGTAACGTCTCCCAGGTTCCACCTCAGTCTTAAATGTTACATATTCTCGTGTTAAATTGTCCCATTTTGTGATCGGCATGAACGATACAGCCACTTGCAGATGGGTTGTAGTGTTGCTACCCTTCCATGGATATCATGTGCACCCAAAATAATGTCTATTTTACGTGTGGTCCCTTTGATCTCTCTGGATTATAAAGGCCTGGCTGATTTAAACCTGCAGAGTGTTGCATCATGACAAAACATTAGACGATGTAAGATGGTTCGTAGTGATATGCTAGGGCAATATGTTAATCTCCGCCTATCATCTGATATGAACCCACAATCCACCAGCAATGCTGTCATACCTAAGTATATATATGGTTTCACAACAAGGGCCGATCTTAACGATCAGTTGAGAAGGATTTTGTGATGTTCAATGAATGCTGCTTATTTGAATAGATTACATGCATTGCAGTACTACCTATCACCAATATTACATTCATACATCTCATGGTACATTTGCTGTGTTCCCCACTTCCTATCTTCTTAATAGATCATTTTATAGTGGCGTTCAATCATGAAAGTGGATTTAGTGGAATTAGAATGCGGCCTTTTGCATCCTCCCTTGATAAATACACATACTAACACCCTGTTAAGAAATGTCCAGTTGATGTGACCTTATCACAACACAGCTCAATGCGGTTACGTTCAGGGCTGAATAAGGCGTAATATACTAAACGAATGATAGCCCATTGCGGACCCTCTAACCCGCTAATTGTAAATGGATATGTGCATTTTGATGCAACTGACCACAATAAGTTGCCTGGATATATGTATTTATAAGCAGCTAGCGATTCATCACAGAGAAAGAGAGAGAGAGAGAGTAATATTTGTGCAGTTATTCTGTGCAATAATGTTACGACAGTGTTACAAATTATTCATGGACCCATTTGATGTTGATGGCTTCTTGCCATCAGAAAATGAGCCCTTTGTGACTTTTGAACTCTCTCGTGCTATGTTAAGCTGTTGAGAATTGATTTTATGTGACATTTTCTTATAAGCTAGCTTTTCCACTTGATACATGAGGAATGCTTATGTTGACGTCTCCTTGTAAACAGCATATCAGCCCCACATGACCTTAGACCCCTGAGTTATTTGAGATAAATATGTTTAAAAATATCTTGTAACATATAAATCTAATGGAGAATAATATTGGTTGGCACGGTTTCTTATAAAGCAAGGTAATTGCATGAAATTACACATGGACCTCTCTGATTTTAATTATTCCCTGTAAGCTTAAAATCAGCCCTGCGTGACCTATTGCCTCTCAGTTATTGATGGCACGTTAAAAAAACTTCGCCGGTCATCATAGCTTATACATTCCCAAATACGATGTCTGATGATAACGGGTCTTTGCATACTATAAATCAGCTGTGCTTGATCTTTTACCCCTGAGTTATTAGTGTAATTCTCATGCACCATTTACGCCAAACTTAACGTCTTGATTTTTTCTTAACATTATTGCCTTTAGAAAATAATGTCAAAAGTAGCGGACACTCAAGGCCTATAGGCCTTCGTTAATCTTTACACAGCTCCATGACATGGATCAAATTAAGCAATGATTTCGTTATGAGTTAGTCAATGTCAGACACGCACAAGCAGCAAACAAATCAATAAGGGTTCTGCAGGCCCTATCTCGTTATGGTATGTCATAATATGGTACAATGCTATTCTGCTGATCTTAATATGCCCCTTAAACCTTACCAACAGCACATGATAAGAAGGGGATAACGAATTGTACGTTTGCAACCCATGATAATGATTAGGAACTTCTTATAGAACGGATTGTCACACAGTAATATATACTGGTACTCACCGATGATGATCAATGTGGTTATTCTTTGTGTATGATTACTCCACCTGTATACAACGACAAATAAAATATATTAATATAATACATTTATTTCTAAAACATAAATAATTAATAGCTGGTAAGGGATTACTGATCCAGTAACACCACTTGTAGCAACAGACAGATGGTTGCCAGATTACGGACAGCAATGGTGGGGCCACAATATTACAAAATCTAGCCGTAGCTGTTAGTAGACCGACGGTTGGAGAGGGTAACATTATGAACTCATCCGAGTTAATCTATCGTAGTATTTTCCATGGTGTTGTCCGTAACTGGTTATAGGTATGTTGTTTGTATGTGGAAAGGTGGTGTCCAGTGAGGAGTATATAGTGGATTCACATCGCGTTTTACAGTATATTGTCTGTCCTGAAACAAGGCTCACACCAATTGTTCCCATGCTTTGCTATTCTTCATAAACCAATAGTTTTGTTCATTTTCACTGATATCACAAGAGCCATGGCTCGCCTATTGTTTGCGACAGCCGGTGACTGCCCTACATGATATCACCATCACAGACGCGTGTAACTTATTGTAAGCACTGTCGCAGGTGTTCATACTGGTGTGGTCAGTCTTGATGCATCACACATATTCCCGCTAGATACTCCCCTTCAACATCTACCATACCAAATTGATCAACTATTTCAATAGTCAAATGACCTGTGAAACATGGATATATTTGCTAAAATCATCCATGTAACGTGCCGCAGCAATTGTGTTTCTTAAAACAGCCTATTTAATCATAAAACTGATGCTATCTTTTACATGCCGAACCAATGTTGAAATTGATTAATCCCCATGTTTTGATTATGATCTCGTACGGAAATATAAGCACATGTACTTTGTAGCCTTTATTAGCGGCAGATCAGACCAAAATCTATTTATTTTTGAGTATAAATTGCTTTCTTTTAACTTAATTGACAATTTCGTTTCTCAACCTTTTGGCACTCTCCTTACACCAGAACAGCCAACTGTCTCGGAAAGCCAGTAAAGTATTACATGACCGGAAGGGATAGGTATTGATCGAAGCTCTAACATAGGGCCGCGTCCTACATCGCCCAATTATTGTCTGTACGCAAGATATACATATGAGGGTAGATTAGTGTGGACCACCATATATTTACGCCAAATAACTCGTGCGAAGTACAATGCGCGGCAACTCTTAACAGCTATAAGTTACGTTTAGTCATCACATAAGTGTGTATTGTGCCTCTTTGCACTGGTTATTTCTATACATACTCAACGATCTTAGGGCACACGTAACCGAGCGATGTAATTAGGAACAATCCCAATAGCATTGTGAAATATTGCTTCCCGTGAAGACTTATGAGAGGATCGAGTTTCTATAAAACAATGATTACTTTAACAGCGCATAAATGTTTTTCCCCAGCATAGTGCGTGGTTGAGAGTTGGGTATCATCAAGTGGATTCGTCAGATGCCTGATGTGCAGGTTGGTATGATCGGTGGATTTGTCACGTGCCTGATGTGTTGGAAGCAGAAGTGGTCATTTAATAGCTCAACCATCGCGTGATCCACAACTGTGGTGCCAGCGGAGTACGTACGTAAGTGTTAACCTTGTTAAGACCGACTGGAAAAACAAAATTCTTCTTGCCGTTACGTTAACCGTTTCGATGTTATTCTGCAGGATTATCACAGCATTTAGGAATGAGTGCTTCGATGCTTCCGTGAGTCAGGTTGCCTCTTGACTCTGATTTAAATGCCCAGGCCAATTGGTGATTGCCCTGTATCCTCGTTACCTGCTATGAACTGCTTGTGTAATCACTACATATGTAATGTGCAGAGATGACATCATTTAGAAACGATGTTGCGATTATTTTAATACACGTGGATGATTAGAAACATACCCGAGTGTATGCATCGCAGAGACGTTTTGTGCCACCAATTCAGCCCTATCACCGGTGTTCTGAATGCATTCAACATGGATATCTTTCATGCAATAATCCTCACTCAGAGGCATTCAAACATGATGCAGTAAATCACATTTATGGCTTCAGTGATCTCGTCACAGACACTGGTTTTTAGCCACGGCTTTTGAACAAAGCCCAAACAAATCTGTCCAATTTAATATCAAGGACGTCCTTCACACAGTAGTGCCTACAGCACGATGCCATCCGATGGCTATTTCGATGACGCATCAGAAGCATGGAGTCTTTTGTACATATTTAGATGAACACGTTATGTATATGTTCCAAAAGGTAATCACGCACACTCTCTGGAGTGATTTTTATGATATTGAAAAAGCTGCATAAATTACAAAAAGGAAATATATGCATGTTGCGAAAGCCATAGACTATTTAGCTCATAGTTTGTCCCTTAAATGCACACTTTTGAATGGAGCTACATTGTCACAAATGTTAATCCAATAAGATTTCCAGTTCTGGACAGATGGATACTAGGTCGCAAACCCCATCAATATATGTATTGATCTTCTATCGCTAAGTTATAGTTGTGCCTGCAGGAAATGGCAGAAACCATCAGCCATAATGCATAAGCATGTTGAAGTAAAGATACACATATGCTTATTATCCTTGGTGACGTAAGTAATTACTTCTTAGGTTGAGGTAGAATATGTTTTTTTGGACACAGATAAGATGATACTGATAACAAATGTTACAGCTACACAAGTTTATTCGTGTCTTCTTACAGTATATAAATAAAAGTCTATTGTTACGAATCGAGGCGTCTTCGTTATGTGTACTTAAAACTATAAAGATACTATTTATAGCAGCTTTAGCTTGCTTTGACATGCTGGTAATCAGTGATCTGATGGTGTTTATTGTAGAATAAATGGCTGCATAAACTCTTAGAATAATCCGTGCTATGTGCAGTACATTAGCTAGACATGAAAATGAGATAAGAAGGTTCGTGTCACCCATGATGTGCAGACAAATATGGTTTCGACAGAAATACATGATCTCCTCTCCAGCTTCTCTAGTATGGGCATTATGAATAAGAGACAAGGTTTTGATAGATATGACCTATAATCGTGATTTACTTTAAGAGCATTAAAAGAGAATACGACTACTATCAGAGGGTTTTTTAGATTTGGTTCATGCATCACGCAATCTATTTAGATGCAGTTTGAAAAGACAGCATTTTTTAAGAAAGCCAATACGCTCTGTATACAGACTGGTAATTAGGCTATGAAGCATGTTATGTGCGGAAATTCGTTGACATTCGCCAGAATTGCAGTTAAATGCAACCGGAGTTGTCGATAAAGTAACGCAGCCCGTTATGTATGGCATGTTACATATATGCTTCCATAGTTTGTGACAGTAAAACCTTTTCCTGAAACACCGACTCAGTTCGAGCGCAACCCTATGAGAATATCGAATGTCCAAACAATGAACGAAAAAATGACCAGATGACATTTAAACACAAAAAGAAAGCGGCGTTTTAAGATATCTGTTGTATTCAGGAATGGATGGTGCGTAGGTTGCCTGAAGCATCCAATCAATGTTTTGTGACAAGAATGCACTGCACGTACCGTTATACAATGTATGCGTCGAGTGCGATTTATCTTTCTGTAATTCATGTAATGTTATCCTTGGCATGTAACGATTTTCGACAAAGCTAAGTTTATGTTATTGCTAGATGATTGGAATATTATGTTTTCATAGAAGATCACGGTGTCATTATGGAGCCGTTCTACTGTGTTGAAGATTGATTTATGGCTACGTTAGGAGTTAGTTCCTCACAAAATATGTATGAATCAATCATCTCTTTATCTGGACCAAAAACTGAATACTGCAATCAAAGCATCGCAATATTGTGTTTCCCATATTGGACATTTTTGTGACAAACATCATTATGCATCGTCATTAAAGTTGTAACATAACAGGCACTTAATCCGAAGCGCCTGGCAGTACCTTGCATTCATTCTTTGCAACGAGTGCTTTTAAATTGCATTATAGTTTATTCGGGCAAGGCCTTAAATATAATTTATTGTCCAATGATGATTGCTTGTTAAGTGGTGTTGCCAAATTTGCTCTTCCTTCTGTTCTTATTATGATTGTTTTGTAAATGATTAATATTTTGCAATTTGCTTATTTTGTGTAAGGCTTTGTAACTGAGGCTCCGGGATCATTGCTCAATTGACAAACTAGATAACGTCATTGTGATTGATAAAAACATTCTATCATCATTCTGGCATAATTTGTTATGGCTAGGCCTCCATGGTGACTCCTGACAAAACTGTGCTTGACATACCAATGACCTTTATGACGTAGAGACTCGCCCTGTGTGTGTAGATTGCTTGTGTTAACGCCTTGTTCTTTGGTTGTGCAATGTAGCTGTTGTTCTTGGAATTCACTTCCGTGGCCTGACGAACTATTTCATTGATAAAGGTAACCGATATTCGCATTCAAAGATGTTTGACTTCCTTGAACTGTCAGAACTATAAGCTTATTGAATTGTTACAGCACTGCAATGGCACAATCACTGACAGCGACCGCGCCCAGAAGGCGGCGTGTTAACAAAAACGAATATGGAAAAAACACATGCATTTGCTTGGAAAACTTGCTCGAATACGCAAAATACTCTTTGAAAAATTATACATTCAGTGGTAAATGACCAAGCTTATATATCACAGGATCCACGGCAGTCACAAATTATATCCGCCCCATGTTACATTCTCCAATTCCGTGCTGCTCTTATTGAGAATGATTGATGAGGCGACATGAATGCTACAACCACTGCCAGTTTTACGCGTGGTTCCTTTCGCCACTCTTCAATGCTGCTTGCTTTGATAGGCCAGGGCGTCGTTTCGCCTCGTGACCAAGCATTAAGCACTGTAAATTGGTTGATGGGCGGTGATAGACGAAGAAAATCTGTACATTTCCTTCGATCACACTAATCTGACCTGCACTCTATCCATCATGAACGCCATCAATCCTCAGCCTTTTATTTTGTTTACGTTCCTGGGCGTTCCTATCTATTACCGCCGCTACATTTATACCTCCCATTGTCGATCCGTTGTGTATGACCATCCTTTACTCTAAATAGGTGATACACCGGTAGTATTCTGCAAGCGATTGTATTCATTCATAGGCCAGTTAATTTTGATTTGTGACCTTTACGAAAGCACGTAAATAATAGCACATGTTTCTGGCCTTCATACATTGCTTAAGAAAGTCAAGCTAGTGTGATCTCAAATGACACCCACGTCTGTAGCACAATACAACACAACGCGGTTTTTTCGGTTCTCACAAAAGCTATGTATAGTGAATTGGTTGTTGCTTTTTTGAACGTGATATTTGTGCTATGATGCAAGTGCAACTACCAACCAGGAATAAACAATGACTCACTTGGTTGATAGAACAGAAAATATCGGTCTTCATATATGGCTTTAGTACTGCCTGCATTATTGTAAAGTGTCATACCAACTAATAGTTTTGTACAAGAAAAAGGGGCATTTGTGACCAAAACCAGCCGCATTGAGGGATGTCGTTACATTGTCGTAATTGATGCTAGTGAGCACGTCGATGAATCGAGCCACCTTAAATCTTACCTAACTGCACTGTGCGTCATGCGACTAAGTCTAGTCTAGTCTAGTCATATGCCATGATTCTAATTTTGAACACCTCGTTAGTCTAACATTGCTTTATGAGGTAGTCATCGTCAAACACGGATCATCAGCAAACGAATCAATGTGAGTGTTAAAGGTCAGATCGTGGGATATCATTGTGAGGTATTTATTTATGGCCTTTCACGTTGATATAATGAGGGAAAGGCATTTTTATATTTACTAGCAGCACATAGTAGGGTAAGTATACAGTGACCACCAGGGGCTATTATATACTACAGATTGACAAACATCAATTAATGTATATATATATATATATATATATATATATATATATATATATATATATATATATATATATATATATATATATATATATATATATATATATATATATATGTATGTATATATATATATATATATATATATATATATATATATATATATATATATATATATATATATATATACATATATATATACATATATATATTTATTATATGTCAAAGCAATATGGTTATCACTGTTGTCTTCGCTAGAGGGTTTATCCAACTATATTCACTGAAAAACAACATAAATATTACTCAGAAGACTACAACTGAATAATTGTAAAAACAATATGTCAATAACTAAACGTAAACTATGATCCATTGATACCAGGGATTTGTAACACCAATCGAATGTTTGCCACGGGTCATGTGACTCTTGTTACCGCCGGCGACAACGTTACACTGTTATTTCGTAACAATTGCAATGTGCATTGTGCACGTCTGATCAATTCTGCCACTTGCAGGTATCTGCTACAATGTTCCGCCAATTCGTAACTGTGTTTAAATTCTGTTTAAAGAGTTGTCGTATTGACTGACGTTTATATCTGGCCTGGGTGGCTTCAGGGCTGGCGGAGTAATTGTTCCTCTTGGCTCGGTGGCTTGGATTTTCGGCCTGGTAAAATGCAATTAACTCTGGCCATTTGGTTATCTCTATCCATCACAGTAAGCCACAACGTGATTTGACCTCTTCTGCTTGAAGGCACCTTCCTGGCCCGAACAGCTTGTTTTCTCTACGTAATAACATGTTTCAACTTGATGATTAAGAGTGATGGAGTGACGGTGTTTATTGTAAATAGCTGATGAGGATGTTCGTCGCTTCGCCCTGGGTTTAGATGATAAATGATTGCTGGCTATAATGAAAATATTCGCTTTGGTAAATGGATTATTTTGATGTGAGCATAAAGCTTCGATGGAACGTCGTGGTAACAAATATTGACCGCGTCTTATTGGTGATTTAGCAATGTTGTACATTGTAATGGGGTATACAGTAAGATTTATTGTTAATTAGCGTCAGACTGCCTCTCCTATTACCATGTAGGGATTAGCTGATATGCGATGGATATCTTAAATCCAAAGACGCGGAGGTGTAGTAAACAGCCAGAGTTTCACACGAGCAGATCTCTGTACGTTTTGTCAATTGTACCACCTTTGCAATGTCATATCTGATGATGTTGGACCTGTTTGGGTGATATCTCATTCCATCTGAATCCAGGCTTGGCTAGGGAAGCAAAACTGATATATCAATTGAAGGGATGAAATGATGAATTGGCAAAATCAAGCACCCAGTCTTAGTCATGCAAATTGAAGCTGTTCCACATTTTTATGATATTCAGCAATGCTGGATAATGTTTACGCTGGGCCGTAAACATCATGAGATGTTGAGATTCTGATATGTTTGAGATGTAATTTGATAAACATTGTTCTGGGTAAAAGTAGGTGTTAACCCAAAGGGAGGTTTATGATGTTTTCACGGACTGACAACAGACTATGTGATAAGAGAGAACATTGATGTATGCGTCGGTATTAGAATCGTATAAATGCAATGGTTGATAAATCAATCTTCTCAATATCTACAGAGAATGGGGGGTTGAGTTCCGTTTGGGGTTAGAAGTGGGTTTGCAATAGGGAAGGTTCACCAATTAATGTGGATACCCATTAGTATCAGTGACAGATGAATCGATCACAAAGAGGGCCTCTTGATAAGATAAGCCTTTAGTGCACCGATCGCTGTTATTAACGGTACTGCTGAACTTCCATAGAACTACAGAGTAAAGAGGAATAGATAGATAAAGCCAAATTCAGTAATTTGCAGGTAAATCTATGGCGATTATGATTGCACATGTATGTGTTTTTATTTGTGGTGGTGCCTACTGACCCCTGAACGGTTGTAGGACAGAGACTTCAAATGATAAAGATGGTACTTGGTTGACAAAGATTGATAAGCCATTCGATATGTGATAACAAAGATTGATAAGCCATTCGATATGTGATAACAAAGGAATATTTGAGTTGCCAATATCATACCAGCAAGTCTAAAACTGTTCGTTATTACCAGTGGCATGACTTTCATAATATATGTACATACGGACGTTTCTGTAGATGCTGACAGTCCTTGGTTAGGTTGGTGGTGGTATTTTGCGATGACAAGGCCATAGATGGCCCAGTGGTTGGTGACTGAGGCAAGTTCGTTTCAATATGGCTTATGCTGGGAATGGCATCCAGTAATTTATTTCTTTGACTTGTATCGCATTGTATTTACGTGTCCAATACGACCCTCGACTTTGGATGCAAGCTTTTAATGCACTGGTCAATTGCGACATCGGACTTGTTTTGTTGCGATTGAAAACGGGTCAACATTACATCACCACTACCAACCCCAAATGAACCTACGTTCAACAGAAAATACAATCAATATAACCAGCACGCAGCACTCGCAAAAAGCAGCACAATATCATGAGATGCATGTGTGATTTATGTGGCATTCAGTTGGCTACGTGATCATGCATTTAGATGTGAGACTGCTAGAGCCACACACGAATAGTCGGTCAATAAGCAAAATATTCTGTCGGATTATGTTTGTCAAATATCGCATATTCGTTTCACCCACATGTTACATGCACAATCTTAGGCACCATATTATACACCAGTGTTGGCGTGCCGTTAAACCCTATACTTACCTTACTTACATGCACAAACTTCTGGTTGTTGCAACAAGTGCAATCTTAATTTGTGGTTCCAATGAAAGTGCATATGCTTTGGAAAACTGAATGCCAGATTGCGATTGTTGGGTCGATGGTTAAGACGTACACTGTTCATAACAATTATGTTTCATTTCCGGTGTCCCATAAGAAAAGCCTTTCTTTTGGGTGGTAAAAACATTATCATAACGACCGCTTTTATTTAATTGAGCCTCCTGAGACATCATCCTGTTGTTACCATTGAAATGCTGTCCCGTATGCATCATGGTTGCTTTTCGGTTTGATTCCATTGCTGATGGAGTCTTAGCTACTTAATGTGACAAATTAGGCAAGTATATGTGGCTACACTGATGTTGTTGAAATGCCTTTGTCTTATGTCATAGCAATTTAATAAGAATATATGATGGAAACGGAGATATATTCGCTTCTCGCCAGCATACCATTCATTCTCCGAAATCCAAACTACTGCAAACACAACATATGTGCAGCAGCTTATATCATACCTTCTTTGGTTTATATGACCACTATGCGAAAGGTGTTCACCCACATTGTAATATTACGACTATATCCAGATATATACACAGCTGCTTCTGAAGGGACACTTCATCAAGCTGACAGTATCAGGTGGTTTGCTCTGACCGAAACCAATTGCATTTGCATACACAAAGGCGATTGATACTTTTGAACAGTATGGTATCGTCTAATTTGATGTAATTCCTTATTTCATTTTGCGAAAATACACAGGCGTTATGGAATCTTATCGCTTAGGAATCCGTTCATCTTATCTGTGGAATGTGTACATACAGAGTATGATGTATACACTGATTTGTGTATATATATTCCACGCATTGCTGCTGGCTATCTTACTGATATCCCAAACGCACAGTGTTGGCATTCCTGAAGCCACATCACCCTCGCGCGACCTTGTGCCTTCACCATGCGCTTATACTCTGAGTATTTGTTCGCTCCACATAACCTAAATCGGTTTATAAGCGCTTACGGTAGGCATATATCTGTGTAGTGTGCCTGTTAACGTCATTGATTGGTATTTTGATGCCATTTGACAGGACACAAGCGTTTCCTCTTCCCCAGAATGGCACTTTAAAATGGGAAACGAAGACACAACACATTTCTTGGAACAGCCAATGCAGTCGTGCCTTAGATACAATGCGTTGTTTCAAGGTTAGCAATAACCCTTACTGTAGCGTGTTAGCCGGCTTGGGTATAGATCGAAGAATGACTGTCACGTCAGTAAATAAATGTATCGCTGCCGCCCCACATTGCTCCATGACCTTGGTCGTAATGTACTAATGTCATATACAGCGTACGGACATCAACGTACGGTAGCCCACTCCGAACCGAATACTCAAAACAACACAGTGAATTTGATGTCCATGCAAATCTGCACAGAAATATAGTGTAAAAGCCATGTCTCACAGAGAGCTAATTGAATCTTACAGCTGGCAATCGCGTTATGCTATTTTGTGAGTAATGGCTGGGTTAGTGATGATTGCATGGATTCGGTGATATAAACATGTTTTCTTGCCAACATCCCGCATTCGCTAGGATACACACATAAATAGGCATCCTAAGAATATGCTAGTCGCTAGACAAGTCTAGCGCATGGGAATTGTTTCTGGTTTTTAAGATAGCTCAAATGCATTCAAAATGGTACTAAAAAATCTCAAAGTCAGTGCCAAAAACGTTGAGGGGCAATATATTGGGAAGTGCGAACTTCGTCAATGTATTGACATTCAATTACTGTTCCATTTGGGATGAAACTGAAATCAAACACTGCGGGCATAATTTGCGATTCTGATGTTACCATCAAACGAAAACCACTCATCCGTATTGATTATGGTGTCGTCCGTATTGATTATGGTGTCGTCCGTATTGATTATGGTGTCGTCCGTATTGATTATGGTGTCGTCCGTATTGATTATGGTGTCGTCTCGGCAAAATGTCGGACCATGATACCTCAAAAGTTTTTACAAATTATGAAAATTAACAGCCAATTGTGTGAGAATCGACGATATGCGATATTCAATTAATGTGATATACCCTTTTCTTATACATTATGATTAACCATTCGAGAAGACAATTGAACGCAAGTCATTCCTGGTAGTGTGTGAGGGGTGGGGGGGGGGGGGGGGGGGGGGGCAGGGGGTGTTGCTTCTGCTTGGCTTATGGTGAGCGCTATTGATCAGGTAGCCTGTTTATGTATTACGACGTCAGTGGTTTTAGGAGGCACAGATGGAGTATATCCTTGATTGGCACATACAATCTAATTTACAACGGGCATTTATCTTCCTTTACCTTTGGAGGTATAGAGAGAGACATATGTTACATGATGCCTTGTGTTCATCAATCTTATCGAATAGATATACAGAGCATGAAGTGATACCATTATATACTGATCAACACCATAACCAGGTATGATTTGTGATGTCAATATAATGGTTTGTGCGTTGTAACAGTATGTGCTATGACTCAATTTGAATATAATGGAACAGAAGGATTTGTCTACTTTTGTTTGGCCATAAGCGAGCCTTACATGGCCATAGTTGCAAAACAACGGCTTGAAACAACGACAACAAGACAACAGCAACAACAACATTGGCCACGTGCAAATGCCGCACATCACGGGAAATGTCTAGTCATTGGATGTACCTGTAATCGACCATTCTAATCCATGAATATGGAGTACACTTTCTCAGTTGCTTATGTCCTCGGTATATCGTAAATGTATAGGGGATAAATTAATCTCCTGGGGTTTTTGATTATTTGTACATTGATGCTGATGTTAAATGGTAATGTTTGATGATATAGCATTAAACCAGGTTAAAGCTATGAATATTTGTAAAAGGTCTCTTCATTGCTTTTATGTGATTGTGCTGGCCTAATTGGTTTGACCTATTGTGGGTCCAAACGGAAATTGCGGTCAATTGCTAAATGTATGTGGAGCTATGTGTATTCAAATTCGTTCCTGTTGTTATTCACTACGGATGGTTGCAATAGTTAAATCTTCCGATGCCCATTGCACTTAAGACCGCTGCCTCGCTTTATTAGCACTAGGTAATTGATCACCACATCTAGTTGCACATGAAATACTCCTGCCTTTCATATTGATGTTTGAAATCGTAATTAATAGTCTCATCCTTAGCACCCAATCTATATTTAATTTGGTGGGAGCAAGGATAGAGCGTGTCGTCCGTAAAAGTCGTCATCACAATTGACGCGGGGGAAATCGACAATAAGTATTCCTAGTTCCCAAAACTTGCCGAAGCAGCGCCGTAATACGAGGTAGGAATGATTCATAGCGCATCGACATGACTGGATGACTAAGTATTTAGATAAAGACACATAACCCAGGTCAGCCTAGCATTCGGTCGGAGTTGCTTTCTACGTACTAACACTTCTGCTTCCTTAGGGGAAAAGAATTCGTTAATATTACTAATAATATTTGGTATGGTATGGAGACTTAATCATGCATTGATACCATTGTTCCGACGGACACCGGTGTCCATCCGTTCGTCTGTTCATTAACTATGATAACGCATGCAGTTTTCCGACTTTAAATGTTTCCTGTCTATTCTAATACGCGGCCCATATCCACATTTATAACTGCTTTAACACTATATAACTTTTCGTAACAAAATTGCGGCCAATTCCAGTGTTTGTGTTGGGGACATTTGTATTCAAATTCGAGCATTGGAATAATTGAATCGCAGTCGTGCAATGGATGCACCTGTATGTTTTCTGGACTTTCTTTCCTTATTTGGTTATGTACCCATGTTTATATGAGTAATGACCACATGGCGCTGTTCACAAAAACCTGCGATCCCTATTGACCCAAATGAGACGGAAATGCCAACAAACATTTCACAAAATCAACAATCTGTATCGCTGGTAGCTGCCGCCTACTTGTCTATTGTTTTGTCTGACCGACCTATAACATGACATACATGGAAGATTGATACTGCATTCTGCTAACTACATGACATAGCATTGAGGAATGCATTTGCCGTGATCTCACATGTATTGTCTATGAGTAATCCTGCTTTCTGCTACCTTTGCTCATCCCGTTTCGTAGACACTGTTAGCTGTACTCAAGTGAACGCATTACCGGTATTTTGTTAACTTTTCATTTGCCAGAGTAGATATCATTTCGTTGAATTAATTTATCTTATTCATTCCATGAATTGTATTTCTCGGGAATTTTGTACAGATGAAGCTCTGACGGCACCAGTATATTGTGTAATTGCGACTGGCTCTGAATTATTCTTAAGCAATATGCTGTTCATGTCATGGGAATGCATCATAACAACCAGGGTATCTGTTAGTCATCGCAGCATAAATATGCTGTTCTATAGAGATTTGCAAGGCTCATTGCATTCTATTCTTAGCTACTTAATGTGTTCGAGGTAGATCAACATCACATTAATTAGACTTAAACAAGACTGCGTGGGCATACTGATGTTTTTGATGTACCTTTATCTTATGTTATAACAATCTAATAAAGTATCTATATTTTGTATTCGAATATCCTCAACCTGATTAGCTTCTCGCAAGTATTCGTTGTGTCATTGATGCACATTCTATCCATATGGCTGCAAAGTGGTCAAGCACCTACAAATACAATCTGGTGTTTATTTATGCAGCAGCAACCTCTCTAATCGCGTCTCTGCAGCAACCTCTCTAATCGCGTCTCTGCAGCAACCTCTCTAATCGCGTCTCTGCAGCAACCTCTCTAATCGCGTCTCTGCAGCAACCTCTCTAATCGCGTCTCTGCAGCAACCTCTCTAATCGCGTCTCTGCAGCAACCTCTCTAATCGCGTCTCTGCAGCAACCTCTCTAATCGCGTCTCTGGTGTGAATGACCACCAAGTGTCAATACAACGCCATCCAGGTATATCAACCCACAGCTGCTGCTGAAGGGATACTTCATCAACCTGACAGCACCAGGTGGTTTGCTGGGAGCGATATGAGTTGCATCTGCATCTTCAAAGGTGGTTGATGCTTTCGGACTTTATGGTATCTAATCGTCAGAATCCCATTCATTTCGGTAATTCCACTTTGCGAGAATGCAGCAGAGTTATTGAATCTAAGCACTAGGAACCCGTCCTTGTTACCCAGGTGTGTACATATAGAATATTATGTATACTCTAGCTGATTTGTGTATTTCCATTCCGCGCTATGTTACTGGATATCTCAATACCCGACGCATTCCCTGGAAACAGCGCAGATGCACCTAAGATAGATACTATGCGTTGCTCCTAGATTAGCAATAACCCATGGTGTAGCGTGCTACTCCGGCCTGGATGTAGATCGAGAAAAGACTGGTAAATGTATGCATCTCTGCTGCCCCTTCATGTTGCACCATAACCTTGATCGTAATGTACTCAATTTGAATACAGCTAAGTATCATGGGCCACTACATGGTCAATAGTTACAGCAAAACAGCGAAGATAATGTTGATATTCGTGTAAACCCGTTTGGATATATTGTGCAAAAGCTTAGTCTGATCAAGAACTAATTGAAACTTACAGATGACATTCGCGTTATGCTTGTAATTGGGACATCGCAGGGTGAAGTGATGATTACGGATTTGAGTATATAACGTATATGTTGTTGAAGCGAATCATGCAATCGCCCCCATGAAAGGTCAAATACATTCATGATGGGACTGAATATTGCACATCAAATAATAAGGTAAGCACGGGTGAATGGGCAATATATTGAAATAAATAAATCACACTTTTCCATATTCAACGGACAATGAAACTGTTTTTGAAAATTAACTATTTGGGTAAATTGTGTCATTGACAGGATAAACGTAACGTTATTTGGGTCCGCTTATAAGCTTATGTCCCCGCCATATTCATTTATTGTGATGTACCCAGATGGTATGAATGATACTGTACTATTCAAGAATACCAGTGCACCCAACGGTGCCCAAGTGATTGCTGGTGTGTTGCTTCTGTAATGACGTCATATATCTTCCTATCTTATCCTATTGCGCGATATTGATCAGGTAGCTTGTTCATGCATTACGACGTCAGTGGTCCTCGGAGGTACAGTTGTACTATAACCTTGTTTGGCAGATGTAAAGCAGATGTCCAATCTAGTTTAGCATGAGCATTAATCTACCTTTTCCTTGGGAGGACAAGAGAGAGACATATATAACAATAACATGCCTTTATGTTCATCATCTTATTGGATCGATAAAAAGTAGATCTGTGATCTCAATATAATTATTTCTCAGTGTGTTCTATTATATATTTTTAATAGAAGAATTTTTCTTCGAACCGTGTCCACTTTGTTTTCGCCTGAAGCAAATGCAGCACAGCATGGGAAATTGTCTCCTATCTTTGATTAAGAAGTACATTGTCCTAATTAGCTATAACCTTTGACGCATCGTAAATTCAAATGTCAATTATTTTGCTGTTGTTTCGATTTTTGATAAATCGGCACTGATTTTATATTGGTTTTTATGACTGCTAAATGGCCACTGCTAGCGATGTTCGATGATGTAGGTTCGGTTTAACGGCACATCAACACTAGTAGAAATAGCCATCAATTCATATGTTTTAGGTAAAGGTATTCGTTTTCAAATTCTTTTCTGTTTGAGCTCACTACGGGTCGTTTGAATAGCTTTATTTGCGGATGCTCATTATGCTTTAGTCTGCTGCATCGCTTGATTGTCACTAGTTAATAGTTCATCTAATACAGTTGCTTATGTATTACTCCTGCTTTTCATACCTGCTGTTTATAGCGTCGCGAATAGTCTCATCCTTAGCACCTAATCTATATTTAGTGGGAGCAAGGATACAGTGCGTATTTCATAAAACTCTGTCGTCACCATTAACCCGGATGGCGCGGAATCTCGACAATAAATATTCATAGTATCTAAAACTTCCTTCCCTAAAAGCAGCGATTCATAGAGCATCCGCCTGACTGCATGAGCAAGCATCTACATACAGACCTGCATTAGTCGAACACATTACGTCAGCCTAGTATTTGGCCCCGGAGTTGTTTTCTACTCACTAACATCCCTCCTTGCAGAAGCAAAATGTGATTCTTTAATGCAAATAAAACAGTTGCTACAACCAAGCGCATATATATTTCATATGGCACTTACACTCTTAATTATGCCTTGATAGCTAATTGATTAGTATTTGATATGGTATAAAACGCATTGAAGTAATCCCGAGAACAGATGCATACGAGTTATGAGTAAGCTACTTTGGATGAAAGCCTATTGTGATGAAAGCGAGAATGGCTATGGTATCAGTCGTTCTAAAGCTGGCTACGTCGTTGGGTCGACCAGAAAGATTAATGAATAATCTTCAAAATGGAGCTAGCTTCATTTAATGCAGTGTCCAATTAATTGAGAATATCGACAGGGTGTCATTTTGTAGCTCTGGTGTTTAGCAGAGCTTATCATTGCTCCGTCGTCCGTCTGTTCATTAACATTTTAATGGCACATTTTGTTACAAAGCAAGCTGCCAGTCCAACATCATTCATGGACCTCTCTCATGTCGTTATCGTTCATTGAACTAAAACTCAGCTCTGTTTGACCTTTGATCCCTGAGTAATTGATAAAACAACTGGTAAGAAATCTGTTCAATGTTAACCCAATAGGAAATTGAATCTTCTATTTTTAGGCAATTATAACACCTACAGCAAATTCATATGGCCAATTATAGTCGCGCCACTAATATGGAATCTTTGTGTCCGATCCATTTAAGTGGCACATGATTGTATTATGGCTTGTAGAATGAAAATTAGATCAATTCCACAATTCTGTTGCGTGACCAGTGCAACTCAGAAGGGTCTGTTACATTGGTGGCTTTATAGAACTGTCGCTATTCTCTCGGGGCTATCAACATTATTCAAGGCAAGAAATTAAGATTTAATTATGGTTCCTGTCTATTCCACTGCGCGGTTCATAACCACATTTACTGCTACTTTAATGCTTTATAAATTCCATAGGCAATTTAGATTGACCCACGTTATGCACTGACGGAAATTGCGGCCGATTCCAGTGTTTGTGTTGGGAACATGTGCATTCAAATTGGAGCATTGGAATAATTGAATTGCAGTCGTGCAATTGATGCATTATTGTGGTTTTTATACTCAATTTCCTAATTTGAGTATTTACCCATGTTGATGTGGGTAATGACAACGAGGCGTTCTTCACCCCAAGTTGCGATCCCTAGTAACCCATATGAGGCGGAAGTGACAGCAAACATTGCAAAATATTAATAATCCATTTATCTGGAAGATGCCGCATGCTTGTCTATTATTGTGACTGACCGACCTATATCATAACATACATGGAAGATGATATATCATCGAGGAATAAACTTCCCGTGATCTCATATGTCTTGCCCGTGAATCAACCCTGTTTTCTGCTACATTTACTCGCCCCTTCCCGTAAACACAGTTAACTATCCTCATATATACGCATTGCTTTACGTTTTTCCACTTGTTATGCACTTAAGTAGACATCCTATTGTTAAATAAAATTTCACTTCATGAGCTTTATTACTTAAAAAATGCAACTGACGAGGTTCCAACGACACCAGTATAGTCTGTAATTAGATCTGTTCATTATAAGCATTGCAATATACTGTTGATGTCATGGGAATGAAATCTAATTATGTGGCCATAACCCAACCATGTGTATATTGCTGTGCGGTAGCCCATGAGAAAACACAACTCTCGCTTTTTCAAATTACAATGTTATTGTGATGCATTAATTTAATGGCATTTCGAGATCACCGACATTGTCAGGGCACAAGACCCTGAAATGAAAACCTGCCAAAGTCGAATATAGAACCTAATACTAAATTTCAAGAAATCATTATTTGTAGGATATTGGCAGTCGTTATTTCAATACTGATGGTCATTTACATGGTGTTATTGTCTCTGTTACAAAGTTTTGTAGGTTTCTTTGTATTCTAGGGCTTATAATGAAAAAAATATTGCAATGTTAAATCATTAAAGTGAAGAAGTTAACAGGATTTACAATGCTAGTAAATTTTGTTATCCCATATGAAGCATATTGGTTTTATTACAATCAATATACTTGCATTCTTTACGTCCCCATTGTAATATTTCGTTGTTTTATTTCCGGTGTTCCGGGTGAAAAAGCCATCCATATGTTTGATCCAAAATATTGCTATTACAGCCCTGAGAACAAACAAAGCACTTGTTTTGATGGCGTTGTAATTGTAAGCAAATTAAATGGGCGAGAGGGCGATCTTTCTTCACATAATTGAGTCTACTGAGGAAATACCATCGCCCTCATGTGTTTTTGTAACCACAGTTATTAAAATGTAACCCCGGGTTGCGTAGTGATTGTTATTCCGTTTGATTATATTGCTGATTGCACGACTATAATTATTTACGGACCAAGCCCTTAATAAAATTACCCCGTCTCTTTCACCACTTACGCTGATGATAAAAAGATGGTTTCAGAGTTGGTGCCATTAAATCGTGTGACCGATGGTACAATTAAGTCCCCTTACCTTGTTTTTAGAATGGAATTCGATCTCACCCAAAATCGATTCATAGCATTAGCAGCAACAAAGCTGACACAGCTTAGCACAGTGTGTTAAACATGATTTATATGAGGCTTATGGGGGTGGTGACAACATCACAGCCGGGTTATCTGGGCAGAGTTCTCGAAGCATGAAGGACTGTCTAAGCTGTTTTATAGAACTTTACGAGGCTTATAGCAATCCATTCTTAGCTACTTCATGTGTCTGAGGTCGATCAGCACCTCATTGATTAGACTAGGGCCAGACTGCGTGGGCATACTGATCCTCTGTCTTATGCTATAGCAATCTAATAAAGTATCTATATTTTGTATTGGTGTTGGAATAGGGAACATCCTCAACCTATTTAGCTTCTCGCAAGTATTGTTGCAACTACTGTCCCTCTGGCTGCAAAGTGTTCAAGCACCTACAAATACACTCTGGGGTTTATTCATGCAGCAGCAACCTCTCTAATCGCGTATCTGATGTTAATGACCACAAAGGGACAGGTGTTCACTCGCGATGTGACAATACGACGTCATCCAGGTAGATCAATCCACGGCTGCTTCGGATGGGATACTACATTAACATGAAAGGCGTCGTTAAGTAAATGCTACTTGACCGACCAGACTAACGCAAGGGCATTGTTTTTATCGTGTTGCTGATATGTACGAAACGTCAAATGCATTTAAGTTAAGATTACATATTGCTCGTCTGAACGTCGATGATTAAATAATAGGGTTGAGTGGGCAATATATTGAGATGAGCAAACTTTGTCATAACATTCAATAATTTTCCAGTTGGGATTAACCAAAAATCTGCTGACGTAATTTGCGATTCTTGTTTTGCCATAAAATGAATCCCATTTAGACAAAATATCGGACCATAAAACCTCAAAAGGTTTATGAAAACTGCTTTTTGTGTCATCTACTGGTTGCACGTGTGTGTCTAATAAACTGAGATCTCCGCGCTATTCATGTGATGTTCTCTTGTCTTATGAATAATAATGTATCATAAGCGCAAGCCATTCTATCCAAGTCATACCTTGGTGATGTTGCTTCTGTAATAACGTAATCTGTCTTCATATCTTGGCCTTTAACGAGCGCTATTGATCAGGTAGCTAGTTCATGCATTACGACGTCAGTGGTCCTCGGAGGCACAGAAGGAGTATAACCTCGTTTGGCAAATGTAAAGCTGATGTCCAATCTAGTTTAGAATGATATTTCGTCTACCTTTACGTTGGGAGGTAAAGAAGAAAGAGACATATGTAACATGCCTTTATGTTAATCAATCTTATTGAATAGATAAATAAAACATGTGGTGATGCCGTCATATGTTGATTAATGCCATAACTAAGTATGGTTTATGACCTCATAATGATTTATGAGGTGTAACACTTTGTTCTATGACTTATCTTGATTCAACATCCTAAAACGGCAGAATTATTCAAATGACATCCAATTTGTTTTGGCTTGAATAAATGCCAGTGTAAATGTCTATTCATTGGATGTACCTTTATTAAAATCATCTTGACATTTTCTAATTGATTATATCCTCTGAAGCAAAATATCGGAAATGTAATTAAATAATTATTCAATTGTGGTTTTTATTAATTGATGCATTGACATTGCTATAACAAATGTGTTTGATGATTGCAAAATGGCTACTGCTGTTACACTGTAATATTCGATGATGTAGCATTTAACCAAGATAAGGCTATGATATCTACCACAAAGGTCTGAGCATTGCTTTATGCGACAGTACAGGCCAAATGGCATTGACCTTTTATGCGTCCTGACGGAAAATGCAGTCGATTTCTAGGTTTTGGTTAGAGCTATCCGCTTTCATATTCGTTGTTGTTGCTGTTCACTACCGGTCGTTGCAATAGCCTTATCTGCTGATGCGTATTGCGTTGCCTCGCTTGATAGTCACTTTTTTGTTTTCTACCACATTCAGTTGCTAAAATTACTCCTCCTGCTTTGTTTTAAGCGTCATTAATAGTTTCATTCTTAGCACCCTGTCTATGTTAAGTGTGTGGGGAACAAGGTATTAGTGTGTCTTCCATAAAACTCTGTCTTCACCATTAACCTGGATTTGGCGTAATCGACAATAAATATTCCTACTTCCCAAAACTTCCTTCCTCAAACGCAACGCCGTATTAGATAGGAATGATTCATTGAGCATTAATCTTACTGCATGACTAAGCTTCTAAATATAGCCCTGCATTTGTCGGACTTATAACCCACGTCATCCCAGCATTCAGTCCGCTGTTCTGTTCAAGAGATCACACTCCATATTCCAAAGGCAACACATGTTGTAATACAAATTGCATTGTTACACTCAGACACAATGTATTCAATATATATGTGATATGGTATTGAATATTAACATATTCATTGATAGCATATTGGTATGGTACAAATGGATTTAATTGTCCATATACGGTAAGTAATTATATTCATAAGGAAGCCCATACCGAGAGCTTCATCGTGTTCAATTGTTCGAGAATATCGATAGAATGACCCTTCCATGGAGATACCTGCTGTAGAAAAGGCCAATGTTTACCTCATGTTACACAATCGATCACGAAGCGTGTTCGTATAACCGTTGTGGAGATATTTTTACCATGATTATAGTCGTAAAGTTGTGGTAGTATATTCATATACATATGTTTCTCTGCATCGCAATAATTACATCAGTTCTCGATCGTACCAACTGTTTATGGTTGAAATAAAGAAAAGTTGCTTATTATGGCGTAAAATTGAGGTGGCATATGTTTTCTACCCAACCAAGAACGATGCTTATTCCCCTTGCCAAATAAGAATGACCCATTTTATGTCCTAACGGAAATTGTGGCAATTTCAGTTTTTGTTGTTGGAGAAATGTGCATTCAAACTGGAGCATTAGAATAATTGATGTACAAACGTGCTATGGATGCATCATTTTGCCTTCTGGTCATCCTCTCCTTATTTGATTATCTAGCCATGTTTTGCGGGTAATGACAACATTTCGCTGTTCACAAAAACCTGCAATCCTCATTAACCCATATGAGACGGAACTGCCAACAAACAATGCAAGAAATTGATTATCAATTGTACTGAAAGCTGCCGCCTGCTTGTCGGCAGATAGTGCCCGCTATACGCAGCGCTTTATCATGAAATACAGAAAGATTGATACTGCATCATGCTGAGGAATAAACATTCCATGATCTACCATTTATTGACTATGCATATGAAACCATTTCGTATATTTTTGACATTGTCACCTACCGAGGTAAATGCCTTTGTATTTATTTATTGTTAGTGCATTGCTTCCGTGAATAATATTCCTTTCAAAGCAACTACAAATGAAGCTCTGGGGACACCGGTCATTTTTCAAGAATTAACATAGCAATATGCTGTTATTATCATGGGAACGCAATCTAATTATGTAGGTAAACACCAAACTACCGCGTATTTAAATTGGAATGAAAATGTATTGCATTAACATAATAGCAATTTCTAAACATCGACAGTCTGTGGGCGCAAGGCTCTGGAGTAGCGAACTAGGCAAATTGGAATATAGAACCTGGCCGTAACTTATGCGACTTTTTTGGAAACCAATATTTCTAAAAAAATTGTAATCGTTTTTTTTCAAAAGCAAGTGTCATTTTAGTGACTTTCTGACATAAATTTTCTTAAGTTTCTATGTATGTTGGGCTGATCACCGTTTTATAGTAATGGTTAAATTTATTGGGTTATGAGTTAGGTGTTAATGGAGATAAATTTGCTTACTGCGCTATTATTAGGGATGCTACGAAAGTTATATGTACCAGAGGGCTATGTCTGGAAAATGGAAGGGTGCGTTGGTGTAGTGCCACAATGTTATGTTCAGAAGCAGTGACTTTTCTTGCTACCCGACAAGAGGGGCCTTGTGCATATGAGTTAGATATCCATTCAAGATGCTAACTGGTGATATCCTGCCCCAGCAGTTAGAGAAGACGATTGAGGTGCCAGTGACGCGTAGACTAAGGATGTTTTTGTACAATCGCCCTCGTGTAATGTCGCCGAGACCATGAGGCTATATCAGACAGATCATTCAATTACCTCCGCATTTAACCTGGAAGGTCTTTTGAAAGGATTACAGGTGTAAATGATGGATATCGTTGCCAGAAAAAAATATCAATGTTCCGAATGCCTTGATTTAATGCTGAGTTTCTTTGAGCAACTACACCTATGTTTTTATAAAAATATGTATTCGCACGATTCTCAGCTGTATACTGTTCGGCACCGATGTTGAAAAGTTGTACATTGCTTTGACCATAATAGGTATTGCTGATAAATGAACTATTAACCAGTCTATATATAGTACCAGGTTGAACCCATGGGCGAATTTATCATGATGTATTGGTAACGATATATCTGCAAGATTCGGTGATTTTTAGGAATTTTCTGAAATATCTGGAGGAGTAATGATATTATAATCGTAGCATCGCAGTAAGTACATCGGAGTTCCGACGTATCTAGATAAGCCATGAGGTTGAACCCATAGGCGAATTTTTTATGATATATTGGTAACGATATATCTGCAAGATTCAGTGATCTTGTTAAGGGGTCCAAGGTACGCAGCAGAATCGTAAAAGGTGAAGTTTTTTGAACAAATCGATTTTTCAGGGTTGCCAAGTACATCAAGTAACTCATGCATGAAAAGTTGAATGTTATTTATATAACATATAATTTCCTCGATTTATAGACACTCTATTGCTATTTCTATCGACGATCAACTATGTCATCTCCACGAATTGGAGATTTCGAAGAAGGTGTGATTGACAATGTTACAATTCCAACCACGGACAAGATATATTGTTTGCAATCTTCTTCCAATGTGCACCGCCACTAATACAATCCAGCTTGCACCTGCGTTTGATAACAGCCGCTTTTCGTTGGTGGCCACTTGCTCGCCGACTCATCGCAGGCGTGGAAGTTGCTTTGAAATGACGTTCGAATCCTTTGGTGACAATATATGTAAGCATCCCACGCTGCAAAGCCCGCATATTCGGCATGTCCCTACAATGTGTATATGATATCTACGTTTCAACACGCATGTTTTGCTGAAGGTTGAAGTTCTAAATATGTATATTTCGAACATCACCCATTCATTAATCATTCTCCTCTACCCTCATTTTCGCAGTAGTGGAAGGCAAATCACTGATGACCTCGTGATTAGTGTGCAGCTACACCATTTAATTAATACGCTCGTGCCATGGCGGTGCTTCCCAGAATAAATCCTTTTTTACGTTTACTGTATTACGGCCGAATACAAATTAAAAGGCAACATTGGTAAAGATTTGTGTCATTCGTTCTTGCTTTGCCTTTGGAAAACGCAGTGATAGGGTCCATCATATCAATAATCAGTGTTGTAATAAGGCGGCTCGACATAACATGTGGTTATCGCGGGTGTACATCCTGGCGGCTGGTGGCGGCAGCGCAATATTGTACCGAGCCAGTAGTGTACTGAGGCGAGTCGCGTCAATTCGTAATCAGGTCAATCGTATGAGCGCCTCACCTGCTGGTGGTTGGTGGTGACCCGGATGAACCCAGAGTAACCATGGCGACGTGATGGTCATGGAGTTCCGGGCACATCGATGATCCAATAATATATCATATAGTAGTCTTGCTTCAGCTATAGATACGGAATACCCACGTTTACACATTTACTTGACGATCGAATTACTCTGTGTCATTATAGTTAAACCTGGCATCTCTTTTGAAAAATAAATGCTTTAGTTTTTGAAAGTAATACTAATATTATATTAATGGCACTGTGTCGTGGCAATTTCAGAAATACTTAACTGTTACGACTTATTCCCCAAAATTAGACTTCTGATTTGAGACAATGACTTATTTACCATGCTGTCTGGAACAATAATCTCATATACGCACAATATAGTTTACATACAATTCATACTGCATATATCAGGATACTCATCATCTAGAGATAATACACTATGATTGCCTGAAATCATTCAAACCGAAACATATATTTATTTTCCATCTATGTATACATGATATCATATACTTGGGCGGTACATTCGTCATTTTATCACAAGCAATACAGCATGGACCTTTTAAATGACTAATACATTTGCTTTTATGGCAATTGCAAAAGAAGAATAGTTGCCCATTTACGTTAGATTTATTGAGAAATTATTTTGACCATGTTTTTGCGCCGGTGTAAAGTGTGTCAAAAACCTAGCAGCACAAACGTTTTATTCAGTTTTGGTCGTGTGATGGACTATTTAGACTCGGGTTATTGGTACTCCAAACCTATATTTAGTTGTTATAAATCAGAATAACATTGCGCTTTGCATAACAACGGGTGAACCCCATTAACCCGAGATAAATGTAGCAGACAAAAACTGGTATCCAATTACAAGCCCATAGCAGCTTTTTGTCGTTTCTTGTTTGCGTCTTGTTAAGCCAAACAGTACAGCGAAAGACATGCATTGCTTATAGACTTAAAAGTAGGTTGCATGAGACATATAAAAATAAGTATATAGACCTTTAATAATCCCATTAATATTTTCTAAGCTAATTCTTCGTTCTGAATGAAAAGCTGGTCCTATATGCTTGCAGGCCAACCTCCCTGACAGAATATCTATATAATTTGGATTTGTCGACATAAGTAGTGTCTTTGTTATGCATTATGATAACACGCTCAGTTGGTGGCGAAGTAGAGCAATTTAGTCACAGGTAAGAAAATGTGTGAGGATATAAGAATATTTATATGATGTTATAAAAAAAAAAAAACTGCTAAATTGATCACCAGACTTAAAACCCCCGAAAGTAACATTTCATTTTTATTCTTGCGATCTCTACAAACCCAAAACTCATGTACACGAAAATGTACTTGACCCCGTCTTCGTGACTAACAATCGACAATTTGTTTGACCATGACCATGATGTCCAGTGCTGCAATGTTGCTGATAATCCATTGCAGTGAGAAACTCGTATGGTGGACTAATTATTGAATTTTAACGATGTTGTATGGGACTAATTAAACGGAAGCGCCATCACCACCTAACCTCGAGGGACAACAACATGGTAATTATACTTATGTGAACCCAGCATAAATTATCTCCACAGATCTCTAAACACGAAAACACTATACGAAAATGTATTTGAACTCTTTATGGTGACCAATAATGGGCAAATAATTTGAACATGATGATGATATTCATTGAGAATGCCAACTGCTCCAGTATTCATACCAGACTCCTGCGCTTGACGGTTACACTGATGAAGTATTTACACGAAGCCATTCATACTAGGTGTGGACGAGGGCACTAGGATGTGTTTGGCAGACCACAAATTGCCTCATCCTCGCTGAATCGCACAAGTATTGACATGTTTAAACGATGAACAACAGCGTCTATGGGAGGCAATATTTTCTCAACACTCGGCGCTCAATGTGTCTGGGTATGGTCCAAGCATGTATGTGGGTATGTTCCAAGCATGTGTCTGGGTATGGTCCAACCATAACTACGAAAGTGAATGGGTTGCTAAATTGAGACTGCAAGGGTATGAAGCACAGGTATGGGAAATACATCGCCATTTAAAGTAAATGATATCAACATAACTAGCTCCATTACTAATTATGGTGTTGCTGGGTATGCATGGTTTCTATAACAGCAGACGTAACTAGGTGAATAAGATTGAAGACAATATAAAGGAACTGCAAAAATGCTTTTCAATGGGCATAGATCAGTGTACAAACTTTTCTATGGGTAAAATTTAAAAAATTTTATCCACATTTGTAGGCTGGTTGTTTTATGTAGGCAAAATGGTTATAAAAGTTATTTGAAGTATAGACAGATTATCCATCTCGGTTAATTAGAACCGTTCGACTGAATCGTATGACACAATTTAGAATTGCATCTGCGTAATCACAAGCTTCATCCACCTGGATAGCTTCAGCTGGTTGGAGCACCTGCTGTCGATAGCAAGCACTTTATATTCCACAAGCTGGGTCTTTCATTCTAGTAACGGAAGCTAGCTAGGTAATGCAGTTATTTAGCTCTATGGATAAAACTGTATATCTTCAATCTGGATTGTTTTGTCCCCTGTGGCTAAAGAACTAGATGCGTCGATGGAGACATTTTTACCAACTGCCTTAACTGTGGATAACAGACACAAAGTTATGTTCCCATTTAATTGTGACACATATGTCGATGTAACATTGCATTTATTCTGCAGTAAAATGAGGTGTGCAATAAATCGACTTGCTTGAAAATGAGATGCATCTTTCTTCATTACCATCATTCAAATAGCCGATGTACATCCTATTCTTAATACTCAGAACTACCTTTAACTCATCATAGCTGCATTCATATTTCAGTCAGAATAGTATTAATGATGAGAGTGATCTCTTCCTGACTCTGATGTGGATGTGGTTGTATGTCTACTTAACCCGTCAGACCGTCCACTCTATGATTCAATGTACAAAGAAGTTGGGCATTGCTTCTTTGTTTTCCCGTAGAAGCAGACATCAAGGGAGACCACATTATCAATGACCACTCGTCGGCATGACAAGGGATGTCATCGACTGCCTACATCCTGGCTTGTTGACCTGACCAACCCATTCAAACAACAATGATCTAGTCTTAAGAAATGACGACGTAGTACAACGTGTTGGTGGAGCAATGATCAAGGAAACAGGAAGCTACAAACTAACATTAATTAGTCCTCTGGGTGCACTAGGGTTGATCTTGTTTGGCTGCGATAATAAAATGTGAAATGAACATGAAACCACACATTGTTGTTAACGTGATAGCACATTGTTTTAAAGCTATTATTGATACGAATGAGGTACGTTAACGATTTAGTCCATCATCATATTGGTTTTTTTTGTATAACATCCGAAGCGCTGAATGCGACCCAATTGGGATATACCTTTTCAACATTTAAAAGGCATATGCCTATGTTATGTATTCGAGTAACCATACACCATGTCGTTACCGGGCCACGGTTATTTCTGCTTATTATTGGTTAGTTATATATTTAAGCCAAGTGTGGTTTATTTGGCATTTATCGAGATGCTCATTTATAAAATGAATCAAATTAAATGAAGCATTGGGATAGAACGTCATTTTCAACAACTATGGGACGCCTTATTAGCTCTAAACCTGAACCTAAACTGCATCCAATTTATATTTATAGTCTGACCTTTTGCTGAATTCAGCAGCCCAATAAACTACAGAAAACACATATGAAACGCAAATGTAATTATCCGGACCTTGCTGCCACTTGGATATGGCGAAAGTATGTATAGCCAAAAACTGCCATTAATTGAATGACATTGACAAGATTCTATTGCAAATTCCATATTATAAGGTGAGAAAACCGCTGCTGCTCATACCATGGTCTGTGAGGCTCAGTAAGTCCTTGTGAATATATTCTTACTGTCGAATCTTATTAAATTCTGGATTGGACATATTCGACAGTAGCACCATCGACCAAGCAAATCATATTTGCTGACATGATCATATCTGACGCAGAGAAAGCATTGGACAAGGGCATGCTATGATTCAGTGGCAAATGGAGAACGTGCGGTTATCAGTGACTATTGTTGTCAGCATAAAAGCACCGAGTGGAAGTACAATCCTGCAATGGATCATCATCAGACTACCTTGTTAGAAAAATCCGCGGGAATACGATTTGTGATAGAATGACTAGCGTGTATCAGCTACAAATACGCATGTATATATATATATATATATATATATATATATATATATATATATATATATATATATATATATATATATATATATATATATATATATATATATATATATATATATATTTATACAAGTATAGATATGTGTATATTTATTTATATATTGCTTGATAGGTAAATATATAAATGCATACGTATATATGTATATATATATATATATATATATATATATATATATATATATATATATATTTATGTATCAGCAGTGAATATGCAATAGGACCTTAGTAATACGGACACGTCTGTGTAGGTTGTGTAAAGCTTACTGAGTAAAACAATAAAATTAAACTTCAACTGTTTGTTCCTATATTAGGTATTGGGCGGCAAAGTTGCTACCAGACCTACTATATTGACCGAAGCATTTCGTTCAAAGAATTCGTGATTTTGTAACGCATTGATATGTGGCATATTAATACTGTAATCAAGCAGATGCAATGGACGATCCACACTATTCAATGGACGGTCCATTCATACACACAGCCACATCCAGCATTCCACTAACGATTACGACATATAGCTCTCATATCCGTTCATAATATATTCAGCCTGTCGATAGCAAGTGCTCTGCATGCACCATGGTTTGCTGTCCATCTCCGGAACGGAAGCAGGCCACATAATGATGCCATTCAGCTCAGCATACATTACAGTTTGTCGGCAACCAAGATGGCTGAGTAGTTATTAGATGACAATAGAGAGACAGTATTGTACCTAAACATTCACTGGTTTCTTGACAAGTATAGCTGCACAGACAGCTTAATGCAATATGGAATGTGGTGCGATGAGTTCATTTTTGCAGTACAGCCAATGACTTCATGAACACTTTCACACACGTATAACGAGCGCACGAATTGTCTCGGAACTTCTACCGCTGATCTCATATTAGTTGTTATGTCGATTAGATACGAACGGTAGACAAACTCGCGAATATTTCCTGTACTATTACTTCAATAGGTTTTCTTTGATCACTTACATCTCCTTTCCAATTGATAATTAGCAAGACTAATGTCAGATATGTCAAAGGATTTGTACCATCCTTCCTTGTGTTTCCACCCAGATATACCATAGTCTCAACAATCAGTAATCTAATATGGCGGCGCGACAAGCGATGTTGTCTCCCCCGTAGATCCTGGCGGCAGGTGGCAGATGAGTCCGGGATATAGATTTTGGGACGTTGTTGGTATTCTATGGTAGGTGGCGTCAACTCATTATCAGGTCAGTCATCAAAGCACCTCATCTTCTTGTGCGTGATGGTGTTTGGATTATCCATGGCAACGGGATGGTTATGGCGATGATGCTGGGAGAATGGTATGACCTCGACAGAAGAGGATTTGTGGAGATGACATGACGATGATGGGGACTCTATTGCTGTAACGGCAGATGAGCCGTTGTGGTGTTCTGACAATACAATGCAAGGAGCACGGTGATCCATTCACCTTTCGTTGATCCTTTCAGATGGTATCATTGTGTGGTTGATTGTGTTACTGATCTCGGTACACAGCTTCCTTATGTATCAACCAATTTCTGCTCTGTAATCACAATGTCAGTCTATACTGGATCTACCAAGGCGTTTTGTCTTATTCTGGTATATCATTTACCCTTGTCATAGTCGGGTAACATTGACTGCATGCTAAATCTGGCATTTCATTTACGCTTGCCATAATCGGTCTATGTGAAGTGCAGGAAAAAAAACCCACACTGGTCCTATCAGCATTAGCTGAATATGATACAGCAGCCCCGTAGAGTCAAATGATCTTAAATTGATGACAGTCGGTGCTTTAGCCACTAATATACAAAGCCTCACACATCACTGGCTGTGAATGAAGGGCATGTCAAGATTCGAGTGCTTGTGCTGGCAAATATCTAGTTCTTTTTGTGTACTAAGTAAAGAAGGCAGGGGCTGATAGAAATTACCTCAACTGACGTTGTGCCACGCACTTATATAGCTATCCCAGCAGGATACCAATGCTTCCCTCAGGATATCTTATTCCATATCGATCAACGAGGCGTGCTTAATAGTAGGTCTTACTGAAATCAGACGGGACAGTTAATCACACAGTGACGTAATGGAAGTTTGATGTCGAGTTTTGGTTGTGATGAAAAAAGCGCAGGAGATCCTGGCAGCAGACAGAAATGGCATGATAGGGACATGTCAAACGACCGACAGCGACGCACGGGAAATATAACCGTGGGGGTACAAAAGGATAGGGAAAGCTGTTTAATTTATAGCCATAAACAGCCCGTGTGGCAGACAAAAGAAACACATGAAATATCATATGTGTGAATCAGCCACTTGACCTACATTCATTCATATCAAAGACCAGTGAGGTCTAATGAAGGGTTGTAATTTTGCCTTAACACTCCATCCATCTATAAGTTGGGAGTTGGGGGGAATCGTTCAGAGTCTTAATTAGTGCACCATTCGTTGTGGGTACGGGTAGTGCCAGAACGAAGGCGTCTTTTACTCAACTTCTGTGTTGTCAAGCCACAAAGCCCCTGACTTGGTTCTATAGGAACAGCAAAGCTTCTAACACTAACACGCATATCTATATATAGAAACATCGTTCAATTTATTCATCTCACACCTGATCCAAGTATTTGTTATCTCTGCTGAAGTGACGTAATCGCTGTGGAAAAAACTCCTTATCAATCCCTACAATGCATCTAACGTTAAGCGTGCAAAACGGACATAACGCCGATTCTTTGAACATCTACACCATCAACATAAAGAACACATTAGCACCGTGTCACCTAGCGTTATCTACGTACCATTACGGTGGCATCCTGCTTTATCTACTTACAATTGCGGTGTCACCCTGCTTTATCTACGTATCATTGCGGTGTCACTCAACAATATCTACGTAAAATTACGGTGTCACCCGGTGTTATCTAGGTACCGGTGTAACCCGGCGTTATCTACGTACCATAACGGTGTCACCCGGCGTTATCTACGTACCACTACGATGTCACTCGGCGTTATCTATGTACCACTACGATGTCACCCGGCGTTATCTACGTACCACTACGATGTCACCCGGCGTTATCTACGTACCACTACCATGTCACCGGCGTTATCAACGTTATCTACGTACCGCTACGATGTCACCCGGCGTTATCAACGTACCACTACCATGTCACCCGGCGTTATCTACGTACCACTACCATGTCACCCGGCGTTATCTACGTACCACTACGATGTCACCGGCGTTATCAACGTACCACTACCATGTCACCCGGCGTTATCTACGTACCACTACCATGTCACCCGGCGTTATCTACGTACCACTACCATGTCACCCGGCGTTATCTACGTACCACTACGATGTCACCCGGCGTTATCTACGTTCCACTACGATGTCACCCGGCGTTTTCTACGTACCGGTGTCACCAGGCGTTATCTACGTACCGGTGTCACTCGGTGTTATTAACGTACCGGTGTCACCCTGCGTTATCTACGTACCACCACAGTGTCACACAGATTATATATTGTCTTGGTTAGGCATGATAGCAGGCGATTTTCGCCTGTGTGCACAGTAATTTTGTTTCTGCTTTGTGAAACGATATCATGCTGAGTTTGCAGAAAATATCACGTGTTACTTAGAAAGTTTCTACGAATGTAGGTAGTAGAGAGGCGTCACTGACCCGGGGCATATAAACACGATCCGTCTGTGAGCTATTGGTCTATAAATCTACACAGTCTGGTGTGGCTGTGTGGATACTTCTCATTTGTACCCAGAGGCAATATTGTAATGTGTGTGGCTGTGGAGTCCATCGTTCCATCTTTTATGAATTACAGCATATTAACATGACCTGGTTTTCTTATTAAATAACAACATGGCTGAGAGGCAGTTTTACCGCCCATCTATACAGCGAAGGGATCCATTAGATAGTCGGCCGGTATCTCAATGGCTTCCCTCTTTGCTTGTTGGACCCGTCATGTGTTTAGGTCCTTCACGTTCATCTACAGCAAACCTTCAACCGCAAAGAAAGATATGTATTTCTGCCAGAACCTTCCTAAATATGAAGCAAAAGCCTGGTGATGTGGATATATGGGCCATATCCAGATTGACATAGGATGTATACCCGCAAGTACCTCGTTGCAGTTCCCCTATAGAGTAAATGTTTGTTCCGTAGATTTTCAGCTCTTCAAGTTGTTAGCCATACTGTTTGTTTGCATGTCGGCTTTATGCTGTTATACTAACACATCAAGTCACGCCTTTGTTGCATTAAGTCACGTCTTTATGACACTAAGCCTGCCCTTCATGACGCTGAGCCATGCCTCTGTGACATAAGGCCTTGCCTTTGTGACACTAATCCTCGCCTTAATGACGCTATGTCACGTCTCCATGACATAAGACCTTGCCTTTGTGACATTAAGCCACGCCTTTACGGCACTAATCCACGTCTTTATCGCTTATCCCACCTTGCCTCTTTCCTTCTCACCCCACTACAATAAGTGCTCCACTTTGTACGCTGTTGCTGTCTGACAGTGATTAATGAAGTGCATGGTTGTCAGGCCGCTTCACCTAAGTGACCGGGTATAGCACTCAGCAGAGGCAGACAACAGCCTTTGTAGTAAGAGGAGCTAGGAAGGCTTGTCACGAATGCATTACGTCATGAGATAGGAGAAGTGAAGCGCTGCTTTACGCAAGCTTAATTTAGTGATGATTAAATGCTTATAGTTGTGCCGGATGCGCGTACAAATACAGTTATCTTCAATGATTATAAGCTAACGTACAACAATGACTCTGGTGTACATTTTATAAGCTTACGTACAGCAATGACCCTGGTGTACAGTTTATAAGCTTACGTACAACAATGACCCTGGTGTACAGTTTATAAGCTTACGTACAACAATGACCCTGGTGTACAGTTTATAAGCTTACGTACAACAATGACTCTGGTGTACAGTTTATAAGCTTACGTACAGCAATGACCCTGGTGTACAGTTTATAAGCTTACGTACAACAATGACCCTGGTGTACAGTTTATAACGTACAACTTGACGTACAGCAATAAGCTTACCAACAATGGCGTACAGTTTATAAGCTTACGTACAACAATGACTCTGGTGTACAGTTTATAAGCTTACGTACAACTATGACCCTGGCGTACAGTTTATAACCTTACGTACAACAATGACTCTTGTATACAGTTTATAAGCTTAGGTACAGCAAATACTCTGGTTCATAGGTTATAAGAGCATGTACAAATATGTGCATGTGTAACTCTAGTGTACAGCTCACTGGTTACCATCTAATTTGACTCTAGCATAAAGGTTATACGATAGTGTACAAAACTGGTTCCGGTATATTAGTTGTATATCCGGTTATAAGCTCATTTTCAGAAGACACTTTCATACAAAGGTTAAATAAACTACGAGTGTGCGAGTGTGATTTGTTATATCCCAGATGAACTGTTCCTATGTAGTTGTCTTGAGACTAGGCGGTGTTTAAGCCCTGCCTCTCGCGTTAGGATATTCAAGACCACAAACTGGTAAATCGGATTGACCAGTCTTCTGTTGAATAGAATTCCTTGTCAAACTAACATCGATCACGTGATGTAATACTGAGGTGCCCATTAAGATGACAGACGGTCAGGTCGCCCCGCGATGTGTGTTAATGTTAGCTGCCTATTGAATAGTACCTTAAAATAACCAGACTCTATAGATAGCTTTGAAACGAACTAAAACTGTACATGGAGTCAGCAGGAGAGATGAATGGCTGGTCGGAGTCGTTATATACGGTCCTAGAAGTCAGTCGGGTGGCTCCAGACAGGATGTAACGAGTGCCAGGTACAAATCATGTTTCTTACAACGTACGGTTAAACCCAGCTGGCGTATAGCCATCCCTCCATCAGTCAGCGACCCTACCTCGACGGACATCGGTATAGTGACCTCTGATCAAAGGATCAAAGGCAATTATTGACAATAACAAGACAACCTTATCCCGTGTCGTTACTAATGGTACAAATCATTGTCAGCTGATTGCTCTGAACGATGTATCAGAATAGATCAATAACATGACATGGCTTTTTAGCCAAGTTCCTAATGTCCTGTGAATGTCCAGCGTGTGGTATCACGTAACCTGTTAACTTACACAGGCCTAGAGCACCCAACGCTAACAACAGTCTGATACTAACAAGCACCTGTCTGGCACATGAGCTTGCATGAATAAAATAACATGATAGATTGCTGACATCGTAGAAGAATGTCAAGGTCTGCATTTTATATGCTAACATAACTATTAAGGTTGTATTTCCTCCCATATAATTGCTGTCCCGCAGCACATAGCCAGCCGATCAGGTTGTAGAGGATTCCTTATGTTGTCATTAGCCTGGTAGCACGAATCGCGCTATGGGGAGGTGGGGAGGTGATGGGGAGGTGATGGGGAGGTGATGGGGAGGTGATGGCCACGGAGACTACACACCAATCCAGTGCGACTGCCTATAGGTAGTTGACCACTTAAATTGTTTGGAAATATAGGTAGGTGAATTGATGAAGGAAATTAATCAAAGAGCTAGTAGCTCTTTGAATTGATCATAACAATCGCTATGTCGTGTAGATAATAGGTGTACATAGATAAACACCAGCAATATTATTGTTTGCAATGTATTAAATATACTTAATTGTTTATATGTATTGATAGTTTCAGTGAGGAATATGCAAAGCTAATCAGAGTTAATCTTTGTTGCAGTGCAGTTAGAAACCATCGTTTTTGGATGTTTGCTGTAGTGATTCGTTGCGAGACCTACTTGGATCACGTGGTTTAGTACGACAGCGCCACCATTGTGAGCCATTTCTTTGACACACGACCAGCTTTTAAGTGCTATGCTATTTTTAGCTCCCATGTCGCCAAAACCTTAAAATAACACCATGGAAGAGAAATAACCGTCTAAAGGTTATTTTATAGCAGGCAATGACAGCACGTTAATGGATGAAATGCTGATAGGACTCATGGGAGTAGGTTGTGTAAGTTGGGGCTAGATTGGGCCATGCATGCGTTATTATATGTCATCATACACGTTTATTACCATAATTATAACCATAGCTATACGCATAACCGTGGTTATACACATCAACATAAGTTGGGTTAGATTTTGCCGTAAATGATGACCTTCGTAGGCTTGGTGAGCTGAGATTGTCATCGCTTCTCGCTTGGTGAGCTGAGATTGTCATCGCTTCTCGCTTGGTGAGCTGAGATTGTCATCGCTTCTCGCTTGGTGAGCTGAGATTGTCATCGCTTCTCGCTTGGTGAGCTGAGATTGTCAGCGCTTCTCACTTGGTGAGCTGAGATTGTCATCGCTTCTCGCTTGGTGAGCTGAGATTGTCAGCGGTTCTCGCTTGGTGAGCTGAGATTGTCAGCGGTTCTCGCTTGGTGAGCTGAGATTGTCAGCGCTTCTTGCTTGGTGAGCTGAGATTGTCAGCGCTTCTCGCTTGGTGAGCTGAGATTGTCAGCGCTTCTCGCTTGTTACGTTCTTGTTGATTCGAGTGCAATTCTGACAGAACGTTACATGGACTCATTCCCAAGTGAGGCGCTGCTCTCAAATTTTGATTAGTTTATATAAAACAAGGCTAGTGACTAGGACCATAACGTCGATACACAGCCGGCTATGTTGGAATATTGCCTCGTGATCTACGTATCAGAGCATCATCCCTTCCTGTAGGATCCTAAAATACCAGCAGCAGCCAACGCCCCGATTGATGGAGCGAGTGACGCTATGGATCTTATGACTGCGGCTGACGGGTGATATTTAACGATTGACTTACATCGATCAGTAATAGGATATGGGCAAGGTTGACTGACACGCCATGATTAGTTATGACGTTCAGCCTGGCTGCTGTCTATGCGACAGAATATTAAGACTTCTACTGACCCTACAAATATGGTACGTCAAGGCTTTAAAAGCAATCTGTTGCTGTTTTATCCTTAAAACCACAGGCTTTAGACGCTTGTATGACTGATAACAGAAACCGAGCTCTTGTGGGGATAACCATGGTTATAAGCACTTTTGGAATTGATCCAGGTCACGTGTGTCCATAACATATAGTTAACGTCCACATACCAGAAATTAAATTGTAGTTATGTATATCAATCCACCATGAGGTAATATGATGTTTCTGGCATAATAAAACATCTGCCAAGAGGAACTTCCAAACAAAGTAACAAAGCGGATAGCGGCTGCTGGCAGCGAAATCGTAGGATATCTGCCTGGTAGTCCGTCTAGGGGCTGATTCTATGCTTGCGGCCAACATCAGGAGCATGAGACATGACTGAAGCTGCCAACGCGTAGCACATTTGCTGTCCTGAGAGATGCTCGAGCAAACAAAGGGAATGAAAATATGTGAGAGATGAATGGGGAATGACATCAGCAAAAAGCCACAAGGCTGACATTCATTTGTATAGGCGTAAGCTTATTGCCCGTTAAGCAGTTGTACTGCGGTGATATCAACTTCTGTAACTATTATCCGCTTGACTGCTCTTTCATGTGAATGTGAAAGTGTGCGTGTGAGATTGTGTATAAATGTGTAAAGGTCAGAGTGAGCGTACGTGTGTGTGCGATAGTGTATACATATGTGTGCGTTTGTCAGTGTGTGCGTAAGTTTGTGTTTCAATGTGTGTAGATGTGTGTAAGTGTGCGTGTAGGGGATGGTTGTGAATTTTTTTGAGAGTGAGAGTGTATATATGTGTATAGCTCAGTGTGTACATATGTGTGTGAATTTGTTCGGGAATGTTTGTGTATATGTGGGTGTTTGTGTAATTGTGGGCGTGTGTATGTGTGTTACGGCCATATCAATGGCCATAATTATCACTATGCCACTATCTCCGATCTCCTTGCGCATCGGCTTCTGCGCAGGCTAGGATTCGCCTCTGTCCCAAATAGATCGCTTTGGGGCACATTCGGGCCATTACGCGAGGAAATATTGATACGAATTATCAACTCTTAAATGTTACAAAAATATTCTCTACTGTGTTCAATTAGAAGAATAATATACATTTTGTCATGGAAATTTCTTCAGTAGGTCCAAAATGAGGCATTGATCGGAAAAAAATAGTTCTGCGGACGTTTCATGCACGTCAAGCGTTTCTAAAAATGGCGGCAGTCAGATGTGAAAACGAATTTGTTATCTAAAATCGACCGAAAAAAGCAATAGAGAGTTACAAGCCGGGATTGGAAATGACAGGCAAGCAGCGAGAGTGTTTGGAAAATTTGTTCTTGGGAAACGACGTTGTTGCTAATCTACCAACGGGGCATGGGAAAAGCCTGATATACCATTTGCTCCCAGATTTGCTGCTCCCCCCCCACAACCCTGCCCCGATTGGAGTTCACATGTTTTATGAAAACAATTAAAAGACACACAACCAAGAAAACTTGGACTGCTAATGTTAGAATAAGTTATGCCCAAATTTAATACTCTCGACTGCAGGGCCTTGGTTATATAACCTAAATAACTGCAGCGTATAAAGCAAAGAAAGTTCATAATCAAATACATCAAAATGCTACCTTTGTGGACAGTAAACACAACTTTATTTCCCACAGAAGGGCTTACTTCCGAGCTGCCCCGATAAGCTTCATTCATGTTGAACACTCATGTTTGTTTATGTTTGACGCGCGCTGCTTGTTATCGCCCGGTCATAGGTTAAAACCGGGTCAAATCGCATGCGCTCCGTTAACTATTGCAGAGATGTTATGTTAGCATAGCGTCAAACATGTCTGGCATAGAGATGGCACTAATTCCTGGTCATACCACACTCAGCTGAGCGTTTCCTACTCTCTCCTTTACCAATGACCCATGACGAATTGTGTATGGTAGCACTCATATCGTAGTAAACTACTACGTAGCGACTGGGGCATTTTATGCACGCATTAATACAACATCAGTGCCTGCGATATTCCTGAGCGCCACCAGTACATTCAGTACGTGCAATCCATGGGACGGGGCAATTGTGAATAGCAAAAAGTTGTCGTGCATTGCCTTAAGCCATGGCATACCTAATGACATAACTCATGCAAAATCATCCCCACCGCAAAGTATCTGTCAGCTAAGCCTGCATTACCCAGCGCATTGCTACACAGAAGGGAGGACAGCCATCCAGCCATCACTCAGAACACAGGCTGCTGCAATCGCATGTATCATCCGATGAGAGGTTGATGCAGTCAGGGGTACTGGTCTAGTCCTTCACTGGTGTTTACGAATGGTTAGAACTCAGTTCACAGCGTGAGTGGTTAAACATGTGGTTATTACCTGTCATTGTAACTCATAACCACGACTAATTACTGCGTCAGCCGCAGTCGTTAGATCAATAGCGTTGCTCACTCCATCAATCGGGGCGTTGGCTGCTGCTGTTGTTTTAGGATGCTGCAGGAAAGAATGATGCTCTGATAGAGGACATAGATCACGAAGCAATATTCCAACATGGCCGCTGACATCGCGCCGGCTGTGTTGTATGGGCATTATGGTCCCACGGGCGTGCCTTAAGTTAATCAATCCGATGGCAAGTTTGGACAAGAGCTCATGGAATGCGATCACATTGGTCAAATCCACTATGAAACACCATTACGGTTCTACTGATATAATGGACGCATCTTTTAATCTCTTTTTCTAACCCACATTGAACAGGTTTACCATATGTTTCCACGGAGGACATTACAAGTGTAACATCGTACTATCGTAGTACCTGGGATTCGTACGGCCTCATCCCTCATCCTTATCAATACATTATGATGTAGCGTAAAACACAGATGAGGGAGTAGAACTGGTTAGTGGCCTGTGACCACTGTGAGGCGGACAGTGTCAATACATTTTATTTTCATGCCATCCATTGTCCAGACGTTTTGATGCCGTGACCGATGTGCATCCAAACCAATCATTACTTATCCCCATGACTACGACGGCTGCTGCATCCATTAAGCTCCATGCCTGTGCTCATCAACCACTATGTTATTTGAATAGGACGTCCTCACGAGTCATTCATTATTCTCAGAGACTCAGTACGCATCCACAAATCATTATTTATCCCCAGACTCAGTACGGCTCTGCAACAGGAGCTCCATACTGTGCTCTGCCACTGTTGTGAGGGAATAGGACGTCCTCACGAGTCATTCATTATTCTCTTTCAAAGTACGTCGATATTGTGGCACAGTCAAAAGTAACGTATTATTCTCAGAGACAAAGTAACTTCGATATTGTGGCGCAGCAAAAGTGACGTGGCTGATATTTGTTGTGAGGGAAATACACTGTTCAGATAAATACATAGAAATTCGATATTGTGGCGCAAAAAGTAACGTCGATATTGTGGCACAGCAAAAGTAACGTCGATATTGTGGCACAACAAAAGTAACGTCGATATTGTGGCGCAGCAAAAGTAACGTCGATATTGTGGCGCAGCAAAAGTAACGTAAATATTGTTGCACAACAAAAGTAACGTCGATATTGTTGCACAACAAAAGTAACGTCGATATTGTGGCACAACAAAAGTAACGTCGATATTGTGGCACAACAAAAGTAACGTCGATATTGTAGCACAACAAAAGTAACGGCGATATTGTGGTACAGCAAAAGTAACGTCGATATTGTGGCACAGCAAAAGTAACGTCGATATTGTGGCACAGCAAAAGTAACGTCGATGTTGTGGCACAGCAAAAGTAACGTCGATATTGTGGCACAGCAAAAGTAACGTCGATATTGTAGCACAACAAAAGTAACGTCGATATTGTGGTACAGCAAAAGTAACGTCGATATTGTGGCACAGCAAAAGTAACGTCGATATTGTGGCACAGCAAAAGTAACGTCGATGTTGTGGCACAGCAAAAGTAACGTCGATATTGTGGCACAGCAAAAGTAACGTCGATATTGTGGCACAGCAAAAGTAACGTCGATATTGTGGCACAGCAAAAGTACCGTCGATATTTTGGCACAGCAAAAGCAACGTCGATGTTGTGGCACAGCAAAAGTAACGTCGATGTTGTGGCACAGCAAAAGTAACGTAAATATTGTGGCACAGCAAAAGTAACGTCGATATTGTGGTACAGCAAAAGTAACATCGTGGACACCGTCCTATCTATACTGCTGATATCCGACAAAGCCAGAAGGTGTGGATGCATAGAGCAACACATAGCGTATAGAACCTGTCAATATTACCCATGTCAATTAACGGGGCCATTCCAGGACATCCTGTATCGACAACCTCCCTGACATCAATCCCGCATCACTTAGCGATTGACATGACAGGAGTCGTCTGAGATTAAACGCAAATTAAAACGAGAGCAAAGATGATTTATAAAAGGACCATTTATCTAATTGTTCCGGTATAAAGCTGTTTAATCCGTCTGTATAATGCAAACAGGGATTCCATGCAATTATTCATTGCTATTGATGTAACGTACACAATACACGGATTGTCTTGTACACTGCTCAGTACGGATTGTACACTGGGTGACTGCTCAGTAGCTCTGTATTAGTTATTTAACGACAGGACGCCTTGCAGTTTATCTTATTAGAAGATCTCGTCGAATGACAATACGACACGCACACACACACACACACACACATGCAAACACGCGCACACTCACGCACGCACACGTGCGCGCACGCACGCACGCACACACACACACACACACACCCACACACACACACACACACACACACACACACACACACGCACACACACACACGTTCATCCAGACAACCTCTTTCGTCTTCTTGCACTTGTTTAACTCTCTTCGCCAACAAGTGACTTTCTAGGAGCGTTTTCATTAAGCCACGTGATCTTCAGACTATCTTCTTGTAATGAGTCAATTAACTCGGAGCTTGTCCCAAGGCAAACTAAATGTCAGATTCCTCTCGAAAAGTTGCCGTTTAATGCCCCTGCGTGTTGGCAGTAGGTGTATTTGATGGCGTACTGTAATAACGACTGATCGGATGTGTCGCACGTGGGCTGAATTAACACGAGATAACGACTGATCGGATGTGTCGCACGTGGGCTGAATTAACAAGAGTTAACGACTGATCTGATGTGTCGCACGTGGGCTGAATTAACACGAGTTAACGACTGATCGGATGTGTCGCACGTGGGCTGAATTAACAAGAGTTAACGACTGATCTGATGTGTCGCACGTGGGCTGAATTAACACGAGTTAACGACTGATCTGATGTGTCGCACGTGGGCTGAATTAACACGAGTTAACGACTGATCTGATGTGTCGCACGTGGGCTGAATTAACACGAGTTCTCTGTTAATCAATGATATATCATACGCTTGAACTTCATACTCTTTGACATTGCATGCTCTAGAATACACCTTATGTACAATGATATGCTATGTTTCCGTCGATCGTTGAAGTAATGGCGCGTCTAGCGTTGGCACGATTCCAGAGAAATATTATCCTCATAAATAACCCATCATGGAAATCTAAGTTGTCAGAGGCACCGCCAGCACACTCATTTGTGAATCAGGATGGTCGCATTTCTGTTCACTTCCATTATCCCAACACTGATATTCGTCGATTGAGAATGATTGCCGGTCAAATGAACGTTGATCACGTAGTTTGACGCCAATGACACCATCAGGACCCATTTCCTGGACACACGAGCTGCTTGCTCGATGTGGGCTATTTTTAGATCCCATTTCACTGGTACTTAAAATAACCAGAAATGTGTCAGTTGCTTTGAAATAAAACCGAATGTATCGGTTTCTTTGGATGAATTGGAGGCTTGAATGATTGGGTGAGGTTGTGATCTTATTAGCTGGAAATCGATGTCGACCCAGTGGTTCTTTGTGAGATTTATATAGTATATTTGAAAAGCACTAGCTCTCTCTGGGAATCATGGACCGGTTAATAGCGCTATCTGTCTCAGCTTAATTATATTATAGAGCGGTGGGGTTATAACGTGACCGATGTCAAAGTAGAGCCAAATTTTCGCAAAAATTACATTAATGTGAACGAATGGTAACAAATACGTGTGATTCATGAGGCTGAATTTCATATGGTAGGGCTGGGTTAGAAAACCCTCAATTATGGGACTAGAACGTGTCTGTGCAGTGACCTCATTATATTGAGTTCACTGATACAGCTATACTAGATACACCGAAATAACAACTCTGTTGTAATCTACATGCCATTATATGCGTAGTAATAATACCCTTACTGCATTATGTGCATATATATCACCACATAAGGTGTGAACCCGCAGGGTTACAACCATCTTTATAACCATGTACGTGTGTATGACTTTGTATGGTTATAATCATCTATATAACCACGTAATGTGCGAGCAAGGCGTGGTTTTAAGGAAAATTCAGGAAGGTACAATAGAATGAGGCTATCAGCGTCTATGAACGCTGAGACGATATTGCTTGGATCCGAATTCCCTTCCATGTGTGTCCCGCATGACGGCGGCGTTATGATTTGCATTCGGCGGCAACTACCCGCTGTGATAAATCTCACAATATCATAATGTTTGTTTTGTTAGTTATTGATACCCCCAATATCATAAACGAACAAACCTCCAAATGACGACATTTCGTCACCATAACCACCGAACAATCTTTATCAGTCATTGATTTATCTTGGGCTACTTGTGGGAAAAATTGATCTAAAGAGTCTATTATCCTTGCGTCAGGGACCAATCGCTTATAAAGCAGAGAATAAAGATTGATCCAAAGAGGAATAGCTGGTCACGGTTCCCAAACAAATAACGTCACACACCTGAAAAGAGTGTGTGAGCACTGTACACCTGTCGGGTGGTGGATGTGTCACACGAGTTGATATGTTATGACTGCTATAATGGTTTTCAACAGTGGCGCTGGGACGTAATATGGCAATGGCGTCGTTAGTGTCGACCTGTGAGAACACTATTAAACTACCTTCCAAATCATGCAACGGATGGATATCGGGTTGCCAATTAAAGGAGATTGAAATATATATGCAATATTCAAAATCATTGTTGCGGTTCGTATTTTCATGTTCGAGTTTGGAGTCCGTGATGCTGATTGTGTAATGCGGCGAGACATATATAAATTGATTGAAGAGTAGGGTGTATTAGTCTATTACTGCGGGGGAATGAGTTCGGTAAGACTCAATGGTTGACTAAATGTGCGGGGTGGGAGTGGGGGGGGGGGGGGAGTAAATTGATATTGAATTGTTCCTACCTATGCTTGTGTCTTCTGTTACGTCGCTTCACCCCTCAGTAATGTCACTTTCAATCCTCAGTAATGTCACTTTCAATCCTCAGTAATGTCACTTTCATTTCTCAGTAATGTCACTTTCAATCCTCAGTAATGTCACTTTCAATCCTCAGTAATGTCAGCTCGAATCCTCTGCAATGTCTGCTTTATCCTCAGCATTGTAAACTTCAATCCTCTGTAACGTCAGCTTAAATATCGGTTTTGTCAGCTTCAGTCCTTAGTAATGACAGCTTCAGTAATGACAGCTTCAGTCTTCTGTAACATCATTTCAATCCTCAATAACGTCAGACACAATCCTCAATAACATCAGCTTCGGTTCTCAGTGATATAAGTTTTAGAATAAACTAAATACTCGTGTATCACACCAATAATCAGTATTGGGGGAGTGCATGTGTTACGAAAGGCCAAGGTCATCTCCACCAGGGGCGCGGGGCGTTGCTACTAGAAACAACAACAGTTAGTCAATGTTAGTATGTCACACTTTAAATGTGACGTCTTATGGCGCTGTAGGGTCGACTTCTCCCTGAGAAAATTAGTCATCAATGCCAACATATACAAGACAGTGTTACCTATTAATCCCCGAGATTCGACATTGATTTTCAACTTCCATACGACACCGGCCGGTAACTTCCCATTACCTGGCAGCGCTTACCTCATGTACGGCTCCCAACCACCACGGCTCTTAGCGAGTGCTCTAACAGTCTACCCAGAATATAACAGTAATCCATTGGCGCTTAAATGTCGTAGATAAACACTGGTTTAGAAATCTGGGCTTTATTCTGGGACGAGGGGACCAAGGAGAGCCTTTGTGGAGGGCGGGTTCAATTAGATTCGATTGTCATCAGATGAGGTATTGGCTTGCGCCAGGTGACCCTGACGCTTATTAGGATCATAGCACAATATCATCCAACAGCCTGCACTTATCTGCGTCGGTGAGGATATAAAGTGTTGGTACATATATCTCCTTCGATACGTTCTTGCAGCACCACATAGACTTATTTCATCCTCAGCCAGGCAAGATGGCCAGCTAGGTTGCAGCAAACATTCGGTCATTCCCTCACACATCCTACATCTCATTGACCCATACATAGTCCACCATGGAATTCACTGAAATCCATGCCCGGTCATCGAATGTATACCTTCTAATATTTAACTTACAACTACTGTTTATTCGGGACGCCATTCAGTCTCTCAAACAGTAACACATGTCAACGTGAAAGTTGATAATTTCTCCGTGAGGAATTTCCATGTCCCGCTCACCCTCATATCTACTCTCCAGTGCGGACCATTGTCGATGAATGCAATCCATGATATTAAATGTTTTATATTCTGATTGCAAATCAACCCACTGGCGCTCGGTTCTCGATGCCAAGCTTTCGAGCTCCGAGCCGCTTTGATTTGAATCAAACGGACCGCTTGGCTGTCTTGTGTCCGAGCAATAAAAGTATGGAACGCGAAGGATGGGATAAAATATGATACGAGGATTCAAATGGTTGGACTATAATAAAGAAAGTTTAGCAATTATGAACTGTACTGTGTCCTTAACGATGATAAGTTAACCATGCTTCAACCTCTGAGTATTCATCAGATGAATGTGACTCAACCAATCAGTATTCCGCGTGAATAATCAGGTTCAATCCACAGTGTATCAGGAATAGAAACTACCTGGGCTTGTCATATAAAAGACTACTGCTATCTGTTGATTCCAAATATCTATCCTGAATCAAACGAGAAGAAAAAAATGGATTCATCTCTAGTTCGCAATAATGAGCTAATAAAGTCACTCCATCAGCTGTTTAAGTAAATGTGGATTTACAAGTTGCAGATGTAAAGCTGCAAGAGACGGTAAGGACCACCTGTGGTCCGTAGTCTCCAGACTCGTATTTGACGGGCATTGTTGATAGTTTAACACGGCGTACCCTGTTCATTATCATATCCGCTACATTACGAGTTATTGATAACATCACACACTAGTTCTCCAGGGCTAGTCTGAACAGATTGCCCCTCCTCGTCATGTACATCTCAAGAAAGGTTCAAGATGATTACTGATAATAATTGGTGTAAACAGTCGCCCCTACTACGTTATGAATGTATGGAATGAATAGGAGGCACCCACGTGATCATTTTACCGTTATGACATCATAAGCGCATTTATATGTAACATATTTTGCTATGATCATAACGGCGTCAAGCTCGTAGACTACATTTTCCTCGTGCCTCTGAAAACGGACCGAAGCTAATACCTTCAATGTACGAAATCGATAACCTCTTGGCAATTCCCACAATGAAGCGATGACACATGCCTCACAATGTCACACCTGTTGAATAATGTCGCCCCTGTTTTTTTATATCGCACCTGTCATTTATCATTACACATGTCGTATAACATTACACCTGTCATATTATATTACACATGTCATATTATATTACGCATGTCATATTATATTACACCTGTCATATTATATTACGCATGTCATATTATATTACGCATGTCTTAATGTATAACACCTGTCTTATTATATTACACATGTCATATTATATTACACATGTCGTATAACATTACACCTGTCGTATTACATTACACCTGTCGTATTATATTACACCTTTTGTATAATATTACACCTGTCCTACAGTGTGACACTTATCATTTAATGATTTAGGTGGCAGTGGCTGTCAGTGGTGCCGCCAGCTGGGTAAATCAAGCAATTCACTCCATCGAATGTGGAGGGCATTGCCTAGCTTAGCGCTGTACCAGTTTACATCAGTAAATCAGCCAGCGATTGACTGGTAGCTCATATCGGGAAGCGAACCGTGCTTGTGTGGAACGTGAAGTCAGCGGCCTGCAAGCTACTGGTGTGTTATGAACGCTACTGGCGTGCTGTCAATGGAAGTTGGCTGACTTAACTCACAAGTTATTAACTACCGTTTCTAACCCCCGTACACCTATGTTACCTCTTAGCTGGATTGTTTCTGACTTGTTCCTCGTATCTCCACGCAGCATGAAGAAATCGTTCAGTAGTAGACGGTTTCTGTCAACGGCGGGGAAGCAGGTGACTGTCAAATAAAACCCACGTCGGAAAGTATAGCGGGTATACTTACCTGGAGCGATAGCAATCAACATACGGGAATAAAGTCGTTACCATCACACACCTACGTGCATGTTAGGAAGGGTTGAAACAAGGCAGCATGTGGTTAGTGACGTGCGACAACCAGATGTAACAGCGGATGGCAGCAATCACCTTACCTGTGTGGGAGTGTGTTGGGTTGGGTGTCACCTCTATCAGGGTGCGAGAAACCGCCTTATTGTCCCGGCCGTGACAAGTCAACACCCCGCCAGCTGACCTACACCAGCCCGCTTGTTTTCCACGCGATAACAGCTCTTGACATCACCCGTGAAGAAAGGTTTATTGTTTATATCAGGGAAGAAGTGAACATTTTGTTCACGTCAGCCGGGTAGGTTCATTGACGATGGCTAACACGCTTTGCGAAGTGTACCCGATGTTGTGTAGGTAGCTATGGGAGGAAATATATATGACTGACAGAGCGTTGAGGGTCGGAATTCACCTTCACCCCCTCATAGGTACTTGATATATAAGGTGAATTCCTCATCGCTTCATTAGCGACCTATTGACGCGTTGGTGGGGCGACCGGGTACTAAGTGGCCGCATTCATTTGACACAGAAGTTACCTCCTCTTTGATCGTTTCCGTGTCCTCGCTCTGACCAAGTGATCACTGACACTTGAAACACACAGCAGGATCCTCGTGTGTTCTAGCTGCATTTACCAAAACACAGGTATAATATATATATTTTTTTATATATTTTTTTCTGCCTTTCCTAAGAATTATTCTGTTGTACGATGCTAAATTTAAGCTGGTTGTTTTTTCCAAGGCGAGTGGCATTCGTGATAGTTAAGTCATTGATAAGATGTCATGCATAAAAAGTAACGTAAAATAGTTGAGATATCTACGATACTGTATGAAAAAGGGAATGAATTAAAATATAAGATTGCATTTATCATTCATATAATTTTTATAGTCATATGTGAAGTATCCCCGGAGATAACGAGCGGCTTTCGTCGTTTCTGGCATCACTTGTGATTGCGAATTATCAACATCACCGTTGAGTGTGCTGTTCTTAGATTTAAACTCACCTTGAAAAATTGAGGTTTGTTGCTTACTGTTTTGTCAGGTGTCATCATGTCCTACGGATTCAAGCGCGTCAGCTCGGCGGAGCTAGATAGAATCGTCAAGCGCGTCACGTCTCCGACGCGCGCCAGCAGCGCATGGCGTTACAACTACGACGCGCAGGCGACGCACGTCAACTACCTGAAGCAACGCGACCCGAAAGTCCATCCACGTCGCTCCGTGGGCAGTGAGGAATTTGGTAAGATCATTCAGCGCCTTACGCGTCCCACCACAGCCAGCAGAGCGGCCACATGGGACTTTGACAGCCAGGATGCTAACCTACTCTACCTGCGCAGCGTAGATAGCAATATCCGACTTCCTCTGCGCACGATGACGCCGGATACGACGCTTCACTCTCGTTGCAGCAGCCGCCGCTCCCAACCTGATCTCCGTCGACGACGCCCCGACCGGAAACTCGCGAGCCTCGTCTTCCGGTAAGAGGTATGACTACGTGGCGCATCCGGGCCGGAAGACCCTACCTGGTCTACCGGGAGAGGAGAGCGCGTATACGGCTACTGGTAAGCTGTACACAGACCTAGCTGACGACGAGCTAAGGAACTATGACGGGCCGAGGTCGACGACCTTGGTGGCTGCGCGCTAGTAGTTATCTCATCCAGGACCGTAACCATAGCAACGCTCTCCCACCACAGCGCATTGTACAACGCTACAATTTCAACTTTTCGATGAAAGAAAAAACCTACTTATTGTTACATACAAATGCACTGTACAACTTTAAAAAAAAAAAGTGAAGTGAAGTGTCCAGTCATTCTACCCGCCTTGGTGTTGCGCGATTGGTTCACGCTCATAGTAGCTGTACCAAGTTCTTGGCTATATGTGGTACTCTGACAAGACACTGCTGACATTCAAACCAATTTTATCAACTGGTTTCCTATATTTCATGGACGAAAGAGATTATATGTTGACGTTTTCATTGGTGTATGACGCTATGTCCCACATTCATATGTTAAATAGGCAAGTGTGAAGTTATGTTGCAAATAAAGAACATATCATGTGCTATATGTGATGTCGTTTCCTTGAGAGAAGCACCTGCATTAACTACTCCACACCCCCCCCCCCCCCCCCCCCTCCCTGCTCTTGGTGAGCCATACCCCGTCGCCTTCTGGTCATTGATCTATCAACAAAAACCCTAAGTGCAGTCTCGTATAGTCTCGTGTTATCTCGCTCTCTCACGCTGCTTAGACCGCTCATTCCTACTTTCAGACGGATTTACTTTGATCCCGAGACATTCACGTTGTTATTGAAGCTTTGTGATCGATCCAGTACTCCGTCAACAAACACCTGCTTTTAACAGGAGCTAGTAAAAGCTCTTCTGATCCTTCCTCAAATCTAACTTACCTGTAGGTAATTAAATTTAAGCCCATGTTAGCATAGGTAATACTGTTATGCCTACTTCTAACTTCGTGTTACCGTGCATATTTAACCATTGTAATACCCCTGCGAAATCGAGTGCCTTTGATTTGTTGAATTCCCGAGAGAGAGAGAGAGAGAGAGAGAGAGAGAGAGAGAGAGAGAGAGAGAGAGAGAGAGAGAGAGAGAGAGAGAGAGAGAGAGAGAGAGAGAGAGAGAGAGAGAGAGAGAGAGAGAGAGAGAGTGTGAGTGAGAGAGAGAGAGAGAGAGAGAGAGAGAGAGAATAATTCATAAGTTTAACGTTAACATAATATCCAATTAGTCATCAACGCTGCATGGTATCTATTTTCATTTTTTAAAATTCAATTGAAATTTATTATATGATCTGACAATAATTTGCGTACCGATATTTTATGTACCGCATCTGTTGGTGTGTCACAGGAGTTCCAGACCATCTATCAGCAATTCTTCCCACATGGAGACCCTACCAAATTTGCCAACTTCGTGTTTAACGTGTTTGACGCTAACAAAGTGAGACCGTTGATGCTACCTGCATACTGTACAGCGATAACTTACTTCATCATCAAATCAATAATTCTTGCTTATATCTTGTAGACAACAACTACGTGATATATAAGAGGTCCATTGTTTATCTGATGTGATGTATGGCTTAACATCAATGTTTTCGGGTCCATCTGGACGCATTGATCCAGGAAACAACGTTTGGGTTCATGTTTATTCATAACTTGTGTGTAGCGCTTAGTACAATCAGGTTTAAATTCAACTGATATGGACGTTGGCATTCCTAAGAATGGTTATAAACGAGAAGGCGTGGTTTGTTTTGCTTCAGGATGGTTATATCTCCTTCCGGGAATTCATCTGCGCGCTCTCCGTGACGTCGCGAGGCTCGTTAGATGAGAAACTCGAATGTAAGTTTCCCGCTCACCCCGCCGCTTCAAACTTAACATAATTTATGCAGGACTAACACCGTATATGGACAACAACGTAATAAGCTCTCACGCGTCTTTTTTTTACATGTTTGTCATTGTAACTCGTGTTCCAAATATGACCTTGACCTTGACAGGGGCGTTCAGTCTATACGACCTTGACCAAGACGGCTTTATCACTAAGAGCGAGATGATTAATATCGTGGACGCCATCTACTCCATGGTGGGCGCCATATTGGATCTGCCGCAAGACGAGGATACACCAGAGAAACGCGTCGAGAAAATCTTCGAGCAAATGGACACTGTAAGTGACACATTTCGTATCAATTGTTAAATACTGAGATTCACTTTACATTAACGAAGGTGGAAATTTTATAATGCTTTGCTCTATGCAACGAAATAGCGAATGGCAACTTATAATAGTTGCGGTCAGATGCCCTAATTTCGGTGACTTAAAATTAACGATTGAGTGACGGACGTATGAGATGCTATGGCTACTTGATCTGTTAGATTAATTGTTAGGCAACAGAATGTCATTGACATTCAGCGTCTAGGTCATGAGCTTGTAAATGATGACACGTTGCATACATAAAAACCCATTAAATATTAACATAAAATTGTTGTGCAATGAATATTACATTTGAATGTATTGCAGAATAAGGATGGGAAGTTGACGAAGGATGAGTTTCGTGAGGGATCTAAGTGTGACCCATGGATTGTGCAGGCTTTGTCATTAGACGTGCCGCCACACCAGCATGCCCGACGTCACAGCAAGATGCTCAAATGACGTCATCGGCTCTCGTTCCGTGTTATGACGTCCCCGTCCTGCACTGACGTCACCCTTTCTCTAGTGTCATTCTGTCTATGATATCACCATGTTGACGTCATCCTTTATCTGGCGTCATTCTGTCTATCAAATCACCTGGCTGACATCACCCTTTCTCTAGTGTCATTCTGTCTATGAAATCACCATGCTGGCGTCATCCTTTATCTGGTGTCATTCTCTCTATGAAATCACCATGCAGAAGTCATCCTTTCCATGACACCAAACTGCGTTTGACGTCGTCTTGGTGACGTCATTTCACTGACGTCATTATAACACTGACGTCATTCATATATTGTGATGCCATATTTCATCTTGAGTGACAAAACAGCCACAATTCCAGCCTTGACCTTTCTGTTTATAGCCATGAGAATTGATTTCATGGTGAGATGAATTGAGATTTTAGAAACATATAGACACATAGATGTTTGGCGAGGGGGTATACATGATGTTGTCTAATCATCTGACATGTTATATCATCGCATGTTTCATTATATATGTCTTTCATTGTGCATAACGAGTACCATTTCAAGTATTCAATATGTATTTCAGTCGTGATCAGTTACGAGTTACAATAACACATAGCATCAGCTGGAGCTGTCTCGCTAGATCCCGCCATAGACGTGCTGTCATTGATATCACCAGTTTATAGCATGCGACTGTGTGATGCACTGACATCGCTAATGTTGACATGGAAAAGTGAGCAGTAATGTATTCTACGCAAACTGGATAAATACGGTACTTCAAATGTGAATGACTTATAATATTGTCAGAGCTGCGTAACTTGTGGTACTATACTATATGGAAAAGACTACATATAATTATAAAATCGATTCTACAAACATATATCCCACAAACTAACTTATGTTGAACCATGTCGATATCGCTTTAGCTGTCTGAGCATTCCCATACGACTGAAGGTATGTCTGTTTGGACGATTTACTTTCATGATATGTATTTCATATGTTTCCAAAATTCTCCTGACACGACACACTGAACATTGGCTTTCTTAATCTTATAGAAAACAGTGTTCAATCAAGCAAGATGTACAATTTTCCAGCAGTATGCAGGACAAATTTTAATGAACTCACATATTACTAGCACATTCACATCATCCCTATGTTTTATGTTGACCATACACGATGTTATAACATGGAATTCTTGGCATTCTATTCATTGCATATTGAACAAGTCCCAGTCATATCTTCACGCGAGTAATAATTTATGGATAATGCGGCATCACGATGGTTTTCTGGTATGGCGCGCTTGGTCACTCATTGGTAGAATAATTCATAACGGGATGTACGTTATGCCAGCTGTAGTACGGTATAATGGCGGGTGGGGTCCCTTTCACAGGATTAGTATTACACCCCTTACCACCCCCCCCCACGATAACTTTTCAGCGCTGTGTATCAATACGGTATAATGTATTGATAGATGTAACATTCTGACAATAACAAAATATACTATTGATGTGTCTGCTATAACAGAACTATGTAATATAAATTTGGCCTCATCAACTTGTTTATATATCTGCTGTAAGTATATAATAGCACAGATTAAAGAACCGGTGTGTTTTTCATGAAAAAGATCCATACAGACTGGAAGGGCAGGCTAACCTTTGTATGTGTTAAGTAATTACGTCGGGGTATGGTGTCAATAACATAATCAATTCATTTTTTGTATATTTGTGAAATCAGCATTGTCATTACGGAAATTACATTAATGGTTGTGCAGTAAACATGATTATAAGTTTATTAATCATTAATGAAAAATGATCATTCATAATTTGTTATTAATTAATCATTAATGGTAGTTTATTAATCATTAATTGTAGATTATCAATCATTACTGGTAGTTCATTTATCCTTAATGTAGTATATTTGTTGTAGTTCAGAGGGCAGTATTATTGCCAAGCGTGCCAGTCCCTGTATTCAGAATAGGCAAATGCAAATGTAGCCGAATCTCAATGCATTATCTTGGGACGTAAGTGTCATAGGTTGTGAATGGGGTGTTTTATATAACAGTGAATGGTGGGGCATTAAAGACATTGTGGTTTATGGTCATTTGTTCAAGCTGCAATTGATGTGTAGGCATCATGACTCATGTTTTTGTTCTGCCGTGAGCGGAGGTGTTTGTTAGTTGGAATCAAAATAGACCGTATATACTCATCTTATTGGTTATTGTGACGACGACGGTGATGGTTGCAGTCAGCAGTTTATGGATGACCTTTGTTTGTTGATGTTATTCGTAAACAAATTAAATCACAGGAGTAAATTACACGCTTTATTGAGTGCCATGGAGGCGTTTCTATTAGCGCTAAACAAATCCTAGCGTAGTATGTTACTAAATACCTAAGGTTTAGGTTTCCCCATGCGCAACAAAAAATACCAAAGAGAATTCCGTTGAATCAGGAATTTAACAACAAATCACACTATCCATTGGTAATCTTTCCGATGATATATTTTTAAGCTCAAAGTTTTAAAACGAGTATCACTTGTTGAACAGCAGGTTTTTCGCTGTTTTAGTTTTTGTGAGATGTTCATATCATACAAACCCTGCTATATCTTGGTTAACATACTTCAGATCACAATGCACATTTAATGAATTACGATAATGAGTCAGGAACCTTCTGTCAGAAAACAAAGCTTTGCATAGTACAGAAAGGACCCTCCTGCCTCAATGTCAAAATTACTGGAGCCAATATGTCGATGAATATAAAGAGCTCCTCCATTAACTACCATGGGCCGTAAGATAAGCACAGTACAGACGAATATAATAACAACTAAATGCAGATATAATAACAGATGCAGGCAAATACAACACAACCTAGTTACGTTGCATACAAATATAGCACTATCTAGTAATAGTACATACAAATATAACACTACCTAGTTACAGTACTTATAAATATGACCTACGTAGATATTGTACATGCAAATATAACACTACCTAGTTATATATATATATATATATATATATATATATATATATATATATATATATATATATATATATATATATATATATATATATATATATATATATATATATATGTATATATATATATATATATACATATATATATACGCATATATACGCATATATATGTATATAAATTAATATATATATACATATATGCATATACATTGATATATATATCTGTATATGTCTATATATGTGTATTTATATATACTTAATTAAATTTATATATATATACAGAGAGAAAGAGTGAGGGATAGAGAGAGAGAGAGAGAAAAGATACATATATATACATATATATGAATATTGATTTATATATAGATTTATAAATACATTTATATTTATATTTATACATATAATATAGTCATAAATATGTATATTCAAATACATATACATATATATAAATATATATGCAGGTTTATAGATTAATAAACGCAGATATAGATATATGGAGAGACATTTATATACAGGGAGATATACGGATAGAGATAGAGAGATATATATAGATATATAGATAGAGAGAGAGATAGACAAGTTTATAGAAATGTATAGAGAGATACATATATATAGAGATATATATATATATATAGAGAGATAGATATATATATGCGTTTATAAAATATATACATATATATAGAGATATATATATATATATATATATATATATATACAAGTTTTATATAAAAGGTAGATATATATACATATATATATATATATATATATATATATATATGCGTTTATAAATAATATATATATATATATATATATATATATATATATATATATATATATATATATATATATATATATATATATATATATATATATATATATATCTGCGTGCGTGTGTGGATGTGTTTGTGTGTGTGTTTGTGAGTGTGCGTGTGTTTGTGAGGGTGTGTATGAGTGATTATATTCGGGAGATATGACATGGTAATACAGATATTCAAGTGGTCATTGCATTGGTTTCTAGATTTTCTTATTGCCAGTCCTGTTAAGGGCCATATTTTACTTCCCCTCTTTAAACCCACGTTTTACGAACCTATCATTTAGCAATCAGCCAGGGATCCGTAGTTCTGCACGATGAAATAGGCCATGCCATACTAAGAAGATCAGTCTTCTCGTGACTTGTTATTAAATGGCAAAACTTACCTCCGTCATTTGAATGAATAAATGAATGAATGAAAGGCTGGAGATGTTGCCATTTACCAGGCTCCCTCTTTGACCATATATCATAATAAATGCAGTTTCTCCATTTGAGGTTAGTTTAGGTTGCGGCCATATCTCCACTTAAAACAGATATAGCTGTAATTATTGTAAAAGCTAACCTTAATTTGTTGTTGAATTTAACAATAGCATCGTTAAACAATAGAGGACAAGGATGTGTTTTTCAATCCATAGGTCTGATCATTTGGAAGACTTATAGTCAGATGTGGACATAATGTTGTCAAACAAATATGTTCCCTGCGTTCCATAACCATAAATATCCTCAATGTCCAATAGTCATGTTAGCATCTTCATCATTAAATAATGGAATTTGAGTAAGCATATCACTTTGAACCTTTGTCTATTTGTTCTGCATTAATCAGGTAACCGTTTTTGCTAATGGTGAATTAAAGTATTGTGTTTTCTCCTAGCAACTTGCTGATGTGAAAGTACCGGCGCAAAACTTGTGTCGGCTATGATCCTATCACAATGGTGATTAAGATGGACAGCACCATGATGGGTTGTATCACCATATTATGGGACAGTAAATATCGTGGGTCAATTTCTGTGACAGGTTATTGCATATAACTGGACGGCCTGCAAGATGTGTACATATACCGGCTAAGATCATTTTTGTAGTGTTTTTTATCTTCTATGAAGAAAGATATTAACAAGATTTGTGCTTGTAAATTATTAATGCAAAATACCCGACAGAAAGCAATATCTTTGTTAATTGATTGGAACATAAAGTGAGTTTGATCAATTTATGTGTTCATTACGACTAAATTTTACGGCAAACAATGGCAGATGGTCGAGAAACCGGTGTTTCAGCTTCATAACGCTCATTGTTCACCTCATAACGCAACTCCTGCTGGTAATAGTTTGTGTATGGTCAAATAAAAAGTGAGCAAGCGAGACCAGGTTTCAACGCCGCGAGTATCCATACTCAATGAAATACTATTATTGGACGTGGAGGGGATTTAAATAAGCGCAATCAGTTGACCACCTTCTTACGTGATAGCTGCCCTCTGATTAGTGGCCGAAAATAAAAATTGTATCAATATGTTAAAGCTGCATTTTATGAAAAATCATCTTAATTCTGTTCTGACAAAAAATCGTCCATCGATTTCCAGCTAGGTTTAGTAATGATATCCAAAAACTCGAGTCCAATCGGTGACCCCAGCTATGTTTATGGCCTTGGTAAAGTTCGATTTCTTATTTTTAACGGGACGTGAATTCTAACCAAAATATAGCACACGGTAGACTCTACAATACAATAGAGGCTGAAAAAGGACAGAGTTTGACCGATAATACCCGAAAATGGTACTTGTACGCATGCGTAGTTATATTGGTTCAGTTCGCTATTCATTTGAATATTTTTGTAAACAAAAGTTCGGAGGCTGTATTCAGTGCGCCTTTATCGATAAATTTGCATTGATTTGGTGTTCCCGGTAACATTTATGGATTATAAACGAGTCATTGTTGCAACTAGACAAAAATGGAAGCGAAATGATAATTGCACAAAATCGCCATAAAATGCATCTTTAACTTCGCGTCTTATGGAATGTCTGAGGAGATCGGTAAGTGTTAGGGTCAGCCAATGCCAGTCAAGTGTGGTGGTCCTTTCTCTACCGATCCAGCGGTCCCCGCTTCTAATCAGCATATCAGGCACAATGTAACAGTCCGGCCGCTATTATGCTTGCCAATGTACACTCCTGATGAATCTGCCATTGATTTGGACACAGATTGTGTCACCTCTACCCTGCAAAAATGTCGCATCCTCAATATTTTGCCATTTTTCTGGTGTGTCCCCCGTCATAACGCGACACCGACCAATGGGTGTGTCTGTTATAGTGTGCTCATGTTTATTGATGAAGTGGCTTCAATTAAACTGACTAGTTTAAGCATAAACTGACGAGTTTACGCGTGAAATAGAATGTTTAAAAAAGCCAGTGATCTAGATTAGATTAGATTTCACTAGTCTTTGGTGAGAGGACTTGTAGGCGCTTTTTTACCAAGTGCCGTGGTCCTGCCTCGGCGTTGCTGCACAACCCTGACCCAGCTCATTTCTAGGGCGAGATAACAGATAACTTTAACAATGATAATTAACTACACAAGCGATTGGTATTTTATCATTGGAGCATTATGACAAAGATGCTATATGACACAGCATTGCGTATAGTATTCGCAAAATTCATATCTGCCCATCCGTGCTCGTTTTCTGCTGGATGGCTTAACTTGATCCCAGCGATATATCGCGTTCACCTATCGATTTAATCATTTCTGTAAATCTCTGAGGCTCTGCCTCTGCACGTCAATATTCCAGTCGGCTTGGTTAATGGCGTCTCTTCTAGTTGGCTAAGCCGAAATCGTTATATGGTAAAACCAAAGAGCTAATAATTATGCTTAGAGTGCTCACTACGACCAGCTGTTCGGTGAGTATGAAAATGAGGGAAACACCCGGGGGAAACACCCACCCGACTTCGGGTGACGTTTGGTCGAGGCTCAAAACTGAATACAACTACGCAGGACGAACTGACAAGTGGAACTGCCGTCACCAAAAGAGGTCAGTCAAATACGTTGCGACTATCTGAAAATGCCTCGGCTACAATAATATAACCGCACTGACCTTAAGTGTGTGTTTGAGTATGTGGACGTGTTTGAAAATATATATATACATGAATGTATTTGTGCTCCTGTGTCAGGATGTGCATGTTGACGGCACAACTTGGGCATATCTAAGCTCACTTTAACCACGGAAAATCCGAGGTTGATCTCACAACAACCACGGCTTTCCCGTGGTTAACCACGTCAGTCAATACATGGTTAACCACTCGGCTTTTACGTCTTAGCAGTGTACTAAAAATTAATAGCATCGGTATGTTGATGTGTTGAATTATGTTAAAGCTGACACGACGAGTTGCCATCACCCCACAAGTAACAACACCCCACCTGTCACAACATGCCACCTGTCACAACACCCCACCTGTCACACCTTGCCATCCGTCTCACCCATACCCAGGCTGACCGACGCAAGCAGCGCCATCGGTAACATTCAGTGTATTGACCCCACGGCGATATTTTTAGTAAAGAGTAGCTCGTTTATCCCTCTCATTCTCGAGCTGTCTTTGCATCTTTGTGATTTCCCCCAAGAATAAATGACTGAGCTGAATCAGTTGTACAACTGGTTGTATAAAAGTGAATTTATTGCAGCAGCCCGTTGGCGAGCAGGCTTATCTATCCCTACTGCTTGGTGAGTTCCATTTATATCAGGATTGTTATAGCGTCAGTATATGTGCCAACACCAGAGGAAAACCTCATATTAATGATCTTACCACTCAATAACATGGCATATCCACAGCGTCCGTCTCGTGAGGCTTGACTCCTGGCTCCACCACCAAACCAGCTCTCATATCTTCCCTGCCCTTGCTTCTGACCAAAAAGTAATGAGAGAATTCTTCTGTGTGTCTATATGTTCTCTCATTTCCCCGTGCTGCTGTCTGTGTCGCGTATCAACATACCTTTTATTGACAGCATCATATAGTTGTATTGTGGGTCCCCCAGCCCAAGGACCTTATTACCTCGCATGTCAAGGTCTCCAGTCAAAGTATCGCCAGCCTTAGCTACTTTTCGTGCGTAATCAGTACATACATAGGTCTTTGTTTCATATTCAGAGATTGGTCGCTGTCCGTTTTTTCTATAGCTCCATTGGTACTCTATATGATTGACATGTTGTCGTCGTTGTCCATTTGCTTTCCCTTATCATCCCGTAACTGAACATCGCCTCATGCACATGTCCACCAATAAAGGCAGGATTAGGAATGTTTGTGGTTATAATATCACCCTCTAAGCCCACAGCTTCAAAAAGTGTAATGGGGCCCCCATCTAACATATTGTGCATGGTACTGACGTTACCGAGTGTTACTCAATGCTTGGAGGAGTTAGTGATGGGTCGATTGGAGTAGGCAGAGGAGAAGGGCGAAGAGGGGTTGGGGATATGTCGACTGAAGTCGGCAAAGGAGCGGGGTTGGTAGGGGTTGTAGACGGGTCGACTGTAATCGGCAAAGAAGCGGGGCTGGAAGGGGTGGGGCACGGGGCAACTGTAGTCGGCAATGGAGCGGGGCTAGAATGGGTTGGGGACGGGACGACTGTAGTTCGTGGGCATTCAAACGATGCGACATTTGCATACTTTGCAATGGGAGCGACAACTGAGGCTTTGCTTTCTTCCTGAACTTCTCGCAACAACATTACATAACTAATTCCGTCCGACAATTCATCACGCAACATGATCACTTCCTTAGCAAACTCAATACATTCAAGCATGGCTGTCTCATACCCCTCTAGCGCAGGAGAAGCAATTTTACGCTGTATTTCGTCTCCCACTCGACATCGATGATATTCCTGCGCAAAGAATCTCTCCCGCAAACAGGCTTCCTCATAGTGGTCACTAGCATTTTTCAAGGCCACCCTCAAGCTCGAATTGTTACTCGGACAGCCCCATACATTCAGTATGCATTCTTTTAAGGATACCTTCCATTTCACGCAGTAGAACTTGAAAAGCTAACAGGATATCAAAGAAAATCTTAAATTTTGTACTCACACGTTGGCAGCAGGAATCGAATGGATTCTCCACCATATGTCGTAACGTGATCTGTGGTGTTGAGATGCACACGATACGCACTTGTAATAAGTAAAGAATCGAACTCCAGGTGTAGGGTTTATACAAACTTGAACTTTATTTTGCTGACTTCAATTTCGAATTTCAGATGTAACTTAGCCTTAACTTAAGAGAGAGATGTGTTGAGCTCGGAGGCCAGGAAAGAACTGATTTTGAAATATAAGTTGCGTCCCTCAATGACTAAGGCACGCCATCCCAATTCTCATGGGACATGCCGTAGCCAGGTCTGTGAGGGCTGGGCCCGGTGGGGGGGGGGGGCACTTAAGTATATAGAGGTAGTATATATGTGCCGCGCGACGGGGTATGTTTTTTCGGGGGGGGGGGCACTTGGGGCTAACGGGTGTTGCCTGGGCAGGAAGGTCATGTGGCTCTGGAATATGGGGTATGTGTGAGGAGAGGGGGGAAGTGGCAGGTGACATGAAGGTCACTTGTGGATCTGGGAAACTGGGGCGTATAATTAAAGAGACTGTTCAGCCACATATAAGGCAATCAGGGATCATTTCGTTATTACATTACTACGATTAAAGCAGACGTAAGTAATGACATCTTCTAATTTGTGCCGCCGAGTTTACATGATGGAAGTTATGTTGATAAGTTTTTAACATTATTATTTGACTGGAAATGTTCATATATACTGTGGAGATCTGTTTTATTCAGTTATGTCGTTCCATCGATAACGGTGCCTCCCTAAAACCATGAACTACACGAATGTTAGCTGTATATCATAACGTGCTCTGAATTTACCTCGCTAACGATGTGTATTCTTCCGCTTTAGTTACATAATGTAGATTTCATAAAATCTTCACTCGTTCAAGTTGTGGGCATAATTGTGCACACATTAGACCGACAAGCAGGAAGGATAATGTCCGACAACATAAATGGCGACTGTCGAAGCAAGGATCTTTTTTCTGAGACCACAGCGCCGCGTAGCGACTGAAAGTCTGAAAATGTAACATTTTTGGTTTCCAAGATGCTGTTACCAAGCAACTTGCTAGGCAACCACTTTCCTTATATGGGGCTGTACAGTCTCTTTAATATAAGCTGTTGGGGGTTACTCCATCAACTGATGACTGAGAGGGTACGTTATGATGAAGGGTAGGTTTGTTATGAATTTGGCACACCGAGGTAGACATCAAGTCTATTGTAGGTGCTACAGTTAATGGGCCGGACGCCCATGTAATAACCCAATAAATCCACCGACTACCGAGGACGTCATCAACACCCAACATAGTCAAAATTCCGTCCGCAAGGCTCATGGCCCCGCCAGGAATAAGTCGATTAACAACATGAACTTTCTAACCAAGAACTTATGCTCTAATGTCCTGCTGAAGGAGGCTGAAACTCCAGAGGCTTTAATTTAATTGGATTGTTCATCCTTTTCCAGCAGTTTCTGGCCGACATGCAATGGTCTCATTTAATTCAAGTTTTATCAGCCCAAGGTACAGGTGATTGACCTGAGGCTTCGGCATAGATCACCTTTAGTGTTGTCAATAGGATATTGCAGGGGCACAGCCTTCCTGCTTTGAAACATGTGTCAGGGTCTCATACATAGTAAACTTCGCCAGCTTAACTTAACATATAAAGGAAGTGGGATCCATCCGGTCCAGGTGATGGCAGAGGGCTTGACCAAGCATTTAAGTCGCTCACAGCGAGGTACCTTCACACCAAACTGAGGTGTTCGGTTGATACAAGATGCCACCGGTAACTGCAGACAAGCCCCTTTCCCTCACGATCACGCACACGAACCAGTAGCAAGTTTGGTGTACGGACAACAGACTGGCACCAGCCCTGCGCTGAGCGTCTCAATGACAGCATTCGGACCTATGCTTGGGTACTGCTGGGGATACCGGCACAAATTCGGACCGGAATTCTGGGTATTGGCACTGCGTTTCTAGAGCCTGGGCCCAGCAGAAACCGCCCGCCCACCTGCTGCACCCGTGGAAAGGGCCGCAGTGCACGGAGATGACAAAACTGCTCTCATCGTAGAAAGCATTGCCGTATGACTTACTACGCGCGGCTAGTAGTTCACAGAGCACCGAGAAGATCACTCCTTCAGCGCCATTAGGCGTGGCAGATATGATCTGCCATCCAACGAGCAACTCATACAGCTGAGTTGAACAACCACGATACGAAGCAGGGAGCTTCTGCCTTACCTTATGATAACTGCTCCCAGAACAGCGTGTCTTCTTCTTCTTCTTCTTTTCTTCTTCTTCTTCTTCTTCTTCTTCTTCTTCTTCTTCTTCTTCTTCTTCTTCTTCTTCTTCTTCTTAGAATATTGGCTCCCCGTTTGGTGATCAGCCCTTTTATCTCAGTTAACTGAGCCAGGTTGTTGACCAGTTCACCTCGCCACCTCTTGGAAGGTGGATGAAATGTCGTCTGTGTCAGTTCCGCTTTCACCTGGCCTATGGACGGCATCTGTAGCCTCTGTTACAACCAGCCTCAACAGCCACAGAGGCCCTTGAAATATAGTTACGTGTAGTCGGGATGACTGCCGCTGTCTTTGTGAATAGAGATTACCCCAAGCACGCCAAACTACTGCTGAAGACTGATCAACACACTGCATATGCCTTGTTCGGACAGCTGGGGAATGATGACAGTTTGCACAGAAACTAACTTGCTCCTGACGTCGCTGATGACGGCTGTTGCAGCGGTTGCTGGGTAAGGCGTTATTTCCAGGGCAGCATACCGATACATTAAACTGACGAAAAGATTACCAACCTGTATGTTCGATGCGAGGCTCCGCTGGATGCTAGCATGACGCGCACTCTTAGTCAGGCAGTTTTACAGGTGTACAACTTGCGAGCTATATTACCGCTATGGTATGTTTTTAGCCGCGCTAACCGCAGCCTTACCAACAGCAAAGCACTGTCAATATAGTAAGCAACGGTGTCGGCGGAGGCCGCGTCGGATGTGGTGGAGACTAGTGAGACTACACCCAAAAAACCCGAGAAAGGCTGCTTGCAAGGCGAACAGGATAAGCTTTGAGTGAGCTATGTAAGGCCAAGGCCACGCTTGCGCCTTGTCTAGAGAGAAGGAAATTGCTGCTATGACACAAACCCCAACCATTGAAACAGCGGTGGCATAAAAGCATTCGTCGCCTCTTCTGGCTGCTACATTGGCGCCCTGGGTTGCCGTTGCCAAATACCGATGTGAAAAGGCTCCTCATGCGCTGTATCACATTGCAGTTGTTTCTGGTATATCTATAGGTTACGCCAAGCTCGGCAATATGGCTCTTGGATGGGGGCTCCCGAAGCTTGTCTACCGCCACGCTGTTGCCGACGTATCCCTCGCCATGGCCACAAAGGATAAGACTATTAAACAATGATTGTTGGAGGTACCCTTGTCAACGCCCTTGCGTTCTCTAGGAGCAAATTTATATTAGCTATGCAGGCAACATTTACCCAGAAACGATCCCCCTGTGGGTCCGGGGTTAGAATAGGCCCACTGTATCCTCCTACATGTCGTAAGAGACGACTAATAGGGGGCAACCTGTTGGCCGTGGGTTGGGACTCGTGTCGGTGGACAATGGGATCCAAGTGGTTGAGTGGAGAGGTCCTTTTGTGGGCCATATCTGCAACACGCCACTTTGGCCCGGATTTCACATAGACGAGAGGCTGGAATGGCCTGGTCCAGTCAATCGGCTGGTGGCGACTTGCCCTAGGATAATCGTTTCCATTTTTATCTTTTCCATCCCCATTTTCATTTATCCCAGAAGGCGGCTGCTTAATCAGGTCAATCATATCTATTAACCTTTCTTGGCACCATATAACACATGAGTGTTGGTGTGCCGTTAAAACCTATACTTACCCTTACCCTTACCCAGAAATGAAACGAGCAACTCGACTTCATCAACGACCGGTTTTACACTATGCCATGTGCCCTTTTCATGTTGTCAACAACGCCACGCACGAGTAAATTCTTGTCACAGACGAGTAAATTCTTGTCACAGACAAATCCATGAACCCACTGGACCCTCCCTGAGTCCCAGCTTTCTATGTGCTGTCAGATGATCATAAAGGACGTAAGATGACATTCATTATCCTAGGCATGGCCGCGACCGGCCTGATTGCTTCCAGTCTCGCAGAGTAATCCACAAGGACTGTGTTTCATCACTGTTCTAGCAACAGCACGACCTAAGTAGCGAGGTTTGAATGGTGATTAACGGAGGCTCCTGCTGGAATACATTACATTTGAATCGCACGTTCCATGCTAACAATCTACTACAGCCCCAAGGGCTACTGGAAGGACATTGCTACCATCAAGATCCATGCAGAAGATGCGAGGGTTTCTGAGGAAGTTGCTAGGGGTTAGCTGGAAACGCAGGCCATTTGGTAAATCTACCTGACATTCCCTGGACGCATTCCTCTGCCAAAATTTGATGTCTGCGCCTAATGAGATTCGCCAAGCTTCCTCATGACACCGTGTAACGCTGGACTTACAAGTATGCCATCACACTAATGGACGTGACCTCATGCTACAAAGCAGCAGAGCCACTGATCACAAAAGAGGCTAAAGAGGTTGCAGATGTACTTGAAAGGATATACAAGCAATTACCAGTGCATTGGTCCCAACTGCTATCAGGTCGTCTCTGGACCTGGAGTTCATGGGCGCAGTGAGCCTGCTTCTGGCCAAGCATGTGGTCTCCATCAGGCATGGCTGCGTAGCTATTGTGACCGAGATCAGGCTGTTGTGGAATGCTGTATCTGCACTCATGAAGAGGGGCTCTTTGGACACCAGTATGCCGCAGAGTTTAAACATCTGGGGAATGATCAACTGAGCCAATTTTTGGTTGCAAGCTGTGTTCTCAGCACTAAACAATGAGGTGACACGCTTGACTAATAATAAGCCCAAAGACGCTATTAAGGCAAAATCAGTTTCACAAAAGCACTCCTGGATGATTGATTGGCTCAAAGTTCAAAAGCCACCTCTGGTGTTGGTGTTCGCCTAGTGAGCTGGATCAAGGCCACTGTCGTGCCCCTGACCCTGTGTGATCCCTCATGGTCTACCAGCTAGGAGGCTATGTCACTTAGCCTGATGAGCCTGTGCTCTACTATTTGTTGGATCTGTGTTGTAGCCCATGGAGTTCCACTGCCCAATTTGCCCGTTTTCAATGCAGGCTTTCTAAATGTAATTCAGGAGGCTGGCCGGGTGGGCCTCCCTCCGTTGTTTTCCTTAGCCATAATGCTTGCTGCGTGATTGATTTGATGACTAGGGCGGCATCATCCAGCTGAGAGTAGATTTCATGCAGGTCCTCTCGTGTTCTGTAGGTATGGCCGTCCTGGGGTACAATCTGGTTCAAGTTGAGCCGTTTGTCACCGCTAATCAGTACCAAGACCGGGATTGGCTGGTTTGGCGTGGCCTGTTAAATGGTCTGCCAAATATCGAACTTGTGCATCTGAATCTGCCTGGATTGGGAGAATTTTAAGTCCTTTGACCAGGCGTGGCCATTGTGGGTCCTGAATCAGCTGCACTATAATTTCCCACTGTTTTGGATGTTCTCGTCTGCAATGTCTTTCAAGACGATGGAACGTTTGATGATCCTCCCGAGATCTACAATGTCGTGAATGGTGGTGCCTGGCCCATGGACCCGCTCCTCTCACTGCTGTATTTTCTGCTTGCTTGTCTGTGAGAGCCCCTTCAAAGTAGTCTACAACCTTCCTCTCTAATTAGGGATTCCATACGCCCGCCTGAAAGTTTGTATTGCGCGGCCATGGGCCGGCTTTCATTTACACGCTTTGCAACCAAGCCTGCCTTATATTGAAAAGACGAGGTTTATAAAGCAAAGTATTTACTCTCAGATTAAAAAAAACGGCTTAAAAAAGCGAAATGCTGAGCTTAAAGGTCGTGTAAAAGAGGAAGAGGTTGGTTATCTGATGTGAACAGAAATAGATTTTGAGACTGAGCTGAAGGTTGCTGTGAGTGATTTAGAGTCAAAGAACCAAATATCTGCTTGTTGACTCTGGGGTTCGTCAACGACTGATGTAATTGTATTTATATCCGCCCGTTATCTGGACCGGCGAGGGTGTTGGGCTGTACCAATGAAATTCTGCGCAATTTGCAAAGATGCAACGCACCTTTTTTATACCGATTTGTCTTAAGAGTTGCCCCTAGAAGCGTTACAGGGTTCAGTGAGGAACCTGGCTCGGTCAGTGCGCAGCTGCAACATATTGATAACTGGTCAATAAAGAAGTAAAGGGAAACTGCCAGGTCAAAGTATTGGAAAATCCAAATCATCAATAATTTATCGATATTGGCGACTTGAAAACAGCCTCCTGGAATTTGTTTACGCGACAATGCCTGTTATCAGGTTTATATGTCCAGTAACGTCTACAACGTGTCAAATTTAGATTATAAGTCACGTCTCGTGAACTGTAAGAAATTGGTTTAAAAAACGACCTTAGATATAGAAGGAACCACAGATTGGACTCAATTTTACGGACATCATTTCAGAATGAAGGAGGGGAAACGTCAATTAGATTTTATTAGTAACAAACATTAAGAGTTTTGATATAATGCTCCTTTAATTGTCGACGTCATAAGCACCTCCAATAAATAGCTCGACAGAGAAGATGCCAGCTGAATACACGATGCATAGATGCAGTGACATCACCAAAACGTTCATGGAGGAGACCCCGTGTAGAAACTGTATAATGATCTGTGTCAAATACTTGTTTATTGTGAAACTCAGGTTGTGACCATACACACGACTCGAAGACGGAGAAGAATGCTGACCATAAGCACCGTGGATGCCATTGAAAGCTGGATGTGAAAAACGAGCCCCAACCTGCAACAAATAGCAAACATCTATATGTGAATAAAACACCTAGTGGTGGGATATCGTAGCCACCGCTTTGTAATTGTTATCATATATTATATTTAACAGTTACAAAGATATCAGCTGCCTGTGAAGTATCATATGCCAATATATCTATGTTATATCCTTCTTGCTATTATTATCACCATTGTAGATATAATTGCTATCAAATATTATATTGAACAGTTTCAGCGATATCAGCTCCATGTTAAGCATCTTGTGATAATATATCCATGCTGTATCCTTATTGCTGTTACTATTACCATTATGAATCAGTCGATAAATATTTGGTATGATAATGACCTGCAGTCTACCAGATTATTTGACATATATACATTGTAACAATTGTTATAACTGTTGATTATTTAATTGGTGTAACTGTTCTAATAACTGTTCGTTTCCATTTATATGTTACACACATGTATTCATTGTTACATAAATTACAACTATGGACCACCAACCTTCAGTGACCAGTAGCCCACGTGGTTTCCCGCTGGAAATCATCGGTGATGAACTAGATCCGAAGTATCTATGTGGTTACTGTAAGCTGTTATTGAAAAGACCTCACCAGAGTGTGTGGTCATTGCTTCTGTAAAGACTGTGCTGAGTATTTAGTGAGCCGTGATGCATCGGGAGAAGTGTCATGTCCTAAGTGCGTCGAAGAAGAGGAGGGAACAGATGGGGGGAAACTGCAAAGGCAAATGTTCCCAGATAACGCACTGAATAGAGACCTTCAGAAGATTGTAGTAAAATGTATCAACCCTTCGTGTGGATGGACGGGGAAATTTTCTGGATATGAGAAGCACACGAGACAGTGTGGAAATAAGCCTGTGTTATGTTTGCGTGGGAAAGAAGTTGTACGCGACGGGTTCGATGATCACAAACGGACAGACTGTTTGCTAAGGAAAGAACTGTGCCAGTTCAGCACCCAACCTATCATTGTCCGTGACATGGAGGCACATTGGGAACGCTGTGCATCAAAACCACCCCATTTACAAGGATCACTCTCTGGAAAAACCCTGTGTCCCGCGTGTTCCCAGCGTGCACCAGAAGATTCTGGTATAACAACAGGGGAAGTGATTTAATGATGCTACAGGGATCGTTGAAAGTATTGGAAGATACAGTTAGTGTAATCGCCGATGAAGTCAACAGAGACTCTGAAATCATCATGAATCAACATCTAACGCAGCACAAACAAGTGCTGGATTCTGGCACAGATAAAATCAGGTGTTAGGAAAGAACACTGACGCTGAAAGGCATCCAGTTAGCTGAGCTCGATCTACGAGTCCAATACCTGGAGAATACCAACTACAACGGCACTCTTATGTGGAGGGTGAGCGAATTCAGTCGAAGGCGTCAAGAAGCTGTGAGTGGTAAAACAACAAGTGTATACTCGCCGGTGTTCCATACAAGTCGTACCGGATATAAGATTTGCGGCCGTCTCTACATTAATGGTGACGGTATTGGAAAAGGGTCACACGTATCTGTATTTTTTGTCCTGCTTCGTGGTACATATGACGCTCTGATTCCCTGGCCGTTCCGACAGAAGGTCACCTTCAAGTTTATTAACCAGAACAATCGTGACCACGTGATCGACGCATTTCGTCCTGATCCAACTAGCACATCGTTCCAGAGACCGAAATCAGAGATGAACATAGCTAGTGGGTGCCCTCTCTTTATGCCCCATTCAAAGCTGGATGATCCGCGCCAAGGCTTCATTGTTGATAACACGGCATTCATCGCAGTCGCTGTGGAACTCGCTGGTCTTGAGGACTACAGATAACATATAAGGTGAGAAATTCGCGATAATGTATGTAGCGATACTGTGGGCTGCCAGTTTAGACTATATAACATGTATGTTGAAGATAACCGTGGGGATGGCGTGATCGTTTAATCATTTCCACCAGGGACATTTAATGGATTGACAGGGATTAGGAAAAAAATTCACCGTGATAGTTAACCACGATCAATATAGAAATTTGTCTTACATAACGAATAGAAGATATATCATTCATCAAAATTAGTTGTCTTACAAGAAACGAGAGGAATTTCCATACTCTGTCCGCTAAGAAGGTGTTGCATTTCAAGCAAACCACCATGGGTGCATGGGAGATCTTGGCGAACTGTATAGGCCCATTAATGACCAAGTTATCATGGATTTTAAATTTTTGCAACCAAAATTCAACTTATTTTCATGAGCGTATATTGATAAGTGATCAAATTTTTTAAAGAAATCAAGCGGTGCAGGCCATGATAGGTTGAAAAGGATTTGGCTGCCTCAAGGATGAACTCTGTATTTTAATTAGATATTACAGCAGCGTCCCATATTTCAGCACGTGCCGTGAAGCGACCAGAGAACAGCAGCGACCTTTGTACAGCATTAAATTACTTTGAACACCGGGAAAAGGTTGCGCACAGGCCTTGAATGTTTCTGACAACGAACAGTTACTAACATGCCCTGTAAAGGTATTACACAATCCGTACAACATATTATGGGCTTTGTGTAAACCGCAAACAATCACTTAATTAGTAAAATAACATTACGCAATTGTATAACCAGTTATTAGTGATTTTTTGGTTGCCAGAAAATGATAACGGCCCAAACACCAAACACTAGAGACGATTAGAAAGATTTTTTGAAAATAGTCGTAGGTAGGTTAATTTCGAATAATTGTCAGCCAAAAGGTTAGGCAGACCTAATTCAAAGTTAAGGATTCGCACGATATTCAAGTATTTAGTAATGGATGCAGGTTGCAGTTTGGGCTCTAAGTAAGCTGCATACAGACAGGCTCTCTCCTGGCTAATGGGATATGGAGGTAGCTTAAATTCATCACAGAAAGTGAGATAACTGCGCAAGTGGGTTCTGTAAGACTGCTTGGTGCTCTCTGCGAAGGCCCGGGACCGGTAGTATTCTAGGGCACTTTGTAATTGTTGGAGTAGCTGGCCAGGGGGGCAACCTGCGACAACAAATAACAACACGCTGCTGGTCACATACGCATCAGAGCATTCTTAGCAAAGGTGTCAGGATCGAAGGACAGTCCAGGGGAAAGCAAGAAGTGCCAATATAGTAGATGACCACGTGTCCTTAATCTTGACACAATCTGCTAGAATGTTTGCCTTCCCTGCAATATAAACACACTGTAACTCAAAATTATGTATAAAGAGCCAAAACACATTACGTAAATAGTGCATCAAAACCTAGTCACGACACGCGCCCTTGTTGATGTAGGCGCGTGTAGTTGAGTTATCCGTGTGCAGCATAACTTTCTTGTCAGCGAAGGTAGCCGCCCCGCGATAGATAATTAATATGGCTGCCATAGTTTCTTTAATGTTGATATGGGAGTCTTTGAATTGAGGCATATCAATAGCCCAATCAACATAGGCCCAATCCGTGGGAGTAACGAGGCCAGCCCCTTCAGATGAAGAGTCGGTGTAAACATGTACTGGGTGTGCGTGGGGTGACAGTATATGTTTGCTGTTGAAGTGGTGCAAGCACTGTCGCCACCAAGCAATATCCTTACGAAATTCTGATGACAGACGGAGTTTATGATGGGGCTTTTGAAGAGGGCGAAGGATGTCCAGCACGCGTTGCAGGTAAACTCTACCTCCATTGACAACGTGTGCAGCCCAAGAGAGTTTCACGGCAAGTTGCTGAAGCTGACGACAGGAAGCACGAGATCTCTTGGAGAATTTAGCTAGCATACAAAGCAGTTTTGAAATCTTGTCCGGCGGTAAGCTGAGCGTCATATTAGTGGAATCAATTTGTATGCCCAAGAAAGTTAGGCCACTGTTTTTTCCCAAGCAATCGCAAATCCTAGTGAACGCAAAAGGCGCAATAGAGTGTTGAGAGCAAGCATGCTAACATCATGTGAATCCGCTACAATGAGAAAGTCATCTAAATATGCTACTACTGCATGTCCACGCCGATGCATCATTCGGCGAACAGCTTGAGATAATCGGTGAAATATGCCAGGGGCTTTCCTGGCACCAAACGGAAGAGCTGTATCATAAAAATAAGTGTCATGATCGTCACCCTTGAATCGCCACTTGAGACCAGTTAACTTAAACTGAAATGGGTTAAGAGGCACGCTTCTATAATCAGATTTTAAGGTCCACTTTGGCTAGAAAATAGGAGGGTCGAATATAACCAACTGCTTAAGAGACTGTCTGGTATTTAGTAGCAAAGATGTCACTTACGTAATCATTTACTGCCGTACCACGTGGTTTACTACAGTCATGAATTAGGTGGACGCCTCCGCTATCCTTAGGGATGGCACCCATGGAGCTTTTCAGAACTGGCTTATACTTGGTGATTACATATCTTTGTTCGTCGATCTCATGCCGAATTTGGCGTTCAACCGCGGTAGCTTGTGTGAGGGTGGAAGAGTAATTAGTCAGCTCGGCCGGGGTTGGTGTTTCCTCTTTGTCTACAATTTTAAATCCGTTGTTGATGCCATTTAAACAGAATAATTACACCTGAAATAATTTATTAACACATATACTTAATTTTCTAGCGTTTCTTATTTTTATGCTCCTTCGTTTTAGCCCGGGGGCGGGGGTATGTTTTTTTCGGCCTCTCGACTTGTACGACGGTTTTTTTGGGCCTCATACTTGTACGACGGGGTATGCTTTTGGCCATTTTGACCTTGTACGGCGAGTACGGGTTTTCGAGGTCCCGCGGCACACCCCTATCCAGAATAAAGCCGGACTGTCGTACTGATAACTAAGGGGGGCGGCTTTTAAAAACTTATGAGCAAGAATAGTATTATAACACATATCGCACACGATCAATGTATAACATGTAAGTACGGAAGAACAACGTGTGACACTTGTATTTGTTGTAAGTGCCGGAGAAGATAAATATAAACATCTAATATATTTGCAATGAGAATTAAATGATATAATATACTTCTCCATTAATTGTTTAGATAAATATGCACGTTTTCACTACGTTGCAGATTCCTTTATGAAATGATACCCTGCATATACTTGAATAATATAACATAGCATTATGGGTAATGTGTATCACAAAAGATCACTAATTTTACGCGTGTCCACATGATATGAAAGACGGTGCGATAATAGTGTAGTAGACTTTACTTATAGTAAGATTTTATCTTATAATCTGCGAGCTTAGAGGCAAAATGATTGTTGAACATAACTGATAATATCATAGTGTCAAATTTGCACTGTTTAGAAGAAGACAATGTAAAGGGCTTCTAATAACTTAACCTGTACTTACAGTAGCGTGGATTTCGTGTGATAGCGAGGATCGAGATACTAAGCTTCGGTTGAGATAAGTACCTTTGTAGCGGTGGCGTGTTTAATTACTAAGCCTGCACTGTAATCAGTTGGATTTTAGGTAGCTGTGTGTTGTTGTAATCATTATCGAACCAGTGATTGTTGATAATTGGTCGACCTGATCAATGAGGATATTTTATTTGTGTGGATATCCTAAGTAATTAAACTTCAATAGACCAATTCTTGCGTACAGGGGTCGTAATTTCTTATCTTGAGACGATCCTTATCTTGAGTGGTCGAATTTGAATCCAACCCAGTTGTTATAAAGCGTATGTAGGCTTAACTGGCAAGGGAATTTGAATTGCTATGCTAACACTTCTTTGTCAGTTGACTGCAATTTGAATTCGTTCAACCGTCTGGTTTTAGCGGCTGAATTTGTTTGAAATGCAGGTGAAATCAAGCATAGTGTCAATGGCAGGGTCGTGTGGCTGATAAAATGGTGTCTGTTTGGAATAATGGAAGAGATATATATGGTGTGTGAAATAATGGTCCAAAAAAAGCGATGATATACTCACAATATGAATGTATGCGTCCTGTTTTGGAGTCCCAGGCGCTAAACCTCTATTCTTGTCTTATTGTGACGTTCGTAGGATGTTGTTTTGGGATTTGATCTTCATCACTGCTGGTGTTGTCCTTAGATATTGAGGAAGTTGAGGTTTCATGGTTTTCTTGGCGATATTTGGTATCTTTATCAATACGTTTACCATTATTTCACATTTCACACTTGAGAGCTGTTGCTGGTTAAGATTAGTTTTAAGTGGTGCAACTCGAATTCCTCTCTTGTATGAAGTGCGATTTGCTACTCTTAGAGAGAAGTATATATGCATGTTTGAATGGATCCGCCTCTGTATTTACACGGAAGTAAACGTCTGGTACTGTGTGGGCAATTTTGATTGGTTGACATGTAGCAGAACCAGTTGGAATCGGGTTGAATGTATCATAATGCTTTACCGCCAGTTCATTATTGGTGGTAATAGAACGATTTAGTCGCGTACTTAATAAGAATGGGAAGGGGTGGACAGGAGTGATTGTGAGTGTGATGCGCATTCATGCGTTTGTGAGTGATGACTATCATAAATTCACAACCATGCAAATATGACTTATGTTCAAAACTAGCCCGTCTGAGGAGAAAAAGGAGATCGTCTTTGAACAACAGGAATCCCTTAAACGCGAAATAAGTTACTTAACCGAAAAGTAAGTACAATGAGTTTATGGTGATTGTTACTTGTTATTGAGACCTGATTCCGAGAGATTTCGGGTTCAGACTTTGTCAGAACTGCTTAAGGAAGTGACAATATAAATTTATCATATGAAGATAACATTCACTTCTCATGCTTACATGTAAACCATATTACGAATTCGGTATTTAGGAATGCTCAGTTGGTTCAAGCGGTAGAAGATCTGCGAACACGTCAGTAAGTAGAATTTCCATGCCGAGCACAATATTATGAATCAAAACGTAAAATATTGATTTTGTTTGGTGTTTATTCAGTCGATTTTCCAATGATGCACTGTTTGTTTCTCAGGTTGAGCAAGCAAATGCAGTATAAGTCGGCAGAGGAGGAGAGCGCTCTGGAGAACATCAACTTCAAGAACAGAACCAGCGAGATAGACAGCTGATATCTTGAGCTCATCACGTCCGCTTGGCTTGATGGCAAGGACGAGTTGGACGAAGCATGCCCATAGAAAAGCGAAGAATGGAAGACCAAGATTCTCTGTGGCGTAATTATGGTAAATTATGTGTTTATACAGAATCGTCTCACGCATTCATTTAGAACCATTTTTCCGCTAATATTTCGATAACGAACCGTTTGATTCATAATGCATTCGTACAGGGCCTTTGTTTCCCGGATGGTCTGACATAGAACCATTTGGTTCGTAACGTATTCGTACAGGGCCTTTGTTTCCCTGATGTTCTGACATAGAACCATTTGGTTCATAACGCATTCGTACAGGGCCTTTGTTTCCCTGCTGCTCTGACACATAACCTTTTGATTAATGATGCAATTCATACAGAATCATTGTTTGCCAGAAGTTGTGGTGCAGATTCGTTTGATACATAATGCGTTGAGACGGAATCATCTGATATTCATTGCTACAGGTCCCTAATTAATCTTGGACCAAATGAGTTGTTACTAGTTTGGTGTATTGTTGTGATTCGCTGGTAGCCTACAGGTATTCCCAAGATTACCTGTCGCGGTTCCGCGCAATGATTCAGAGTAAACTGATAAACGGCTTCAGGTTTGTCATACTTAAGTATACATTGGCAGCTGCACCTATGAGAAATTGACGGCACCTTAGAATGACACGATTCTTATATGAATCAACCACCACTCAGTAGGTTTTGGCAATAATATAAACGAAGCAAAATAAAGGGTATACTCACAAAGTACTCACTCAGAGTGATGTTATGTGATTGTCAGTACAGGATATATTGTTTTGCTGTAATCATATGACTGTAGCAGTGAAGACGACACGATTCCGGGTCTTAGTGACTTTGACCAGGGTGAGCTTGGTTTAGATTTGTGGGCAGCCGTTGGTCAGTTCTTAAAGGAGAGAAGTGACAAGGTCAACACGGATGCAATGTGTTAGGTGTGTTAAACGTGCCATCTCGCCTCGACCAAGTCGTCCTACAAAATGTAAATTATTGTGCTTGTGTTACAGAAACTTTGGAGTCAATTTGAGACTCGAGCTCCGGAGAAGGTAAAGATTTATTTGAATGAGGTGTGCCGACTTGTGTGGTGGATGGTCCTCCAGAAGCCCCCTATGGAGTTCGTCATTACCGACCTGGATCGACAACCAATTAATGACAAACATAATGGGGATATCGTCAATCGCGACGCCCAGTACGTCATATCGTCGTATATTTATCCCATTTTGACCCAGAAGGGCAAAGTGCTGAGGAAAGGCAAGGTTTTTGTTAAGCTAGAGGGCGAAGTGGTCCAAGATAATGTAGCAGCGACCATTCCGATAGAAACTGCTAGTGTGTCATCAGAATGCATAACTTCTGACATTCAAGAGGAAGAAATTGTCAAGTCTCAAGATAACCAAGTCGCGGTCATTGCGGAGAAGAAGGCTGAGGACATGTCACACATCAACATGGCTACAGAGATTCATGGCAAACAAGCTGAAAATGTGTCTTCAGATAAACCAAGGTCCTGACATACAGGGAAAAAAAGCTGACAATCCGTCACCAGAAAATCAGGCAACAGGTATTCAAGACGTGGGAATCGAAAAAAACAAGCTTTTAGAAGCATGGACTGGTAAATTTCGGGCATAATTAAGTGATAATTTAAGTAATAGTATGAATGAACATATGTTAAGGGACGGAAAGTATACTGAAAATGACCTGGTTGCCTGTCGTTAGTCATGTAGAAATTGTGTACATTTGCAGTTTTGGTGTGTGTCATTCTGGTAAGTACACTGTACACTTTAATTACAGGGAGCGTGTCTCTCTTATGTTTCCCTATTTTTGTGTAGCCCAGATGGCACCATATGGGCGCCATCTGTGGTCGTATGGAAATATGAAGTCCGCGATATATTGCGACGTAAGAATATACAACGGAAGATCAAAATAATGTTTCACACCAAGACGGACGAAGAAAGACAGCCTACGAACGGGTACATGAGGTAGGTAAACTGTAAAATATGTATAAGAAACCTTGAAACTATAAGTTTCTTTGTTGCTCGTGTGTTCCGTGTACAATTCAAACACCGACTCTGGTGTGTGGCTTTTGCGGAGCAGTCCTGTGACTGATGTTGATTGTGGTGTGTAGTGTAGTTGTCCTGTGATTGATGTTGATTGTGGTGTATAGTGGAGTTGTCCTGTGACTGATATTGATCGTGGTGTGTGGTTGAGTTGTCCTGTGACTGATGTTGATTGTGGTGTGTAGTGGAGTTGTCATGTGACTGATGTTGATTGTGGTGTGTAGTGGAGTTGTCCTGTGACTGATGTTGATTGTGGTGTGTAGTGGAGTTGTCCTGTGACTGATGTTGATTTTGGTGTGTAGTGGAGTTGTCCTGTGACTTATGTTGATTATGGTGTTCAGTGGAGTTGTCCTGTGACTGATGTTGATTTTGGTGTGTAGTGGAGTTGTACTGTGACTTATGTTGATTTAGGTGTGCAGTTGAGTTGTCCTGTGGCTGATGTTGATTGTGGTGTGTAGTATCAAAAGTTAACTTAATTCTGTTCTGACAAAATCGTCCATCGATTTCCAGCTAGGATAAGTAATGATATCCAAACACTCGAGTCCAATCGGTGACCCCATCTATGTTTATGGCCTTTGTACAGTTCGTTTTCTCATTTTTTAGGGGACGTGAATTTTAACCAAAATATAGCGCAAGGTAACCTCTAAAATACATTCGAGGTTGTAAAAGGACAGAATTTGAGCGATAATACACGAAAATGGTACTTGTGCGCGTTAATAATCTACAAAAACGCGCCAAGGTTTGTGTTCTTCACGTGGAGCAATGTCGAAATAAAGGCAAATCGCACGTCGATCGAGTACGATCTCATTGTAAACACATACAAAGAAAGACGTTTTGGGTTAGATTGAGTAGAATGAATGCGCCCCCTCCTTCAAAATGGCTCGTTTGAGATCAATACCAGCGGGCTAAAAGGTCGATTGAAAACAGGTCCGGGACCTCATCATTCTCTGAATGATGAGGGTCCTGGAGCCTCAGCAGAAGTCTTAATAAACTTAATGGCTCAGTGAGAGTCCTGGAGTCTCAGATAATGATGAGGGTCCTGGAGCCTCAGCACAATCTTTATTGAACATATTAAGGCAAAGCTGAGGGTCCGGGAGCCTCAGCGCAATCTTTATTGAACATATTAAGGCAAAGCTGAGGGTCCGGGAGCCTCAAAGAATGACGAGGGTCCTGGAGCCTGATCACAAGTCTTAATGAACATCATGGCTCAGCTGAGGGTCCTGGAGCCTCAGCACAATTCTAGTTGAACATATTACGGCAAAGGGGAGGGTTCTGGAGCCTCAGAGAATGGTGAGGGTCCTGGAACCTCAGCACAATTCTTATTGAACATATTAAGGCTCAGCTTAGGGTCCTGGAGCCTCAGAGAATGATGAGGGTCCTGGAGCCTAAGCACAATTTTTATTGAACATATTAAGGCAAAGCTGAGGGTCCTGGTGCCTCGGAGAATGATGAGGGTCCTGGAGCCTCAGCACAAGTCTTAATGAACATCATGGCTCAGCTGTCCTGTAGGGCTAGGTCACATTTTAGCTAGAAATGTTGTATCGACTATGCGTAGCATATATATAATCTGATAAAATAGGTAATCGTATCATCAGGACCTTAGATCAGTTGCAAGAGAAAGCTGTGCATAATCAATGAATGTGTGAGCAGCGTCAATCAATACATGGTTAACCACGCGGCTTTTGCGCCTTAGCAGTATACCAAAATCAATAGCATCGGTATGTTGATGTGTTGAATTATGTTAAAGCTGACACGACGAGTTGCCATCACCCCACAAGTAACAACACGCCAACTGTCACACCTTGCCCTCCGTCTCACCCATACCCAGGCTGACCGACGCAAGCAGCGCCATCGATAACGTTCAATGTGTTGACCTCACGGCGATATCATTTGTATAGAGTAGCTTGTTTAACCCTCTCATTCTCGAGTTGCCTTTGCATCTTTGTGATTCCCGTAAGACTAAATGACTGAGCTGAATCAATCACTGGCTCATCTTTATGAGGCAGCCCTGGTTATAGTGATGTCGTCAGTTGATGTTTCATACAAATCCATAAGTCTACAAGTCAAGTTCAATAAGGACTAACTGGTTGTATGAAAGTTAACTTATTGCAGCAGCCTGTTGTCGAGCAGGCTCGTATATCCCTACTGCTTGGTGTGCTCAATTTACATCAGGACAGACTGTTGTAGCGTCAGTATATGTGCCCACACCAGAAGACAACCTCATATTAATGATCTTACCATTTAATAACATGGCATATCCACAGCGTCCGTCTCGTGAGGCTTGACCCCTGGCCCCACCACCAAACCACCAATCATATCTTCCCTGCCACTTGCTTCTGACCAAAACGTAATCAGGGAATTCTTCTGTGTCTATATATATTTTCATTTCCCCTTGCTGCTGTCTGTGTCGCTTATCAACTTACCTTTTATTGGCAGCATACTTTGGTGATATTCGGTCCTCCAGCCTAAAGACCTTATTACCTCGCATGTCAATGTCTCCAGCCATAGTATCACCAGCCTTAGCCACTTTTCGTGCGTAATCAGTACATACATAGGTCTTTGTTTCATATTCAGAGATTGGTCGCTGTCCAATGTTTCTAAAGCTCCATTGGGTCTCTATTTGATTGACATGTTGTCGTGGTTATCCAATTGCTTTCCCTTATCATCCCGTAACTGAACATCGCCTCATGAACATGTTCACCAATAAAGGCAGGATTAGGAATATTTGTGGTTATAATATCACTGAAAGTGCCACCCTCTAAGCCAAGCGCAGTGGGGCCCCCATATAACATGTTGTGCATGGTACTGACGTTACCGAGCTGGACATCAAGCTTATTGTAGGTGCATAAGTTAATGGTCCGGTCGCCCATGTAATAACCCAATAAATCCACCGACTACCGAGGACGTCATCAACACCCAACATAGTCAAAATTCCATCCGTAAGGCTTATAGACCCATCAGGAACTTATGTTCTAATGTCCTGCAGAAGGAGGCTGAAACTCCAGAGGCTTTAATCTAATTTGATAGTTCCTCCTTTTCCAGCAGTTTCTGGCCGCCGTGCAATGGTCTCATTTGATTAAAGGTTTATCAGCCCACGGTTTAGGTGATTGACCTGAGGCCTACGCATATATCACTTTCAGTGTTGTCAATAGGATATTGCAGATCACAGCCTCCCCGCTGTGAAACATATGTCAGGGTCTGATACATAGTTAATTACGCCTGCTTACAACTTCAGTTGCAACTTAGCATATAACGAAAGTGGGATATATCTATCAGGTCCGGGTGATCGCAAAGGGCTTGATCAAGCATTCAAGTCGCTCACAGCGACGGTACCTTCACAGCAAACTTTCCTGAGGTGTTCAGTTGATACAAGATGCCACTGGTAACTGAAAACAAGACAGTGCAAGCCTGGGCCTCTAGCCTATGCAGTTCTGGCAGAACCAGATAAACTTTGCAGTGCAGTGTGCGAGCACCAGCTGCGGCTTGTCATCACACGACCACAGGTACCACCTCGTCCAAGGTCTTTAAAACTTCCACGTTTATAGCACAGTGCGGTGCCTTCTCTCAGATATACAAGCCCCTTTCCCTCCCGACCACGCACACGAACCAGTAGCAAGTTTAGTGTACGGACCACGGATTGGCACCAGCCCGGTGCTGAGCGTCTCAATGACAGCATTCGGACCTATGCCTGGGTACTGCTGGGGATACCGGCACAAGCTCGGACCCTGGGTACTGGCACTGCGTTCGACACCGTGATGCAGTTCTTGGCCAACGTTGAAGACGCGATTGAAAGTGATTTTGACCTACCAGCTACAATAGTTTGCAGGTTCCAGGATGGACGGTGTCTTTGCAATATGCTTCTCCAGGCAGGCCTCATCGTTGGGTACAACAACGTGATTACAATCGCGAGTGAGCAACAGCAGATTGGCATACACAGATATCAACGTGACTGTGCCGATATTCGATATCTCCTCCTTTCCTAGCCATCAATGAAGCTAGTCTCCTCAAATACCCCTCCCATGGACCTCTCCTCATCAGGGTCGTCGTGGTCAAATGTTGAGTTGTTGTTGAGTTGTCAAAGTCTATCTTGCATGTGATTGTATTAAAGGTACTTTTCAACTGTCAACGTGACTAGTATATACGGCAGGAAGCTAAATCCATATCGTAGAGTATGCGAGCCCCTGGGGTAAATGGCCCGTCAGTAGTCATTACTAACAACCCAAGCACTGTCGACCAGAACCAGTAACTGCTAGCCTGCTTCCCCTACCTGGGTGCAGACGACGTTATTTCCCCAGGGAAGGGCCGTGTGGCCTTTACAATCAGTTTACCAACTGCAGCGATATACGGAGCCTGGAGCACGCCATGGTTAGAAGTGCCACAAGGAACGTGCCACTGTACGCCAGCTACTTGGAGAGACCAAGCATGTAAAACTGCTGATAAAGACTGATCAAGATACTGCATATGCCGCTATTCGGACAGCTGGGGAATAATGACAGTTTGCACAGAAACTAACTTCCTGATCACGCAGATGACGGCTGTGGCAGCGGTTGCTCGGTAAGGCGTTAATGCCAGGGCAACATACCGATACATTAAAACTGACGAAAAGATTACCAAGCTGTATGTTCGATGCGAGACTCTGCTGGATGCTAGCATGACGCGCAGCTTTCCAACTTCCATGTGCTGTCAGATGATCATAAGGGATCTAAGATGACATTCATTATCCTAAGCATGGCCGCGACCGGCCGTATTGCTTACAGTCTCGCAGAGTAATCCACAAGGACTGTGTTTCATCACTGTTCTAGCAAAAGCACGACCTAAGTAGCGAGGTTTGAATGGTGATTAACGGAGGCTCCTGCTGGAATACATTACATTGAATCACACGACTCGTCCCATGCAATCAATCTACTACAGCCCCAAGGGCTATTGGAAGGGCATTGCTACCATCAAGAACCTTGCAGAAGCTGCGAGGGTTTCTGAGGAAGTTGCTAGCGGTTAGCTGGAAAAGCAGGCCATTTGGCAAATCTACCTGCCAATCCCTGGACACATTCCTCTGCCAAAATTTGATGTCTGCGCCTAATGAGATTCGCCAAGCTTCCTCATGACACCGTGTAACGCCGGACTTACAAGTATGCCATCATACTAATGGACGTGACTTCATGCTACAAAGCAGCAGAGCCACTGATCACAATAGAGGCTAAAGAGGTTGCATATGTACTTAAAATGATATACAAGCAATGACCAGTGCATTGGTCCCAACTGCTCTCAGGTCGACCCTGGACCTGGAGTTCATGGGCGCAGTGAGCCTGCTTCTGGCCAAGCATGTGGTCTCCATCAGGCATGGGTGCGTACCTATTGTGACCGAGATCAGGCTGTTGTGGAACGCTGTATCTGCACTTATGCAGAGAGGCTCCTTGGACACCAGTATACCAGTTTAACCTTCCATCTGGGGAATGATCAACTGAGCGTATTTATGGGTTGCAAACTGTTTTCTTAGCACTAAACAATGAGGTGACACGCTTGACTAATAATAAGCCCAAAGACGCTATTAAGGCAAAATCAGTTTCACAAAAGCACTCCTGGATGATTGATTGGCTCAAAGTTCAAAAGCCACCTCTGGTGTTGGTGTTCGCTACATAAACATGCCTGGTGAGCTGGCGCAAGGCCGCTGTCGTGCCCGATAGGGTCAAGCTTATACTCCACGACCCATACGTCCTCAGCCCTCTCACGCAGAAATGTGATCCTCAAAAGGTACTCAACATCTACCACCGCCTCTGGGATCTTTGTCGCCCAGGGGAATCTTCCATGTGGAATTAATTTTAACACGGTCATCGACCCCTAACTCGTCCTTGGCGTAATCCAACATTTGCACCCTTGGTTCATTGGGCGGATAGACTTCATTATGTGCTTTGATTTCATTCGAGAGCTCTTTTAAGAGATCATCTGAGTCATCCTACTCTTTTGATGTAAGCTTCCTACTGCGTGAAAGTGCTCCCTTTGAGTGTTTGTCGGGCCACCTGCTGGAAAAGCACTGCACACCCTATCATGTTCTTTATGTGTGTGTGTGTGTGTGTGTGTGTGTGTGTGTGTGTGTGTGTGTGTGTGTGTGTGTGTGTGTGTGTGTGTGTGTGTGTGTGTGTGTGTGTGTGTGTGTGTGTGTGTGTGTGTGTGTGTGTATATATGTGTGTGTGTGTGTGTGTGTGTGTGTGTGTGTATGTGTGTGTGTGTTTGTGTGTGTGTGTGTGTGTGTGTGTGTGTGTGTGTGTGTGTGTGTGTGTGTGTGTGTGTGTGTGTGTGTGTGTGTGTGTGTGTGTGTGTGTGTGTGTGTGTGTGTGTGTGTATGTGTGCGTGTGTGTGGCATTCTTAAACTTAATGACAAACAATCTCTAATTGGGATTTTTGTATACATCCATGTGGTTTCGTATACACTTATATCACCATATCTCTAATGGAGATTTGGTATGCAAGAAAAGTCTTGACCACTTATTTCAGATGGGGCTGTACAGTTAACAATTCACTCATGGTAAACTTTAAAAAGGTGCGAACAACGATCGTCCTGTGTGGCTTGTAATCTGTGGTCGACTTTTCTGACATCACAGCAAGGATATTGCTGGGGCTCACTAATCTCTAATTAGGGATTCCCTAAGCCCGCCTGAAAGTTTGTATTGCGCGGCCATTTTTGGGCCGGAATTTATGTATACGCTTTGCATACCAGGCCTACGGTATATTCAAAAAACGAGGTTTGTAAAGCAAAGAAAAACGGCTTACAAAAGCGTATGGCTGAGATTGAAGGTCGTGTTAAAGAGGAAGAAGTTATCTGGTATGAAGAAAAAAAATAGATTTGGATACTGAGCTGAAGGTTGCTGTGAGTGATTTAGAGTCTAAGAACGAAATATCTGGAAGTGCTTGTTATAACGAAATTTGTAACGAGTTGTCCCTAAAAGCGTTACAAGATTCAATGAGGCACCTGGCTCGGCCAGTGCACAGCTGCAACATATTGATAACTGGTCAGCAAACAAGTAAAGGGAAACTAAAACATTTTTTCGGTGCCAGGTTCAAAGTATTGGGAACACAAACTCATCTATGATTTATCGCAATTGGCGACTTGAAAACAGCCTCCCGGGTTTACACAACAATGCCCATTATCAGTTTCTTTTGTCCAGCAGCGTCTACAACGTATCAAATTTAGATTATAAGTCACGTCCCGTCAAATGTAAAAAGTTGGTTTTAACAACGACCTTGGACTCGATTTTATGGACATACGTTTTGAATGAAGGAGTGAAAACGTTAATTAGATTTTATAAGTGACAAACATTAAGAGTATTGATATAATTCTCCTTTAAACGTCTACGTCATCAGCACCTCCAATAAATAGATCGACAGAGAAAAACGGTCATGGCATGATAATGACCTGCAGTTTACTTAATGAATGTTTTATGAGATTATTTGACATATATATATTGTAACAATTGTTCTAATAACTGTTTGTTTCGATTTGTGTGTTACGCACATGTATTCATTGTTTCATAAAGTACAACTGTGGAACACCAACCTTCAGTGACCAGTGGCCCACGTGGTTTCCCGCTGGAAATCATCGGTGATGAAGTAGATCCGAAGTATTTATGTGGTTACTGTAAGCTGATATTGAAGAGACCTCACCAGAGTGAGTGTGGTCATCGCTTCTGTAAGGGATGTGTTGAGTATCTTGTGAGCCGTGAAGCATCGGGGGAGGTGCCATGTCCTCAGTGCGTCGAGGAGGAGGAGGGAACAGATGCGGGGAAACTGCGAGGGCAAATGTTTCCAGATAACGCACTGAATAGGGACCTTCGAAAGATTGTAGTAAAATGCATCAACCCTTCGTGTGGATGGACGGGAAAATTTTCCGGATATGAGAAGCACACGAGACAGTGTGGAAATAAGCCTGTGTTATGTTTGTGTGGGAAAGAAGTTGTACGCGACGGGTTCGATGATCACGAACGAACAGACTGTTTGCTAAGGAAAGAACTGTGTCAGTTTTGCGCCCAACCTATCATTGTCCGTGAGATGGAGGCACATTGGGAACACTGTGCATCAAAACCATCCGATTTACAAGGATCACTCTCTGGAAAAACCCTGTGTCCGTTCGGTTGCTCTGTGAGCCTGTCGTCGTTGGATCAGCAGCTCAAGCATTATGAAGAGCAACACGTCAAGCACACTTCGCACGTCTTACGCATGGTACAGATGCTTCAGTTGCATGGTGATGCACCTATTTCCCAGCGAGCACCAGAAGATTCATGTATAACAACAGAGCCAAGGGGAAGTGATTTAATGATGCTACAGGGATCGTTGAAAGTATTGGAAGATACAGTCAGTGTAATTGCCGATGAAGTCAACAGAGACTCTGAAATCATCATAACATTGAATCAACATCTAACGCAGCACAAACAAGTGCTGGATTCTGCCACAGATAAAATCAAGTGTTTGGAAAGAACACTGACGCTGAAAGACATCCAGTTAGCTGAGCTCGATCTACGAGTCCAATACCTGGAGAATACCAACTACAGCGGAACTCTTATGTGGAGGGTGAGCGAATTCAGTCGAAGGCGTCAAGAAGCTGTGAGTGGTAAAACAACCAGTGTATACTCGCCGGTGTTCCATACAAGTCGTACCGGATATAAGATGTGCGGCCGTCTCTACATCAATGGTGACGGTATTGGAAAAGGGTCACACGTATCTGTATTTTTTGTCCTGCTTCGTGGTACATATGACGCTCTTATTCCCTGGCCGTTCCGACAGAAGGTCACTTTCAAGTTTATTAACCAGAACAATCGTGACCATGTGATCGACGCGTTTCGTCCTGATCCAACCAGCACATCGTTCCAGAGACCGAAATCAGAGATGAACATTGCTAGTGGATGCCCTCTCTTTATGCCCCATTCACAGCTAGATGATCCGCGCCAAGGCTTCATTGTTGATAACACGGCATTCATCCAAATCGCTGTTGAACTCTCTGGTCTTGAGGACTACAGATAAAATATTAGGTGAGAAATTCACGATAATTTATGTGTTAGTTATCGCATGGTCACGTGGGTGATATGGGGAAAGAACACGAGGACGCGACCATGCGATAACATACTTATCGCGATGGCACCTACACGCGATAATCAAGCACGACGCTGTCTCCTAATGACGATAATTAGTGTGAACCTATGTTATGTAAGGTATCTGCGTGGGACCTGTAAATATGAGAGGTAGTCCCTTAATCCAACATTCGGCCTCAGCTGCTTGCCATGATGGTACAACCATAGGAGATCTCGGAGATTTATCTTTTTAGGAAGCCAGTGATATTGAGACGGATTTTAGTGTTCCTGATGGTGCGTTCGGTGCACCCATGGATCTATTTTCAGATAATAAATGGGAAATTAGCGAAGCTTCCTATTCTGGTCGGATCAGCACCCCGCTGACATCAGACAAATTTAAAGAATCATTGAAGAACAGGGTGCCAAGAAACACTAGAAGATGTGAAAGTTGGGCTGTGAGTGTATTCAAAGACTGGCGGGATTGGAGGCAGACCCAGCCGGAAACTGTTAGGGACCCTAATGGACCTATTCCCGAATTTGGGCAAGCTTCGTTCCAGCAACTAGACTACTGGCTTGCAAGATTCATATGCGAAACTAAACGTCGAGATGGATCGCCCTATCCACCCGGTTCTCTTCGAGGTCTTTCAGCTGGAATTCAGCGACATCTCATAGAAGAGTATGGTTATAATGTCGCTTTATTAAGAAGGAGGACATGACGTTCAAGACATTTCAGAATTCATTGGAAAAACGAACAAAGGAACTAATAGGCGAAGGAATAGGCGTGCGTTCAAAGACGAAAGATCCCGTGACGCAGAAGGACGAGGAAGCTCGCCGTTGCTGAAGTTAGCAACACTGTAGCGCAGAAGACTCGGCTCGGCAGGTGTTACAATTTCGCGCCTCAGCATGATTCAGGGGAGATGGGGTAATACCGTGACTTCCCGATGAGCGCTACGCAACCACATTAGCGGCTGGCAAGCAAATGACTCTTGCGAAAACCTTCGTTATTGCACTTGTAAAGAGTGCGTGATATTAAGAACCTCCGTAGTGTTGCCATGCTAGAGCCGCGGTGCTCTGTGAGGGACCATCTCAGGTGAAGTTGTTTCTCGGTGATATTGCGACACGGTTGCAGTTATCGCATGGCAAACTGTGCGTTTGAGGTGATATGGGAAAAAGACCGAGCTTTTTCTCGAGCTCTGATTGGCTGAGAGGAGGGTGCCATGCGATAAGTAGAAATACCGTGGGCTGCCAGTTTAGACTACAACATGTATGTTGAAGCAAGGAGTTATATAACCTAAGAAGGAGTCGCAACGCCCTTTGAAGTCGCCGCCGAGGCGCTCGCGTGCGTGCCTCGGCAGCGAGTGTTTTCACAAGCTCGCGCTTGGCGGCGCTAGGTGTACTTGATTGCGACGTCAAGCGAGCCAGCGAGGAAACCGGAAGCCATGACCCGAAGTCAAGTTCGCGGGGACATAGGCGAAATGGCATGGATGTATTTGCAAGTGCCAATAGACAAGTTAACAACAGCAGGCGGTGTACTCGATTACACATGCCATTAACTAAGTCCTGTACGTGCCTTGCCATCACATTGTCCGAGTCTGTGGTTAAATATCAGTACTTGCGCGAGAATTGGCTGACACAACTTCCAAAGACTTGGCACCACGAAACGCGTTGCCATGCCAGGAGTTTCGGTGACGCGCGACGCAAATCTGACGCGCGACTTCAGTTCATTTTGATTTACTCGGAGCACATCTGGTCCGCAAGACAGTGGATATAAGGACGAATCGTTTTAATTTGTGGAGACATTTTCACTGAAGCATCTGCCAAGCCAGCCTGATTGTGATAGAATGGCTCGTAGGCCACGAAGAAGTGAGTACGCTTCATCAAGTATTAGATTTACTGATGTTAACTTTGTAGACTTCAGAACTTGAATTAGATCGCATTTTAGGGAATGGCTACACCGACAGAGAGAGCGACTTCAACAAGTTTGAAACGAGTGGCGAAAGTGAACAGGAAAGTGAGCATTCTGACATAGACTTTGAATCAGTTGAGAAGGAGCTGTGTCCTCAAAACAAAGACAACAGTCTTACTTCAGCTTCTAGTGTTACATATAAATGTCCTGATTGTGACAAGATTTACAAGTCAATTGCTGGATTTCGTGGTCATGCCATGCGAGTCCATTCACGGAAGAAAATTAAAGGTTAGTGGTCTATTTTAAATACGCACATAACATATACATTTGTTAAATTTCTGCTTTTAAATGCATGCTCATATTTGTATAGTGATATGTTTTTGGTATGTTGCAGTTAGTGATTACAGGCTGTGTGGTGGAGCCTACTCTGCACCAAGGTCAACATGTGAGAAGCCTTCTTTGGCTCGGTCAAATAAAGCACAGAAAAGTGAGAAGTTTTTTTAATCAGAGTAAACATAAACTAATATACATTAGTATGCCACCGGTAAGTAATAACACCAAATTATCGCCCACTGTCAGCCATATTGGACTGCCAAATATACGTCGCATTTGGATGCGATTTGAAGGTAAACTATAAGGATATTTACAATTATTGATAATGGATTCTGTTTGTTTATTGGTTAAGGCAATTGTGCCGCTATCTTGTCAAACAATACAACATAGTTTTTGATTAATTTGAAAAATTCAGGAAGCTTGAGATTCGACGAATTGTTCGAATTCAAGGTATTATCGCTCACGTATTCAGCTCAATAAAATAAAAAGTACACATTTAACAGCTTAATAATCGTGACCATTCGATTTGTCTTTGTTCAGTCAACGAATACCAAGAATATTTTTACGGGAATATTTCACAAAAATCAAGATATAGAAAAATATATGTGGAAGTTACAAGCCGAAAATATGGCGTCTCGATGCGGAATAAACACTTGCAAACTTTAATCGAATAAAACATATTGATTACCTCAAAAAGGAAACTATGATAATCAGCGTGTTTATTGATATATAATTAATTACCTCGTCGGGCAAATCCGTCAGGTTTGGTGATACTTGTGAAAGTTTTCGGAAAAGAAAATGAAGTTTCTCGCACAGCAGCTAACGCCTCAACTTGCCGAACTGAAATGTGAGCGAGACACAGATCTCGTGGCGATCTCGCCGAAGCAGGCACTGCGTGCGAGATCTCTTTGATCTCGGCGTCGTGCCTACTCCTTCTATTGGTTATAACTCCTTGGTTGAAGATAACCGTGGGGATGGCGTGTGATCGTTTAATCATTTCCACCAGGGACATTTAATGGATTGACAGGGATTAGGAAAAAAATTCACCGTGATAGTTAACCACGATCAATATAGAAATTTGTCTTACATAACGAATAGAAGATATCTCATTCATCAAAATTAGTTGTCTTACAAGAAACGAGAGGAATTTCCATACTCTGTCCGCTAAGAAGGTGATGCATTTCAAGCGAACCACCATGGGTGCATGGGAGATCTTGGCGAACTGTAAAGGCCCATTAATGACCAAGTTATCATGGATTTTAATTTTTTGGCAACCAAAATTCAACTAATTTTCATGAGCGTATATTGATAAGTGATCAAATTTTTTAAAGAAATCAAGCTATGCAGGCCATGATAGGTTGAAAAGGATTTGGCTGCCTCAAGGATGAGCTCTGTATTTGAATTAGATATTACCGCAGCGTCCCATATTCAGCACGTGCCGTGAAGCGACCAGAGAACAGCAGTGACCTTTGTACAGCATTATTTAACTTTGAACACCGGGAAAAGGTTGCGCACAGGCCTTTAATGTTTCTGACAACAAATAGTTACAAACATGCCCTGTAAAGGTATTACACAATCCGTACAACATATTACAAATATGGGCTTTGTGTAAACCGCAAGCAATCACTTAATTAGTAAAATAACATTACGCTATTGTATAACCAGTTATTAGTGATTTTTTTGGTTGCCAGAAAATGATAATGGCCCAACTAAGACTACTTAATATAACACTAGACCGAACTTAATTAACACGAAGTCTACTTAACTACAAGAACTAGGATTAAAAGTGGGGGGGTCCGGTGGGAGCGATTTATATGCGGAACCAGAAGAGCGATTTAGGAGCGATTTATGAGGCAGCAGAGAAGCAGGATGGTGCACGTGGGCTGCTGAGGCAGGTTTTATATTGATGACCGGAAGTTGGTCGGACCAAATTGGAGATTGACCGCAGAGGTCCAGGATGGGCAGTCGCCGATGCAACGAGGGACCGGCCTATCGAAAACAATTAAATTCAGGTTGGGTCATTATTCATACCGGAAGCCACAAGCTTCCTTGCGTCCAGTTATTTACCTCCTTCCAAATGTACGGCAGGATATGTAGGCTGCTGTTAACAAACCAATTTATGATACGATCATTAACGACGGAAAAACATTAACTTCAGATTTTAGTCCCGTTTCAAATTTTATAACCGAAAGTGACACCATCGACTTCAATGAAATCTAAGGATGTTACCCTATTTGTATTACCATTGGAACCTATTGACGGTTTTATAAGCGCTCGAAACCTTTGTGAACTTTCCGACTGACACCACGGAATTCCATGTTTTACAAAGAACCAGAATATAGATAATAGGGTGCACTGAACGAGCGTTATAAGTTATATCAACGAACCCATTCTAAATGGATTAACTTCTGCATTAACAAATTAATCATGATAACCACATAACGACGCAGGTGGTCCAAGCACTACTGCAGTCGATTAAATTTATAACATGCCGAGTGACACCACAGACTTCATGAAATCTAAGGATAAATATTGTATATTACCATTGGAACACTCATTGACGGTTTTAAAGCGCCTCGAAACCTTTGTGAACTTCCCGTTTCATCCATGTGACACCAGACTGGGGAACACCTATCGACTACAATAAATAAATATAGATACTATTTGTATTACCATTGGAATAGCGTTGATATAGTTATTCATAATCCATTCGAAACCTTTGTGAACTACCATTGGACAAACAAATGAATTACGTCCAGGTTTTACAAAGAACCAGAATATATATAATAGGACCACTGAACCAGCGTTATACTATACATTTAACAACATAGATATTAGATGGATAACAGAGTTCTATGTGGGAACACTACTGCATAACAAACCATGAATACGCAGGTGGTCAAGCACTACTGCATCGATTACCACGAACCCCATGAGTCAACACCACGTCATAGATTAACATAAATATGTATATAACACTAAAACACTCAACAACCATGAAGTCCCGTGGTCAACAAGGTCGATCCATGTGGGGAACCACTGGGTTTTTACGGCTATATGAAGGGAGATACACAAGATAAGAGATATATAGAGAGATATATAGATAGAGAGAGAGAGATATATATAGATATATATATATATAGAGATAGATATATATATATAGAGAGATAGAGATATATATATATATATATATATAGATATATCTCTCTCTATCTATATATGTATATATATATATCTATATATATATATATATCCTCTCTATCTCTCTATATATCTCTATATATATATCTATATCTCTATATATCTATATATATCTATATATATATATATATATATATATATATATATATATATATTTATATATATGTGTGTACATATCCACAGCGCGTGACCGCAGGCCTTAACACGACCCGAGCCAATACCATCGAATTCTGGTAAGCGCAGCTGTGCAGCGTTGTGTGGTTCACCACGTATTTATAGGGGTGGTTAACCACGGAAATGCCGTGGTTGTTGAGCCATTAACTTCAGCTCTCCTTTGATTAAAACTCTCTACCATCTCAAGCGTACTATGGTTCTTATATATGTTTTGTGAAATCAGTATCTAGAATCTAGATTAATTAGATTATTCACCACTAGCGAATAACCATCAACTTTGTTATTCAGGTAAGCTTTACAAACATTGACGATTATCAGTATGGTGCTTTAGGATTGTATGGAAATTTCCATCAAACGGTGCTGGTACAAGAACGCCGGCCTTCACCTTCAGTTGCTCATGATCCCAACACATCGCCTCAACCCCTCCCCCCCACCCACGACGATCAGCCTGAATTATCGCAGCATCCATCGCTCTTAAATCATCTCTTTAACGCGTGATGGAATTTTCCACGAAGCTGAAATTGACAACTTAATCATCAGATTCGCTTGAATCTAGTTTCTTACCGCGTACCTTTTGAGTCATACAGTGCGGACTTCAACAGCCTCTAATCGCGTCTGGTTGGATCCGTTATGATGGAATTTGGATGATGGTATATTGGTGACCTTACAGTGCCTTTTATAGCTTTGACGTTCACCCAAAGAGTTTATAGATATGCTAAAAACCCTTATATCCCATCCCCCGAACAAATATATGAAGACGCCATCTGCGATGCGCGTGTTGCTTTCTCATTGCGTTTCTTAATACCACGCAGATGTCTCTGCTTAAATCGAAGGCGTGGTCTCCTCGACCAATCAGGAGTTTCTTTAACAGACGCGAAGCCCCGAGACGCAGGATCAACAGTCACAGATGGGCAATCTGCAGCAATACACACAACATCGAAAGCATTGTTGCTCTCAAGTAATGGAGGGCGAATGGAGAAAATCAGACAAAATTCCATTAATCATCAGCCTTGTACAAAAACAAATAAGTAATGTCAGTGCTGGCAAACGTTGTGAGTTATTGACCGGCAGTTATCCTGATGTACGACTTGTCATTTTTGGAAAGTTGCATGACATATTGGAGCGACTCAAGTAAATGAAGATATGTAAAGAAGCTGGTATACAGGGTACTGGCTATGAAGCGAGAAATGCCCAAGTGTTCTGTTTTCAAACTCCGTATCTCCCTTGAACTGTCAAAGGACAAAGGCAGTGACATGGATTAAGTGAAAATGAACCACGCCATTTTGGCTCTCAGTATGCGACAGCCATGGTTCTAGTATACACGCTATGGTGGGTATCTTATTTGGCGAATCGACCAACTAAATAAGAAAGGCGTGGATGTCAAAAATGGTACATCGTCTCCATTGGCATCACCTGCTTTCTACACCTGCTTAACTGGCTACAAATAGTGCGCTCAACTTTATCTGGCTGGCGATAGTGATGGGTTGCTCTTTGGTTGGTGCTACTCCGAGGTGCATTTGATGGTCCACACAGTGAGAAATCCTTCATTCCTGATCCTGATCAACAATCGTGTCAGCGACCCAAGGAACGCAGGAAACCAGTGAATTACACTATATTCCTGTCTTTGTCACAGAATCGTATGAATCAGGGATTCGTCGTAAACGATGCTGCTTGAGTTCAAATATCTGTAGATGAATCTGGCCTTGATCAATGAATGTTCTACCCACGCGACATCTTGAGCATGGTGATAACCAGCCCTCCCAAGTCGAGCATTTTAAGTAGAATTGCATTAACGACTTACATCGGAAAGCTCATTGATGATCGGGGTTTGTCTGGCTTGATATGAGATGACTAGATAACAAGCATTATATCAGCGTGACGTAAAATGACGTATTAACCCTGAATTGAAACTTTCCATGTGTATAATTAACTACATTACGTTTTTTTTTTACATTATCGTTATATAGCATAATCAAATTTCGAAGTAACACTTACGATTATTCTTATTGTTCAGTATTTTTTTTAAATCTGTACATAAATAGTGGATAAAGCTGAGAATCACCTGCTTTCGACTGAGCGCAGAATATAATTAGGTAAGCCCACTCACTATTCTCTGGGTATGTACTAAGTCTGTGATGGTCCAAAGACGATTGTTGGCAGGATGGCTTGTGAGGAACGCGATGGCCGGTGCACCTTAACTAGATTACCGAGGATAGAGCTTTGCACAGTACACCTCGTTTCTAGATATGCACCAGAGATTGCAGACACGTTCACAAACAAATCGTTGGCTAGTATTGCCCACAAAGAGCTCTTTGAATATGAGATTTGTGAACGGACTGTTAAAAAAGAAAAATAGTTACAGAAAGGAAAAAACTATAGTTTCTCTGCAATCATTGGTTTCCTTGTACTTCACCTTTTTCTTCATCAGCGTTCAACACCTTCCATTCAGGCCATGGAAATATATTGACTGGGCAGCAGTATGACCGACACCGAAATACACGATGACAATAGTGTTCTGAAAACATAAAATATTCCACAACGAACAGAACCATTCATATCGCAAAAACATTGGTAACCATTCATTTGCATAGTATCGTAAACAATGATCGGAGTTTCACGACCCACTTGACAAATTGCTCGCAATAGGTTGTCCCAGTTGGGAAAAATATCCTGCAACCGATATGAAATACACGCAAACAGTGTAAAACCCTGTCGTGTGGTTTTATTCTTGAGGGCTAATCTGCGTGATAGCAGGCCTGGCATTGACATCCTGCCAGCACAATTGATTTAGGTACACTGCCAAGACGTAGAAACCCAGTGGTTAACCATATTGATGGACTTAGTTAACCACGGGACTTCAATGGTTGCTGAGTATTGAATATATATATATATATATATATATATATATATATATATATATATATATATATATATATATATATATATAATATAATATATATATATATTATATATATATATATATATATATATATATCTATATATATATATATATATATATATGACGATGCTTTCCACTACAAGCCTACACTCTTAGGATGCATTTATAAACGGCTGGGGTACATATTTTAATAGGGATTTACCTCTTCCACAAAGAACCTTTCAGTAATCATCACGACCAGTGAGTTCTACAGAGATTTGGTTGAATACCATGATCGTTCTGATTATAAATACATCTTCGTTGTCTACATTCTTCGGGACTATATGCCAATTTGTAGCTATCGTCATACACATGTTGCGTTCTTGGGAATGCGCTTAGCATAAACCAACATTCCTGTATTGGATCTAGGTAATTTCATACGTTATCATCAAATGATTTGGGCAAGAAATATATATAAGGCGTTACAAAGTGGAAATTAAAATATATGCATGGTGGTCGATTGGCCTCAAAGAAGAATCTGGGACGTTTAATGCATTTCCCCGTTGAAGCATATTTAAGTACTTCTCTACACGAGATTATATGAGACATAAATGACGTTATCATTGCCGCAAGTCACGATCGATTGGATGTCAAGTAATATATATGCATGCTTCCGGGTTGATGAACAGCTAACTTTTTTCTAATCAGGAAATGCGTGTGTACCGTACACGTAGCAACACTTACGCGAAGCACATAGTATATGCTGGTTTTTAAAAACGTCAAACACGTCATTTCAATTTTGATTTAGGATAGTGGGCGCTATGATTAGGGCTGCTAATTGGTGTGTTAGAATGAATCATTAAACTCATATCAACACATATCTGATAAAGCGCAGACTCATGTTTATTGAATGTAATCAGTGCTGCCCATAATCGTTACGTTGACACACTATGATGTGTGTTGGCTTGCATGGATTCTGAATAGGAATGAATGTTCAAGGAGTGAGCGCTATGTTTGTCATCCTCGTTAAAGTACACTGCAATGATCGTTAGTAGTCATTGACTCGCAAACAGATGCAACAGGTTGTATATACTGCCCCTACGAATGCACACATGCAGTTTGCGGGTAGTTAAGAGTTTAAATCAAACTATATTTAGACTACACCACCTTGGTAATCACATCAGACATCGATCAAGTCACTAGTGAATTCTTCCACATATGAATCAAATGGAATCATCCGCGAATCATATCACCAATTTATCTTACGAACAGTGGTTCATATATCCTGTTCAAACAGGTGGTAATCAAATAGAGCCACCTGTGAATCATGCTTCCTCTTAACCAAACAGAACCACCTGAGAATTACGCTCCAGTGAATCAAACAGATCTATATGTGAATTATGCATTTTGTAAATCCGACAGCCTCCTGTAAATCATGTTTCCTGCTCGTTTTAAATCGTGATATAACATATTATTTGTAGCATTCGAGTTTTTTAGTTGGTAAACCTTGATTATTTAGACCATGGTGATTTTGAATATTAATACATCGTTGTTGTCTACATTCTTCGGGACAATGTCAGGTGTTAAGTTAATAAGAAATGCCTTATCAATGGGTTAAGAAAATTTCCCCATTTCTAGTTTCAGAAGCACAGGTCTTGAGAATCTGCATTACAAATTTGCTATAACATTTAACCAACCAACAATGAAAAACAAAACAGAGACACTTCTATGTGACTCATTATTATACGCTGAAGATCACCAAATGATATCATTACGATATCAATGTGGACAACACACATTACAGTCGGAGTGTGAAAATTAGTAAGAAACTTTGCCACAGCCCATACGAAGTGCATTGCGCTACGTTAATATTAGCTTAAGATAAAAATCACTGCTAACAATGGCAGTATTGCGTGGCGCATGAAACGGTAGATTCATAACAAACACAAAGAGTCACTATATCATGACTTGCTACTTGAATCAAAGAGTGTGAAAATTGGTAAGAAAGTTTGCCACAGCCCATAAGAACACCAAATAGATTGGTAACCTTATGTAGGAGATCAATAAGCTGAAGAACACCATAACGATATCGATGTGGACAATATTTGGACAACACAAATTACAATGGGAGTGTGAAAATTGGCAAGAAACTTTGCCACAATCCACAAGAAGTAAATTACGTGATGTAAATATGAGCATAATATACAAATCATTGCTAACAATGGCAATATGATGTTGCGCAACAAACGGTAGGCACGATCTGACAAAATATTCATAACAAACACAAGGAGTCACTCTGTCATGTTTTGCTACTTGAATCAAAAGAGCACATATTTATAGCATATCTTAATTTGTAATTATTAACATGTTTTAAAGGTGCATACTGCATAATCACAAGGATACCAGTTACAACAGCATGATTAAATGGGAATTACTAAAAATATTCTACATCCGTATGATGGGTATATTATATTCCATATAGATCTTAATGTAGCAACATAGGTCAGCCTATATTGCTTCCTGTCTTAAAGAACGATTTACCATAGCTTCGTTTAGAGGTGAGATATGAGGCACACATTATTTGATAAAATCTCAAACTGGATATCACTTAGTTGCATATTGCATAGTTGAGGCTTGACTATAAGTTTTTTGTTTATGTAACTGGTTTGATTTAAATGTATGATGAAGTGTTTGTTTTTATTTATCGTGATGCAACATATTGTTATTAGCATTATTGTCTTGTGTATTTTACATTCTAACCTGGCCATCATACAGAAGTAGCAAGAAAGCTATGTGCAAATTTTACGTTTTAGTTTCTTGTGTTTCTCGTGTAACATGTGTTATCCGGCATTGGTCACAGCGTCCGCTTAGATCAACATATAGATAGCTCAACGGGGTTTACAAATCACATGTCTTTCATTGAAATGTCGGTGACGCAATGTCACACCATGTGTAGTAGACATACATCACACCACCAGGAACATCGGAAGTGTGGTTGAATACACAAATAGCCTTGCAACGTTAAAGTGACTGAAGTAGAATGCATAACATCACGCACGACAAAAGCCACACAGCCCAAAGATAATAGGAACACTTTTGGAAGCAGTTGCACAAGTAGCTTAATGGCTTCAGCAGGGAACGTTTCAATGCACTCGTTGAAAAAGAGTCTTCAAGTATAGCATTCTGAATGTCACTCACATGCATGCAGCCTATAGCTGCCACACACAAAACAAAAAGCGCCCGATAAAACATCCTTTCCACAGGCGAAATAATCTCGTTGAAGTGTTCATGAAGTTAACCATCACATGTAAGCCTGTATCGGTTGACTTATGTATAGCATTCTAACCTGAATGCACAGATAGCTTTTCGCAAATCATATTGAATGCGTCACTTTAACGGACCAGGGGAAAATTATTTCGTGAACACACAATCTGCAGAATTCTGCAGGGGAAAACTTTTACAGAAACCAATGCTTCTGACAGTGAGAACATACAATATATCATTTGACTTACGTATTGCATTCTAACTTGAATTCACAGATAGCTTTTCGCAAATCATATTGAATGCGTCACTTTAACGTACCAAGGGGGAAAAAAAAATTCGTGAACACACAATCTGCAGAATCCTGCAGAGGAAATTTTTTACAGAAACCAGTCTTTCTGACAGTGAGAACAAACAAGATATCACTAAGCAGAAGCAATGTTTTCAATATTCCCAATATTTTATTCGGCCCTGTTGTAAACTTAATTGAGAGAATTCAGTTGGACAATCATTAAATTATCCAATATTAGTCTTCTGTCTCCGTGGTGGAAGTTCATCACTCAACGTGGAAAACGGAGTTTGTTTCACAAGCATCACAAGGATCCTCGTCTATCTCTTTAGCGGTATCATCTCGAATTTAAGATGAACTTGTTAGTCTTTCAATCTATAAAATGTTGACCAATGGTCAAAATAACTCCCTAACAAATCCTGGGCTTAGACATGTCCTAATGGGGTTCAATACTTCTGGTGGAAGCTCATCACAGCGGTAATCACTTTTCCTGATGGGTGACGTATCGGTACCAAATTAGTTAAAATCCTTATCTACTTAAAGGGTAACGCGTGCAATGCAGCCTGCCACAGTAAACGCATGAAATGTTTTGGCCAAGTATATTGGAAACGGTAATACCTATCGATCAACGATCGTTAAGAGAAAGACGAGATATTTCCACTCATTAAAGATCGATGTTGAATAATTACGGTAGATGGAATCCCAAAATACAATTCTTCAGCACCAAGTTACGTATTGTTAGGCACTGGAGAATATCAAATACTTGTAGCAAGTTCTGCCTTAAACTCTTTATTGCTTGTCGGTACGAGGCTGCAACACATGCAAATAGAAACATGTAAGTTATGAGAAATGATGATAGTGTCTCAATGACCAAAGAAAGATATCAACAGAATTTATTAAATAGGGGTTGTCATATCAATAAGATTTAAAGCACCGCTAAGTTTGATACGTTTTGAAAAGCCTACTGACACAGCAGCATGATAAATCTTTAATCTTTGACTAATTAGACACCTATCTGGTTTACAAAAATGGCATTGGGGCTTTATTTACCGCCTTTTCGTTGCGCTTTGATGACAAAAGACCGCAAAGAAAGCTAACAAGAACAACTTCATCGATGGGTTAATAATTATATCAATTTCCCCATGGTTCGTTAGTCTTAGAAGCATGTCTTGAGAATTTTGATTGCGTAGCATCCAACCAATCAACAATGGAAAAAACAAACAGAGGCATTTCTATGTGTTATCGTTACACGCTGAAGAACAACAAGTGAAAGTGAGTAAAAAGTTGAAGGATACCATTACGATAACGATGTGCACAATATTTGGATAACACAAATTACGATGGGAGTGTGAAAATTAGTAAGAAACTTTGCCACAATCCACAAGAAGTGCATTACGTAATGTGAATATTGGCATAATACAAGATTCACTGCTAACAATGAGAGTATGAAGTGGCGCATGAAACGGTAAGTAAGATGTGACACAAGATTCATAACAAACACAAAGAGTCACTGTATCATGACTTGCAATATGAATCCTAAGAGTGTGAAAAGTGGTCAGAACCTTTGCTACAGCCAAAAAGAAGTGCATTACGTGATGTAAATCTTTTTACAGTATCTAGATTACTGCCGACAATGGCAGTATGGCGTGGCGCATAACGATTGGTAAGATTCGACTCATTAAGGTCAATGGTCAAAACTACTCTCAAACAAACACTAGGATCAGATTTGTCCCAATGGCGTTCAATTCTTCGGGAAGCTTATCACAGGAGCAAACACGTTGTTTGGTGGGTGACTAATCAGTACAAAATTGTTTACGACACGTCAGAACAATCCTTGATTACTAAAGGGGTGACGTAACCAATACAGCCAACCATAGTAAACGCATGAATTTTAGAAGTTTGACAAGCGTAATGGCCAAGTTGCCTTTTAAATCTACCGGATCTTGAAAATGATAATTACCATCGATCGACGCGCCTTGAGACAAAAGACGAGAAATTTCAACTCATAAAAGGTCGATGTAGAATGATTATGGCAGATGGGAACCCAAATTACACCTCATCAGTACCAGGCTACGTTTAGTTAGACATGGAAAATGTCAAATACTAGTAGCGAGTTTTACTTTATATTTCTTATTGCTCGTTCGTCCAAGGCTGAGACGCTGGTAAGTGGATATATGAAAGTGATGAGAAGTGATGATAGTGATTCACTCTCCAAAGAAAGATAATAACATCATTTAGTAAATAGTTATTTTGTTATCGTCAATCAAACATAAAGCTCGGCTAGGAAAGCGTAGTTCATCTAGAATGCAACCTACGAATGAGGAAAATATATTTTAGTTTGCCACTCAGTTTTTACGCATTTTCTAGAGCAGTGGAAAAGCATACTAAGACAGCAGCATGACAAATGAATATTATTAGACCAATGAGACACTTATTCGGCTTTCAAGGTTGGCATTGGAGGTTAATTTGGCATGATATGACTAAATCCTTTTTAATAGTCAGCCATAAAATCAGCCCTTCGGAATATTTATCGCCTTTTTATTGTGTATTGAAGACAAACCACCACCAAGAAAGTTAACTGAACAAGGAGAGCATTATCGATGGGTTGATAAATTCTATCAATATCCCCATGGCTCAACAATCTCAGAAGCACGGGCAAATTCTTGAGAATTTTGAGCACGCATTGTCTGTAGTATTGAACCAATCAACTATAGAGAACCAAACAGAGGCACTTCTATGAATTTCAGAAACACAAATCATATAAATTATTTATATGCGGGTTTCTCTGATGTGGTGCATATGACAACGAATCGGTAGCTTGCAATGGAATATACATTGCCTCATCATTGTGCAATTCTTGGAAGGCTGGTCAATCCGATAAACTATGAAAGACAGATGACAGTGGCAGACGTTAATGAGCACATTGTGCCTCGATCTTCCAAAACGCTGCAACAATATAGATTATCTTTACATAAGGATATCTTGGTTTGACATTGAAGGATATAAGCCGAACACGAGTACGTTACTGATGGTTTAATAAACTTGAGGGAGAAGATCCATTAGTCGAAGAATACACAGTACGGTATAGATGTTAGCGGTACTGGCGAAGAAAAACATCTCATATGATTATGGCACACCTATCTCATATGGGTGCAACCAAGAAAAACACACATATACAGGGTGACTCACATGAGCCAGCGAACCGCTCGCACCTCCCCCCACCATATGGTACCATATGAGCCCAGCCCTTCCAGCCCCTATGGTATAGGCCCACACCAGTAGTTAGTCACCATAGAGGTCATTGAGTGATAAATATCTGCGACCGTCGCTGTAAGTTCCATTTTTCACGCGGTTGAGGTCCTGTATAAACTGGGCAACCTTAGCGTCGTTCTTCTCGATAAAGTCGGGATCGGGACGAGCGGTTATCAATCTCATCGTAAAGAGCTTCCAACAGTAGAAAGCCCCCGTCTGCCTCTCTGTGGTCCAACTCGGTCTTCCCAACCAAGGACCGTGATGCTCCTGTTCCAAGCCCAGGCAACTATTAAACCTCCCGTTCGCACTATAGTCGCCGTCTTCAAGCCCCTCCACCCCCACCCACCCCCAAGCCACCGTCTCCTTATACTTCTTCTGATCCTTGTGATACACCTGGTTATACGCCTCAGCTCTCCCCAGGTCCTCAAAGGAGCACAACCTGAAAACGCAGTCGACAAACACCCCGATGGTCGCCACCGGACTGTGGTGCAACCCCAACAGAACCTGAGGCTTATACATATTAGGAATCACCCTCCCAGGACTCCGAGTGTAGGGGCACTTTATTTCGAGCAGCACAACCTCCTCAGGATGCCCCAGACAGACAGCATCCACTCCAGCCTGCCGGATTGGGAGCACACAAAAGCCATCCGGAGAGTAGGCCGTCGCGCCGCCCTCAATATAGATATTATTTCCGTAGACCTTGGTGTCGCACACCTTCTCCAATACCGCAATTGCAACCTCCTCAAAAGTCTTACCCCAGAGGCAGGGTGCGCTAAAGCGAACACCCTCGTTGCTAGTTTTTTCTGTCAGCTTCTTGCTATAGCTGCTGAAGTAGTTTTGCCCTATGATAGAGGAGTAGTCACTTCCTCCAACGCAGCCCTTCCTCGTGGTCTCCCACTGGTCCGTATTTTGTTTGACTCCAGTGTGATCGTTGCAGAAAGATTTTATCGCCGCATCCATTATATCTAGCAACCCCCACTCTTCAAATGGACTGTCAGGGTCATACCTTAGCAGGTCTAGGGGGCGATTCTGCCGCTTTCAAACATTTTGCTTTAATGTCACTTTTCATTTGACTATATTTCATGATCTTGACCGAAACTAGCTTAAACTCATCATCTGAGATATACCCATCTTCAAGCGCCTCCGATACAGTGTCAGCAATGGTATTCAATTTTCTCTGAGCAAGAATGCGGATCTTGTCATGCTTTTTTAACTTAATGGTCAGCCGCCTACTGATGAATTTTCCAGCAATTACAAGTAGCCCACAAGTGGCTCCAGTAGCACCCAACACTGTGGCAATAGGAATGGCAACTATTGTAGACATTACACCTGCACCACTTGCGCCAAGACACATACCCACAGCAACTAAAGCAGTGTCTACAGCGTCCACTGAGTTTACTGCACACCTATATTTTTTGTACATAACACCATATTTTTCAATTTCTTTCTCAAGGTATTGCTTCTTAAGACTGATCTCATTCAGCCGATAGGAGTGCCCCAGACCACATGGAGGAGGCTTAGGATTTAACGGTGCAGTCGTTGGTTGTTGTTTCATACTGTCTTTGTATACATAAGTCTATATATCAAGTTCAATTAGAAGTGAAGCTACAGACCAAGTCGCCCCTCTGTTTTGTGTGGTTGTATAAAAGTTAATAAAGTTGCCTTCTTCTAGCTGTAAAGACTGGTCTAAAGTTATTACAACAGCCCGTTGGTTAGCAGGCTTACTTATTCCTACCGCTTGATTCGTTCCATTAATAACAGGAACGACTGCTATAGGACCAGTATCAGCACCAACACCCGAAGACAACCCCATACGAATGATCCTGCCATTACATAACATGGTATATCCACAGCTTGAGTCTTGTGAGTCTCGACCCCTAGCTCCATGGCCAAACGACCACTCATATCCTCTGCGAAGGGGGCCAATTGCTTCTGCCCATATAGTAATGAGTGGTTTCGTCTTTTCATCTACCTATCGTCTCAGGTACCTGTACTGCTGTCTATATTCAGCATCAATATACTTTTTATGAACAGCATCCTTCGGTGAAATCGGGTCTCCCAACTCAACGAGTTTATTATCTCCCATTTCAAGGTCTCCAGTCATAGTACCGCCACTTTTATCCATTTTTTTTGAGTCACCAATAGATACATAGGTCTTTGTGGCATATTCCGAGAGGTCGGCACCCTGAACAGTCCTTGACGGTTTTTGCCTAGGTCCATAAATACTCGTTTTTATTGACATCTTGTAAATTCAAGAACAACGCTAACAGGTAAGTCGTGGTTATCTAATAGCCTTCCTTTATTATCGCGTAACTGAACCTTTAACTCATGCACTGTTCCGCTAGTAACACGCTTACAGACAGGATTAGCGATGTTTGTGGTTATAATATCACCGAAAGAGCCACCCTCTAAGCCAACAACTTCAAGAAGCGTAGTGGGCGCACCATCTAGCATGTTGTGTGTGGTACTGACTTTATCGAGGTGAACATAAATTGTGTTAAAGATGCTAAAGTTCATGGGCCGGTCACTTATGTAAGTACCTGAAGGTATCCATCCCCCACTGAGACGGTCAAGACCCAACATTGTTAACACTCCGCCTGTTATGTGCGCACCCACATTGTCTGGAACTGTTAGGGTAATAACCCCATTTACAGCATAAACCTCCAAACGATACCTAATGGTGTAATATGCTCCAGAAAAAGGCTTAAGCTCCAGAGGCCTGTTTTTAATGCAGCATATCCTCTCTCTTCTGAAGTCCTTGACCGCCATGAAATGCTCTCGTCTGATTCTAGATTGTACCAGCCCACAGTATACGTGATTGACCTTAGGCCAACACATAGATCGCCCGCAGTGTTGTCAATAGGTTTTTGCAGGGACACAGCGCCGCCGCTTTGAACATTTGACAGAGTGTGATACATAGCACTATGAATAAACAAGCCTTTAGTTTCAATAGAAAAGCTACCCCATATGGTGCGGGCGGGGTGTATCCAGCCACATATGGTGTGGGAGATAAACTAACCCGACAAACAATTCAAGTTGTTCACAATGGTGGTACATTCACAGCAAAGTTTCCTGATCTATTCAGTAACTATAAGGTGCCGCCGGTAACAGCGGACAAAGTAGTAAAAGACTGGTTGACAAATCCAATGCAGTTTTGGCAGAACCAGTTAAACTTTGCAGTGTGGTGTGCATCAGCCGGCTGCGGTGTGTCATCCCACGACCACCTCGAGGCTGGGATTCCAATCGTGAAAGCTCTCTACACCTTTCACCTTTATTACACAGTGCGTCACCTATTAGCAGAACTGCAAGCGCCTCTACCTCAGGATCATGCCTACGACCCCTATAACAATACATATGACAAGAGGGCATATGAGAGACTCTGCACTAACTTTGGTGTTCAACCAAACACAGAGTGGCGCCAGAAGGCAACCGTAGCTAATAGTGGCCTTGGTATCTTATATGCACATGATGCGTATGGTTACGGGAGTGTCGTCAAGGTTGCTGGTCGAAACGTTCATTATGACCCTACACGGATGGTCTTGGAGGCAGAAAAGGATACAAAGCCAGGTTTTGCCCACGCGAGTAACCTACAATCCTTTCAGGATAAAATGGGTGCTGTTCTACATCTAGCACGTGAAGCCCAAAACGATTATGTTTCAGTTCACGGTTTTAAGCCTCCTTATCCACGCTCTAAGGTTGCATTCAAAGCACTCCAAGTGCGTAATGAATATGACCGTACATACAAGGAGATGTTCGCTAGATTAAAGCCTGGGGTGACACGCACCCCTGTCCCCACTGCTGCCCCACGCAGACCAGTCCCTGCCCCACGCAGACCTGTCCCTGCACCACGCATCCCCGCAACCTAGTCCCCAGTCCCCACAGCGCGTCTTGCCTTCAAGAAGACTAAGTGGGCTGTTAAAAACTATTTGCGTGGATGGGTGATGAACGTTCCTGAGTCTCACCCCCTTAGCTCGGACCTTATGATGTTCTTTAAGGGCATGCGTCGGAAGATGCATAGAGCTAGGTGGAATCAAGTGTCAGTTTGCCCTTAAGGTAAGACTCTCCAAGCACGCCGATGATGACAGCACTGAGTATGTTGAGCCTGTATTGCGTAATAAGCAGCAGGTGGTTCTCTCCTCAGAAGACATTATCGATGAGCTGGACCAGTGCAATGCTAATATCCAAGAGCGGTTGGAGAAGTGGACCAACCAAGGTTCTGGCTGGGAGTTTCAGGCGGTCACAACTCTGTGGATTGATATTGCCAACTACCAGCCATTGAAAGGTGGCTCCTACCTGAAACTGCCGAGAAAGCTGGCGGTAAAGAAGGCAATTAGAAACGTAAAAAACACAAACGACCCACACTGCGTTCTATATTCCATTGAAGCGGCTCTGCACCCGGTTGCCAAGGACCCGCAGCGACCATCGAAATATAACATTAAGCTGCTCTTAAGACTCTTAGAAAGAAAAGGCGTGGACTATCCAACACCTATCTCGCAGATTGAGAAGAAAGAAAAACATGCTAAAGTAGGCGGCTTGAATGTCTTTGGCTGGGATGGAAAGGCCACCATCGTTCACCGTATCAGCAGACAGCCTGGTCCATGTATAAACCTCATGCTGATTGAGGAGGACGGTAGGTTTCATTACACGCAGATCGAAGACCTGAACCGCCTGCTGTATGACCAGAGTAAGTACGAGCACCGCAAGTTCTTCTGCGAGCGATGCTTGCATGGATACACCACTGAGAAACTGCTCCTGGCGCACAAACCTGAGTGCATGGGTATCGGTCAGACTGCTGTGCGAGTTGACATGTCTGAAGAAGGGAAGAACATATTATCTGGCAGAAACAGCTTGCTGTCCCCTATCTTATCTATGCCGACTTTGAGGCGCTCACAGTGAAGCTTCCGGGACCTGCGCCTAATCCTGGTAAGAGCAACACGCAGATAACGCAGGAGCATGAGCCATGTGGTTACGGCTATGTGGTTGTCCGATGTGATGGGCAGACAGAACCCCCTGTGGTTTATAGAGGAAGCGATGTTGTGGAGAAGTTCTTACAGGCTCTGCAGCAGGAGGAGCAAAAGATCAAAGCAGTTCTGTCCAAGCCTGTCCCTATGCGGATGACTCGGGAGGATAGAAGGGCACATAAGGCTGCAACTCACTCACATGTGTGCAAGAAAAAACTGGGCTGTGACTCTGTTCGCGATCACTGCCATATAACAGGCTTGTACAGAGGGCCAGCCCATAACGTGTGTAACCTGTCCCAAGACAACACCCATCCATGTGGTGTTCCATAACCTGTGAGGCTACGACTCCCATCTCTTGATGCAGGGTATAAGCAAAGTGGAGGGCAATATCAACTGCATCCCAAATAACATGGAGAAGTATATCTCCCTGTCGGTCGGACAGTTGTGCTTCATTGACAGTGCACAGTTCCTCCTAGCCTCGCTCGACAAGCTTGTGTCTGCTAACAACCCAGATGCCTTTGCTGTGACAGCGGAATACGAGCCAGATGAAACAAAGCGGCGCTTGCTGCTGCGTAAGGGAGTGTATCCCTATGAGTTCATAGATGGCTGGGATAAGTTTGATGCTCCACTGCCGCCGATCCATGATTTCTACAGCAAGCTCTCTGAACAGGGTATATCTGCTGCAGACTATGAACAAGCCCAGAAAGTCTGGAACGCATTCGGTTGTAAAAACATGTGGGACTACCATGACCTTTACTTACGCACGGATGTACTGCTCCTGGCCGATGTGTTTGAAACATTCCGCAAAACCTGTCTTAAGCAATACGGGTTGGATCCGGCCCACTACTATACCACCCCCGGTTTGTCGTGGGATGCGCTTCTTAAGAGCACAGGGGTGCTTCTCACCGATTATGACAAGCACCTGTTTATTGAGAAGGGGCTGTGCGGTGGGATAAGCATGGTATCACATCGCCACGCTAAAGAGAACAACCCATACGTGGAGGGCTTTGAGCAGGATAAGCCAGCGAGCTATATCCAGTACCTCGATGCCAACAACCTGTATGGGTGGGCGATGAGCCAAGCCCTACCTACTTCGGGTATTGAGTGGGTGGAACGGCCTGAGAACCTAGAGATCCAGGACCATCCCGATGATGCTGAAACGGGGTATATACTTGAGGTTGACTTGGAGTATCCTGCTGCGCTTCAAGACGAACACAACGATTACCCCCTAGCGCCGGAGCGGCTTCTTGTGCAAAATGAGTGGTTGTCAGACTACCAGAAAGATCTCCTAGGTGCATTGGGGAGCACCGGAAATGGAGTTGAAAAGCTGGTGCCCAACCTGCGGAACAAGGAGAAGTATGTGGTACACTACAGGAACCTCAAGATATATCTGTCTTTGGGGTTGAGACTCACCAAGATTCATCGTGCGCTTGTCTTTGACCAGAGTCCATGGATGGAGCCTTACATAAGGATGAATACAGATCTGCGCAAGGCCGCCAACAGCGACTTTGAGAAGGATCTCTATAAACTTATGAATAACTCCGTCTTTGGTAAAACGATGGATAATCTCCGGAGTCGAGTCGACGTTAAGATTGTGCGCTCATCGGAAAAAGAAAAAGTACGTAGGCTTGTGGCCAGCCCCGCCTATGCTCGACAAAAAGTGTTTGACGATGAACTAGCTGCCCTGCATATGCACAAGACTCGCTTAGTGCTGAACCGTCCGGTCTACGTTGGCATGTGCATTCTGGACCTCTCCAAGCACTTGATGTATGACTTTTACTACAATACCATGAAGGCTAGATATGACAGTAATATCAACCTGTTTTACACAGACACAGACTCGCTGCTGCAAAAAGGTTCTGGGTAAGATGAAGGATGAGTGCGCTGGCGAGCCCATCAAGGAGTACGTTGGTTTGCGCCCTAAGATGTACTCTATCCTGATGTCTGATGAGGGCGAGATAAAAAGAGCTAAGGGTGTGAAGAAGGTAGTGGTGAAGAAGCATCTACGACACGCTCAGTACGTGGAGTCACTGTTCGCCAAAAAGCAGTTTCGCCACGGAATGAACATGCTCAGGAGTGACTGCCATAAAATATATGGGCTCCATGTTAACAAGGTGTCTCTCTCCCCCTTTGACTCAAAGCAGTGGATAGCTCCAGGTGGTGTAGACACTCTGGCCTATGGGCACGCGTCGATATGTTGAACATATGAGGTCTGAGGTATAGAATGAGCACCGATGAACATATGGGGGTGGCCGAGCTGCAAGCAGATGTGGAACATATATGGGAGGAGATGGTGGACCTTGAGAATGAGGTGAGGGATTTGGCATCAAAGTATGAGCACCTTTTGGAGCGCGTGAGTCGTTTAGAAGAGCTTATTCCTCAGGGTCCTGGTGTAGAGGAGAAGGTGAAGGAATTGGAATCGAAGTATGAGGACCTTTTGGAGCGCGCGAGTCGTTTAGAAGAGCTTATTCCTCAGGGTCCTGTTGTAGATGGTTGACATTGCTGTCGCCCTCTTTAGTGGGCCTATACCATAGGGGCTGGAAGGGCTGGGCTCATATGGTACCATATGGTGGGGGGAGGTGCGAGCGGTTCGCTGGCTCATGTGAGTCACCCTGTATATGTGTGTTTTCTGGGTTGCACCCATATGAGATAGGTGTGCCATAATCATATGAGATAGGTGCGCCAGTACCGCTAACATCTATACTACTACCCAAATTACAATGGGAGTCTATATATTGGTAAGAAAATTGTACCACAGCCCATCAGAACAGAATTACGTGGTGGGAATATTGGCATTGTAATAGATCAATGCTAATAATGGCAGCATAGGTAGCTTATCAACCGATAGGTTCTGTCTGCATTAAGATTCATTGCAAACACAATTGACCGTTTAATAGTAATAATCAGTTAAACAATCAGCGTCAGATTTATACGGGGGTGTTTCTTCTTGCAATAAGAATGACCGAATTCATAGACAATCCATAAGGTATTTTTACAATATCACAAATTTGATATAGCAAGTATTGGAAGATACTTCATCAATAAGTTTGTGATTTCTTGAGAGACTATTATGTAACCGTTGTGCATACTGCATAAACAGGAATATACCAGAAAGATACCACAAACAACGATTGGGAAAATTGTGAACCAACCACCCAGTGGGCACAACACGTGGAATCCACGTGGAAATCATGTGGATTTTTGGTGAATTGGTGGATCCACGTGTTTTCACGTGATATCCACGTGGATTCCACGAGTATTAATCACGTGTAATTGAAGTGTCAAAAACACGTGGAAAAGACGTGTATTTTAGGACCCATTTGTAAATTATTATTTAAATATTCTTTTTCAGTCTATACCAGAAATATGGCCATGTGTTAACCTGACAGCCCCAGCTAGCTAGGCTTGTGCTAGATATGCCAAGATATAGTGGGTTTCACAACTTTTGGTGCTATCGATCTATGAGCTCTGGGGATGATGACGGTTTTTGGCTTTCAACTGCTTAGTTACTATCGTGACAGGGGTCTCCTGGAATAATGAGTCGAAATTCAGGTGAAATACTCTCCAAACGTAGGCGAGGTTCGAACCCGTGACCTGCTGGTCCGTGGTGGAGACCCCACCGGGGGTTAACCGCTAACCGCTGATTGGCGCGATTTGCTGCAGTTTTGGAAAGTTGAGAATTCATTTGCTATATTTTTGACAGTTTCTAAGTTTACAAGTGAGTCATATTCAAATGTTATTATTTCAATGAAAATAAGTTTACTCAAGTAGCTGTACAAAAACTGCTTGCCGTATATAATGTCTTCATGGTTTATGATTTTATGCTCATTGGTGCATGAAACCTGTATTATCGCTCTCAGCAAAGTGCCAGCCGTTGCAGCTAGTTAGTTGCAGCGGAAAGTCTGTAGTCACGCCTCGTGTTTTTTTGGAGGCTTGCTCCTTAATACACCACAACCATCTTATACACACGCCATGGTTCATCTGTTGACTGTTCCTCCATCTCACAGTCATCGTTCATCTGTCAGTCCATCTCACAGTCATCGTACATCTGTCAGTCCATCACACAGTTATCGTTCATCAGTCAGTCCATCTCACAGTCATCGTTCATCTGTCAATCCGTTCCACACGGTCGTCATCGCTCATTTGTCACTCAGTCCCACAGTCATGGCTCATCTGTCACTCATTCTAGCAGTCGTCGGTTGAGCAATGATGGTTTTCCTTTAACAAAAGTGCACATTTGTGAATATTTTCTTTAAATATTTTCTCTGTTTTAATGCTGCTATTGAGAAAGGTATTATTTATGAGTTTGTAGTCAGCAGCATAGTAATTGAACACTGCATAATATGTTTGTGCACAGGTTTTCAGGAGCGCTGCCTCTCCTGCCTCTGCAAATCAGGGATATACTGAACAGGCAGGAGAGGAGAGAGCTGGCCGATAGTGGCAAAATGCTTCCTGAAGCTGTGCAGATGAACAGCACTGAGGAACTTCAACATTTAAATGAGCAGTTTATGGACAACCAGAGAAAGAATTTGTGGGTATGTAAAATTGCAGTTTTTTTCAAGGAGGAGTGGGCATTAGATCTAATAAACAGCAATGAAATATTTTCCAAATGTCACATTTTTGTGTCGGTTTCAGAAGTGTATGAAAATCATTGTGCAGTGTCCGGGATATGATGAACGATTTGACAAGCAGGTGAGATTCTCTATGTATATGATGTAAATCCATGATCCAAACAACTTGCACTTATGCATTTTGTCTGAATTGGCAATGTTTAAGAAATTTTCATGCACCAATTGTATTCATACAGACATATTGCTTGCAGATTAATCACTAATTCCCTGCAGTGCAAGCTTAACATGAACGGTTCAGGTGACAAAGCCATCTTTGAGGAAATGGCACTCTGCAAATTAATTGTCGGTAGGTTCACCATTGGTTAATTACTTGGAAGTCCAGGATAGTTTTTAATTTTAATGATACACAATAAATAATGAAAGTCAGTTGTACGATGTATGAAATTAGATAGCTTATATTGTCCTCTTTGTACTGTGCAGAAAGTGTAGTGAAGAGTCATGGGTTCACCGAGGCTGCTGTTTATGTCTTTCTAGCCAACCGACTAAGGAATGCACCCAAGAGAAGTTTAAATATTGCCTATTGGTAATGATTGTTGATTTACTCACACATTTATATTTTTCATAGATTTGACTAGATCGTTTACTTACTTAAAGAGCCACTTACATGCAAAATTCAAATTTGTGTTGTCATCTAATTATGAAGATGATTTTGTGACATTTTGACAACAGTATGACTGAGATGTCATAACTGGTTGCCGAGATATTACCGATCAAACTCGCAGACTTTCCTGTATGAAGTCATCAAACTCATTCACTCACTTTCGTTTAGTGGTTTACTGATGAAAGCCGTTTACCCAGACGAATTTGACTGATTTGTGTCAATTAGGTGACGTCACCCAGAAAGTCAATTAAAAATTATCATCAAAATGCGATAACAAAAATTCGGTTTTGCATTTCAGTGGCCTTTTAAGTACATTTTATAATTTGCATTTTATTAGGGTGAAAGTTAATCATGTTATATCTGTGTATATTCATGATGCTCATGCATGTAGTGACCGGTTTAATGTGTTTCATGAACAAGCCTGCCTTTTTCCACTAATTTGTTGCCTTTGTATGTTGACATTTGCTCATTATGTTTAAAACATGTTTAATATTGTTATTTGTGATCATGTAGCACTTATAGTTGGCTATTTCTGAGAAATAAATGTACTTGGTTCAATGATCTTGTGAAATATATTAAAAACAAAAAATTGACTAAAGAGGAAGTAAAAACCACCTGAATACAGATATTTTGTATCGTTGAATTTAGGTGGAAGAGCACACGTGTTTTCCACGTGTCCATATCCACGTGAGTTCAACTTGCCTTTTACGCGTATTATCTACGTGAATTACACCAGTTTCTCCACGTATTTTCCACGCGGATTCCACGTGTTGTGCCCACTGGGCAAGGGATTGTATTCTTGTAAGATGGATGGATCAGCATCGTTTATGTCTCTTCTTTCCAAACGCAGGCTCGCATATTCTGCGGTATAAACGTAATTTGTTGCGTACGTTTGGATCATCGGTCAACAAGGAAACGCTTTGTATTTGGTAAGATTGAAATCAGACACTTACAATTGCATGATTGTGGCTTGTGTTCTGATTATTCATTTTATTTCAAAGATGTTTCGGTTTTATTATTATTGTGTCCATTTAAGTTAATATTGTGTTCCTGTGTGATGGAATAACAGTGAATCAGATTTACAGTCCAAATTATTCAGTGATTAAATGCAGTCCAGAGACACTCTGAACAATTTCTGAAGCAGTTGCATTGGTAGCGTAATGGCGTCAGTGGGAACATGCCATTTGATACCTGATATACAATATCGCGAATGCCACTGGGATGAATACAGCCCACATCATCCACACACACACACAACAAAAAGGCCATCTGATAAAAAAACCTTTCTTCTGGCCGAATAATCTATTTCTTGTGGCAATGAAGTAATGGCAGATACACAAGTATCATTTAAAATAAGTGGATGATTAAAATTTCAACTCGCTTTAACGGACCACGAAAGTATCGTGGAACAAACGCACGATTTACAGAAATGTGCAAAGGAAATCTTGCACAGAAATCAATGCTGCAGTCAATGAGAACATGCTGGAAGTCATTGGTGGCAATGACCAAACATCTGTTAAGAAGCTTTATCGTCGAGCAACCTGGAAGTCAAAATGCTAATAACTGGTGGCAATGACGAACGTGGAAACGGCATAGTGTTGACGGCTTCAGATAACCACGAGAAAGCTAAAAATGTTAGGTCCGGTAACAATAGCCGTAATCACATATCACCGATCAAGAAGCTCAAATGAACCAATCTAACAGCTGGTAGCATACAAATCAAAATGGTTTTTGGGAAATGTACGTAGACGTCATCACAACAAAGCACTTAGAGTACATTCACAGGAAACTCATGGCCACTCGTTACCGTTAAAAAACAGCTAATATCTAGGGGACCAATCAATGATCAGTATTTACGGCAAACAAGCGCATAGGTGAAATAATATGAGTGCAGCAGTCTGGAATCCTCCTGACAGCGCGAGGTACCCCACGTAGTAGTTTACTGCCTAACGTGGTCAACGTTATTATAGACTAGTTAAGGGTCTGCAATAGGTCCAAATTTTATGTCACGTGTCCCTCTGATCTTTGTTTAGATAATGTTACTCAAATGTATACTGACCAGCAGCAGGGATTTGAATGCTCTTATAGCAGATGATTTCCACCCTAATGTTAGTTTGAAACAAATGTGAGAGAGAAAAGGAAAAAAAATCTTTCTACGAGGAATTATGTGTTAACTTGGGCGCCTGGAATTAAAAGTCGACCCATGAACATTGATAAAAGGATATCTTGCAGCTATCAGTTGTCTCAAGAATCGGAATTCTTACTCACAGACAGTTCATGTCGCTTCAAGCCACGCATACAAGAGAAATTTATGCCATACATTAAAACGTGGATGTATCTTAGGACTGTCATTGACACGTGTGGAATGTAATCAGTGCTGCCCGTCATGTAGGCACATCATGATATACGTTGGCTCCCGTGGATTCTGAAGAGGTACAAATGTTCAAGCAGTGAGCGCAACATTCGTCATTCTCGTTATTGTTCACTTCTGTAATCGTCAGTAGTAATTGTCACAGTCACATTGAACTAAATTCAGGCTTTTGTTAGTCAACATACGGTTACATTAACAAATGTAACAGGCTGCACCTGATGCAATAACGATTGTGTACTCGCGGTTTGCATGTAGTTTAGTGTTTCAGTGCAACCATATGGAACCACACAATCACACACCGATCACATCACTTGTGATTAATACCACTTATAAATCAAATGGAACCACTTGTGAATCATACCACCATTAATCAGAAAAAGCAAACTGTTATTCACACCTTCAGTTAAACCGAATCACATGTGAATCATGCCGTCTGCAATTCAAACCGAACCACGTGTGATTCATGCCTCCTGTTAAGCAAACAGAGCCACTTTTGTTTAGTGCCTCCTGTTAATAAAACAGAGCTACCTGTGAAAAATGCCTCCTGTTAGTCATACAGTACCGCCTGTAATTCATACCCCAGTTATATCAACAGAACCACATGCAATTTATGCTTCCTGATAACCCCCCACGCAGTTCGAATAGGTTGGTGTGATACAAACAAAATAAGAGGTCAAAAAGGTGCGGGAGTCAAAGACGCATAATACGCAGAAAGTTCTTAGGAATAGCCACATTCATCAGAGGCCTTTAATCATGACCAATGGTCAAAAACCTTGGGATTAGACTTGTCGCAATAGGGTTCAAAACACTGCTTGAAGCTCATCACAGCGGCAAGCAAGTTTTCTGTCATTGGTTTATTCCCATGTAAGGGATCAGTAGTGAATCGGATCTAGTACTAATTAGTCAGCGATTAAAGCATACCAAATTCAGAAATTCTGGGGACGCATTATTGACGCGTAGGAATATATGAATACATCCCGGTTGTAACCAGAACAGCAACTACATCCCGTGTTTCGGGAGCTGAGCGAGTTGAATGTGCAAGGATTAGAAAACATCACGGTTAACACTACACAGGTGTAGCCATTACATCGCTAACTACCAAATCGAGAATATGCAGAATCATTTTACGATTCCCATCGTTAGGACACTACATACCTTCCAGTGTTCTTAAACTAATGCTATTGCTTGAATAGAATAACGTGATAAATATGCCAATTTTAATAATCTTGATATAACATACTATTTTGAGTGACAATGTTTTGAACCGAAATATTTCAAGTGGGTAAACTCTTAGCTTGTCATCTTAAACGCGAAAGTTTTGAATATATGTTTTCTGTCTGCTTCAAGGATTTTTGTAGCGATATGCTTATTCCTTGTGTTCTTTTTTAAAAACGAACGGTTTTGAATGTGTGGTTTTAGATTGTATTACATCCTGGTAGCTAGACGGTCATTAAATTATCCTATAATAAGTTTGTTGTCTGTATAACAAATAATATGTTATAGAATTTTGTGTTGTTTTGTTCGAATCCTGACGAGGTCAAGGGTAACATAACTGACCTGTTATCACAACTGGCCAGCTTCTCAGATTGTCTGAACTTGCACACAGTGGCAAGTAAGTTGTGAATTCAGATCCTGGACGTTGAACTAATGTCTCCGTGGGGGCAGTTTGTAACTCATTGTGGACAAAAGGATTGTGCCAAGTAGGCGATGGCACTAGAGGGACAGTACAACTCAACCAACAAGTATGGCAAAGAACAGTCTTGGTTAGTTAAATATTTCTTCAGACAATTGAATTTATCACTTGCTTGAGAAGCAAAATAAAGCAAATTTCTATGTTCGGCTTCTAAAACATGTAAGCAGAATGTAAACATGACAACATGTTCACTCAGCTAGAGCCCGAATACTTATTCTTAGGAATCAGAGCGTCTGATGCGAAAGCAACCAACAGAAATTCAAACACTGGACAGACATGGTGCCATGATTAATAAAACAGTAATTTTTATGAGTTTCTGATGACATTTAGTAGCAAAACGTTCTACCTGACAATGACCAATAGCTCGCTCTACCACCAGGAGCAAACATGATCGCGTCCTCACAAGAAGCCCAGTAAAAGCTGGCATTGCAGGTTCGAAACCCAACGTGACTCACGTCGCTAGTCCTGGGTATTATCGCACTAAAGTTAAGGTATCAGTGCTGTAGATAGTTTGAAGATACCTACTTTTGTTTGCAAGAAGGACGTCTTCATGTCATCACGTTCTGTGACGTTCTGGGTTAATGAACACTTGTATCACTCTATCCTGACGGGGAACACAATTCACACACAATGAGCGTGTTTGATCTTGTTCACGGTATAGACACGTCATCAATTAAGAACAATCAATTTATTGCTGAGCATGCAGTTTGTTGTCCCGCCTTATAAAATAGTCAAGGTGTTTCTCAAAAAGGCAACGAGAGTACATTTAAGGAAACTCATCACCAATCAGTACCGTCACCGCCGCTGATGCAATTGTTTCAATTAAAAAAATGTGATAAATATGCCGATTGTATTAATCTTGATAAAACACACTGTTTTGAGTTACAATATTATGAACCAAAATATTTTCAAGTGGGTAAACACTGGGGTTTACCATCTAAGACTTGGTAGTTTTGAATATATGTGTTTTCAGGACTAACTGAAATTTTTTTAGCGATATGCTTATACTTTATGTTATGTTTTTAAAAAAAAAACAGTTAGCTTAGAGCCAGCATCTTTGAACGGTTTGGAATGTGTAGTTTTCGATTGTATTTCATCCTGGTAGCTAGACGGTCATTGATTTATCCTATTATTAGTTTGTTGTCTATATAACGATGTATTTGCTACTGAATTTTGTGTTGTTTTGTTCATGACGAGGACAAAAGTAACATAATTGACCTGTTATCACAGCTCCTAAGATTGTCTTAACTGTCACACGCAAGTATGTAGTGAATTCAGATCCTGGCCGTTGAACTAATGTCCCCGTGGGGGCAGCTCGCATCCTAGTGTGGACATTAAGGATTGTGCAAAGTAGGCGATAGCATTTCAAGCATCACGCTTATCCTCATTCATCACGATAGCGATATCATCTTGTAATTTAAATTGACGTAAATCCCCAGCTATCTTATTCGTTTAGGACAACAAACGCCATGACACAGTTGGTATATTAGTATGATATTACATTTAATCATATATTAGATAAAAGATGCTGCTACGGCGTTAATTAATCAGATCTCTGATAAGGCACAGCCTCATGTTAATCGACTATATTGATATGCTGCGTCTGACCTTTGCATCGACATACTGAGTTGTATATTGACTAACTTTTAGAAGCAGTAATGAATGAAGGAGTTCAAGGAGTGCGCACCACATAAGACCGCTATGTTATAGTACATGCAAGTGATCCTCAACGGTCATTGACACGCAGAAAAAATTCCCTTTAAAGCAACGCTTGGCCAGTGCTAAGTCAACCAATCGACATTGCTTGTTTATTTGACACGCATTCAACAACTGGCGATTTCAAGACAGTTTCCTTCATTGTTTGGTCTACAACAAAACCAACAAAAAACGATCGTTTCTGTAACAAGTCAAACAACAAGATTGCGAATCATGGAACCGCAACTTCCTAAAGAGTAACTAGCTACAATTTCGAAAGACGGCAGATTATGGAAACACAACTTATTGAAGCGGAGACAGATATTAAAGCTTTAAGACCATTTTACAATCACGGACAAAGTTTATGATACTATTTGAATCGCACTATCACGATGTACTGGATGACAGCACCTCAGGCAACTCCCAAAAAACTATCGCTAACGCAAGATCGATCGTGTCGAGGAGATGTCTAGATTGAAATAAAATGAGCAAATACCCTTGAAGGACAGCGATTAACACAGTCACGCGCATATGGATTAACCATTACACACACACACACACACACACACACACAATTGTACTCGGCTGACTTGTGTTTCCATTTGAAAAGATAGGAGTTGACATGAACGAGATTATGTGTGACATAAATTCGGCCATCAATGTAGCAAGTCCCAACGGTTTGGCTGTCAAGTGATATGTATATCTGCATACTTCTGTGTTGTTGAACTGCAATTAAAGAATATCAGTTTCACAAATTCTGGGGACGCATTATTGACGTGGAGAAATAAATGATTACTTCCCGATTGTAACCAGAACAGCAACTACATCCCGTGGTTTGGAAGCTGAAGGAGTTGAATGCGCGTGGACTAGAGAGCAACATTGTTAACATAAAAATGATGTAGCAATTACATCGCAAACCAGCATGACGGAAATTCACATCCATAGGACACATACTGAGTACCTTCCAATCTTCTTAAATACAATTGCTTCGATAAAACAATGTGATAATCATGCCCATTTTATTATTCTTGATATAAGGCATTATTTTGAGTAAGAACTGACTAGCGAAATTCTTATATATTTCTGTTCTTTAGAAAAATAGTTAGCTGAATGCTATCATCCTTCAGCGGTCTTAAACTTAGATAATATCAAATCTTGGTTGCTCCAAATGTCCTCCCCAAATGCGGTAGCAATATATATTATGGGTGGAAGTCGGAATTCATGCTTGCAAGTCGCTTGGTTACTAAGAGCAATAATTGTACTACTCCATTAAAGTATGTTTGCATTATAAATGTGGTAAACACTTAAGTAGGTTCGTCAAGAGATTCAAAGGCTTGATGATATTTGAGACTATTGGTTACAAAGCTTCCTTAAGAATGTCTATCTTTTTGAACACATAGCGTTGTTATATAAGGCAGTGACTGCCTTTATGTAGTCTGTTGTTTAGTTGGAATTCTAATTTGACCATGGTGCAGTATCAGACAGAACTCTTTATACATATTGTACGCTTAGTTTCAAGTGTAAAATGTGTCATCTGGCATTGACCACTGTATCCACTGAGTGCAACCTTAAGTACTTACCAGGGTTAACAAACCTAACCATCTTATATGGATGTGTTGGTTCCGCAATGTCACATCACAATATACTTGACCAAATGGTCATGACACATCGACCCCACAAACAGGAGACTGCACAGTGGTTGGATCTACTACCTGGAAATATTGTCAAGCCGTTAGAACAATGGAAGTGCTGTGGACACACAACTCGTCATGCAACGTCGGAATCGATGAAGTAGACTCTCTAGCAGCATGAATGACTTTAGCAATGCAGTACAGACAAACACTATTTCTGAAGCAGTTGTATTGGTAGCGTAATGGGTTTATTTGGAACATGCCAAATGCGCTAAAATGCACTTTATTGAAGTGGTGTCAGTCATCTTTTTGAATCCTCATTGATAAAAAATCTTTCCTCGGACAGAATAATCGGTTTCTTGTGGCAATAAAGTAAACCAAGGCATGTAAACATGTATCACTCGAAATAAGTGGAAGAATAGCATTCCAACTCAAATTCTAACTTAAATACACAAGTGGCTTTTTACAAATCAAGTCCAATGTTGTTGCTTAAAAGGATCGAAAAAGTATTATAGAATAAAGACATGATCTACTTTGTGAATTCAGATCTTGGACAAATAGGAACAAGTTGGACTTGTCCCCTGGCGAATGTACGCAACTCAGTGCCGACAAGACGATTATGCCAAATAGTCGATTGCACTAAAGGGGCAATTTCAAGCATTACAATAAACCTCATTCATCAACATTACACATCATCTCGCATTGAAGATCGACATAAAGCCACGGCTTTCTTATTATTTTAGGAATATATATGTCCTGACGTTTGTGTGTAACTGTGTATTTATGGTGATTGAGTTATCAAATAACAGCAGCTACTACAGGGTTAATTGATCAGATATTTGATAAGTCCCAGACCCAAGTAAGTGGACTATATTGATATGTTGCAACTGACTTTCCAATAAGAATCCTGAGTTATATATTAACTGTTACAGATTTTATGTTCGAGTCTTTTATTTTATGGCATAAGTCAGTGATCTTCAGTGGTCATTGACAAACAGACACAATTCCCTTTCAAATCAATGCATTGCCCATGCTACCATCAACATTCTCTACAAATCGACATTAATTATTCATTTGACGGACAGGTTCTCAATAACCAACACGAATAAACAGCCCAATTTTGTTAACGATGCGTAGCTGTAGCGATGGACGAGCGAATGCAGCCCCATAGCAAACGGGAAGCAGGGATCTCACAGGAAAGAGATGATGGAGATTTTAAAGAGGACAATAATGGCCTATAGGTGTTTTTATTGGAATTGTCGTTCAAAGAAAGCCGAGCCTGACTAAGCAATGGGTTATCATAAGTTGGTGTCAGAGTCCTTATTCCTATGACCGTCGATATTTATCCTCTACTATGAACGACACATTTTTTATGTATGTTTATATGACCAGTCACTCTCAGCGCATGTCTCGTTTACAGAACAACTCAACCAACAAGTATGGCAAAATACGGTCTAGGTGAGATAAATCATTCTTCACACCAGTGAACTGATCACATGCTTGAGAGGCAAAACAAACTACATTTCTATGTTCGGCTTCCAAGAATGTAAACAAGACGTTAGTAGCTGTAAACATACGTCCTACCTGGCAATGACCACCAGCTCGTTGTACCTCTGAGAGCAAACATGATCGCGTCCTCTTGGACGTTCTGGGTTAATGAACACTTGTAGCACTCTACCAAGACGGGGAACACCATTCGCCCACAATCAGATTGTTTTATCTTGTTCATGGTCTAACTTATAGGCACGACATCAATTATAAACCACCATTCATTGGTTGAGCTCACAGCTTGTCGTCCCTGAAAAAAATTGGCAATGTTTTTCGGAATTGACAACGACTCAGTGAGAGTACATTCCAGGAAAAAGTAATCACCAATCGATACCGTAAAAGAGCAACTTAAATCTAGGGGACCAATCAATGATCAGTATAAATAGCAAACACAAGCGCGTAGGTGAAACAATATGAATGCAGCCAACTGAAAACCCCCTGACAGCGAGACGTATCCCACGTAGTAGTTTACTGGCTGACGTGGTCGACGTTATTATAAACTAGTGGAGGGTCTGCAATAGGTCCAAATTTTATGTCACGTGTCCCTCTGATCTTTGTTTAGATAATGTTACTCTAATGTATACTGACCAGCAGCAGGGATTTGAATGGTCTTGTAGCAGATGATTTCCACCCTAATGTCAGTTTGAAACAAATGCTGTTTCTTGTGAGAGAGGAAAGGACAAAATATCTTTTTACGAGGAATTATGTGTGAACTTGTGCGCCTGGAATTGAAGTCGACCTATGAAATTTGATAAAAGGATATCTTGCGGCTATTAGTTGTGTCAAGAAACGGAATTCTTATTCACAGACAGTTTATGTCGATTCAAGACACGCTATATTTTCCCATAAGATAGAAATTCATGGCATACATTACAACGTGCATATCTCCTAGGACTGTCATTGACGCGTTCGAAATTATAAGAACATTTTATAATCACGGACAGAATAAGTTTTTTCAAGATTCAATGTTTGTGACACTGCTTGAATCTCACTTACCCGATGATCAGTACCAGATGACAACACTTCAGGCAAACCCCCCAAAAACTACCGCCAACGCAAGTCGGTGAGGAGGAGATGTATGGATTAGAATAAGATGATCGTAATCCCGGTGGTTTGGAAGCTGAAGGAATTGAATGTGCGTGGACTAGACAACAGCACTGTTAACATGAAAATGTTGTAGCCATTACATCCCAAACCAGCAAAATGGAAAATCACAACCAAAGGACACTGCTTGGCAAATTACGGAACCGCAGCTTCCAAATAGTGAATCTATCTTCTATTTTGAAAGATGTTAGATTATGGTAACACAACTTGTTGAATTGGAGGCAGATGTTTTATAGTTTGAAATAGGACTGAGTGCGTTGTTTAATTTTGAACGGTATCTCGCAGTTAGAATCTCGCAACTGCCAATAAGAAGAGCGGAACACAGCTCTGTGGGAAAACTCCAACAAAACGACCGTCGGCGCTTGATACGTAATATCATCACTTAAAATAAAATGAAAATGTACCCTGGAGATAAGCAATAAACGGCTGCCACGCACATATGGATTGACCATTATCTTCATACTACACTTAAGAACTCCATGCCCAAAACCAAACACACACACACACACACATGCACACACACACACACACACACACACACACACACACACACACACACACACACACACACACACACACACACACACACACACACACACACACACACACACACACACACACACACGTATATATATATATATATATATATATATATATATATATATATATATATATATATATATATATATATATATATATATATATATATATATATATATATATATATATATATATATATATATATATATACATGGCGGTTCGACAGAGTGTTAATAGACCAGCATAAGTGACAGCAAGAGCTGAATCTTTGTCTTTGCGCTTTCGG
>CM067352.1:60600785-60608285 GCA_034190875.2 Urechis unicinctus
ACTTCCCCGCCAAGTCACTCCGTCCTTGCTCGGATGCAAGCAATAGCTTTGACACCTTAGCAACTTGGATCGTATGATCAGGTAGCCGATAATACTCCCGGTGGACGCGGATGTCATGCCCCAGGAATTTAGCTAAGATGTCTAGTTCATTGTCTTTGAGATTGACGATCTGTGAGACAGTGGCAATCTGCTTCCTGAGCCCAGTTGATCGCAGCAGTTCAGGATGTGCTGCCCCACATTTCATACTGTGTTCTCTCAAAACATCTGATCCTCTGATGTGTCCCAAACTGCCGTAGTTGGAACGCGGAAATAAGTAAGTGTTGTCATGATCAACACCTGCGCCTTTTCGCGTTTCGATAAGTCTGTCAATTGCTTCAACCATATCCTTTGTGAGAAGAACGGGAACTGTGTTTCCTCTTTTACCGCGGATTTCGATACGATGTAGAGTCTTGCATAGCTCTTTCTCGATTGGGGACAATCCCTCTAGAGTAACTCTATCGCCGTCTGGTTTTGCCTTCTTGTTGAAGTCGCTTAGAGTCATTCTAGACGCTTCCCCTTGTCGCCGACGATTGAAGAGAATCACCCTTGCAAGGGTGACCTCATTTAGGATTTTCCATGAATCTTCTTCCTTTTCTTTCTGACACCTAACACTTTCCGCTTTCAGATATTGTGAGAAGCGCATGATGTCTTCCGTCAAAGGTAGCATTTTCGCCTTATTACGTTTGTTGTCGATGACGGTTCTTGAGGCGTTTGCGGAAATATAATCTTTCCAGTTGAGTTCGCACAATCTCGCAAATTCTGTCGCCTTTGCGAGCATTGTTTTGTTACCTTGAATTATAGCCTTTCCTTCCACAATCTTTGAACAGCGGTTGAGGGATTGACCGCATTTAAGCGCAAGGCTTGGTATTTTGTAGGTGTTCGTCACCTCGTCATAGCCAGCTATGGCCTTCACAGCTGCAATACTTTCCCAGAATATATCAGGATCAATAAAACTTGAAAGAGGGCGGCTGATACTGTGCGTCTGTGCCCGAAGTTGCACCAGCAGCCTTCCCAACCTCCGTAGGGTCTGTCGAATATCGTTATGCTGGTCCTTATCGTGACCTTTACATTGGAATTCTCTTTGACCGATGTCAAGAATCAATACATCATTTCTGACGGCTCGTGCAATCTTGTCATCAATCATTCCTAATAAAAATGCATGTAGCTGGGTCGTGACACCCTGTGGTGGAGGGAGCAAGAGTTTGCTACTGAGAGCTGGACGACCCTTTGGGACAGAACCCTCTGCCGCTGGGCATTTATGCTTCCATAAGTCCGTTCTGATGAGGTAAATCAAGCAGTCTTTACATGGAGCATAGTCCTCAGGATTGGCCACCCTATTTGGCCGGTAACCTACTATCAATTCGCCTTTTCCCTCGCGCAGAACTTCCACATTATGATGATGGTTTCCAAGATTCCTCAATTTTGTTAGTTTCAACTGCTTAGCCCGAGAATCTTTCTCCATGACATACTCAATTACTTGAGGCTCGTCTTTGTGCAAACTAACAAGATGCCTTGGGAGCTTTGCTTGTGGTTTGTCACAAAACAGGCAGTAGAACTTCTTGTTCCACGACCGCTTTTTGTTGTTGTCTGTCATTTGAATTGAGATCGCGCTACTTGAATCGGAAACAATCTGACCCCATGAGTCGTAGTGTTCGTTGGCACAAGACTTTGTGTCAGTAGAAGAATATGGCATCTCCCTGGTTGTTCGCTGACCGTAACACGTGGCGTTCGAGGTTCGGTCTAGAAAACAGGGTATTAAAACATGTTGTTGATAACAATATAACAAGTATTGTTCAGATTAAGGGTATAACGGGTGTGTCATTGTCAAATACGAATATGGTCAGCACTCGGTGGAGACGGAATCTAAGTACGATATATAACTAAAACATGCAATTACAAATTAACTTCCAGGTCGGAAAAGATATACAAAATAAAAACACATACACACTTTATCGCAAAATATAGGAAATATTATTCAGAAACTGAATCAACTTTAAGGGCCGAACCTATTTTCCCACCGTTCCCACCATTGGTTCTGCCTACGTGTTCGTCTGAGTGGGAATGGACCAATTTGTCAACGGTTTGTGGTTTCTAAAAAGACAATCATACTTTTGAGTCAAACAAATTGAAGTAATTGCCAATTTATTGTGAAAAAGCCAACAGTAATGCAACTACCATACCCACCCGAGGTATGGATGATATTACAGGCGATATCGTTGTCTCGTATTCCCTCGACTTGTGAAGATCAGTATCTTCAACAGTAGCATAAATTTGACGATGCATAAAAGCATACAATATGATCACGACAGCGTGGAATAATTAATACATGATGTATGATGTATAAGTATATAACTAGAACTAGCCGGCTCATGTGGGCTGCGTCCCTCCGTACCTTCAACACTTTGATATTTAATTTCCATTTAAACACACATGTTGTTAAAATTCACAGATTTGGTTCATTGAGAATTCCTTATAATTCATGGTCTAGATAGTTTTAGCAATGTGTCGTGCCTTTGGTGGCGTTCTTTGTTCAGCTATGGAATGACGAGCATCACAAATCAACAATCAAGAGATACAAGAACAGAACTATATCCTGTAGAAAATGAAATGCCGTAATTTAAGCATAATTCCAAAACTGCCCTTTATATAAGGCTAAGCATATAACTAATCGAATTGAGCCTACCTGCAGTAATCATGCGCGAGTCATGGGTCCGATGTGAATCCACGATAACGTCGACAGTAACATTTGGAGTTTCTTTCACTACAGATGAGTCAATACAAAATACAGATAATAAACTATAGCTAGTGTATTTAATGATTGTTTATTGATATAGCGACTAATGGGTAAGATGTTTTACCTTCTTCATTTTTGCTTGATGCTCCACGTTTGGGGCGCTTATTCTGAAATAACATGGAGGGGATGCATTAAACACGAAGCAGCGCCAGGAAAAAGAGGGGAGTAGTGGGATGGCATGATTACCTCAGTTTATCACTCTCACGTTTCATCTGAGCAAAATAATATTTTACTCCTATCTGTAGTAGTCGGTACAGTTGACAGATGCATGCTTCCACTTAAAATACAGTGCATGTCAGCCACACTCAAATATGAAAATACAATGCTTTCGCATATTTTACATAATATTGACCTCAGCCCTCCACCACAGGTTTCCGATTCCGTCACCATAATTATAGAGAAGCTCCTGTCAAGATTGTATTTTCTTCGTTGCAAATAGACACAACACCGAAGTGCAACAACGAATATATATATATATATATATATATATATATATATATATAGATAGAGAGATATATATATATATATATATATATATATATATATAGAGATATATATATAGAGAGATATAGATAGATATATATATATATAGATATATATAGATATATATATATATATATAGATAGATATATATATAGATATCTATATATATATATATATATATATATATATATATATATATATATATATATATATATATATATCTATATATCTATATATCTATATATATATATATATATATAATTTACATTCTGACAGTGGTTCGGTTACCTTACCTTTATCGATTCCTGCTTTAATCGACTTTCCGGCAGCTGTAAGCAAACATGAGTTTAAGCTTACCATGGTGATACCTGACATTGTTATCACTACTACGTGGGATAGGTTCATTGCTATAAGAATTCTACATATTTGTCAGGTTATCAGGTAAACCGCATGTCATGTTATATATATATATATATATATATATATATATATATATATATATATATATATATATATATATATATATATATATATATATATATATATATATATATATATATATATATATTGTGGTAATATATGATTGTGGTAAAGATTTCATCGGGCAGGTGGGGGTTCATGTTTCCAGACTCACCATTCGTTTGCCCCTCGATGTTGCCATTATTGGCTTGTCGACAGCAATCTCTCTGGACAAATACAGTTATCATTATGCACATATGAATTACAAGGTGAGAATAGAATATGTTTTCTCACAGTTTCCGCGGAATCTTGATTATCTTATCAATTGAACGCTTGCTTAAGATGGACTTGTGTTGTTGGAAACGTAGAAAAGAACAAAGCAAGATAGGGCAACACTACAAGGAAATGGTAAAGAAGGTTTCTCTCCATGGCAGCGGCAGACCGTATATTTTGTTTTTGAATCCCCATGATGCCGTTTTTGTCCATCACAATATGCACATTTGTTTGGCATTGGTGAAAATCCATTTCTGATAAGAATGGTGTGAACGCAGTTAGTTGTGGATTCCATCTGGCTTAAAACGGTGCCGTAATTCAGAAACCGTCATTTCTGTGTTCCATTCAAAGCACGGTGTCGTCAGCGTTCTAACGACACCCTCACGAGAACCATTACGTTCACGCGGCGTTCTTGAAGTCCCTATCGCATGCTTTTTACTACCTTACATCGTTCATGTAACTTAGAACAGCCTGAAGCGTGGCGTTGTATAGATACTGGCCGGGGCGACATTCAGTGAGTCATTTCCGGTGAGCACTTCAACGCCACTCCACGTTCTTGCCGTTGTTACTCCTTCGCTTCGTCTACCCCAGGGTTGTCGGTACGTCACGGCCGTACGAGTGACGTTCGTAATAACTTCATAAAACTAATCCTTATCCAGTCCTGGTCAGAATAGGGATTCGATACGTTTGTCTTTAAACAGTACAAAACAAAAGTGGAGGCTTGGCGATTAAGGAAGTTCGTTTGCGTCCCTATCAATTTCTCAATAGGTATCAATGGATACCCACGCCATACTCGCGTTCCCATCACGTTGTATTCACTATACTTGGTCGTAATCTATACGCATAGTGAGGACGTGTAGGTGTGACAGGTCCCCTAAGGCTTTTAGGGACGGGGGTGATGTGTTATATATATATATATATATATATATATATATATATATATATATATATATATATATATATATATATATATATATATATACAAATATATATATATATATATATATATATATATATATATATTATATATATATGTATATATATATGTATATATATATATATAAATGCATATATATATATATATATATATATATATAAAATATTGATATTTGTTTACTTAGTTCCTTGAAAGCCCTCTATATATATATATATATATATATATATATAAATGAATTTGCGGCAATGTTCCTTAAGCCTGCATAATGCATCTACTAGTGATTTGCTTGGGACAACGAGCCCTTCCTTTGCACTTCGATAATTCTTCTGGTCATGTATATCATTGTCTACAGAAATTTTGTTTCCAACTTTATCTTCGGGCAATATAGCCAGAGACATATGCTAGAGCATTCATGTCCTGAGTGGGAAGACCTCTGTCAATTCAAGCAGTTAATTGCAGCGCAGAAATGCCCGTTTGTGTTTGACTTCTAGTCAAACGAAGTTGGTTGGCTGCTACGCGTCGAGTAGCTTCCACAAAAGTAGGGGGCGCTGCCTACGCGGTGTCACGGAATTTGTCGGGCGAGCTGCCGAGTCTGGTATTTTATTATAACAAGATCTTTGGTAGGGTGGTGATTCTTTTAAAAGTGTTTGGTGGCAGCGTTAGGGTAGTGTATTGTGGCGATATGGAGGATATTGTTGGATGGCTATATTGAGAACAGTGGATGATGGCTATGTTGTTAACAGGAAGGGATACACTCACCACGATTTGGGAAATATTCAATATCGGACCAACGTGGTAAGGTAAGTAAAGGGTTTAACGGCGCACCAACGGGTTTGTTATATAGTGCATACAAAGGTGGGTTATATACGAACAGATAAGAAGTTATGATAATTAAACCAAGAATCTTAGATGGATTGACCCTTTCGAATAATTCGAACAAACATTGATCGCGGAAATAGCGGTTCTTAACAAGAATAAGATCATTCGATGTGAATGTGCTTTCTTATTGTATGGGCTTTGTCAAGGAGTACTGCTCTGTCTTCCTGCTCTGACTCCGACCCCACCTTTATCAGTGGCCTATTTCACGTACGTATTTTAGTCAACTATCATGCTTAGCCGACTGTGATTAGCCGACTTTCCTTCTGAATTGCGTTCCACGAACACCATAGACGACTAAGCGTAGTCGGTTAAGCTTAGTCTCCTACCGAGCTGGCTGGTCTAAGTGTGAAAGCATTTTACCACAAATCAAACAAATTCGGCTGTTAAACAAACTCCACTGACTAATTCCCTTTTTTTATTGTTCAATACCTACCCTGGTTATATTGACGGTGTTTGTATAATGCCGTACTTAATGTGGACTAGGTGTCGAGAATAGACCAAATAAGGCACATTGTAGACGCTGCCATCCGCAGAGTTGAAAACGGGCGAAGTTTTAGCTATAATTCTTGAGATTGAAGAAATTATGCATATGAAGATATTCATTCGGTTCGCTACTCGTTTGGATTTGAATCCAAGGCGCCGATATTGATATATTATCGACTTTCCAATACCAAGAAAAGCTCACAAGCCAATTACTTTAGAAACTAGACAAAAATGGAAATAACTCGCCGGAAAAAGGCATTTGTGTCTTTCACTTTACATTTACTACAACGTGGTGTAACTATTATTTCCTAGTGATAAGCTCTCCATAATTGAGCTATTCTGTTGTTGAAGTATAGAAGATGGTTAGGTCAGTGAACATAACTTCTGCATTCAATGCACATCGAATTGCCTCAGGTCAATTGAACCTGGCGCAGTTTGCCTCTTTTTGAGTCTATGTTGCTTCAAAAATGAATAGGGTTTTGAAATGATCGCTTTTTAATGCCCTCACCTAAGACCGCTGATCTTTTTTCAAACTAAGTAATAGATCTCTATGAAGTTTAGAAAGTGTTGGTGACGCGCGCGGCGCAACGTGTTGACCAGGTCGTGGCCGGCAGCGCGATATTCTGACGCTGACGGCAATTATCGAGACTTGACGAAAAACACAATCAAGCAAAGCTGATAGCCAATGATGTATTTATCGTAAACGTTTAGTGATGAGGTTTTCAACAAGAAGACATTCGGATATCAAATAGTCTAAATCGAGCTTGTATGCATTTATTCCATCAAATATTTCGATATTAAACTTAGCTTTTAGATAACCGAGGATTCCCCCATTTGTAATCGTCTGTTAGAGAGTTGATGGTGGAATTTTTATCTTCCAGGTGCAAATGTGAAAGCAACCAACAAATTCAAACACTGGACAGACACGGTGCCATGATTAATAGGAGAGTTATTTCCACGCGTTTCTGATGACAACTGAGTAGCAATACGTCCTACCTGACATTGACCAATAGCTCGCTATACCTCCAAGAGCAAACATGATCGCGTCATCGTCAGAAGCCCAGTAGAATCTGGTATTGCAGGTTCGAATCCCAACGTGCCTCACGTCGCCAGTCCTAGGTTGTTATAAATTAGTTAAGTGTCTGTGAAAGGT
>CM067352.1:60610785-60658285 GCA_034190875.2 Urechis unicinctus
TATATATATCTATATATATATATATATATATATATATATATATATATATATATATATATATATATATATATATATATATTTATTTATTCGAAGAAGGCGGTCATTTACTTTCAAGATCAATATAAAAACGAGGAATTGATCACCGATAAAAATGCAGAAAATACTCGCTGGACCTGCAATGTTTGTATGATAGTAACAAAATATGTTATCAATTAACATTTCAGAGTGGTCTGTTACTCTTGTAGGCTTGGTGACAACAGGCACAAATGAGAAACAGCACATCGTTTCTATAAACTTTGAGGTGGGAATATGGCTATCTACGTTTAAGTGATAATTGTTGCTGTCACCCATTATATATAGTCTCTTCTAATTTTAACAATAGTTAGGATGTTTGCAATATAGCCGTTTGAATACAAGAGTAAAGTGGTCTATGCACTGCTCCAACCAAAATGTTTGACATGAACGAGGTTATATGTTACATACATTCTGCCATCAATGTAGCAAGTTACAACCGTTTGGATGTCAAGTGATATATATGCATAGTTCTGTGTTATTGAACTGTCTACCTTGATAGCAAAAAATAGCTTTTTTTAAAAGTCGTTAGATTATGGTCATACAACTTGGGCAGTGATTAACAGCTGTAAACGCAGCTGTCATGCATATATGCATTGACCATTATCTTCATACGACACTTCATACTACACGCACACACAAACACCCCTCCCTCCCTCCCGCACACACACAGAGCTGGTTCTTTGATACACAATATAGCAATTGTTTAGTGGGCTAGACCTTTGATCAATAAACTTTGCCTTGGCTTTGTACACTTATCATTGATTTTATACACCGGATTCACTTGGTCTTGTTGACAGCCGCCCAACCAGGAAGTGACTCAAAAGGTTAAAAACTATTGACAATGACGACCGTGAAATCATTTCTACCACGGCAAACGTGGACTTTATCCTTCAGATGGGGTGGGCAGGGGCTGTTTGAAGTCGGAGAGTGGTAGCAGGCAGGCGCTGAGTAAAGGACTTATTGATCAAGTGCTCTATAGTGTTGAGCACAGAGAAAGAAACACAAATGAACTGACTAACAGCTGATTGCGTATGTATCAGTTCAGGAAATTTGCTCGGATCAATGACTGTTCTGAATAGCTGAAGCGACCGGGTTTTTGTGAAATGTATGGCATAAGTCAATGATCCTCAGTGGCCATTGACAAACAGACACGATTCCCTTTCAAATCAATGTGTTGCCCGCGCTACCATCCACATTCTCTACAAATCGACATTAATTGTTCATTTGACGGACAGGTTCTCAATAACCTGAATTAAGCAACACGAACAGCCAGCCCAGTGGATTGGTTTCTGTAATATGGTCGACGACATGATAGCAAATTACGGAACCGAAACATCCAAATGTGAAACCATCTTCTATTGTGAAAGACGTTAGAGTATGGGCACGCAACTTGGTTAGTGATAAGCTGTTGTAAACGCAGCTGTCACGCATGTATGGATTGACCATTATCTTCATACGACACTTCATACTACACGCACACACGCACACACAAACACCACCCCCCCCCCCCCCCCCCCCCCCCACACACAGAGCTGGTTCTTTGATACGACTATATAGCAATTGTTTAGTGGGCTAGACCTTTGATCAATAAACTTGACCTTGGCTTTGTACACTTACCAGTGATTTTGTACACCGGAATCATTGACAGCCACCCAACCAAGAAGTCACTCAAAAGGTTAAAAACTATTGACAATGACGACCGTGAAAACATTTCTACGACGGCACGTAACGTCTTTAAAAGCAAACGTGGACTTCGGCCCTCGTTCAGATGGGGTGGGCAGGGGCTGTTTGAAGTCGGAGAGTGGTAGCACGGCGCTGAATAAATGACTGATTGGTCAATAAGTGCTCTATAATGTTGACGGCTTTAGATAACCACAAACAAGCTGAAAACGTTAGGTTCGGTAATAAAAGCTGTTTCCATATATCACAGAGAAAGACACACAAATGAACCAACTAACAGCAGGTTGCGCCAGTATCAGTTCAGGAAATTTGCTCCGATCAATGACTGTTCTGAATAGCTGAAGCGACCGGGTTTTTGTGAAATGTATGAAGGCTTCATCATAACTGCGATATGGCCATCAGTTTTCGATTGTTTAAAACAACCGCTAATTTTGTTAAACGATGCGTAGCTGCAGCGATGGACGAGCGAATGCAGCCCCATAGCAAACGGGAAGCAGGGATCTCACAGGAAGGGGATGATGGAGATTTTAAAGAGGACAATAATGGCCTATAGGTGTTTTTATTGGAATAGTCATTGAAAGAAAGCCGATCCTGATTAAACGATGGGCTATCATTAGTTGGGGTCAGAGTCGTTATTCCTATGACCTTCGATATTTATCCTCTAATATGAACGACACATTTTTTAAGGTATAATTATATGACTGGTCACTCTCAGCACATGTTTCGCTGATAGTACAACTCAACCAGCAAGTATAGCAAAATACAGTCTTGGTGAGATAAAGCATTCTTAACACCAGTGAATTGATCACATGCTTGATGTCGCTTCAAGTCACGCAATATTGTCCCATACGATAGAAATTTATGACATACATTAAAACGTGCATGTCTCTTAGGACTGTCATTGACGCGTGCGGAATGTAATCAGCGCTACCCCGAATCGTCACATCGGCTGACTATGATGTATGTTGGCTCTCGTGGATTCTGAGGCACAAATGTTTAAGCAGTGAGCGCAACATTTTTCATATTCGTTATAGAACACTACAGTGATCGTCGGCAGTTATTGACTCACAGACGCGGTCTAGACGTTGAACTTTTGTCCCCGTGGGGGCAGTTCGCATCTTAGTGTGGACAAAAGGATTGTGCCAAGTAGGCGATGGCACTAAAGGGGCAATTTCAAACATCACGGTGATCCTCATTCATCACGATATCGATATCATATTGTAGTATAAATTTATGTAAATCCCGAGCTTTCTACTTTGTATAGGATAACAAACGCCATGACACGGTTGGTATATTAGTATAATATTACATTGAATTATATATCAAATTAGAGCTGCTGCTACGGTGTAAATTAATCAGATATCTGATTAGGATCAGCCACATGTTTATCGACTATATTGATATGCTGCGTCATAAGGTAAGGTAAGGTAAGTATAGGGTTTAACGGCACACCAACACTAGTGTGTCATATGGTGCCTACTAAATAGTGGTAAATACGAATACGAAAGGATAAGAAGAAGTCAAGGGTTAAAACTAACTCAAATTAAACCCAATTGTATTACTTTAATTATATTAATTGAATTATGTATGATAATTGAGAATGGATTTTTCCAGGACTAACAACAACATCAAATGCAGGATTCTGGGGGTTGGACTTTAAGCGTATGGCATACGGTATGGCAAGCTGCTCCCTCCGAACCCCAAGTGGAGTCTGTCTATTAATGAGTTACGGAAAAGGTTGATTTTGTCCATATATCATATTCGACTGTAGATGACATCCTTGGATGACCTCCTCCAACATTATGCTGAGAGCCATGTGGAACATACAACACGATTGTTGCACCAACCAAACAACTGGAGTCTCAACTGGCCCCAATTGGCACTAAAGGGGTAATTTCAAGCATCACGGTGATCCTCATACATCACGATATCGATATCATATTGTATTATAAATTTATGTAAATCCCGAGCTTTCTACTTTGTATAGGATAACAAACGCCATGACACGGTTGGTATATTAGTATTATATTACATTGAATTATATATCAAATAAGAGCTGCTGCTACGGTGTTAATCAATCAGATCTCTGATAAGGCACAGTCTCATGTTAATTGACTATATTGATATGCTGCGTCTGACCTTTGCATCGACATACTGAGTTGTATATTAACTATCATCTAATCTGAAGAGGAATGAATGAAGGAGTTCAAGGAGTGTGCACCACATAAGACCGCTATGTTATAGCATATGTAAGTGATCCTCAGCGGTCATTGACACGCAAAAACAATTCCCTTTAAAGCAACGCTTGACCTTTGTTGACTCTCGGGCACGTCCAGGACAGGTGGGATTTTACTTAATACCGCCGATTTCCCTGGTAGATATTCATAAATGCAACGCATCTTTTATTACCGATTTGCACAACGAATTACAACTAGGTGCGTTAAAGGATTCGGTGAGGTCTCTGGTCTGCTCGAGTGTGCTGATGTAGCACATTGATAACGAGTCAACAAAAACATCATGGGAGACAGAAACGGGTTTTTGTGGTGCCAGGTTCAGCTTTCAATTTGCTTCCGTTCATGTCTAGCTGCTAAAGTGACTGTATTGTAATATTTTCAAACTATTGGAAGCATCAAGTCATCTATAATATATCTATATCAGCGACTTGAAAACATGTTTTTTTCTGCGATAAATGGCCCATTTGTGTATTGTGGCGGCATCAAAATGTTTCTAACTTCGTTCACTTAGTTTTCTGTTTGTTGCTAACTCAGGTTGTGACCGTACAGGACTTACGGAGAGCGGAGATGGCGGACGATAGTAATCGCGAATATCTTAAAAGCTGTATATTAATGGATATTGTATACGAGCCCCCACCTGAAAGGAACATTGTACATCCAGTGTGAATGAAGCACCTTGCGGCGGGATATAGTAACCACCTCTTTACCGCTATTAATATTGTCATAATCATTCATCATATAAAAGCAGTTGGGCTAATATATGAATGCCGGAACTTTATTGCTGCTTTCAACATCATCAATTATCCTAAAATATTTGAGCTTGGGGTATGTGTGTAGTTTATTAAAAAATTGGATGTGAGATTTTATGGTACACATTGTCGTAAAAACTGTTTACAATTCCTTGGTTTGTATGATACCCACATATATCCATTGTTGTATAAATTACTTTACTTATATGAAACACCAGCCTACGATGACTAGCTGACCACGTGGTTTCCATTGGTAATAACGCAGATCCCAAAGTTGCATGTGATTACTGTAAGCTTATATGGAAGGACCTTACCAGAGTGACTTTGGTCATCACTTCTGTAAAGACTATGTAATGCATCTTGTGAACCGCGATGCCTCAGGGGAGGTGCCAAGTCTTCAGTGTGCCGAGGAGAAGGAAGAAAAAGATGTGGGGAAACTGCAAGGCAAATGTTCCCAGATAACGCACTGAATATACTCTTTGGAAGATTGTAGTTAAATGCTCGTAGTGATGGACGAAAACATTTTCCGGATATGAGAAGCACAAGAGACAGTGTGGAAATAAGCCTGTGTTATGTTTGTGTGTGAAAGAAGTTGTATGTGACGGGTTTGATGATCACGAACGGACAGACTGTTTGCTAAGAACTGTGCCAGTTTTGCGCCCAACCTATCATTTTCTGTGAGATTGTGACACATTGGGAACACTGTGCATCAAAGACATCCCATTTGCAAGAAGTACTTTCTGGTAAAACCTAGTGTCTATTCGATCGGTCAGAGACCGTGTCGTCGTCGGAACAACAGCTGAAGCGTTATGAGGAGCAACACGTAAAAGAGAGAGAGAGAGAGAGAGAGAGAGAGAGAGAGAGAGAGAGAGAGAGAGAGAGAGAGAGAGAGAGAGAGAGAGAGAGAGAGAGAGAGAGAGACAGAGAGAGACAGAGAGACAGAGAGACAGAGAGACAGAGAGACAGAGACAGAGACAGAGACAGACAGACAGACAGACAGACAGAGATAGAGACAGAGTTTTCGTGAAATAATTTATGGCGTCATCATAACTGCGATATGGCCATTTGTTTTTCGATTTTAAGAACAAATCGCTAATTTTATTGACCAAAGTGTCGCCTTAACGATTGGATGAGTGGATATAACCCCACGGTGAACAGGAAGGAATCACAGGAAGGGGATGATGAAGCTGTTAAAGGGGATGATAATGATGTACAGGTGTTCGCATTGGAATAGCTTAGTCCTGTTAGGTGATAGGCTGCCATTTGAGGGGGTTAGAGTAATTGCTCTAATGACCTATGATCTTAATCCTAACGCTATAATTAATATGATCGGTCGCTTTCAGTGCAGTTTATCAGAACAATAACAACAACCAATAGGGAAAAGTATGGTCTTGGTGAGATAATAAATTCTTCAGAACAGTGAATTTATCACATACTTGGGAGTCCAAAAGAAAGGTCCAATTCTAGCTTCCATGACATGTAAGCAGACTGTAAACATAACAACATGTTCACCCAGCTAGAGCTCGATTACCTATTCTTACAGATCAGAGCGTTTGATGTGAAAACAACCAACAGAAATTCAAACACTGGACTGACACGGTGCCATGATTATCATAACAGCATTTTCCATGCGTTTCTGATGACATTTAGAAGCAGTAAACATACGTCCTACCTGACACTAGCTCGCAGTACCTCCAGGAGCAAACTTTATCTCGTCCTCATTAGTGGCCCAGTAGAATCTTCTATTCCAGGTGCGAATCCCGTCGTGTCTCACGTCGCCAGTCGCGAGAAAGTGAACGTATCAGTGAAGTGGATTGTCCATGATTGGAAACACTTGCTTTCGTTTTCAAGAAAGACGTTCTCGTGCCGCCAGTACCTTGGCGTTCTGTGTTAATGAACACTTGTATCACTCTTTCATGACGGGGGACATATTTCACACACAATGAGCGTGTTTTATCTTGCACACGGTCTAACCACGTCATCAATTGTGAACGATCAATTTATTGCAGAGTTTGCAGTTTTAAACTTTTCGATTGAACATAGTCAAGGAGTTTCGGAATTCTCAACAAGACAGTGAGAGAAGACTTCAGGAAGCTCATCACCAATCGATATCTTCAACGATCAACTGACATATAGGGGACCAATCGATGATCAGTTAATATTGTATGTAAACAACCTTATATGGTTGTTAGAAACATATAGGAACCAGAAGCGTGTAGGTGACAATTGTGCAGCCAATTGAAGCCCTCCTGAAAGTCTGCAATAGGTCCAGATTTCATGTCACGTGTCTCTCTGATCTTTATATAGATTATGTTAAGGTTATCCACGGAAACATACATGTTTGTAAGGACTGTCGTTGATGGGAGTGGGCTATGATTCATCCATTGATGCTTAAATCAGCTTCGCAATTCTCCACCGACTTCTCGGATGTTATATGGCGTTTCGAGATAGACAAGTAAGTGTTAACAGGCGAAAGTAAGCGACTTAACCCGACAATACGCTTTCGGTACTCAGTAAAAACCATCTGAGTTCAGCCAACCGAACTTCATATACGCTCATATATATATATATATATATATATATATATATATATATATATATATATATATATATATATATATATATATATCTCTATATAGATATATATATATATATATATATATATATATATATATATATATATATATATATATATATATATATATATATATATATATATATATATATATATACATATATATATATATATATATATATATATATATATCTGTATGTATGTATACATATATATGCACATATATGTACATATATGTACATATATGTACATATATGTACGTATATTCATATGTATATATATATATAAAATATATATAAAAATTTATACATATACATATATATATATCGATATATATATATATAGATATATATATTTCTAAATATATACATATACATATATGTGTACATATATATATATGCATATTTATATATACATATATATATATATTTATATATGTACATATATATATATTTACATACATATATATACATAAATACATATAAATATATTTATATATATATATATATATATATGTTTGTTTGTGTGGGTTGTGTGTGTGTGTTTGTGTGTGTGTGTGTGTGTGTGTGTGTGTGTGTGTGTGTGTGTGTGTGTGTGTGTGTGTGTGTGTGTGTGTGTGTGTGTGTGTGTGTGTGTGTGTGTGTGTGTGTGTGTGTGTGTGTGTGTGTGTGTGTGTGTGTGTGTGTGTGTGTGTAAATACGGCATACCCAGAAGACGTCTTGCACATATCTCATTCAGGCAATCGCATGTGCATTCATCCACGTAGGCTGGTAACGGATATCTCTAACTTTGGTCCTTCACAGGTAAGACTTTTACAAACGGCCTCGCTACCTTGTGTGAACTCGCTGATGATGTTACAGCCCAGTTCACGGCCTAGAAGCCACACCCAACATCTATGGTCCTGAAAAGACCACCCTGATAATTCCCGATGTTGTGGATGTCCTTGTCTGCAATGTCTTCCAAGACTATGGCTCTGTCGATGATCCTCAAGATCTACAATGTCATGAATTGTGGCTTTTGGCATATGGTCACGCTCTCTCTCACCACTGTATTATCTGCCTACTCATCTCTGAGAGCACCGTCAAAGTAGTCTAAAACCCTTCTTGTGACGCAGTTATGGTCACCATTGTAGAGGGACTCAAGATTAGAGGCGTCTTGTTCATGAAAAAGATACACTGACCTGGGAGGGGTTCTGGTAGAATAACTTATTGATGTCTACCAGTTGTCCCGGTTTGGAGACTTCAATAACTTGCTGGCCCTTCTGTTGCTCAGCCTTGACCATGTCAACCTGGTTCTCCATGACCCAGTCACCACTCCGCACCCAGCACACTCGCGCAGAAATTTGAACCTCAAGAGGAACTCGCCATCTGGCAAAGCCTCTAGGATCTTTGTCCCCCTCACGTCGTCAAGAGTGACAACTATGTAGGTAGTCTACCATGTGGAATAAACCAAAACAGCGCCATCGAATTTAAACTCGTCCTTGGTGATATCCAACAATTACACCCGTCGTTCATTGGGTGGGTGGACTTCATTCCATATTTTGATTTCATCAGAGAGCTCTTTCAACAGATCGTCTGTGTCATCCTCCTCTTTGACCATAAGCTTCCTTCTGCGAGGAAGTGCAGCCTGTAATCTGGCCAAAGTTTCATTCTGGAAATGATTCTCAGCCAGACACTCTTCGAGTTTTGTCCGGCCACTCGGATCTGGGGAATAGGCGATTTTCCCCCGTTTCTGCTGGGAAAGTGTTACGAGCCTGTTTCATTCTAATACCTAATGATAATCAGTCTTTAATTGGGATTGTCGTGTACACCCATGTGTCTTTATCTCTTACAGGGATTTTCGCATGCATTTATGTCACCTTATCTCTAATGGAAATTTGCCGCATGTCTTTGTGGAACCAATTCTAAGCCAGTTACAAGTGCTTTTAGCACGTTCACCTGCAATGATCTATGTTGTATACACAAAGCCAGCCTTATCTCTAAACGGGGATTCTCCAAGCCGCCATAAAGTTTATATCGCGTGACCAATTTCGGGTGAACTTTTTTTACATGCAATGTATACCAGGCTTGCGGTATATTGAATAGACGAGATTTGCTAGGCAAATAATGATCTACCATTAACAAACGGTGTACCAAAACATATCGCTGAACTTGACGGTTGTGTAAAGGGTTGGAGGAAAAAGTTGGGAGATAGATATGGAGAATAAACTGAAGGATACTAATAGTGAATTAGAATCTAAGAGCGATGATCTGGTTGAGTGCGTGGAATATCTGAAGAAGCTTGTTGACTATGGGGTATGTCCATGCAAGATGTAATTTTACTTAATACCACCGATTTCCCGGGCTGGCGAGAGTGGCGGGTCGTAGTAATGCATAGATGCAACTCATCTTTTCTTGCCAAATTTTACGGCGAGTTGCCACTAGATGCGTAGCAGGTTTTGGCGAGGTCTCTGGCCGAGGTCTGCTAGGCAAGTGGCCACATTGAGGTCAACAAATACATAAAGTGACACTGAATCATTTTTCCGTGCCAGGTTCAGTTTTCAATTTGTTTCCGTTGATGTCTAGCTACTAAAGTGTCTCTATTGTAATCTTGCCAAAGTATTTAAAGCACCAAGTCATCTATCATTTATCGATATTGGCTTTTAAAAAAACGTCTCCTTTAAATGTCCTATTTTTCGTGACATCACAGGTTGTGGCAGGAGGCGTTATCTGTAGAATTGTCAGGATCCAATATATAGCTCAACAGAGAAGATATCACCAGAGTGAGTGTGACTGTGCTGAGTATCTCCAGAGCCGTTATGCACATGAAACAGTGTGGAAATAAGCCTGTGTTATGTTTATGTGGGAAAGTAGTTGTACGCGACGTGTTTGGTGATCACGAACTAACTGACTGTTCGCTAAGGAAAGTACTGTGCCAGTTTTGCGCCCAACCTATTATTTTCCATGAGTGTGTGTGTGTGTCTGTATGTGTGTCTTCTCACGCCCTGTGGTGATGTAGGTTAGGCTATAACGTGAGTAGGGAGCGCGTGATAGCAGGCGGCCTCAACAAGACCCGAGCCAATACCATTGATTTCTGGTGCAGTGGGGCCGCGCTGAGTGGTATTTATAGTGGTGGTTAACCAAGGGTATGCCGCGGTTGTTGAGCAATCAACTTCAGCCGTCTTTTAACTGAAACTACCTATTATTTTCAATCTCAAGCGCACTGTGGTTCATTTTTGTGAAATCAGCTTCCAGAATTTAAATTGTTTAAATTCATTCGCTACCAGCGAATAACCACTAACATTGTTATTCAGGTAAGCTGTGCAAACATAGACGATTCACATAATGGTGCTTTCGGGTTGTATGGAAATTTCCATTCAATGGTACTGGCACGTGAATGTCGGCTTTCACCTTCCTGATTCTCAACGCAGCGCTAACAACACCTACCCCACCACCGACGATCAGCCGGAATTATCTCAACATTCATCGCTCTGAAATTATCTTTTCAACACTTAATATTATTTTCCAGGAAGCCTACTGCAATAGACTACTTAGTTAAATATAGGGGACATTTGTTTTCGATCAGCAGACTGGCGTGATGTTAGTTTCTTTTTAATTAATTGAGTACCACATACCTTTTGATTCTGCAGTGCAGTCTTCAACGGCCTCCAACTTCGACTCGCTGGGTTATTTATGATGTAATTTTTATGATGGCATATTAGTGACCTTACAGCACTGATGAGCAGCAATACAATGAGCAATACTGCCGAATATATTCGAATTTAAGCTAAATGTATCTAAACCAGCATTGCACATGGATTGTGTGGAATCAAGTTACCGCCATTGTTTTTGCGAAGGCTGTGTCATGCACATATCAATCGAATATCCGGTACACACTTCTCATTGCCCTCTATGCACACGTGCCCAGGCTTCATGGGGTGATGACCTGGGTATTGCCAATGGATCTACTTACACCACCCTAGATTCAAACATGAAATCAGAGCTAGAGGAACTGGCTGTAAAAATGCATCGACCTCGGGTGTCACTGGATGTGCAATCTGCAGCAATACAAACAACATAGAAAGCATTGTGCCCTTCAAGTAACGGAGGGCGAATGGATGAAATCAGGCTTTATTCCATTAATCATCAGCCTTGGAGAAAAACAAATAAGTAATATCATTGTTGGCAAACGAAGCGAGTTATTGGCCGCAGTTTTCCTGTTGCACGACATATGAGGATATGTAAAGAAGTTGGTAGGAAGGTTTCTGACGATGAAGAGAGAAATGCCCGGGTGTTCTGTTTTCGATTCTTAGTGACCACCTTAAAAAATTAACTGAATCTCCCTTGAACTGTTGTTCAAAGGAAAAGACACACTCACTGGATATGTTGAAAATTAACATGGATTTATCTACACGCTACGGTGGGTGTCTTATCTTGAGGATTGACCAACTAAATAAGAAAGCGTGGTTGCCCGAAATGGTACATCATCTACATTGCTTTCACCTGCTTTCTACGTCAACTTCACTGGCTACAAGATGTGCGCTCGACTTTACCTGGCTGGCGATGGTGAGGGGTTGCATGTTGCTCTTTGTTTGGTGCTACTCTGAGTTGCCTTTGATGATAAACTACCCTGGCCTTTCCGGCAGAAGGTCTCATTCATGTTCTTAAATCAAAAGAAAGGTCCACACATTAAGCAATCCGTTATTCCTGAACCTGATCAACAATCGTGCCCGCAACACAAAGATACCAGGCACCCATTGAATGATTATATATACCTGTGTTTGTAACGGCATTGTATTGATTGGGGATTTGTTGTAAACGATACTGCATACGTTCAAATATTTGCAATGTATCTGGCCTTGATTAATGACTATTCTACGCATGCGACATCTCAAGCAACGTGAGAACAAGCCCTCCCAAGTCGGGAATTTGAAGCAGAGTCTCAGCAACAAGTTAAATTGGATAGCTCGGAATTCTTCTGGCTTGATATGAGATGACGTCACCGATCATGATCTTGATAGCATATAACCCAGTACAATATGTATCCTTGTATCTTGTCAGACCAACTGTTACATTTTCTTGGATTTGTTTACACGCTATGGTGGGTGTCTTATCTTGAGGATTTAATCAGAAAGCGTATATATATTTAAAGTTAATTTATAACAATGTTGCAAAATGTAGGATCAAAGTATATATATGTCAAATACAGCATGTACACCCCTGTCATAAACTCTCTCTCGACTCTCGTTCTGGCGATCTATCATTCTAAATCCATTGGTAGCTTTCCCTCTGTGTTGCCTTTGACAGATAAGCTAACCTGTTTGTTTTTCTTCGACAAAAGTGGCCTATTACATTGGTAGTAAAAAGAACTTTCAAATTGCCAAGTCAGTCTTGCATCTATTTCTTTAAGTCTGCATTTTTCAAATCTGCCAGATAACAAGTTGATAAGGCTGCGAATCACCCGATTTTACCTAGCACTGTGAATTAAATACGAGATTTCACATATGGGATTTGGCCAAACAATGCTGCTTAAAGTCCAAATATTTGTAGATTCTCTCGCCTCTAGAAATGACTATTGACTATCTGACATCGCCAGCACCGTGAGCACGGAGCCCTCCCAAGTCGGGAATGTTTTGGATCTCAGCACAATTAATCATGTAGGCATCTCGCAACAAGATAATTCGATCTTTCTTCTGATATGAGATGACGTCACCGATCATGACCTTGATAACACATAACCCATTATATGTATCTTGTCAGACCAACTGCTTTGTCTATAGGACTACTCGAACAATCTATCATGTTGACATTGCTTGCACACTGTATTTGTTATGCGCGGTATTTTTAAGCCTGTGTCCGACGTGTTTTGGTTGCGGAAAGGCTCTGCAAAACGAAAATGTTTGCAGTGACACCAGCCCAGTATTCCCGTGTAATTTTGTTTATGTCACGGTAGCACAACTTAATGATTGCAGTGTATTATAACTACCGAAGCGATCACCACAGAGCCAATCGAAGTGAAATCTCTTAGCGTAGCTATACATTTTGTGGTCTGATCAAGACTCTTGAAGGATAGCCAGACTGCATGGACAGGTTTATGTTAAGCATCCATTTACACAGTAAATAATAAAAGCAAAGATGACCTGAAGGGCTGGAAAATCCTTAGCAAGAACCAAAAGCATCAGACGACCGTAATAATGGCTATCATATATTAACTCTTCATGAGTGCCCTGGTCAAATACCTCATCACCTTCCTGATCTAGGAAGGGGTAAAACCCATTGCTCAACTAGCCATATTGAAAAGCCTGAGTCACTCGAACCCATGTTAGCTCGAAGTGGACTAATCATGGCAGATAACCCACAAGATACCTCATTATTGCAAGACTGCTCTTTGAAAGACAAAAGGTAGTTTGGTAGAAAAATATACCAATTTCGATCGGTTGCCCCACAGAAACACGGGTTCTATGGATTTGTGTGAAGCCTTTAACAGCAGAAAGTAAGTTGTGAATTTTGACCTTAAACGTTAAACTTCTGTCTCCTTGGAAACAGTTCGAAACTCAGCGTCGACAAAAGGATTGTGCCAAGTAGGCGATGGTACTAAAGGGGCAATTTCAAGCATCCCGATTATCCTTATTCATCACGATATCATCTCGTATTGTACATCGACTTAATTCTCCAGCTTTCTAATTTGTTTAGGATAACAAACGCAATGACACGGTTAGGAAGTTAGTATGATGTTACATTGAATCAGTTATCAAATAAAAGCTGCTGCTACTGTGTTAGTTAATCAGATCTCTGATAAAACGCAACCTCATGTTAATCGACTATATAGATATGCTGCGTCTGATCATCGCACCCACGTACCGAGTAATATATTGCTTATCATCGATTTTGAAGAGGAATGAATGAAGGAGTTCAATGAATGCGCACCACACAAGTCTGCTATCCTATACCTTAAGTCAGTGCTCTTCAGTGGTCATTGACACACAGACACAATTCTTTGGCTCACATGATTGAGAGGCCAAAAAAAACTTCACTTCGTTGTTCGGATTGAAAGACATGTAAGTAGAATGTAAACTTGGAAACATGTTCACCCAGCTAGAGCTGTGTGAACATGTTTCCATCATTGATCAGAGAGTCTGATTCGGTTAGTAATTATCAGAAATTCACACTCTGAAATGACACTGTGCAGTGATTATTAAGACAGCAATTTCCTGATGACATTTAGTAGCTGTAAATATATGTCCTGACAATAAACAATAGCTCGCTGTTCCTCCAAGAGCAAACATTCTCATCAGAAGCCATGTAGAATATTGCATTTCCAGGCTCGAATCTAAGTGTTCCTCACATCGCCTGTCCTATGTAATTATCGCACAAAACGTTCAAAGAGACCTGCTTTCGTTTTCAACAAGGACGTCACGTCATAACGTTCGTTGACGTTCTGGGTTATGTCACTCTACCAAGGTGGAGAAACAATCACATAATCAGATTGTTTTATAGTATTCACGGTCTAATTTATAGGCATGCCATCATTTATGAACCATCGTTCATTGCTGAGTTTGTAAATAGTCAAGGTGTTTTGGAATTCACAACAAGGCAGTGAGAGTACATTCCAGGAAAATCATCATCAATCGATCCCTTACAAGAACAACTAATATATAGGGGACCAATCAATGATCAGTATATGCAGTAAACATAAGCCGTAGATGAAAATAATATGAGTGAAGCCAACTGAACACCTCCTGCAAAACGCGACGTACCCCACATAGTAGTTAACTGGCAGGGTGGTCTCTTTGATCATTACTTAGATGTTGTGAGTCTAATGTATAATGACAAGCAATAGGGATTTAACTGGTCTTGTCGCAGATGATTTCAACCCTAATGTCAGTTTGAAACAAATGGTGCTTCTTGTGAGAGAGAAAAGGAAAAAAATATAGTTTTACGAGGAATTATGTATTAGCTTGATCGCCGGTAATTATAGGTCGCCTCTGATAGTCATATATCAATGAACTTTGATAAAGTGATGTCTCACGACTATGGATAAGTTATTTATCTCAGGAATCGGCGTACATATTTATACACAGTTCATGACACTTCAACCCACGCAATAGTTTCCCCGTAAGATGGAAATTTATGGCATACATTAAAACGTGCTTGACTCTTAGAGCTGTCATTGACGCGTGTGGAATATAATCAGTGCGGCTCATTATGGTCACGTCGGCACGCTATGATGAATGTTTGCTCTAGTGGATTGAAGAGGGTCGAATGTTTACTGAGTGAGCGCTACATTTGTCGTCCTCGTTATAGATCACTTCAGTGATCACCAGAAGCTTTAGGCTCACAGACACAATCACATCGAATTGAGTTCATGCGATTACATTTACAGATGTAACAGGCTGCACCTGTTTGCACTAACGATTGTGTACTCGCAGTTTGCAGGTACCTTAGTGTTTCAGTCCAACCATAGGAGTACCACACCATCACACACCGATCACATCACTTGTGATTCATACCAACTGTTAATCAAAAGAAATAGACGGAGCAAACTTTGAATCACACATCCAGTTCAAACAGAATAACGTGTGAATTATGCTTTCAACTAATCAAACTCAACTACCTGTGATTCGTGCCTCTTTTTAAGCAAACATGAAATTCATGTCTCCTGGTAATATTCCAAGCAGCTCAAAGAGTTTGGTGTAATGCAGACAAAACAAGAGGTCCACGTCAGATGCGGGAGTCAAAGACGCAAAAGGCACAGAAAGTTCTTAGGAATGGACCAAAGCATCAAAGGCCTTTAATGATGACCAATGGTCAAAAACCTTGGGGTAATTTATGTCCCTGTTACGTCGAAAACTTTCAAAACTCATCACAGGGGCAAACACGTTTTCTGTCGTGTGTTTAAACAGCACCAAATTAGTTATGACACGGCCGAACAATCCACGACGCGAGCAGTGCAGCCAATCACATATCTAATTACAATGAATTAATATATTTGCTGATATGAAATAAATTAGACAAGAAACTCAAATGCAGTTTCCCCGCTCACCCTGCCGAATCAAACTTAACATAATGTTTGAGGGACTAACACGTTTTTGAGACAACAACGTAGAAAGCTCTCACGCGTCTTTGTTTTACTCCTTTGTTATTGTAACTCGTGTTCCAAATATGACCTTGACCTTGACAGGGTTGTTCAGTCTATACGACCTTGGCCAAGACGGTTTTATCACTAAGAGCGAGATATAAATATCGTGGACACCATCTACTCCATGGTAGGGCGCCATCATGGATCTACCGCAAGACGAGGACACACAAGAGAAACGCATCGAAAAAATCGTCGAGCTAATTGACACTATAAGTGGCAAATTCCTTCCCAGCTGTTAAATACTGTGATTCACTTAACGTTAACGAAGGTGGAAATTTTTTAATGCTTTGCAACGAAATAGCGAACAGCAACTTATAATAGGTTAGATTCTCCTTATTTGGTGACTTTAAACTAACGATAGATTGACGGACGTATGAGCTGCTATGGCTACTTGACCTGTTAGATTAATTGTTAGGCAACAGTTTATCATTGACATTCAGGCGTCTAGGTAATGATCTTGTGAATAATGATATATTGCATACATGATAACCCATTAAATGTTAACATCCAATTGTTTTGAAAAGTATATTTCATTTCAATTAACTTGAATGTGTTAGTATAAGCTGAAGCTGAAGTGCTAGATCCCGCCATAGACGCGCTGTAATTGATATCGCCATAAACCTTGCATGCGACTGTGTGATGCACGGAACTCACTAATGTTGACATGGAGAAGTTAGCAGTGACATATTCTACAGCAAACTGGATAAATACGTTCTACCAAATTCATGCCATCTTTATGTTAATGTTTTATGTTGACCACACACGATGTTATAACATAGAGTTCTTGCCATTCTATAAATTGCACATTGAAGTCTTCACGCGAGTAATAATTCATGGAATATGTAGCACCATGATGATTTTCTGGTATGGCGAGCTTGGTCACTCATTAATGGATTAATTCATAACGGGCAGTATGTTATGCCAGCTGTAGAACAGTATATGGGCGGATTGGGCCCCTTTCACAGGGTAGGTACCCACCCCGACCCCCCGATAACGTTTCAGCGCTGTGTGCCAATACGGCATAATGTATTGATAGATATAACATTCTGACAATAACAAAACTATATATTGATGTGTCTGCTATAACAGTACTATGTAATTTAAATCTGGCCTCATCCGCTTGTTTATATATCTGCTGTAAGTATATAATAGCAGAGATCAAAGAACCGGTGTGTTTTTCATAAAAAAGATCCATACAAAACTGAAAGGGCAGGGAAACCGTCAATAACATAATCAATTCATTTTTTGTATATTTGTGAAATCAGCATTGTCATTAACGGAAATTACATTAATGGTATTTCAGTAAACATGATTGTTAGTTTATCAGTCATTAATGATAGATTATCATTCTTAATTTGTAATTAATTAATCATTAATAGTAGTTTATTAATCATTAATTGTATTATTAATCATTAATGTAGTATTTATTTAATGTTATATTAGTTCAGAGGGCAGTATTATTGCCAAGCGTGCCAGTCCCTGTATTCAGAATAGGCAAATGCAAATGTAGTCGAATCTCAATGCATTATCTTGGGACGTAAGTGTCATAGGTTGTGAATGAGGTATTTTATATGACTATGAATGATGGGGCATTATAGACATTGTGGTTTATCGTCATTTGTTCAAGCTGCAATTGATATGTAGGCATCATGACTCATGTTTTTGTTCTGCAGTGAGCGGAGGTGTTTGTTAGTTGGAATCAAAATAGACCGTATATCCTCATCTAATTGGCTATTGTGACGACGACGGTGATGGTTGCAGTCAGCAGTTATTGGATAACCTTTGATTGTTGATGTTATTTGTAAACAAATTGAATAACTAAATTTCGCGCTTGAGTGGAATGGAGACGTTTCTATTGGCGCTAAACAAATCCTAGCGTTGAATGTTTCTGACAGTCAAGGTTTTAGGCTTACCAATGTGCAACAAAAATTACCAAAATTGGATAAAAAAACTCATATTATGTATTTGTAAATCAATTCAATGAACATTTTTAATCACTATGACTTAAAACGTGTATCACTTGTTTAACAACAGGTTTTTTTTTCGCAGTTTTCGTTTTTTGTAAGATTTTCATGTTGTGAAAGAAATGTACTTGTATGAACTTTGATCAGCAAAAAATAACAATTTGTGCACTAGTTGCCCTATGACTAGGCAGAATAATTAGTATATAATAGTATTAACCGTGGAAATCCTTCAAAATGTTGTTACAGGTTAAGTATAGGTTAAACTTTCGTCTGCGCACTACGCCTCATAATGTAAGTAACTCATTTGATGTACAATCTGACAAAATGTTTAGATAGAAGACATCTTTATGCCATGAATTCATATTCAACCAAGGCTGCCTAAAGTGGTTTCACTGTTTGTTACCTTCAATACAGTGAAACCTCATATCCGACAACCCCTTCTGGCCGCCGAAAGTGGCACTATAAACGGCGCCGGATAGGATGGGGACATACTGATGTTGAGGCTGTTTACTTGCAATTATGTTTAGCAGCTGATTTGCTGGGTGGATTCGTGGTTAGCCGCATGTGAAGATAAGAAGCTCGGCGCGCTTGGCTGGTTGAAATCTGATATCTCTCGCTCACTTTTTACATGACCATACACCAACTATTACTAGCAGGGGATTGTGGAAAAATATTAAAACGTACGGTTTGTCACGTTCTACCAGTCGGAGCAAAACTTCAGAGAATTGATATCTAGCCAACCGCTTTATAGCAGGTTCGTAAAACGTTTAGTGGGGAGAAATATCATCTTATTTGAAAAAAAAATGCGATCGGATTCCTAGCCTTATTATTTTGAATGATAAAAGGCATGGTGACACCTTTAGGGTCCAGTGACAATGCTAGGCTGGAACTCGATATTGTGTCTAACATATCCCACAAACTATCTAGCGAAAAGGTCCCAGATTTCCGTCGGGCCCTATTCGGTATATATATGTACAGTCTAAGAAAATATATTACGCAAGTTGAAAGGACAAATATTTTGGGAGGACAAAGTGTACAACAACATTGGATAGCGTTTACATATATAGTCGTACATGCTTCAAGAAAATAGGAAATTAGAAAACACTGTAATATTTATAAACCAAGATGGCTCAATAGCAGAGAAATTGCTATGAACAGAGAAATTAAGCCTTGGCAAACATGTAGGAGAACGGAACAAAATCAATTTCGCCAATTATTAAAACAAACGGCAATGTATTTGTAAAGTAGAATAAGAAAAGAGAAATATATATATATATATATATATATATATATATATATATATATATATATATATATATATATAAAATGAGCACACACACACACACACACACACACACACACACACACACATATATATATATATATATATATATATATATATATATATATATATATATATATATATATATATATATATATATATATATATATATATATGTATATATTTATATATATATACGATTAACGCATTACATATTCATTACATTTGGGGTAGATATCACTGCCGGCTTGTTTTAAGTATCATATATCATCTAGGCTCAATATGCTTGGTACCAAACGCAGGTCTCCGACAACCGCTAAAATCACACCAGTACTGCATAATGTCATTGCTCTCGCTCCTAAGGTAATGATGTGGATACAGGGACCTTCCTTGTGTCATTAGGAGTTCCATTCGTTATTTTCATGCTGTTGACTCATCAGCTTCAGCCAAAATGCCTGTACAATGTATTAAACAGACACGACACCATGTGAATATAATTAAATTTGGTCAAACGCGGCGCCGATCTCGTTTGAACAGGGCCGTTTTTAGGCCGTTTGGTAGTCTCATGTAAATGACCACTGACAACAAATGGTGCTATGTTTCATTTTGTTCTTGTTATACATTATAAATGAAGAATAACCTTTTCATTTGAAACTGTTGTTTCTTGTTGATATTAAAGGTGTTTTTAATCGATGCCATATAAGTTATGTCGCTATTTATGTACCTTATGAAAACTTTGTAAGGGTATGTCTGATTCCAAAAATGAGAGTAGTTTTCGGTATGGTTCGAATGAGCTCTTTCCAATGAACAACAAATGCAATACAAGCATTAGGGAATTTTTTGTGACCACCCTAACCATGTATATCCCTCGACCTATTCCGAAGCGAGCCGTCGATACTCATTTAAATATGTCGATATGTGTGATTTGAATATGTTAACGAGACGACCTATTTCGGTTGTCTTCTTTCCGCAAAGTGCACCAACACACAGCAGAGCATTTGATGATTACTTGCTTTGTGGCGAATACTTGGACACACAACTTGCAGCGTACATGATGGACCGTGTATCGTGAGAAGACTTGCCATGATACACGCGATGAAGAAGCTTCCGTAGCTACATTTGATAAGCAACAGTCTCCGTTATAATTCAGTGCGTAGTCTCTATGAGAGAGAACGTTATGACCATAACGATGTCAACTATGTCGCTACGGTGGCGCCACAAGTGCGGTAGTAAAGAGACTGGGCGTACGAGCGCAGTTTTCAAATTGACTCACATAGAGCCAGCCTTCAGTGCGCTCGCACCTCCCCTTCCTATACTACAGTGTCAACCAGCCCTTCCAGCCCCACATCATATGGTCCAGGGCCACACCAGTAGTTAGTCACCATAGAGGTCATCGAGTGAGAAATATCTGCGACCATCGCTGTAAGTTCCATTTTTTACGCGGTTGAGGTCCTGTATAAACTGGGCAACCTTAGCGTTGTCTTCTCGATAAAATCGGGATTGGGATGAGCGGTTATCAATCTCATCGTAAAGAGCTTCCAACAGTAGGAAGCCCCCGTCGGCCTCTCTGTGGTCCCATTCGGTCTTCCCAAACAAGCACCGTGATGCTCCTGTTCCAAGCCCAGGCAACTATTGAACCTCCCGTTTGTGCTCCCGCCGTCTATGATACTCAATGGACGTCAGCAATGGTATTCCTTATTTGCTTTGTGAGCGAGAGCGCGAAGCACAGCCGGGTCAACGCTTTTTCAAACACCCCGATGGTCAGCCGCCTGTGGTGATGAAACCTTAGGCTTATACATAATCGGAATTACAGGACTCCGAGTGTAGGGGCACTTTAGTTCGAGCAGCACAACCCTCAGGATGCCCAAGACAGTGGCATCCATAGGAGATCGGGAGCACACTACCATCCGTAGAGTAGGCCGTTACGCCACCCTTAATGCACCGTACTTGGTGCGTAAGACACATACCACAGCAACTCAAAAGTGTCTACTGCGTCCACCGAGAGTTTTTTGCACACCTATATTTTTTGTACACAGCACAATATTTCGTGGTCTCTGGTCCGTCTCTTTTGACTCAAGGTATTGCTTCTTGAGGCTGATCTCATTCAACCGATAGGAGTGCCCTGGATTCTCATCAGGCAGCTCCGTCGGAATGGTTGGTGTTGTTTCAAGCCGCTGACTGATGAATTTTCCAGCAATACTGACTGCTTTATACGTAAGTCTACAGGTCAAGTTCAATTAGGAGTGATGCTACAGACCAAGTCGCCCCTCTGCTTTGAGTGGTTGTATTAAAGGTAATAACGTTGTCTTGTTCTAGCTTTAAAGGCTGGTCTTAAGATATTACAACAGCCCGTTGGTCAGCAGGCTTATTTATTCCTACCGCTTGATTCGTTCCATTAATAACAGGAACGACTGTTACAGCAGCAGTATCAACATCCACACCAGAAGACAACCCCATACGACTGATCTTACCATGGGATAACATGGTATATCCACAGTTTTGTCTCGTGAGTTTTGACCCCTGGCCCCATGGCCAAACGACCACTCATATCTTGTCCGAAGGGGGCCACTTGCTTCTGCCCATATAGTAATGAGATGGTTCGTTTGGGAGTTTATGTGTTCTCTCAGGTCCCTGCGATGCTGTATGTGTTGTGCATCAACATACTTTTTATCAGCAGCATCTTCAGGCGATATTGGGTCTCCCAACTGAACGATTTTATTATCTCCAATTTCAAGGTCTCTAGTCATAGTACCGCCACTTTTATCCATTTGTGTGAGTCGCCAATAGATACATAGGTCTTTGTGGCATATTCCTAGAGGTCGGTGCCCTGAACAGTGCTTGCCGGTTTTTGCCTAAATACTCGTTTTTATTGACATCTTGTAAATTCAAGAACAACGCTAACAGTTAAGTCGTGGTTATCTAATAACCTTCCTTTATTATCACGTTACTGAACCTTTAACTCATGTACAGTTCCGCTAGTAACATGCTTACAGACAGGATTAGCGATGTAAGTGGTTATAATATCACCAAAAGAGCCACCCTCTAAGCCAACAACTTCAAGAAGCATCGTGGGCACGCCATCTAGCATGTTGTGCGTGGTGCTGACTTGATCGAGGTGAACATAAATTGTGTTAAAGATGCAAAAGTTGATGGGCCGGTCATCTATGTAAGTACCTGAAGGAATTAATTGCCTACCCTGACCGTCATCAAGACCCAACATTTTTAACACACCGTCTGATATGTGCGCAGCCCCATTATCAGGAATTGTGAGGGTAATAACCTGTCTGATAAATACTTGGTGCCAAACATAAGTGACGACAGACTTGTAGTTGGCTGGAGAACCAACCACATGCAATACTGGCAGAACCAAGTAAACTTTGTTGTATGGTGTGCAACAAGCGGCTGCGGAGTTTCTGCCCTGGACCACCTCAAATATGACACCCCAGCTCTAAGTAACCTCTACAGGTCTACCACACAATCCGGAGACTTTTAGACGAAATGAGAATCTACCACCAGCTCTGCCACGAGTTTGGGGTTGACAAAAACAGCGACTGGAGGATAAAGGGCGGTAACCAGGGCCTAGGGCGGGTCAACTTCACCGACCCTGAAAACCCACAAGGTACGGGTGATCACTCATTATGGAAACACCCACCTGTACGAATCCGTTAGGGAAACCTTTGAGAAATCAACCGACGGCTTGGTTTTCCAGGGTGGCAAGCTACATATTGATTTTATAAAGCAAGACCAGGATGGTGCAAACACCGCCTGGAGTAGGGTTCACCGCCCCAGGTATGACACGGATCAACGACCGGGCCATTCTTGGTGCTCAGGCACAGACCCGCTCAAAGATACTAGGTGATGGAACGTCCTTTGATGCCCAAAAGCAATTTCAGGCTGACGCTGAGGATGCCATCAACTCCCCAGTGGACATTCCGTCATCCATCCGCCGGTATCAGAACGTCCTCCAGAAAGCTTCCTCAAAGGTTATGTGTTTGGAGCGGGCCTGTACATGGCTCCGTCTGATATGAGCCTTGCCATTGGAGACGTTGCTGGGTACAACAATCCGATTGCTGTCGCAACTGTGGAACAGCAGATTGGCAGCAATACTGATGTTAACTCGGTTCTGGTGGTTCCAGATAGAGTAAGCTTTGAGCCGCCGCCAGATACAGATATAGGAGTCCCCTCTTCAGGGCCAGCCCCTGTCGGCGTGGCCGAGACTGTTCTGCATGGGGTGCGGGAGGATGTGAAAACCGATACTATTGTAGACGGAATCGCTATAGGCTTAGCTGTGCTTTGGTTTGCTACGTAGTAAGTCACGGAGTATCAGGAGGATAACTCCCCACACCGCCACAGCTGCGGGCCATACATGTTCTGCCATCCAACCAGCCACCTTTGCAGCTGACTTAAGCAGCCATGATACGAAGGAGCCAATGGAAGGACAGCAGCTGCCTTACCGGCTAGGCCCTTCAGGACGTTTGCCAAGGAGTTCAGCTGTTTTTTAATCCATTCCTTTACACTGGGCTTATCAGCTGGCGTCGGTGTTGGTGCCATGGTTGCACTAGTGCTCTCTCCACCCGTCAAAGCAACTATCAAGGTCGAGATTGCCAATCCAACCGCGGTGAGGATGGAGGCGATTGTTATGCCCTGCTCCCAGAACAGTGTGCGTACACGCTCAGCTAGCGTTGTGTCCTCGTTAAGAAGTCTGTTGATCGTTTCCCTGATGCGGTTAATTTGGCTTCGCAGACGTTCACGGTTTATAGAGGCAGCCTCAACACGGACACGCGCAGGTCCTGCAGCTCTGCTAGCTCATTTGCTTGGAATCTCCATGCTCGACTATCACCCCTCCCTTCCTCCTCCAGGCTTACCATTTTAGCTTCCCGATGTTTTATATCCCTTTCTCTCTCAGTTATCTTAGCTAGGTTATTGACCAGCTCACCCCTCTGGGTCTGCATAGCCTTGTCAAGCCCTATAAGCTCTCTGAGTTGGTGGTTCGTTGTCTGTTTGTGTACCTAGGTCTTCTATGACGTTATGAACGCCCTTTATGAAGCTTGTTTCTTCCGTGCCACCTTGCTCTGTCACGGCTTCGGAGCTGCTCATTTCTAACTTCTCTGGAAGTGCAGCTTCCGCTTTAGCAGCAGCTTGGTCAATGCCTTGTAGGGCTTTTGCTGCCTTTGTGGATAGTTCAGGGGTCACTCCAAGAGCCCGAGCAAGCTGTGTACCACCGGAACCTACGATTCTCCTAGGAGAGAGGAATTTGTTGGGATCGTTCTTCCATGTCAGAAGTTTCCATTCTCGGCCCCATTTAACCCAAAGGTCACCTCCTTAATACGATCTACCTGCAGCCCATGCTTAGACACTGCCTTCTTCCACCTCGTAACTAAGACTTTTGTTTCTTCTTGGGATCCCACCTGATCTTCTGTTAACCCCGCAGGCATTTCAGTAATAGCCTATGGTGGACTAGTTGTACTCGAAGTATCTAAAGCCTCGTCAATGAGGTTAGTCTCCTCATCATCAAAGTTAGTCTCATTCCTCTCCCCTCCCATAACCCCCTCCTCCTCCGGGTCGTCAAATGCTGGGTTATCAAACTCCATGGCTGTGTGTTAAAGATATAATTGTAATTAAGCATTCAACATGACGAGTACTTACGGACGCAAACTAAACCCACACCACCGGATACGCGAACCACTTGGGGTAAAGGGCGTGCGACAGTCTGTAGTCGTTACAAACAATCCAAGCATTATTGACCAGAACCAACAACTTCTCCAATATAGGCGCAGACGACGTCATTGTTCCATGGACAGCACGGCTGGCCTATACAATTACGCTAACCTCTGCTGATGTTAACCGCAGCGTTGTGCAAAACCTGGGCCGCGCCGTGGTCAAGAAAATGACAATCAAGATTTCTGGCAATGAGGTCATGTCTATTGATGACAGCGATGTGTACCACTGTTGCCACGACATGTGGCGGACTGCACAGGAGAGAGACAGGGCCTCCAGTACCAGGGCATTGACACATCAGATGACAGAAACACAACTAAGATACGAGTGGGGGCAGGAGACTAGGTTGAGACTGAGGTAGAGGACAAGGCCCTATAGCCGATGTGTATGGTAATAGGTTCTACGTTCCGCTTGACTTTGAACTCCTTGAGAGTCACATGCCATTCTACCAGAGTGCGCTTGATGACAGATTGAAATACGAGCTCACGTTCAACGACTACAACTGCGTAATTCACGCAACAGGCGACACCGCGGCAAGCTATAAAATTGATGGCATCTCGCAGGAGTATGACATGGTAACCCAAATAAAGTTGGGCCGTATGAAACGCACCCAGTACACAGGTCGGCTCTCGATTCTGAATGACCGTGTGCTTCGTCACAGTAAACTTGTATACAATAAAAGAGATACACTGTGGAATATCAATCTGAACTGCCAGCTCGTAGCATGAAGGGCATCCTACTTCTCTTTGAAGACCCCCAGGGCACCTCATTTGCCAGGAAGACAGAGTCGTTCTACAACCCAAAGATTACAAAAGTTGATGTGACCATTGAGGGCATCCCCAATCAGCTCTATGCCCAGAGCATGCGTGGCTACCAGCAGTGGGACGAGGTGAAGAAGGCCTTTGCAGCAACGTGCAATGAGACCCCAGTGCAGCAATAGCTGCAAATGACTTGGCATTGTCGCATGTGTCCCTAGGAGAGTACCTAACCACAAAGTATGCTCTGTGGCTCGACTTAAGGACGAGTGATGACGACCAGCTGCAACGGTAGTGGCAGGGCCCTAGAGAATGCGTCTGAGGGTATCACCATACAGATCACAAAAAAAGCAGAGGCGGCCGGTGCATTGAACGCTTATATGTATATTGTTATGGATGCACAGCTTAACACTAAAGATGGCAGTCTACTAACAAGGTGTTGATGAAACCGAAAACTGAGTTTACATTTCCAGATGGTCCATTTCGGCAATTGTTTGTTGGCAGACAGGATGCGGAAAAACCGTATTCATCCTCGACCTCCTCCAAGGGCCCTTCTTCGGTGCCTTTGAGCTTATTGTAATCCTCTGCCCTACCATACGTTTTAACGAGGCCTATCAGACGCAGTCATGGGTGTGGGATGGTTCAGAGGTGTACGTGGTTGACCCAGGGGAGCGGCTACATGACCACTTGAGGGCTTTCTACCATTGTTTTAAGGGCGAGCTTACCCTCTACATTATTGATGACTGTTCGGCAACAAAGGCCCTAACCAAGAAGAAAGACATGTTATCCAAACTGGCCTTTAGTGGCCGCCATGCGCAGCAAAGTGTCTGGGTCCTCACCCAAAAGTACAACTCTGTGCTGAAGGACTTACGCGAGCAGACTCGCTGGATGGTGCTCTTTCACACCAAGGACTGTGACTCGTTTGAAGACGCCTTACATGTGAAAATGATGTAATTCCAACAAAGGAGGAACGTGCCACAGTACGCCAACTACTAGCAAAGACCAAGCACGCAAAACTGCTACTGCATATGCCATCGATTGAAGTGATATTGGCCTTGATAGCAGCTGCTGCCTCAGTAACCAATTTAGGTTTCTTAATCTGGGTAGTGGTACAGTATTTTAAAGCTCGAAGGCGTATACGTATATTCATGGATCCTGATACCATTATTGATAAACTCCTTGAGCAGGACACGACTAGCTTAGTGGAGACAAAGTCTGGGGGAGCGGAACCTAGTTGCACCGAAAATGTAGATATGTCTTCTAAGAGAGATAGGCTTGCTGCCGTCATAGCCGGCTTTCAGGCCCGTCAGTACCTTGGCTTGGAGCGCCTTACAATTGACCAGGTTGAATAAATGTCTGATGAAGAGATCATAAAGCTGTATGTGAGATACGAGGCTCAGCTAGGCGCTAGCATGACGCGCACTCTAGGTCAATCATTGCTACAGCTATACTTTGGTATTGCTTGTATGTTTCTACCAATCCCACCAGAACACCAGCCAAAGCTAATTACAGACCTCGAGACTGACCCGTTTGTTGGACACGCGCTAAGCACTGCCACTTGTGAGCTAAATCATGGATATGGTATGTTTTTACCTCCATTAACCGCGGCTTTAACAACAGTTAAGCACTGTCAATTTGGAAAAACAAGCACCGAAACAACAGGGCCTGGAGGGGAAGACACTTGCACGCTATTGTGTGTGTTTAACTCCACTATAGCATGTGCTTAGCTGCGCTATTACAGGTGGTTAACTCCGCTATAAACAGGTGCTTACTAAGAGCTGTCAATTGGACAAATAAATTTAGTAAGTAAACATGGAAGAAACGAACACAAATCAAGGGGAGACAACACCGGTGGAGATAACGTCAGTGACCACAACAAAATACGCTACCAGCCTGGTGAGGTAGAGCAAGACCAGTGGCGGCGGGCCACTGACCCTGTGTGGTCACTCAATGTTTACCGGATTGGAAGCTTTGTCACTAAATCTGGTGAGCCTGTACTATATTATTTGTTGGATGGACCGCTCAGTGGCTTTGTAGCCCGAGGTTAGGGATTTGGAATCAAAGCATGAGGACCTTATGGAGCGCGTTAGTGGTTTAGAAGCGCTTGTTCGTCAGGGTTCTGATGATCGCCCTTTTTAGTGTGGCCCTGGACCATATGGGGCTGGAAAGGCTGGTTGACACTGTAGTATTGGAAGGGGAGGTGTGAGCGTACCGCAGGCTGGCTGTATGTGAGTCAATTTGGAAATTGCGCTCACACCCCCAGTGTCTATACTACTAGTGCTAAGGTCACCAAATAGAGCATACGAACGGGAACATGACCAAGGTGTGAGTGCATTGAGACGCTCGGAAGGACGAAGTAACGTAACTCGCAGTGGCGCATTTGACTCAAAACGCCGGTCAACAGTCAAGGGAACCTGACGTCAGAAATAGAAGGTAAGTCGATGCGTTAATGTTTCTAATACAAGGGTACCAGTACCAAAAATAAAACCATTATGACACATACACACACACGCATATATATTCGCTCAACACTTAATAACCATGGATTTCCCGTGGTTAACCACGTCGTCCACCACATGGTTAACCACTCGGCTTTTGCGTCTTGGCAGTGTACCCAAATCAATATCACCGGCAACAGTGGATGCCATCCCGCTATCACTCAAATTACCCCTCAAGTATTGTTTGCGTGCATGATGGGACAACCTATTGCTAGCAATTTGTCAAGTGGGTTGTGAAGCCCCGAGCACTCATTACAAAACTGTACAAATGAGTGGTGACAGTGTCAAGTAATTACGCATGCGCAATTCCATCATTGTCTGGTATCATCACTCGAACTCCGCCCGTTTTCAGCTTCGTATGTCTTGTAGCGCCGACCACGTGACATATTTGGGTTAAAGTTCAAGTCCGGCGCACAATAAGGAATCGGACTTAACAACGGCCTTAGAAATAGCAGATGCCACAGGTAATGGTAAGATAGGGGTTTAACGTCACTTTCAATAACAAGGTCATATCGCGACGGTGATGAATGAGGATGATTCTGATGCTTCGACAGCGCCCATTTGCTGCAAATCCATTGCCCAAACCAGACTGCGAAACCTACGAGATTTTGAGGTTATCATTCCCTCCCGCAAAAAAACGGAATCGGTCCGTGAAGTTTTTATTACAACAAAATATGATAAAATGTACCTTTAAACATCAAAATTCTGTTAATATTATTCGAGACGTCACTGATTGCGGCAGGAGGCGTTATCAGTATGATTATCTATCGGCATATCCAATATATAGCTGAACAGAGGTGTCAGCTACATGCACGATGCATATATCTAATTACGTCACAAAAAGTGTCATAGAAGAGAAACTCTAATTTACGATATGATATGAGACCAAACGGTCATTTGTAGAATATTAATCTGGAAACATGTTTTCTATGGATTTCACACATAGTTTCGCGCAACAAAAAGGCCTATATGTGAAAAATAGCGTCAATATCATTAACTTTCTTCGACTTCTTAGTTACCTGTTTGCTGTGATATCAGGTAGTGACCGTATACAGGACTTGACGACAGAAGAGATTGCTGTCCATAGTCGCAGTGCATGCTGCTGTAGCTGTATTTAACTGGATGTGAAAAACGAGCCCTGAGCTGCAACTAATATAGAACATCAAAGTGTAAATGCAGCACCTGGTGGCGGGATATCGTAGCCGACGCTTTACCAATATTATCATTTATCATTATTATTATTATTATCATCATCACATGACATCCACACTATATCGTCCATGTAATATTATTACAATAATAGATATAGTTGCTACTATATATTTTATATGGTTACAACCATATCCGTCTTCAGCGAAGAATCTAATGATAATGTATCCACGCTGTACCTTAATGTTATTATTACTACCATTATGAATATAATTATTATGTATTACATAAAGAAGTAACAACGATGTATGGTCCCTGTGACGCATCTTATGACACTAAAACTTCATTGATATTATTATCATTCATTGTAATTATGATGGTATCAGTCGAAAAATATTTGGAACTTTTTACTTGGTACGTAAATGACATGCAGTTTATTAAATGAATGGTTTGTTTGTTTTTATGAAATTATTTGATATTGTATGGTATCAATTGTTATGATACCTGTTTATTATTTCATTGGTGTAACTGTTTTAACAACTGTTCGTTTCGATTTGTGTGATACACACATGTATTCATTGTTACATAAATTACCAACATGGAACACCAATCTTCAGCGACCATTGGCCCACATGGTTTCCCGCGTGAAATCCTTGGTAATGACGTAGATCCGAAGTATTTATGTGGTTACTGTAAGCTGATATTGAAAAGACCGCACCAGAGTGAGTGTGGTCATCGCTTCTGTAAGGACTGTGCTGAGTATTTAGTGAGCCATGATGCATCGGGAGAAGTGCCATGTCCTCAGTGAGCCGAAGAAGAGGAGGAAACAGATACGGGGAAACTGCGAAGGCAAATGTTCCCAGATAACGCACTGAATAGGGACCTTCGAAAGATAGTAGTAAAATGCATCAACCCTTCGTGTGGATGGACGGGGAAAATTTTCCGGATATGAGAAGCATGTGAGACAGTGTGGAAATAAGCCTGTGCTTATGTTTGTGCGGGAAAGAAGTTGTGCGCGACGGGTTTGATGATCACGAACGAACAGACTGTTTGCTAAGGAAAGAACTCTGCCAGTTTTGTGCCAAACCTATCATTGTCCGTGAGATGGAGGCACACTGGGATCACTGTGCATCAAAACCATCCCATTTGCAAGGATCTTTATCTAATAAAAACCCTGTGTCCGTTTGGTTGCTCGGTGACCATGTCGTCGTTGGATCAGCAGCTGAAGCATTATGAGGAAGAACACGTAAAGCACACTTCACACGTCTTACGCATGGTACAGACGCTTCAGATGCATGGTGATGCACCTGTTTCCACTTCAGCATCAGCAGCCGCAGCTTACCCAGCAAGCACCAGAAGGTACTGGTTTAACAACAGAGCCAAGGGGAGGTGATTCAATGAAGCTACAGGGATCGTTGAAAGTATTGGAAGATACAGTAAGTGTCATCGTCGATAAGGTCAACAGAGACACTGAAATCATCATAACATTGAATCAACAAGTAACGCAGCACAAACAACTGCTGGATACTGCTTCAGATAAGATCAAGTCTTTAGACAGAACACTGACGCTGAAAGACATCCAGTTAGCTGAGCTCAATCTACGAGTCCAATACCTGGAGAATACCAACTACAGCGGAACTCTTATGTGGAGGGTGAACGAATTCCATCAAAAGCGTCAAGAAGCTGTGAGTGGTAAAACAACCAGTGTGTACTCGCCGGTGTTCCATACAAGTCGTACCGGATATAAGATGTGCGGTTGTCTCTACATTGAAGGTGACGGTATTGGAAAAGGGTCACACGTATCTGTATTTTTTGTCCTGCTTCGTGGTACATATGACGCTCTTATTCCCTGGCCGTTCCGACAGAAGGTCACTTTCAAGTTTATTAACCAGAACAATCGTGACCACGTGATCGACGCATTTCGTCCTGATCCAACCAGCACATCGTTCCAGAGACCGAAATCAAAGATGAACTTACCAAATGGATGCCCTCTCTTTATTTCCCATACTAAGCTAGATGATCCGCGCCAAGGCTTCATTGTTGATAACACGGCATTCATCCAAATCGCTGTTGAACTCTCTGGTCTTGAGGACTGCAGATAAAATATTAAGTGAGAAATTCACGATAATTTATGTAGCATATACAGTGTGCTGCCATTTAAGACTATATAACATATATGTTGAAGATAACCGTGGGGATGGTGTGATCGTTTTATCATTTCCACCAGGGACATTTAATGGATTGACAGGGATTAGGAAAAAAACCAGCTTGATAGTTCACCATGATCAACATAGAAATTTGTCTTACATAACGAATAGATGATATCTCATTCATCAGAATTTGTTTTCGCACAAGAAACGAGGAGAATGTCCATAATCTGTCCGCTAAGAAGGTTTTTCATTTCAAACGAACCACCATGGGTGCATGGGAGAACTTGGCGAACTGTATCGGCCCATTAATGACCAAGTTATCAATGATTCTAAATTTTCCTGAGCGTATATTGATAATTTAAGAAGCGATCAAATTTATCAAAGAAATCAATCTGTGCGGGCCATAATAGGTTGAAAAGGATTTGGCTGCCTCAAGGATTAGCTTTTTAATTAGATATTATCGCAGCGTCCCATATTTCAGGGCGTGCCGTGAAGCGAGCAGAAAGCAGCAGCGACTTTTATACAGCATTATGACCTTAGCTTGAGGTCAAGGTCAAAACAAAACGGTTCTGCACATTATTGATGCCGACCATTTGAAAAAAATTAAAAAATTGTGACCTTTTTGGCGAGGCAAAAATTGTTAACAAACATTCATATAAACAAACCGGACTGACCAATATAAGTGTTTATGTAAAGGATCACTAACCATAATTGTACATTGCACCACCAGCAACAAGTTGGAAATATTTTATGTATGTAGGTGGTCCCATTACTAATCTACCGATTGCGACGAACCCCATGAGTGTTCTTAACGAGAAATAAAAAGGGTCAACAGTACCGTCATAGATAAACAATCGTTAAGGGCCATGACACCGGCCATGGCTGAGATATCATACAGATATGTGTAACTGAAGCAGGAGATTGTTAAACTGTAACGACCACAGGGTTGGGGCTTGTATCGCTATATATGCCGTGTTATATATTTATTCCTTGTCTGACTGTTGGTTACCACTCTTCACATATCCCCTTGTATTTGTTATTTTCTTGAATTGTTTGTGAACATTGACAGGTGTTCTTTTGCCAAATTGCAGCGTATATTTTGCTTCGTAAGATTGTCTGAGAATGGCTTTTCGTATTTTTTAAAGATTGGTTGCCATTGGTTAATATCTTTGGAATCAGGTTTGTATTGTTGTCAATAGTTATTGTGCATGTCTGCTTAATTATACATGAATCGTTATTTTTTAATGGTGCTTTAAAAAGTTGTTGTAAAAGTGTTAACTTGTAATATTTATGAATCATGTGTCAAACTTGATGCAGTGTACAATTTGTTTCACCTGGTAATTAATTTATGTATTGTATGAAAATCGGGTATATTTCTAGGTGGTTACTGCGCCAATCGATGTACATTTATTAATAGCGTCTGTGCAAGGGGCGGGACAAACGCCCTATTTAAATGTAATAAGCGAAAACAAATTGTATTTAAAACTACGACAGACAGAAGGTAAGTTGTAAATATTTCAGATTGCATATTAAATCATATCGTCATCATATCTTCCTCGTGGCTTGCGAATGTTTGCAGCTTAATAACCTCAATTACGGATGTAAACGAAAACAAAACGAAAGATCGAAATTAAACAGGTAGAGGTAAATCTTAACTACAATAAGTACCCCAGCGGTTTATAAATGCATCGAAAGGTGCAAGCTCGCCATAATCTATATAAATCGCATAATCTATATATATATATATACATATAGATATATATATAGAGATATATAGAGATATATATATAGATATAGAGATATATAGATATATAAAGAGAGAGATCTAGATCTATAGATATATATATATATATAGATATATATATATATATATATATATATATATATATATATATATATATATATATATATATATATATATATATATATATATATATATATAAATATATATACACATATATATATCGTTTAAATATATATATATCTATATATATATATAGTACCATCGAACGTTATTCATCAAACAGTACCATCGAACGTTATTCACTCAACAACAACGTAATTTCCGTGGTTAACCACGTCGATCAACTCATGGTTAACCATCTCGGCTTTTACGTCTTGGCAGTGTGCCAAAGATCAGTAACATAAGCAAAAGTCGATGGCAGGCCCATTAACACACAGTTTGCCGCTCAAGAATAAAATCAGACAACAAGCTTAAATACTGTTTGATATTCAATGGTAACGTTGTGATATGTATTATGTTTCAGCTAACACGAAAAGTTGTGGAGTTTAGTTGCGTGTATTTCACGAGGGTGCTTTCCCCAAGAGAGAAAACCTGCTGTGAGCAATTTGTCAAGTGGGTTGGGAAGCCCCGAATATTGTTTGCAAAACTACTCAAATGAGTAATTACGCATGTGCATTTAAATCTTCCAAGCATGAAGTGACAATTTATACGCTAAGGTGTATTGCTGTGATTATCATCATCATATATCATATAAATCATTTAACATATTTGAGCTCCATTGTAAATAACCTGCAGTTTATTAAATGAATGTTTAGCTTGGTATTATGAGATGAAAATTTTTCATAATTACTGTTTATGTATTTATTGTTATAACTGCTTTAATAACTGTTTGTTTAATATTTGTATGATTACCACATACATTCATTGCTATATAGATTACTATACTAATATGGGACACCAGTCGTCAGCAACATTGGCCCACGTGATTTTTCGAGGGAGATTCTCGGTGAGCATGTAGATCCAAGTATTTATGTGCAAGTAAGCTGATATTGAAGAGACCTCACCAGAGTGGGTGTGGTTAGCGTTTCTGTAAGGCCTGTGCTGAGTATTTAGTGAGCCGTGATGTATTGGGGTGCCTTGTCCTCAGCGATGGGTTCGATGATCACGAACGAACAGACTGTTTGCTAAGGAAAGAACAGTTTCAGTTCTGCGCCTAAGCTATCATTGTCTGGGATATAGAGACACATTGGAAACACAAAAAGTTCTGCACATTATTGATGCCGACCATTTAAAAAAAAACAATTCTGAAAAATTTCAAAAATTATGACCTCTTTCGCGAGCTAATAATTGTTAACAAACATTCATATACACAAACCGGACTGAAAAATATAACTTGGCGAATGCGAATTGGCCGAGTTAACAACATCCCGCAGGCAATCTCCGTAAAGCATCACTAACCATGACTGTACATTGCACCACGAGCAACCAGGTGGAAACAGGTTATGTTTAGATACCGTTAAGGGCAGTGACATCGGCCACGGATAAGAATTTTTATAGTTGAGTCTGACTGAAGCAGGATCATAGATGAGGTTTGCACTTTGTCTATTTAGAAATGAAATGGATCAATGTCCGGAGTTCCATGTTCTACAAAGAACAAGAATATGGACAATACGCCTGCACTGAACGAGCGTTATAAGTTATATCAACGAATCCATTCTAAATGGACGACTACCATTGGAGGACAAAATGAGATACGCAGGTGGTCCCATTACTACTGCATCGATTACGAAGAACCCCATGAGCGTTTTTAACAAGAAATACAAGGGTCAACGCCACCGTATTAGATTAACATATATTCGTATATATTCACAAAACACTCAACAACCATGGAACTCCCGTGGTTAACTCAGTCGATCCATATGGTTAACCATCTGGGTTTCTACGTCTTGGCAGTGAACCAAACTCAATCGTACCGGCAGGAGTCAATGCCATGCCCGCTACAACGCAGATAACCCATCAAGAATAAAAACAGTTGACCTGCTTTTATACCGTTTGCGTGTATTCCATATCGGTTACTGCACGATGCACACATTTTTGTTTCTTTGCGACAAACGGCCCACTTGTGAAATACAACGTCAAATACATTTACTACATTTCATTAATTGATTGTTGTGATATCAGTTTGTGACCGTATACTCGACTCGATGCCGGAGGAAAACGAGCCCGCACCTGCAAATAATATCAACATCCACTGAAGCACCTGGTGGAGGTTTATCGTAGCAACCGCTTTACAATGTGGTTTCCCGCGGGATATCCTCGGTGATGACGTATTTATGTGGTTACTGCAGGCTGAAATTGAAGGGACCTCACCAGAATGAGCGTGGTCATCGCTGTAATGTCTGTGCTGAGCATTTGGATAGCAATGATGCATCGAAGGAAGTGCCATGTTATCAGTGCGCCGAGGAGGAGGAGGGAATAGATGCGGGAAACTTCGAGGGCAAATGTTCCCAGATAATGGACTGAACAGAGACCTTCAGAAGTTTGGAAGACCGTGATAACCGGAATGACAACATCCTTTCCGCTTAACAGGGATTACATTTTAAACGCGCCATCTTACTAAAAACGCCGTGCAGAAAATCTCCGTTGATAATCACCGATTGTCATAGAAGATTACAGCATGTGTTACCATCCGAAGAGGAAACAGGTTATGTGTTGACGAATGATGTTCGTTCATTTCTAATTGCTGATGACCGTGTACAGTTGACAATGCAGTTCAGTTAACAGATTAACCGTTCTTAAAAGACTTACCTTACCGCTTCACCCTGATTGCATGTATATTTCCGCTGTCAGTTCGCACTGGCACATGAGAACTTCACCTTCGTTTATACGACCCGAATACAGTGTCGTTCAATCTTAATTGCTTGCAGCACGCATAGACAAAATAAGTTTCAAATGGTCCTCGTCTTATGAGTTGAATGCCTGCTCCAATTCATTAAGACAGAGCGCTCGGTATTTGCCTCACACACACACACACACACACACACACACACACACACACACACACACACACACACACACACACACACACACACACACACACACACACACACACACACACACACACACCTGTTAAAGGTGCCAACCGAGGACAGTGTAATCTTGCTATTTAAACGAGGATAATTTATGATTGCCGTTATTGCACATGACAATGACAGATATGCATCTGAATGTAATATGTAATTTATTTAAGCGACTAAAAACTTTATTAATTCTAGTAATAAATTGAGAGAAATTTCCTATCAAACGGAGGACACACACATCGTATGCTTTATTCTATCTAAACGAGGACACGCACATCATATGTTTTACACTATCTAACCGAGGACACGCACATCATATGTTTTACTCTACCTAACCGAGGACACGCACATCATATGTTTTACTCTATCTAACCGAGGACACGCACATCATATGTTTTATTCTATCTAACCGAGGACACGCACATCATATTTTTTACTCTATCTAACCGAGGACACGCACATCATATGTTTTACTCTATCTAACCGAGGACACGCACATCATATGTTTTACTCTACCTAACCGAGGACACGCACATCATATGTTTTACTCTATCTAACCGAGGACACGCACATCATATGTTTTGCACTATCTAATCGAGGACACCCACTTCGCATGCTTTACTCTATCTAACCGAGGACGCGGAAGCATTACGTTTTATTTCTCGGATAGATGATAAAGACTGGCAGACAATGTACTATACTTGAAGGGCTTTACGATTGTCTCTTAACGAAGAAATGGCCACATCCCACACCGTGGATACTAGCCCGAGCCATTAAACAACTGAAGAAACCAACCTACAAATGAAATAATCCGTTCTCTGTGTATATTCAGTGCATATTCAGATTAACAGTATAAGGCAAATATCACCCTTTGGCATTGGTTCGAATCGCCAGGGTATAGACTTTTATTCTCCTATTGACTGATTCTTGAAATTGCAAACATATACCCCTTGTTGTATCCTCTTCATACAGCTGATGCTAAAGCATTTTGTTGGTGTCTTACTGAAGCGTTACGTTGTGCTACAAACCGGAGTTAACCCCAAACCTGGATCATGATATAATTAAGAGAAGAAAGGGGAGAGGTGAATGAATAATAAAGATAAGAAATGGGAATGTGTAGAGAGTTGATGCAAATGCAAACATAGTCTTCTGCAGAGTATATCGACTCAGACACACTGCAGCTACCGCATTGCTGTATAATTACCTTCACTGCCGCCCCTTTCCCCCAGCCATTGGCCGTACCTCTACCGACCGTAGCTGATGCGTTGAAGCAATAAGATGAGGGGAAATGTTACGAATACTGTCTGGGCGGTAAGAAGTGTCGATTAGAACGTCAGGGTGAAGGAGTACGAGGTGTCGATTAGTACGTCAAGGTGAAGGATATGCGCCTTTATCCCATTGAGCATTCGAGTATTGGTACAAATCTCCATGGCATGTTCCGGGAACTGTGTTGTGATCCTACTGCAAGCGAAAACCGAATCACCACTCACCACACCGCTGTAGTTTATAGGGAAACGACTATAGGATGTGCGTCATTTTGAACCAGAAAAGACCTCAAGCAAAGTTCACTCAAGAGAGCTAGTTGGTTGAACCAACGCACCAAAATTAGCTGTATAAACGTTGGGATTCAGGCCTCAGAAAGGAATTGTGACCCCAAGAATTTGAGACTTGCTTCATACGACGTTTTACACGTGTCGATAGAATCGTTTGAGATTGATGTCGGTGATAACTAGACTAGCGACTCTGTTGTGACGATCTCAGCATAGTAACAATTACCGATCAGCGTTTACTTCTTCTCATGCTGTGAATGTACATAGCTGCATAAGCTTATATAAAGATACACACATATATGTATGCATTTGTATGTTAGTAAATAGTTGTTATCTCGAATAGCAATGTAGTTGACACCTTTCATTGTGATTTGACAATATAATTAGCCCAACTTGACAATACTCATTTACTGACAGACACATTATACACAAATGGGCTGTTATGAAAATGCGCATGTGTTAAAGCTATTATGATATATCCCGCATGATACATCCCGTTAATGTCTTTATATGAAGTTACTAGTAGCACTTGATCTAATCCATTTATTAGAAACCATCAGATTCGAATGAGGCACTGTTAAGTTCATTGCATTGCACAGTCGCAGAAATACGTTCCAGAGACACTTATATATATATATATACATATATATATAGATTAAATATATATATATATATATATATATTATATATATATATGTATATGTACATATCCTTCTTTATACTATCCACGAAAGGTTAAGACATTAATTTATACGTATAAATCCAACCTTTCGTGCCCATATATATTTTTGAATATTTGCGGAATATACCGAAATATTTTAATCATTTTCAGTCATCATGGATTAGAAACATAATATTTGTTGTAGATGTGATCATTATGAACCATTGGTAGAATTTCGCGATCTAATTCAATGTTGTAGATTAATGAAAAAGGAGAAAAATAGAGTTTTTCGGTAAAGAAATTTAAGAATAAATCAAATATTTTAATTTTTCAAATAAATATATCCCACACATATGATTAAACATTATTTCGGAAATTTGGATCGAAGTATATACGGTTGTATGGAAGATATTGAGGTGTGCGTGCTATGTCAACGAATGGTTAGTTGTTAAAATTTTATTTCGCTATTATATTCAAAATCCAAAGAAATCACTATCACGTGAAAGATTATTTGTGTACGTTACTAAGACTAGACTATCACATTCGAATGGTCAAACCAAAATATTTTCAATTATTTTCGATATCTAAATAATGAGCGTTGACTTTATGTGGACATACTGGTATTATCCTTTCGTTGGACCAAAGTCTACGAAAGGTTGTAGCGAGTTTGTCCACTAAAGGTCGCACTTTTTAACAATAGTAAATGATCATGAATTTAACAGCTAAGAGCCTTTAAGTTACTGCATGTGAATGCACTCAAAAAGTAAGTGCTCGTGTAAACAATATGTATGGAAACACAGATGAACTAACCACCAGGTGCATCTTCTTCAACAAGTTCCAGTTCCTCGTCATCCCCATCAGTCGCTTTCTCTTCCAATTCTAAAGCATACAATCCAAAAGTTTAGTTCTACCTTTTATTCAATGTGGTTTCTCTGAAATTCAAATGAAGCATTTCCACAGTGTAAATTTTAAAATGAATTTCGTACATCGAAATCTAATTAATGCTTAGCTGCTTTAAATGCCGAATTACTTTATCCTCGATGTTGGACAATTTATCGTGCGAGATTTGCCATCACTTACTATCGTCCATGTCAACCTCAACCTGATCTAGCGACTTCCCCGACAAGTCACTCCGTCCTTGCTCGGATGCAAGCAATAGCTTTGACACCTTAGCAACTTGGATCGTATGATCAGGTAGCCGATAATACTCCCGGTGGACGCGGATGTCATGCCCCAGGAATTTAGCTAAGATGTCTAGTTCATTGTCTTTGAGATTGACGATCTGTGAGATAGTGGCAATCTGCTTCCTGAGCCCAGTTGATCGTAGCAGTTCAGGATGTGCTGCCCCACATTTCATACTGTGTTCTCTCAAAACATCTGATCCTCTGATGTGTCCCAAACTGCCGTAGTTGGAACGCGGAAATAAGTAAGTGTTGTCATGATCAACACCTGCGCCTTTTCGCGTTTCGATAAGTCTGTCAATTGCTTCACTCATATCCTTTGTGAGAAGAACTGGAACTGTGTTTCCTCTTTTACCGCGGATTTCGATACGATGTAGGGTCTTGCATAGCTCTTTCTCGATTGGGGACAATCCCTCTTGAGTTACTCTATCGCCGTCTGGTCTTGCCTTCTTTTTGTAGTCGTTTAGAGTCATTCTAGACGCTTCCCCTTGTCGCCGACGATTTAAGAGAATCACCCTTGCAAGGGTGACCTCATTTAGGATTTTCCATGAATCTTCTCCCTTTTCTTTCTGACACCTAACACTTTCCGCTTTCAGATATTGTGAGAAGCGCATGATGTCTTCCGTCAAAGGTAGCATTTTTGCCTTATTACGTTTGTTGTCGTTGACGGTTCTTGAGGCGTTTGCGGAAATATAATCTTTCCAGTTGAGTTCGCACAATCTCGCAAATTCTGTCGCCTTTGCGAGCATTGTTTTGTTACCTTGAATTATCGCTTTTCCTTCCACAATCTTTGAACAGCGTTTGAGGGATTGACCGCATTTAAGCGCAAGGCTTGGTATTTTGTAGGTGTTCGTCACCTCGTCATAGCCAGCTATGGCCTTCACAGCTGCAATACTTTCCCAGAATATATCAGGATCAATAAAACTTGAAAGAGGGCGGCTGATACTGTGCGTCTGTGCCCGAAGTTGCACCAGCAGCCTTCCCAACCTCCGTAGGGTCTGTCGAATATCGTTATGCTGGTCCTTATCATGACCTTTACATTGGAATTCTCTTTGACCGATGTCAAGAATCAATTCATCATTTCTGACGGCTCGTGCGATGTTGTCATCAATCATTCCTAATAAAAATGCATGGAGCTGGGTCGTAACCCCCTGTGGTGCAGGGAGCAAGAGTTTGCTACTGAGAGCTGGACGACCCTTTGGGACAGAACCCTCTGCCGCTGGGCATGTATGCTTCCATAAGTCCGTTCTGATGAGGTAAATCAAGCAGTCTTTACATGGAGCATAGTCTTCAGGATTGGCCACCCTATTTGGCCGGTAACCTACTATCAATTCGCCTTTCCCCTTGCGCAGAACTTCTACATTATGATGATGGTTTCCAAGATTCCTCAATTTTGTGAGTTTCAACTGTCTAGCCCGAGAATCTTTCTCCAACTCATACTCAATTACTTGAGGCTCGTCTTTGTGCAAACTAACAAGATGCCTTGGGAGCTTTGCTTGTGGTTTGTCACAAAACAGGCAGTAGAACTTCTTGTTCCACGACCGCTTGTTGTTGTTGTCTGTCATTTGAATTGAGATCGCGCTACTTGAATCGGAAACAATCTGACCCCATGAGTCGTAGTATTCGTTGGCACAAGACTTTGTGTCAGTAGAAGAATATAGCATCTCCCTGGTTGTTCGCTGACCGTAACACGTGGCGTTCGAGGTTCGGTCTAGAAAACAGGGTATTAAAACATGTTGTTGATAACAATATAACAAGTATTGTTCAGATTAAGGGTATAACGGGTGTGTCATTGTCAAATACGAATATGGTCAGCACTCGGTGGAGACGGAATGTAAGTACGATATATAACTCAAACATGCAATTACAAATTAACTTCCAGGTCGGAAAAGATATACATAATAAAAACACATACACACTTTCTCGCAAAATATAGGAAATATTATTCAGAAACTGAATCAACTTTAAGGGCCGAACCTATTTTCCCACCGTTCCCACCATTGGTTCTGCCTACGTGTTCGTCTGAGTGGGAATGGACCAATTTGTCAACGGTTTGTGGTTTCTAAAAAGAAAATCATACTTTTGAGTCAAACAAATTGAAGTAATTGCCAATTTATTGTGAAAAAGCCAACAGTAATGCAACTACTATACCCACCCGAGGTATGGATGATATTACAGGCGATATCGTTGTCTCGTATTCCCTCGACTTGTGAAGATCAGTATCTTCAACAGTAGCATAAATTTGACGATGCATAAAAGCATACAATATGATCACGACAGCGTGGAATAATTAATACATGATGTATGATATATAAGTATATAACTAGAACTAGCCGGCTCATGTGGGCTGCGTCCCTCCGTACCTTCAACCTTTGATATTTAATTTCCATTTAAACACACATGTTGTTAAAATTCACAGATTTGGTTCATTGAGAATTCCATATAATTCATGGTCTAGATAGTTTTAGCAATGTGTCGTGCCTTTGGTGGCGGTCTTTGTTCAGCTATGGAATGACGAGTATCACAAATCAACAATCAAGAGATACAAGAACAGAACTATATCCTGTAGAAAATGAAATGCCGTAATTTAAGCATAATTCCAAAACTGCCCTTTATATAAGGCTAAGCATATAACTAATCGAATTTAGCCTACCTGCAGTAATCATGCGCGAGTCATGGGTCCGATGTGAATCCACGATAACGTCGACAGTAACATTTGGAGTTTCTTTCACTACAGATGAGTCAATACAAAATACAGATAATAAACTATAGCTAGTGTATATAATGCTTGTTTATTGATATAGCGACTAATGGGTAAGATGTTTTACCTTCTTCATTTTTGCTTGATGCTCCACGTTTGGGGCGCTTATTCTGAAATAACATGGAGGGGATGCATTAAACACGAAGCAGTGCCAGGAACAAGAGGGGAGTAGTGGGATGGCATGATTACCTCAGTCTACCACCATCACGTTTCATCTGAGCAAAATAATATTTTACTCCTATCTGTAGTAGTCGGTACAGTTGACAGATGCATGCTTCCACTTAAAATACAGTGCATGTCAGCCACACTCAAATATGAAAATACAATGCTTTCGCAAATTGTACATAATATTGACCTCAGCCCTCCACCACAGGTTTCCGATTCCGTCCCCATAATTATAGAGAAGCTCCTGTCAAGATTGTATTTTCTTCGTTGCAAATAGACACAACACCGAAGTGCAACGAATATATATATATATATATATATATATATATATATATATATATATATATATATATATATATATATATATATAGAGAGATATATATATATATCTATATATCTCTATATATATATATCTATATATATATATATATATATATATATATATATATATATCTCTATATATATCTATATATCTATATATATATATCTATATATATATATATATATATATATATATATATATATATATAATATGTACATTCTGACAGTGGTTCGGTTACCTTACCTTTATCGATTCCTGCTTTAATCGACTTTCCTGCAGCTGTAAGCAAACATGAGTTTAAGCCTACCATGGTGATACCTGACATTGTTATCACTACTACGTGGGATGGGTTCATTGCTATAAGAATTCTACATATTTGTCAGGTTATCAGGTAAACCGCATGTCATGTTATATATATATATATATATATATATATATATATATATATATATATATATATATATATATATATATATATATATATCTATATATATATATATATATATATATATATATATATATATATATATATATATATATATATATGTGCATTTTGGTAAATAATTTCATCGGGCAGGTCGGGGTTCATATTTCCAGACTCACCATTCGTTTGCCCCTCGATGTTGCCATTATTCGCTTCTCGACAGCAATTTCTATGGACAAATACATTTATCATTATGCACATATGAATTACAAGGCGAGAGTAGAATATGTTTTTAAACAGTTTCCGCGGAATCTTGATTATCTTATCAATTGAACGCTTGCCTAAGATGGACTTGTGTTGTTGGAAACGTAGAAAAGAACAGAGCAAGATAGGGCAACACTACAAGGAAATGGTAAAGAAGGTTTCTCTCCACGGCAGCGGCAGACCGTATATTTTGCTTTTGAATCCCCATGATGCCGTTTTTGTCCATCACAATATGCACATTTGTTTGGCATTGGTGAAAATCCATTTCTGATAAGAATGGTGTGAACGCATCTGGCTTAAAACGGTGCCGTAATTCAGAACCGTCATTTCTTTGTTCCATTCAAAGCACGGCGTCGTCAGCGTTCTAACGACACCCTCACGAGAACCATTACGTTCACGCAGCGTTCTTGAAATCCCTATCGCATGCTTTTTACTACCTTACATCGTTCATGTAACTTAGAACAGCCTGAAGCGCGGCGTTGTATAGATACTGGCCGGGGCGACATTCTGGTGAGCACTTCAACGCCACTCCACGTTCTTGCCGTTGTTACTCCTTCGCTTCGTCTACCCCAGGGTTGTCGGTACGTCACGGCCGTACGAGTGACGTTCGTAATAACTTCATAAAACTAATCCTTATCCAGTCCTGGTCAAAATAGGGATTCGATACGTTTGTCTTTAAACAGTACAAAACAAAAGTGGAGGCTTGGCGATTAAGGAAGTTCGTTTGCGTCCCTTACAAGTTCTCAATAGGTATCAATGGATATCCACGCCGTTCTCGGCGTACCCATCACGTTTTATTCACTATACTTGGTCGTAATCTATACACACAGTGAGGACGTGTAGGTGCGACAGGTCCCCTAAGGTTTTTAGGGACGGGGGTGATGTTGTTATACATATATATATATATATATATATATATATATATATATATATATATATATATATATATATATATATATATATATATATATATATATATATATATATATATATATATATATATATATATATATATATATATATATATATATGTATATATGTATATATGCATATATATATAAATGCATATATATATATATATATAAAATATTGATATTTGTTTACTTAGTTCCTTGAAAGCCCTCTTTATATATAATATATATATATATATATATATATATATATATATATATATATATATATATATATATATATATATATATATATATATATATATATATATATATATATATATATATATATATATATATATATATCATGGTGGGCTTTCAAGGAACTAAGTAAACAAGTATCAATATTTTATTTTTCGGAAATCTACGCTTACAACATCACTTAAAACAAATAAGAGCACAAATTTTCATGTGTGGGAAAATGTCAATGTCTTACGATTTATTCTCTCCATATGATCCCTTAACTTACTGTTAGCCACTCTCATGGAATGATGCAACCTGATGTTCACCATAATACATATTACCAAAACATGAAACCTGCAAGATTCACATTGGAGTTTCTCTAATGAGACCTCATTAGCTAGAATGCTTACAACTCTGGCTTTCACTTGCTTACTGTATAATATTGTGTCAATGAATTTGCGGCAATGTTTCTTAAGCCTGCATAATGCATCAACTAGTGATTTGCTTGGGACAACGAGCCCTTCCTTTGCACTTCGATAATTCTTCTAGTCATGTATATCATTGTCTACAGAAATTTTGTTTCCAACTTAATCTTCGGGCAATATAGCCAGAGACATATGCTAGAGCATTCATTTCCTGGGTGGAAAGGCCTCTGCCAATTCAAGCAGTTAATTGCAGCGCAGAAATGCCCATTTGTGTTTGACTTTTAGTCAAACGAAGTTGGTTGGCTGCTGCGCGTCGAGTAGCTTCCACAAAAGTAGAGGGCGCTGCCTACGCGGTGTCACGGAATTTGTCGGGCGAGCTGCCGAGTCTGGTATGTTATTATAAAAAGATCTTTGGTAGGGTGGTGATTCTTTTGAAATTGTTTGGTGGCACCGTTAGGGTAGTGTATTGTGGCGATATGGAGGATATTGTCGGATGGCTATATTGAGAACAGTGGATCCTGGCTATGTTGTTAACAGGAAGGGATACACTCACCACGATGTGGGAAATATTCAATATCGGACCTTAGTTGTGGGGTATCGGCAGAATTGGGGGAATATATAGTGCATTATCATTCTTACCAATGTGGTAAAGTAAGTAAAGGGTTTAACGGCGCACCAACGGGTGTGTTATATAGTGCATACAAAGGTGGGTTATATACGAACAGATAAGAAGTTATGATAATAAAACCAAGAATCTTAGATGGATTGACCCTTTTGAATAATTCGAACAAACTTTGATCGCGGAAATAGCGGTTCTTAACAAGAATAAGATCATTCGATGTGAATGTGCTTTCTTATTGTATGGGCTTTGTCAAGGAGTACTGTTCTGTCTTCCTGCTCTGACTCCGACCCCACCTTTATCAGTGGCCTATTTCACGTACGTATTTTAGTCAACTATCATGCTTAGCCGACTGTAATTAGCCGACTTTCCTTCTGAATTGCTTTCCACGAACACCATAGACTAAGCGTAGTCGGTTAAGCTTAGTTTCCTACCGAGCTGGCTGGTCTAAGTGTGAAAGCTTTTACCAAAAATCAAACAAATTCGGCTGTTAAACAAACTCCACTGACTAATTCCCTTATTTTATTGTTCAATACCTACCCTGGTTATATTGACGGTGTTTGTATAATGCCGTACTTAATGTGGACTAGGTGTCGAGAATAGACCAAATAAGGCACATTGTAGACGCTGCCATCCGCAGAGTTGAAAACGGACGAAGTTGTAGCTATAATTCTTGAGATTGAAGAAATTATGCATATAAAGATATTCATTCGGTTCGCTACTCGTTTGGATTTGAATCCAAGGCGCCGATATTGATATATTATCGACTTTCCAATACCAAGAAAAGCTCACAAGCCAATTACTTTAGAAACTAGACAAAAATGGAAATAACTCGCCAAAAAAAGGCATTTGTGTCTTTCACTTTACATTTACTACAACGTGGTTAACTATTATTTCCCAGTGATAAGCTCTCCATAATTGAGCTATTCTGTTGTTGAAGTATAGAAGATGGTTAGGTCAGTGAACATAACTTCTGCATTCAATGCACATCGAATTGCCTCAGGTCAATTGAACCTGGCGCAGTTTGCCTCTATTTGAGTCTATGTTGCTTCAAAAATGAATAGGGTTTTGAAATGATCGCTTTTTAATGCCCTCACCTACGACCGCTGATCTTTTTTCAAACTAAGTAATAGATCTCTATGAAGTTTCGAAAGTGTTGGTGACGCGCGCGGCGCAACGTGTTGACCAGGTCGTGGCCGGCAGCGCGATATTCTGACGCTGACGG
>CM067352.1:60663285-60668285 GCA_034190875.2 Urechis unicinctus
GACAATGACGACCGTGGAAACATTTCTACGATGGCACATAACGTCTGTAAAAGCAAACGTGATATCTAGGGGACCAATCAATGATCAGTATATACAGTAAACTGGTGTAATCATTGCAACGTCAGCGACCAAATCGAGAAATCCTTCTGCTATTTCCACAGATAAGACACTACACACTATATACCTCCCAATGTTCTTAGGCTGATGCAATTGTTTCACTTGAATAATGTGATAAATATGCCTATTTTATTAATCTTGATATAACACACTGTTTTGAGTTCAAATGTTATGAACCGAATATTTTCATCTAAAGCGTGGTAGTTTTTGAATATATGTGTTTTCTGTCTGCTTCAGGTCTGACTGAATTTTTTTAGCAATATACTCTTTTTTTAAAACAGTTAACTTAGTCCCACAATCTTTGAAGGCTTTGAATGTGTAGCTTTAGATTGCGTTGCATCATGGTAGCTAGAGGGTCATTAAGTTATCCTGTAGTTAGTTTGTCGTCTATATAACGATTTATTTGTTATTGAATTTTGTGTTTTTTTGTTCAAGTCTTGAAGAGGAAGTAAGTAACATAATTGACCTGTTATCACAACTGACCAGCTCATCTGATTGTCTGAACTAGCACACAATGGCAAGTAAGTTGTGAATTCAGATCCTGGACATTGAAATTATGTCCCCGTGGGGGCAGTTCGCATCTTAGTGTGGACTAAAGGATTGTGCCAAGTAGACGATGGCACTTAAGTGGCAATTTCAAACATCACGATGATCCTCATTCATCACGATATCGTTGTCATTTTATAATTTAAATTGACGTAAATCCACAGCTTTCTTATTTGTTAAGGATAACAAACGCCATGACACGGTTTGTATATTAGTATAATATTACATTGAATCATATACCAAATAAGAGCTGCTGCTACGGTGTTAATTAATCAGATCTCTGATAAGGCACAGCCTCATGTTAATGGACTATATTGATATGCTGCGTCTGGCCTTCACATCGGCATACTGAGTTGTATATTGACTAACATCTATTCTCAAGAGGAATTTAGGAATGAGTTCAAGGAGTGTGCACCACATAAGACCGCTATGATATAGCATAAGTAAATGATCCGCAGCGGCCATTGACACGCATACCCAATTCCCATTAAAGCAACGCTTGGCCCGTGCTAAGCCAACCAGTCGACATTGCTTGTTTATTTGACGGGCATTCAACAATCTAGCGGCGATTTCAAGCACGTTTCCTTTCTGTAACAAGTCAAGCAACAAAATTGCGAATCATGGAACCGCAACTTCCTGAAGTGTAACTAGCTACGATTTCGAAAGACGGCAGAATATGGAAACACAACTTGTCGAAGTGGAGACAGATATTACAGCTTCAAGAGCATTTTACAATCATGGACAGAATCATGCTTGAATCTCACTAACCTGATGATTAGTATCGCGCAAGACAGCACTTGGCTCTCATGGATTCTGAAGAGGAACAACTGTTCACAAAGCGTGCACAACGTTTGCCAATCTCTTTATAGCGCACTTCAGTGATTGTCAGTGTTCATTGACTCTGAGATACAATCAACGACAATTGAGTTCACGCGTCGTTGATCAATATCTGATAACATTTACAGACATAACAGGGAAGACCTAATCAGGACTGTTGACAGAGCGCTCAGGCGGCTTAAAAAATCTTAGAAATAACCAAAAGCATCAGAAGCCCGTAATGATGACCAATGGTCAAGATAACTCCCTGCGATTAGAAATTTTCCAATGGGTTCAATACTTCTCGAGGAAGCTCATCACACATTTGAAGATATAATTATATGACGGGTCGCACTCAGCGCATGTCACGTTAACAGTACAACCAACAAGTATGACGAGTCGGTCTTGGTGAGATAAATAGTTCTTCAGACCAGTGAATTTATCACATGCTTGAGAGGTAAAAACAAACATTGCTATGCTCGGCTTCTGAGACACGTAAGCAGAATGTGAAACATGTTCACCCAGCTAAAGCCGGAATACTTATTCTGACGGATCAGAGCGTCTGATATGAAAGCAACCAACAGACATTCCAACACTGGACTGACACGGTGCCATGAACATTTGGACGGCAATTCCTCCGCATTTCTGATGACTTTTAGTAGCTCGCTGTACCGCTAAGAGCATACATGATCGCTTCCTCGTTAGAAGTCCTGTAGAATCTGGAATTGCAGGTTCGAATCCCAACGTGCCTGCCGTCGCCAGTCCTAGGTAATTATCGCGCGAAAGTGAACGTATTTGTGTAGTGGATAACCAAAGCTTGGACATCTACTTTCGCTTTCAAGAAGGACGTTCACATACCATCACGCACGGGGAACAACATTCGCACACAATCAGCTTGTTTTAGTGTGTTCACGGTCTAACCACGTCATCAATTGTGAACGATCAATTTATTGCTGAGTTATATATCCCCGCTTAAAATAGTCAGTGCGTTTCGGAATTCTCAACAAGGCAGTGAGAGTTCATTTCAGGATACTCATCACCAACCAATATCGTCACCGATCAACTAATATCTAGAGGACCAATCAATGATCAGTAAACATTGTATGTTAACAACCTTATATAGTTGTTAGAAATATACAGTAAACAGAAGCGCATATGTGAACAAAATAGTGAGTGCAGCCAACTATGTTGGGCCCAGTGCTTGTCTAGTCGAGACTTAAATATGGTCAATGTGGGTGCAGTCACGACTTCATAAGGGAGGCTGTTCCAATTATTCACCACCCTCTGCATGAAAAAAATGCATTCGGTTGGAGGTCTTTGAGCGCTTCTTTGATATTCTGTTGGGATGACCTCGCGTGGTTGACTCATTCATCAATAGAAACATGCAACTACTATCCACATCGAACATTCCTCGGATAAATTTGTAAACAAGTATGAAATCTCCACGCATCCTTCAAACGACCAGGGTGACACTCGAGTAGCTCCTCGTAACTCAGTTCTGCCATCTCCGGGATTGGTTTTGTTGCCCTCAATCAACTCGATGTCTTTTACACTCCTATGATTCCATACTGATGACGCATGCTCAATTCTGGGCCTGATCAGCCCTTTGTAGAGGTAGTTGAAGGTCATTTGTCCAAACTATACGAAAGACCTTCTGACAATCCCTTCACGCCTATTTGCTGACGCACTGATGTTGTGGCAGTGGGTGGTGAAAGACAAATTGTTATCTATATGAACCCCTTTTCCTTTTTATGAACTAGTTAAGGGTCTGCAACAGGTCTTTTTGATCTTAATTTAGATTATGGTATTGTTTCTAACTATAACATACACGTTTGTAAGGACTGCCGTGGACGCGATCAGGGCTTCAGTTTATTATGCCAGGATATGACTTCCGAATCACACCTATCTACTGACTCAATATTGGTCTACGCGCCAACAAAACCTGCGTCTTTTTCGATTATTGGCATGTCTTGTCGGAGAGTATGCATTATGTGCCATAAAGCAGAATTGAAATGTCATTGGGTTTATCACAATACAATACATTCATGCCAAAATAAACCAAAGACTGAACTCCGCAAATCTAAAAAAATATCCTCATGCGATTCCTTGCGGCGTCGTTGAGAAAAGACTGATACATCCAAATGCCAAATATTGCTCTCTACCATCTATAGGTAAACACACACGTATATATATAGTATATATATATATATATATATATATATATATATATATATATATATATATATATATATATATATATATATATATATATATATATATATATATATATATATATATATATATATATATATATATATATATATATATATATATATATATATATATATATATATATATATATATATATATATATGTACATGTAAACAGCCAAATTGTCTTTTAATAACCAGAACTAACGTTTTTAGCTTGCTTGCGGTTACCTGAAGCCGTCATCACTATCATGCCACCACTCTCCGAGTTTTTGAGTAACTTCCTAGTTGCGCGGCTTACAAGTGGACAAGTGACAAAATCAATGATAAGTGTACCAAGGCGAAGATGAATGATTAACGTGTGTGTGTGTGTGTGTGTGTGTGTGTGTGTGTGTGTGTGTGTGTGTGTGTGTGTGTGTGTGTGTGTGTGTGTGTGTGTGTGTGTGTGTGTGTGTGTGTGTGTGTGTGTGTGTGTGTGTGTGTGTGTGTGTGTGTGTGTGTGTGTGTGTGTGTGTGTCAGAAAAAAAGATACAAGTGATCCAACTAACAACTAATAGCAAACGGATCGGTTCAGGAAATTAACTGTGGTCGAGGATTGTTGCTGAGAGTTGACGAGCCAGCGTTTTCGTGAAATCTTTGAAGGCGTCATTATAACTGCGATATGGCCATTTGTTTTTCGATTTTAAGAACAAAACGCTAATATTATTGACCAATGTGTCGCCTTAACGATTGGATGAGTGGATCTAACCCAACGATAAACAGGAAAGGAATCACAGGAAGGGGATGATGAAGCAGTTATAGGGGATGATAAGGATGTACAGGTGTTCGCATTGGAATAGCTTAGTCCTATTAAGCGATAGGCTGCCATTTGCGGGGGTTAGAGTAATTGCACTAATGACCTATGATCTTAATGCTGACGCCATGTTATCAGAACAATACCACCAACCAACAGGGCAGAGTATGGTCTTGGTGAGGTAATAAATTCTTCAGAACAGTGAACTTATGCTTTGGGGTCAAAAAAAGGTCCAATTCTATGTTCGGCTTCCAAGACATGTTAGCAGACTGTAAAAATAACAAAATGTTCACCAAGCTAGAGCTCGATAACTTATTCTTACATTTCAGAGCGTTTGCTGAGAAAGCAACCAACAGAAATTCAAACACTGGACTGACACGGTGCCATGATTATCATAACAGCATTTGCCATGCGTTTCTGATGACATTTAGTAGAAGCAAATATACGTCCTACCTGACACTAGCTTGCTGTACCTCCAAGAGCAAACGTGATCGCGTCCTCATTAGAAGCCCAATAGA